>CM071568.1:297554274-297664079 GCA_036426205.1 Ascaphus truei
GTGAACGCAGACTCAGGCTCTGAAATGTGGGGACGTAGAAATACTATCAAATGAAGCATAGTCTAAGTAATTCAGATCAAGGAGAAGGGAATAAGACAAACTTATATGGAGGAAGTTGAGCACTGACTCCTTTTACTAAATCAGTAAAAGTGATGGACCCGCACGTAGATACTGACATACACCATCATAATATGTGCATTGGGCAACTCCTTCAAAGCTCCAGTACCTCCTCCCCAAATCACACGCTGGTGCACACGCAGCAAGAGAGGGGAATATAAATTGATACACTTAGAGTTTAGTGAATTGCAAGTCAATGGCAGCTAACGGGGGATCATTGAATAAGAACCCATATGAGAGGTTATTGCATTCCAGTGTTAGTCATTATTTTTTCTATACACGAAATCACAATAACTGTATTCACCTGTGACTTTGATCTTGAAATTGATCTTCTGCCCGGCGGCCTCACAGCTGTACTCTCCGGCATCTTTCTTCTCCACCTGATCCACAATCAGACGGCGGGATTTGCCCTCACACTCCACCCTCACTTTCTTGCTGGAGGTGATCAGCTTCCCGTCCTTGTACCACTTCACCTCAGCTCTCTGTCAGGACGGCCTGCACCTCCTTCTGCACCTTCTCCAGGTTGGTGAACGCAGACTCAGGCTCTGAAATGTGGGGACGTAGAAATACTATGTGAACGCAGACTCAGGCTCTGAAATGTGGGGACGTAGAAATACTATTAAGCGTGGTCTAAGTAAGTCAGATCAAGAAGATGTTGTGCTATATACGACTGACTGCCTTTTCCAAATGATTATGGACATCTTGAGTATAAAGAGTTTCACGTGATATATAAATGGAGAATTACATCAACTGAGATGGAACGTATATAGTGGTGGTAGTAAGATTTTTCTACTCAACCACATAAAAGTTGGATTGCTACAATACCACAGACAGGGGTCCCCCTTAGGCAATCAGGGTATCCCAAAATGGAAAGAGATAGCTATAGACCAAACAACAAGAGAATTGTCAAAACCGAATGAATTATTGGAACTCAGTCCTAATTCCCTACAGTACAGCATGTGCATGTTTAACCTAGTTTTACAAAGGTTTATAGGTTTTTTTTGGTATACGCTTTATGAACCCAAAAAAAGAGAGAGCTTTTTTATTTTTAAAGAACTCCCCTTTAATTAAAGAGAGAGTGGAGCTTTAATATATTAAATGGAAAAGGAGTGGTACTGTGGTTTTGTAATAAGAAAGTGTAGTGTAAATAAGAAACAGTGTAATATGTTGTGTGTTGTTGTTCATCTGAGGTTGTATTTACCTAATTTTAAGACCTGCTCCAATGCAGCAAGCAGACAAATACAGTCTCATAACTCGCTCCAATGCTGCATAGGAGCGAGTTATGAGACTGTATTTGTCTGCTGTCTCCTGCCATTGGAGCGAAGTGTTATGAGACTGTATTGTCTGCTGCTGCATAGAGAGCGAGTTATGAGGGAATGTTAATTTGTCCTTGCTGGCTGATTGGAGCGAGTTATGAGACTGTATTTGTCTGCTTGCTGCATAGGAGCGAGTTATGAGACTGATTTGTCTGCTTGCTGCATTGGAGCGCGAGTTATGAGACTGTATTTGTCTGCTTGCTGCATTGGAGCGAGTTATGAGACTGTATCTGTCTGCTTGCTGCATTGGAGCGAGTTATGAGACTGTATTTGTCTGCTTGTTTCATAGGAGCGAGTTATGAGACTGTATTTGTCTGCTTGCTGCATAGGAGCGATGCTTTGAGGGGTATTTCGTTTGCGCTTTGGACGAGTTATGAGTATGAGCATGTATTTGTCTGATTGCTGCATAGGAGCGAGTTATGAGACTGTATTTGTCTCGCCTGCAGTGAGCGAGTTATGACAGTTATGAGACTATTTGTCTGCTGCTGCATTGGAGCGGAGTTATGAGGGACTGTATCTGTCTGCTGGCACTGCAGAGAGTTATTGAGACTTGTATTTGTCTGTTTCATAGGAGCGAGTTATGAGACTGTATTTGTCTGCTTGCTGCATAGGAGCGAGTTATGAGACTGTATTTGTCTGCTTGCTGCATTGGAGCGAGTTATGAGACTGTATTTGTCTGCTCACTTCTCTTTTTATATGAATATGGCAGTTCTGCAAAAAAAAAATTACCACCACCTGTACCTTACTGTATCGCTCTGTGTATCAAGTAAAAACTTTGAGAATCAGATCCCACACGAATTAGAGAGAGGATTCCAGGGCGTGAAATAATATTATCGAAATAGCCTCCAAGTTACAGTATGCCCGGCCAATGTACAAGTGTGTCTCCCATAACTTTTTGTGATCTCCCCAAAATAAAACTTGCATTTTTGTTTTCAGAATATGCAGCTCTCAGGTACTTGACACCATATGAAACGATGAATCTGCCCTCAGTTTCTCCCATACCCCAAGATTTTACCCCATACACCAGTTTGCAACGGTAAGAATTAGAATTGTACCGTCTTCGAAGGCTTGCGAGCCTAGAGAATGAGAGTGGCGCTGCTGAATCTAACATGAACCCTCATCCCTGGGAAGCTTCACTAGTCAGACATACCTGGGGGGTATTTTTGCTGCATTGGAGCTATCTACGAGATTGTATTTGTGTGCTTGTTTCATTGGAGCTATCTGCGAGACCGTATTTGTGTGCTTGTTTCATTGGAGCTATCTGCGAGACCGTATTTGTTGTTGCCGATAGGACGAGTTATGAGACTGTTTTGCTGCTTGCTGCATTGGACGCGAGATTGAGCTGATTTGTTGCTCTGATTTTTTGCTATGGATGCGACGTATGAGATGTATTGTCTGTTTGCTGCATAGGAGCGAGTTATTATGAGACCTGTATGTCGGTCTGTTGCCTGCATTGGACGGCGAGTTATGAGACTGTATTTGTCTGCTTGCTGCATCTGGAACGAGTTAGAGCTGTATTTGTTGCTGCTGCATTGGAGGAGTTATGAGACGGATTTGTCATGCTTGGCATGGAGCGAGTTATGAGACTGTATTTGTCTGCTTGCTGCATTGGAGCGAGTTATGAGACGCTGATGTCTGCTTGCTGCATTGGAGCGAGTGAGTGAGCTGTATTTGTCTGCCTTGCTGCCCATAGGAGCGAGTTATGAGACTGTATTGTTTGCTTGACTGCATTGGAGCGAGTTATGAGACTGTATTGTATGCTTGCCGGCATAGGAGCGAGTATGATGTATGAGACTGTATTTGTCTGCTTGCTGCATTGGAGCGAGTTATGAGACTGTATTTGTCTGCTTGCTGCATTGGAGCGAGTTATGAGACTGTATTTGTCTGCTTGCTGCATTGGAGCGAGTTATGAGACTTCGCTATTTGTTCTGCTTGTTGTTCTAGGCATTGGACGTTATGAGACTGTATTTCGTTGCTTGCTGCAAGGAGCGAGGTTATGAGACTGGTATTGTTTTCTGCTTGCATATTTGGATGCGTTAGTTATGAGACTGTATTTGTCTGCTTGCTGCATAGGAGCGAGTTATGAGACTGTATTTTTGTTTCCCGCTTGCGCATTGGAGCGAGTTATGAGACTTGTATTGTGTATGCTTTGCTGCATAGTGCGCGAGTTATGAGACTGTATTTGTCTGTTGCTGAATTGGAGCAGGTAGTTATGAGACTATTTGTCTGCTTGTGCATTGGAGGACGTTATGAGACGTATCTGTCTGCCTGCTTTGCTCATTGGAGCGAGTTATGAGACTGTATTGTTGTTGACTGATTTCTAGGAGAGAGTTATGAGACTGTATTTGTCCTGCTTTATGCTTCGATGACAATAGGAGCTCGCGATTTTGTTATGCAGACTGTTCATTTGTCTGCTTGCGGCATTTGGAGGAGTTATTTGAGACTGTATTTGTCTGCTCAATATCTTTTTATATGAATATGGGCAGTTCTCCGCAAAAAAAAAAATTCACCACGACCCCTGTACTTACGTGCTATGCTCTGTTTATTCAAGAAAAAAACTTTGATGAATCAGATCCCACAGAATTAGCTTGAGAGAGGATTCCAGGGTGTGAATAATATTATCGAAATAGCCTCCAACGTTACAGTATGCCCCGGCCATTTGTCTTCAAGGTGTCTCCCATCATAACTCTTTGGTGATCTCCTCAAACTAACAATTGTTAGCCAATTTCTTGTTTTAAGAATTATGCAAGCATCTCAGTCACTTGACACCATATGAAACGATGCGATTGCCCTTCAGTTTCTACCCATACTTCCCAAGATTTCCCCCATTAACAACAGTTTGCAATCGGTAGAATTAGAATTGTTACCGTCTTCGCAAGGGCTTGCGAGCAATAGAGAATTCTGCACCCCGCCCAGGTGGCGATTTGCCCCATGAATTACTACTTATGAACCCCCACTCAACTTCCCTTGGGGAAAGCTTCACTAGTCAGACATACCTGGGGGGGCAGGTAAGCCTCCAAGTGACCATTCAGATGTAAATAGACAAAGGGTCTTTGGTACCGATGCCACCCCGGGTCACATGACAATGGTGGTCGCCAAAAGATCAACGCTGCAGGGAGTCCCTTTCAGAAGCATGGACCCTCCGTAGCTCCATCGCGGCAGCTACAGTCCCCGGCACCAGCACCCAGACAGTAAATCTTGCTACATCTGTAATTGACCAGCTGTGTGCCCTGCAATTCCTCTACCTTTTCAATGGCCTTGTTCCCCACCCTTCTCTTCCTTATATTCAGAACCTGTATTAAACGTTTGGCCTGTCCAAGAGAACTTCACAGCAAAAGCCACCTAGATCCGTACGAGTATACGCAGGCAATTTATAAACTACAGTAAATTGCAGAGATTTTTATAAGGAAAATTGTTTGAATATGGTCAGACTGCTCCCAAGAACGCGAGAAACTCATTATTTTGCCACAAACAAGCTCACCTGTAACTTTGACATTAAAAACAACCGCGTCTTCTCCAACTCTGCACGTGTATGTTCCCCCGTCTTCCTTCCTGGCAGCGGAGAGAACAAGCTTGTGCTGTTTTCCATGGACTTCCAGGAGGAATTTTTTGGAGTGCCTGATCTCTTTGCCTTCTTTGTACCACAGAACTTTCACATTCTCCTCCGAGGTCTCAGTGACAAACTCCGCCTGTTCCCCTGTGGTGACTTTCACATCGCTGGTCTTCTGCGTGTTTGTGAAATGGTGGACAGCTAAAAAAAAATACGTATGACCATGAAATCATTTGAAGTAGCAGTGGAAAAATTATATTTATATACATATATATAAGTCCATAGCGTAGAGGAATTCCAACACAGAGGATAAAGTAGGGGTGCCCTGCAGAAAACTCGTTGGCCATGTACAATCAGGACAACAGGAACTCCTTTTATCAAAAGAATATAGGATATGATCGAGCAAATAGAAGAGGAGGTGGAGTATGTTTATATGTTAAACGGGATCTAAAACCTATTATAAGGGATGATGTTTATGAAGGGAATGATGAAAATGTAGAGATCATATGGAATTAAATTAGCAGTGGAGGAAAAAGTATAAAGAAAATGTTTGTAGGGATGTGCTATAAAACCACCAAATATCTGTGAGATTGAGGAAGCCAAAATACTTTTGAAAATGGAGAAAGCATCAAAACTACGTCATGTTTGCATAATGGGTGATTTTAATTATCCAGACATAGACTGGGGCAATGAGATTAGCATTACAACGAAAGGAAACAGTTTTTTGGGGGTGCTTAAAGACAATTATATGACCCAAATTATTGAGGAACCAACCAGGAGAGGGGCAATACTGGATTTGGTAATATCAAACAATGTAGAAGTAATAACAAATATTCAAGTCCTGGAACATTTGGGTAACAGTGATCGTAACATGGTCTCATTTGAAGAAAATTATCAAAAACCATATTACAGTACATGGGTTCAACAAAGACTTTACAATTTAGAAAGGCAACATTTAATAAACTGAGGAATAATCTACAAGAAATATAATAATCATCTTTAAAACATTGTTAGAAAAGCTAATTTATCAGTGTATACCCTTGGGTTATAAATATAAAAGAAACAAGTCTAAACCAATGTGGCTAAATAAACAGGTAGGGGAGGAAATGGAAAAGAATAGGAAGGTGTTTAGATTCTTAAAGTCAGAAGGGACGGAGGCAGCATATCAGAATTATAAGGAATGTTGCAAAAGGGCAATCAAGTTAGCAAAGATTGAAAATGAAAAAGGATTGCACTACAAAGTAAGATCAACCTTAAAAAGTTCTTTAGGTACCTTAATAACAAAAAGATTAGAAAGAAAATACAGAACCCTTTCAGTGTGAGATGGGCAGGCAAATTATTGGAGATAAGGAAAAAGCAGAGGTATTAAACAAATTATTTGCCTCTGTATTTACCAGGGAAGAGTCTAATTGCAATAGTAGTGCCACAGGAGGAATCCACAACCTTTATATTAACGAACAATTGGTTAACTGAGGAAGAAGTATGTAGGCGGCTTGATAAAACAAAAGTAAATAAGGCACCTGGCCCCGATAGCATACATCGAAGAGTTCTCAAGGAGTTAAGTTCATTAATAGCCGAACCATTATATTTAATATTCAAGAACTCCATTTCCACAGGCTCAGTACCACAAGATTGGCATAAAGCAGATGCGGTGCCTATATTTAAAAAGAGAGCTAGATCACAACCAGGGAATTACAGACCTGTTAGCCTGACTTCAATAGTGGGGAACTACTTGAAGGTTTACTACAGGATAATACCTCATGGATAACAAAATTATCAGTAATAGCCAGCAGGGATTTAAGAAGAATAGGTGATGCCAAACTAACCTTATTACTTTCTTTGAGGAGGTAAGTAGGAATTTAGACCAAAGAAGAGTCTTTTTATGGTTCCACACTAGAGGTTAGTGTACAAAATAAATCAAATTGCTCTTAGTAAAAATATTTGAACCTGGATTGAAAACTGGTTGAAGGACAGACAACAGAGAGTTGTCATAAATTGAACTATTTCAGGTTGGGCTAAAGTTGTGAGTGGAGTTCCTCAGGGATCGGTACTGGGACCCCTGCTTTTTAAACTTAAATTTAACTGGAGAAGGATTTAGGAGTGCTTATAGACAGCAGGCTTAGCAATAGTACCCAATATCATGCAGTAGCTGCAAAGGCAAACAAGATTTTACCGGTATCTTCATTAATGGATGGAAAGGAAGTAAACATAATGATGCCCCTCTATAAAGCATTAGTAAGACCACACCTTGAATATGGAGTACAGTTTTGAGCACCCCTCCATAAAAAAAAATTAGGTAACTAGAAAAAGTGCAGAGAAGTGCCACCAAATTAATAAAGGGAATAGAAAATCTGACTTATGAAGAGAGTAGATTTGTTTACATTAGAAAAGAGGCAACTAAGAGGGGGATATAATAACTATATACAAATATATTCAGGGACAATACGAGGAGCTTCAAAAAGAACTATTCATCCCACGGGCAGTACAAATGACACAGGGCCATCCCTTACGGTTGGAGGAAAGGAGATTTCACCAGCAAAAAAGGGAAGGGTTCTGAAAGTAAGGGCAATTAATATGTTGAATTCATTACCCATGGAGTAAAAAGGTTGGACATCTTTTAAGAAAGGAAAGGAATACAGGGATACACCAAATAGTTAAACATGAGAAGGATGCTGATCCAGGGAAAAATCTGATTGTCAACATTCGGCGTCTGGAAATAATTTATTTCCCCCCTTATGAGCTATCAGATGATATTTCACTGGATTTTTTGGTTTGCCTTCCTCTGGATCAATATACTGTTAATATAAATATAGGATAAGTATCTGTCGTCTTAATTTGGCATACTGTAGGTTGAACTTGATGGACTTATGTATTTTTTCAACCAACTATGTACATATGTAACACACAGTGAGCAAATACAAGAAACATACCAACCACGATAATTCTGATGTATTGCTATGATATACAGTAGTGTTAGGCTGGGGACAGTTTCCACTTAATTTCTTTGACACCATCTATTCACTGTTGGCTATATTATTGGCTATATTGGCTATATTGGCTATATACCCATTTGACTCAGTAGACTGAGTAGACTCAGAACTACTCACCCCACTACTGCTGCTTGTTGCGATTTTACAAATGTGTTTCAATAGTATTCATAATATCATTCATTGCATTTGTACACTTGACATTTAGTATCCGTTTGCTTCCATTTCTCTATTTGTGCCGCTTCTTGTTGGATTATATAGAAATAAACTTTCTATTGTATACTCCATTGGTGTATACTGTGCATACAGTATCTCTGGCCCTAAAACTGTCTGCAAGAAGTGAGCCTCACTATTATGTGATGATGTTTCTAATTCACCTTAGTGTCATTAGCGGTTGGTATGTTCCTTGTATTTATTCATCTTGATGTTGTTCTTGAGAAAGGTTCCATTGTGAACTGAAACCGAGACAAATAAATTCTACATGTATCAAAATGATCAATTATCAAAAGAATGTAGTTACATATGTAACTATATAACTATGTAACTATATTATTTTGATAATTGGAGAGTCTGTGTTCTCTCTCACATTTCTCTCTCTCTCTCACATCTCTCATATCTCTCTCTCACATATCTCTCTCTCTCACACATATCTCTCTCACTAACACATATCTCTCTCTCACACATCTCTCTCTCTCTCTCTCTCTCTCTCACACACATCTCTCTCTCACACACACATCTCTCTCTCTCACACACATCTCTCTCTCTCTCACACATCTCTCTATCTCTCTCTCACACATCTCTCTCTCACACACATCCCTCTCTCTCACACACATCTCTCACTCTCACACACATCTCTCTCACACACATCTCTCTCTCTCACACATCTCTCTCACACACACATCTCTCTCTCTCTCTCACACATCTCTCTCTCTCACACACATCTCTCTCTCACACATATCTCTCTCTATCACACACATCTCTTTCTCTCACACATCTCTCTCTCTCTCACACATCTCTCTCCCTCACACATCTCTCTCTCCACACACATCTATCTCTCACACACATCTCTCTCTCTCTCTCTCACACACATCTCTCTCTCTCACACATCTCTCTCTCACACATCTCTCTCTCTCTCTCGCACACACACACACACACACATCTCTCTCTCACACATATCGCTCTCTCACACACATATCGCTCTCTCACACACATATCTCTCTCAAACACATATCTCTCTCTCTCACACATATCTCTCTAACATATATCTCTCTCACATACACACATATCTCTCTCTCTCACACATATCTCTCTCTCTCTCACACATATCTCTCTTTCTCACATATCTCTCTCTCTCACCACATCTCTCTCTCTCTCTCTCACACAGCACACATCTCTCTCTCTCTCCTCTCACCCTTTCTCTCTCACACATCTCTCTCTCTCACACATTCTCTCTCTCACACATCTCACTCGCTCACACATCTCGCTCTCCACACAGCTCTCTCGTCACACACACATCTCTCTCTCACACACATCTCTCTCTCTCTCTCACACAACAGCCCATCTCCCTCTCACACACCCATCTCTCTCTCTCTCACATCTCTCTCTCTCACACACCTCTACCTCTCACACCCACATCTCGTACTCTCTCTCTCACAGGCCCCCCCCATCTCTCTCTCTCACACCACAGCCCACTCCTCTCTCTCCCCCCCCTCTCTCTCTCGTCTCTCTCAGCGACTCATCTCTCTCTCCCCACACCCCTCTCTCTCCATCTCTTCCCGGCCCTCTCTACATCTCCCCCCATCTCGTTCTCTCTCCCACGTCCCCTCCGTCTCTCGCTCTCATCCTCCACCCCTGGTCCCCTGCTCTCTCTCCCCCCTACTTCTCCGGCTCTCGTCCCTCACACACATCTTTCTCTCTTCACACACATCTCTCTCTCACACATCTCTCTCTCACACCTCTCTCTCTCTCTCTCTCTCTCTCGCACACACCAACACATATCTCTCTCTCACACACACATATCCTCTCTCACACATATCTCCCTCACACACATATCTCTCTCTCCTCTCCTCTCACACACACATCTCTCTCTCTCACACATCTCTCTCTCTCACACATCTCCCTCTCTCTCACTCACACATCTCTCTCCTCTCACAACGCACATCTCTCTCTCTCTCACACACATCTCCTCTCACCCATCTCTCTCTCCCATCTCTCTCGTCTCCCACATCTCTCCTCCTCTCTCGTCTCCTATTCTCTCGCCCACCCCCCCCCTCTCTCTCTCCCCCCCCCCTCTCCTCAGTCTCCCCCCACCTCGCTCTCTCTCCCCCCCGTCTCTCATCTCAACACCCGCCTGCTATCTTCTCTCACTCTCACCACTATATGCTCTATACACACACATATCTCTCTCGCTCTCCACACCTATCTCTCTAACATATATCTCTGTGCTCCACATACACACATATCTCTCTCCTCCCTCTCTCGCTCACAATAATCTCTCTCTCTCACCACATATCTCTCTCACACATAGTCCCTCCTCTCTCACACATATGTCTTCTCCCCACATCTCCTCTTCCACATATCTCTCCATACTCTTCTCTCACATATCTCTCTCTCACTCATATCTCTCTCACTCATATCTCTCTCTCACATATCTCTCTCTCACATAATCTTATCTCTCAAACAGACAATATCTCTCTCTCACAATGCTCCCTCTCCTCAAAACCTGTTTGTACAGCAAAACGAGTGAGTTGCAGAACACACACATCTCTCACTCTCACACACAGTCTCTCTCAACCACATCTCTCGCTCTCACACATCTCTCTCTCACACACATCTTTCTCTCTCTCTCACACATCTCTCTCTCTCACACACATCCTCTCGCACACACATCATCTCATCCTATACACACATCCTCTCTCTCTCACACATCTTCTCATCTCTCACACACTACATCTCTCTCCTCTCTCTTCTCCCTCTCTCCCCCAATCTGCATCGTCCCCTCCCCTCGTCTCTCGTCCACATCCCCTCTCTCTCTCCACCACACATTTCCTCTCATCTCTCTCAACACACATCCTCTTCTCTCACACTCTCGCTCTCACCACAAACATCTCTCTCCCTCTCGCACACAACCCCCACCCATATCCTCTCTCTCACCACCTATCTCTCTCTCACACCCATCTCGCTCCTAATCTCTTCCCACCCATCTCCCTGCTCCTCACACATATCGCGCTCTCTCTCCACACATATCTCTCTACATATCTCTCCTCTCACATACACCACATATCTCCTCTCTCTCAACAATCCCCATCTCTCTCTCCACCCACACATCCTCTCTCTCTCCTCACACCTCCTCTCTCTCCCCACGATCTACGTCTTCTCCCACAACTCTCCGTCACTCTCACAAGGCGGGCACCCCCCCACCCCACGAAGCTCTCTCTCCTCTCTCCCCCATCTCAGATCTCTCTCCTCTCTCTCTCGTCGCCCTCCTCTCTCCCCACTCCCCCTCTCTTCCTCCTCTCTGCCCCTCCCCCTCTCTCTCCCCAAGAAAAACCCCTTCTCTCGTCCTCTCTCTCTCTCCCCCACCATCTCTCGTCGTCCCAACTCAGCCTCTGCTCTCTCCCCCCCTCCTCTCTTCGTCACTCTCATACTCCACCCCCCCAGCCAGGCGTGCCACCCCCACCCCCCCCCCCCCCCGTCTCTCTCCTCTCTCTGATCTTCAGGCCGCCCCTCTCTCTCTCAGCCCCGTCGCCACCCCTCTCTGCTCTCCACCCACCCACACCCTATCTCGTCTCACCAGCTCGGTCTCAAAGTCCCCCCCCCTCTCTCCTCTCTCTCCTCACTCACACATATCTCTCTAACAAATCTCTCTCACAATACAACACATCTCTCTCTCTCTCACACATATCTCTCTCTCTCACACATATCTCACTTTCTTTCTCACATATCTCTCTCTCTCACAAATCTCTCTGCTCACCCTCTCCGCTTCTCTCTCTCACACCCGATAATCTCTCTCTCCCTCCTCAGCCACCCCTCTCTCCTCGTCCTCCCACCTCTCTCCTCTCCCTGACCCCTCTCATCTCTCGTCCCCCCTCTCGCTCTCCCCCCTCTCTCGTCTATCCCCCACATGCTCTCTCTCCCCCCCCCATCTCCTCTGCGATCGTCCCCCGCCGTACGGCCTCCTCTCCTCTCTCTCCTCTCTCCCCCCCCTCTGCGTCGGGCTCCGCCTCTCCCCAGAGGCACGCCCACTCATCTCCCTCAATCGATACTCAAGACCATCCCGTCACTCTCCTCTAAGACGTCTCTCCTCTCTCTCTCTCCCGCGGGCCGGGTGCAGCACCACATAGCATGAGGTTCATAGGAGACGATCGTCGGGCCCTGACCGTCGATACCGACGCCACCCTCTCTCGTACATCATCTCATCCCCGCGGGTCCCCCAACATTGGAGCCGTGTCTCTCTCTCTCCTACCCCGGCCCCTCGTCCGTCTCTCCCCAGGAGACCCCAACCCTGCTCGTCTCTGAAAAGGACCTTCTGCTCTCTCAATCCTAACCAATCGGCCCCTGAACCGCTGCGTGCTCTCGTCTTCCGTACTCATCCACCCTCGCCCGCTTCTCTCTCCCGTGTCTTCTCTCCCCCCCGGCGCCCATTCTCAATCCATCGCTCTCAAGATCCCCCTCTTCTCTCTCTTCTCACTCATGCGGTCCAGCGCGGGTGTCCGCCTCTTCCAGCTCCTCATATTCGCCCCCCCAATCTCAAACATCGGGGACGTAACTCTCCTCGGGAGAGGCCGCGCACTTGCCTCTCGATGCCTGCTCTCATCAATCGGAAGTGACGAATCAGCGAGCTACCCCCCTCTCATGCTCTCCCTGCCCTGGCGGTGGGCTCTGCTCCCCCCCCACTGAAGTCGTTTTCTCCTTCTCCCCGGCCCTGCGTCGCGTGCGGAGAGGTGGGCCAGGAACTTCTCCTCTCAGTTTACGCCCCCGGTCGGTCGCATCTCCGTACCGCCGCTCGCCATTCTCGGTCTCTCACTCTCTCCTCTCTCTCCCCCCGGTAGTTGTGTGCGAACCCAGGCCCAGCCCCCCCCCTCTCTCATCTCGTCTCCCAGTGGGGCTGCTACCCCTCTCTCTTCAGTCTCCTCTTCAAACTCTCGCTCGATCACACAGATCCTCTCTCACCACCCATATCTCTCTCTCCTCCACACACCCTCTCTCTCTCTCGCACCACACAAACCGACCAGCCAATAGCCATCTCTCTCTCATCTCCCTCCCACTCGCCCAAACCCTCTCGGGGTCGGTCTCTCGTCCCCAACCGTCTCTCTCTCTCCCGCACATCTCTCTCTCCTCATCCTCTCCTCAATCCCTCCCCCTCTTACTCTCATGCTCATCCTCCCCGCAGCTTCCCCTTCGTCTCTCTACCCCACCTCCCGTCTCAGGCTCTCCCCCGACTGTGAACAACCTCTCGTCTCTCCTCAGCTCAATCGCATCCCACCCCGGCCCCCCACATATCTCTCCTCACACACATTATCTCTCTCTCACACATATATCTCTCTCTCACACACATATCTCTCTCACACACATCTCTCTCACACACATATCTCTCTCTCACACATATCTCTCTCACACACATATCTCTATCACACACATATCTCTCTCTCTCTCACACATATCTCTCTAACATATATCTCTCTCACATACACACATATCTCTCTCACATACACACATATCTCTCTCTCACACACATATCTCTCTCTCACATATCTCTCTCACATATCTCTCTCTCTCACCTAGTTGTACAGCAAAACGAGTGAGTTGCAGAACAGAAGACTTTAGTTTGAGACATGAACACTGCATGTGACTTACAGCAACGTTTATGTGACCCTGGGGAGTTTATAGTGCAGCCTATAGAGATTGTTAGGTCTCTGGGTATTGGGATCATTGCACCCACACTGAAGAAGAGTTCAGCTACATTCACCTGAATGGAGATATTCTCCAGCATGGAGAAGGTCACTTCACAGCACAATAGAGAGCTACGTTGCTCAGCGTAAATAATGTGTTCAATGAACTGCACAGGAAATCAAGACCAAACCACATTGTATTTGAGTTTTTAGTTGAAGAAACCATCATGGTTCATTAAAAAAATTATACAGGGCCATATTTATTAATCTATGCTAAGAAATAAGGCACTTTAATAGGCCATAAGGTGCCTTAGAGTTTAGCACCCTTCAGCACAATGGCTCACAATACAGTATTTTGGTCCCATCACCAGTATGACGATGATCCCTAGTGGAAATGAAACACTGGATTCTATATCTGCTTTTATAACTTCATAACATGCATGTAACTGTACAGTGCAGTATACACTGGTAGTACCATACAACTCCTTTATTTTTCCCCATTTGCTGAAAAGGTACAAAGTTGTTACTGTGGCAGGCGCTTCCTGAGGGCAGGTAGTATTTTGATATTTTATTAATGCAGTGACAGCAAGCAGACTCCGTTCATATCACAGTCATTTAATTGAACCCTTTTGTGCATGTCAGTCCCATGGATCTTCACTGAGCATAATAATAATAATATTAGACCTGACAAAGAGTGATTGGAATTAAAACAGATCACCATGCACAAGATTGTTCAATAAACCTACTGTGATATAAATGAATGTGTGCTAGTTGCACCTGTATGCAAGGGATCAACTCTCCGACTGGTTATTTTGTAGGTTAAGAGAATTGGAACACAGTTGTAAGACAGGTGATGTGCTACAGATTTTGCATCTTTATGTTCTAGTTTCTCTATAATGTCTCTAAGAAGACGACATTCAAGAGGTAGCGGAAAGGACGCTCACATTATACTGGGACCATCGCTACAAAATATATAACTGGCCCCACTAGCAGCAAAGGGGTTAACTTAGCCACGCTATTGCCTGCCAAAACACAATGTACCTTCACAACAGCTGCAAAACCCATTGCTAGATCAGCAGTTAAAGGGCGTTCCTTCAGCAAGAGATTCATATCACATATTCTACATGCGCAACCTTTGCTGTCCCGGGATCCAGGCTTACATTCCGCTACTCAAAAAGGCTGCAGAACAGCATTACATTCGCTACTGCAGAGGTCTTAATGACCATATCCGTCCTTTACCAATGGATTCTTTGCAGGCTCTGATGCCTTTTTATTGGAACAACCGAAAGGCATTCATGTGTAATCCTGTTTTAGTCCCTGAGGGGAGGCAAATGTTGGATTTCAAGCCAGCATAAACTAATATTTGGCATTTTCAGAGTGCATGAGATGCCTTTCAGTATACTTAATGGGGTGCCAAAGAAAGGATCCACATTAAGCCACGTGTTAATGGTACCACACTACTGTCCACGGAAGTGTTAATATGCCAGCTTCTCCGGTAAACATGCAGCAAGGTCCTGTAGTACGGCTAAGAAAACCGAACATATACTCATAAACAATGTCTACTAACAACTGTCAAGTTAGTAAAAGTATGTCTCGTGATTGAATAGGAGTCTAGGCCAACTGAGATTGAAGATGGGTGAACAAAGGCAGTGCACTGCTTAAAAACGACGGAGGAGACCTATGGTGGCAAAAAGAGTTCAATTTATTAAATAAGGGGATCAAACATAACCCCTGGATGACACAGAAAACGCACACCTACGCGTTTCGGGCTGTGCGCCCTTTATCAAGGTGTATTCTAAACTAAACAGACAAGCAAATCTAAATACAAGCGCTGTTCGCGCCAGATCTGTGACGTCATCGCTCATTAACCAATCGGAACGCTCTCCCTTCGTAACCCGGTCCTGATAGGACCAAAAGACTGAATGTCAAATAAACTTTATTGTTTCCCCAAGAACAAGTCAGGGGACTACTATGGGTAAAAAACAAAAGAACAAGGCGCACAACGCACATAGTGTATTAAAGTATAAAATGTGACTTTATGGTTAAAAAATAAATAGTTCTGCGTACATCAAGTAGGGAATAAACAAGCAGTTGGTATATAGGTTTACCACACCAGGAGATAACGCTGTGCGACACCCTCAGATGGATCTCAGCATTCACTGGGTCAGCAGACGTCTCATCAGTCTCTTCCAGCGTCCTCTGTTGGGGGATGGTAGGTGGATGAGTCCCTTGTAGAGAGAGCCCCACAGCATACAGCTCACAGGTAAGTAAAGACGCCGTAGGATTCAGCATCCATGGAACACTGCAGCATTTGCCGCCACTCCTCGTTGGGCGCTCGGCGATGACGTCACTGGTCGCACCTCCGCTTCCGCAATGCTTCTCATGGAACGCACAGCGTGCGTGTCAATCCAAAGTTGTAAGGCAGCGGGGAGAGATAATTCGCCAGGCAAATAAACAGTGTCCAAACAATGTCCAGAATCACAAAGGATGGGGGGAGAAGAGCATAGACACCTCTTATCCAACGCGTTTCGTAACACTGGGTTACTTCTTCAGGGAATGTATGCATAGTGAAGGGGCATGTACATATATATATACTACACTTCACCCAATCACAAATGCGGTGTCTAATTGCCACATCATTAATTTCAGGTGCAGCATAGTGCTCTTGATTAGTGATACTCTGTCTCACAGAACATATTAACAAACATTGTATAAAATTCATTTAATCTAAAACAGATTTAATTCAAGTACATAATCGGCGCATGAAAAGTAGAGCTTCTGGAAGAGAAAAGCCATAATTAGATACAAAGCAATAGCAATCTATAAAAAGGAATGGATGTCATTTTAAACACACAGAAATTTCAGAGACTAATAAAGTGACCAGATATCAATGTCTTCATTTAACCCCTTAGGGCTCAATGAATTCATCTTATAGATCCAAAAAGTCTCTTGTTGTGAGAGACTTTTAATCCTGTCACCTCCCCTTCTTTCTTTGGGGACCACTTTAACTCCCTTAAATTGCAAACTAGAGGGATCTTTATTGTGATAAAGTGCATAGTGACGGGAAAGACTATGTTTGTCATAACCTATTTTAATATTTCTAATGTGTTCCTGGATTCTAAGTTTCAGGCATCGTTTTGTGCGGCCAATATATTGCAGGCCGCAATCACAATTTATCATGTATACCACATGTGTGGAATTGCAATTTATAAAAGTATCAATCACGAAACTCTCACCGGTGACAAATGATTTGAATGTTTTTCTCTCTGGATGGAGAAATTTGCATATGGAACATTTCCCACACTGATAGTTACCTATAGGTTTATCTCCAAGCCAAGTTAGTGGCTTGGCGTGGGTATGACCCACATCACTGGGGGCTAATGTGTTTTTGAGATTTTTGGCCCTTCTGTATATAAACTTAGGAACTTTTGTGATATGGTCATTTAAAATCGGATCAGTGCATAAAATTGCCCAGTGCCGTTGTACAATTCGTTCAATTTTTTTATTCATTGAATTGTAAGTTGTAATAAAAGGCACTTCAATTGGATTATCCTGGGAATGACTTACTTCTTTTTTAGCTTTTGGTTTTAACATAAGTTGCCTATCCATATTTCGGACTATATTTAGGTCTCTAGTCAGATTAGCATTTGAATATCCCCTCTCAAGGAACTTATCAAAAAGTATTTTTGATTGTGTCTCAAAATCATGGTCTCCACTACAGTTTCTTTTGATGCGAATAAATTGGCCCTTGGGAATGTTCGCAATCCACGATTTTTTGTGGTTGCTGCTTGCCATTAATAGATTATTGGCATCAATTTCTTTGAAAAAGACCTTGGTGGAAACATTCCCATTGTCCAATGCAGTCAATTGTAGATCTAAAAAATTGATACTTAGTGGATTCGACACAAGTGTAAAGATTAAGTTCCTATCGTTGGAATTCAAATATGTCAGGAAGGTACAAATGGAAGAATCATCCCCCTCCCATACACATAGTATATCGTCGATATAGCGACGCCAGACGATTACTTGTCTGCTGAAGGGGTTGTTATTCCAGATGTTCTGATCCTCCCACTGACCCATATACAAGTTTGCGAAGCTGGGGGCGAATCTTGTTCCCATTGCAGTTCCGCAAACCTGTAAAAAGAATTCAGATAAAAACCGAAAATAATTATGGGTCAGTATAAACTCAATTGATTTCAAGATAAATTCTATGTTGAGATGATGCAATTTATTATCTGACTCTAAGTAGTATTGAATTGCTTGTAGACCTTTATCATGTGGAATGTGAGTGTATAATGCTTGCACATCACATGTAATCCATTTGTAAGTACTTTTCCATTCAAAATCCTGAAAAGTCAGGAGAACGGAAGAAGTATCTTTCAAATAGGATGGCAATTGGCTTACATATGTTTGCAGGAAGAAATCTACGTATTGCGAAAGATTCGCAGTAAGGGAATCTATTCCCGAAATAATGGGACGACCTGGTGGGTTAGTTCTGTTCTTATGAACTTTGGGCAAATGATAAAAAATTGGGATTTTAGGGGAATCTCTGTATAAAAAATCAAATTCAGCTTTAGTTATAGCAGTATTATTATAGGCTTCATCCAACAACCCCTTTAAAAGGGTGATGTAATCATTTGTAGGATCTTTATCCAATGTTTTATAAAAGGACAAATCATAAAGGAGGCGGTGGGCCTCCTTTTCGTAATCAATACGATTTTGGAGGACCACTCCGCCTCCCTTATCAGCCTGCCTGATTATCAGATCATTGTTGTTTTTTAAACATTTCAAAGCTAAGTTCTCTTTAGAATTCAAGTTGTGTCTGAGATCCCCTATATTGAAATCTTTTACCAATCTGTAAAAATCCTTATGCACCATATTGAAAAAAGTGTCAATGTGGTGCCCTTTAGATTGTGCAGGATAAAATTTTGACCTTGTCTTAAAGGTGGTGTGTTTACAAACCAGACTTTCATTTTCTATATCATTTGGAGCTGGTGTACACTCAATTACATTTGTCACTTGTGGAGTTTCGCTTTTGTTTTTAATAAAATGCCGTTTCAGGGTCATATTTCTCACAAATTTGTGTAGGTCAGTGTATAGTTGGAACCCGTTAGGACCACTTGACCTGGAGAAATTAAGGCCCCTATTCAGCACAGTTTTCTGATCTTTTGTCAGAATTACTGTAGATAAATTGAAAATGCCTTTGTCTAGGGAGATCCCAGGTCTACACTTGAGTCCCTTCTCTTTGACCTTGGATCCTGCTCTCGTTCCTCGTCTGGTAATGATCTTTTTACTTTGGTTTTTTTCGCTGGACTTATTAGTTGTTCCTGTTTCTTCTCCTTCTTTTTCTCTTTCGGCGGGGAGAATCTGCTCTTCAGTAATTCTAAAAAACGAGAACCTGAGGGGGACTCATTAGTAGGCTTATTAGTCATTACTTTATCATGTTTCTTTGGTTCTGATCTGTCTCTGGGGGAAAGAGGTATAGGATTCTGTTCCCTATATTTATCTGTGTTATAGGTGTCTGCCATAGGTGTTATTGTTAGCATATTTATGATCATCTTTTCTATCTCTAGATCTATTTTGATGATGATCTTGTTTCCTATGATTGGACCAACCACGGTGTCTGGGGGGGCCTCTCCTACCGGAGCCTCTATTACCAGATGTATGTTGGTCCTTCCTGGCACCGTGATTAGGGATATAGATTTTATCTATCACTCTACCTCAAAAGAAACTGTAGTGGAGACCATGATTTTGAGACACAATCAAAAATACTTTTTGATAAGTTCCTTGAGAGGGGATATTCAAATGCTAATCTGACTAGAGACCTAAATATAGTCCGAAATATGGATAGGCAACTTATGTTAAAACCAAAAGCTAAAAAAGAAGTAAGTCATTCCCAGGATAATCCAATTGAAGTGCCTTTTATTACAACTTACAATTCAATGAATAAAAAAATTGAACGAATTGTACAACGGCACTGGGCAATTTTATGCACTGATCCGATTTTAAATGACCATATCACAAAAGTTCCTAAGTTTATATACAGAAGGGCCAAAAATCTCAAAAACACATTAGCCCCCAGTGATGTGGGTCATACCCACGCCAAGCCACTAACTTGGCTTGGAGATAAACCTATAGGTAACTATCAGTGTGGGAAATGTTCCATATGCAAATTTCTCCATCCAGAGAGAAAAACATTCAAATCATTTGTCACCGGTGAGAGTTTCGTGATTGATACTTTTATAAATTGCAATTCCACACATGTGGTATACATGATAAATTGTGATTGCGGCCTGCAATATATTGGCCGCACAAAACGATGCCTGAAACTTAGAATCCAGGAACACATTAGAAATATTAAAATAGGTTATGACAAACATAGTCTTTCCCGTCACTATGCACTTTATCACAATAAAGATCCCTCTAGTTTGCAATTTAAGGGAGTTAAAGTGGTCCCCAAAGAAAGAAGGGGAGGTGACAGGATTAAAAGTCTCTCACAACAAGAGACTTTTTGGATCTATAAGATGAATTCATTGAGCCCTAAGGGGTTAAATGAAGACATTGATATCTGGTCACTTTATTAGTCTCTGAAATTTCTGTGTGTTTAAAATGACATCCATTCCTTTTTATAGATTGCTATTGCTTTGTATCTAATTATGGCTTTTCTCTTCCAGAAGCTCTACTTTTCATGCGCCGATTATGTACTTGAATTAAATCTGTTTTAGATTAAATGAATTTTATACAATGTTTGTTAATATGTTCTGTGAGACAGAGTATCACTAATCAAGAGCACTATGCTGCACCTGAAATTAATGATGTGGCAATTAGACACCGCATTTGTGATTGGGTGAAGTGTAGTATATATATATGTACATGCCCCTTCACTATGCATACATTCCCTGAAGAAGTAACCCAGTGTTACGAAACGCGTTGGATAAGAGGTGTCTATGCTCTTCTCCCCCCATCCTTTGTGATTCTGGACATTGTTTGGACACTGTTTATTTGCCTGGCGAATTATCTCTCCCCGCTGCCTTACAACTTTGGATTGACACGCACGCTGTGCGTTCCATGAGAAGCATTGCGGAAGCGGAGGTGCGACCAGTGACGTCATCGCCGAGCGCCCAACGAGGAGTGGCGGCAAATGCTGCAGTGTTCCATGGATGCTGAATCCTACGGCGTCTTTACTTACCTGTGAGCTGTATGCTGTGGGGCTCTCTCTACAAGGGACTCATCCACCTACCATCCCCCAACAGAGGACGCTGGAAGAGACTGATGAGACGTCTGCTGACCCAGTGAATGCTGAGATCCATCTGAGGGTGTCGCACAGCGTTATCTCCTGGTGTGGTAAACCTATATACCAACTGCTTGTTTATTCCCTACTTGATGTACGCAGAACTATTTATTTTTTAACCATAAAGTCACATTTTATACTTTAATACACTATGTGCGTTGTGCGCCTTGTTCTTTTGTTTTTTGTCTAGTGTCTGGGGTGTCGAGCCACCCCCAAGAAAGGCTGCAGACCCACGTTTAGTGCAAGACCCACATCTAAGGTCCACAATATTGTTTGTTTAATCACGGTGCACTGTTCACTTGATATTTGTTGTTCACTAGTTATTAGCTGCGCACTATCACCTTTTTTTCGACTACTATGGGTATCTAAGTGGAGCATATGATTGGTCACTGGTTAAAAAAAAAGCCTTGAACATCAAAACTTTATGTAACAAACAAACAAAAATCAAAACATAAAGACAATATGAAAATCAAGAGCAATGATGTCACCATATCAGCTAAAACAAGCCCCCAAAGCATTAAAAAGATATTTCCATATAAAGAAAAATATCTATATGTATATTAAAGATATATACAACTAAAACAAATCATAGAGCATGTGAAAACCACCATATTCACTTCCACATCACATGGTGTTAAGGTATAAAGGAAAACGGATAATGATAAATAGATAAATAAGTAACCCCTTATCCTTAATATTCATCTAATTATATATTACTGTAACCAATAGCCCCATTGAGATAATAAAGAAAAACAGAAAAACACAAAATTTCCCTCCTTCTTGAGCAATATAGAGATGTATAAGAAATTGTCCTTAAAAGAAGGGTAAAGTGAAAAAAAACATTTGTGTAGCACATAAAGACACAGAGTTTTATATTGAGGAAACATGCAATTTAGAAACATAAGCGCTACCATTGGTAGCACCATAAAACATAATGCCATGAATAAGGCATGGTAGTATGGTTATGAAGCTCATCAGAACGACAGTGTGCGTTTTCTGTGTCATCCAGGGGTTATGTTTGATCCCCTTATTTAATAAATGGAACTCTTTTTGCCACCATGAGCCTCCTCCATCGTTTTTAAGCAGTGCACTGCCTTTGTTCACCCATCTTCTACTTGCCTGCCTGGTGGATTGCACGCTGCTCAGGATACCTGATGGGACCACTCCTCTGAAAAGAAATCTGGAAGCCAAAAGTGAGTTTTCTTGCATATCACTACCTTATACTATTAGTACTGTGTAATGTGCTTGTCAGCACTAGGTACTAGTCTCCTAGAGCCTAGACCTATTAGGGTGTCTTAGTTGCTGCTCACTATCATATTGGAGTGTCTTCAACGGAAGAATTTATTATCCATATTGGGACTTGTAATTTTTTGATGCACCGGTTACCCACATATTCCACTGAGATTGAAATATAGAAGTCAATGCAAGCAGAGTTGTCCTAAGCTTATGTGTAACCACTTCAAGACATCAAAAGGGGTTTCCTGTGACAATATCAGTAAGGTTTCAAAACTGTGCTAAATGTTGATGACAAAAGTCACCCAAACCTGTGGGGTTTACATTTTATAGTAAGCACGATTATTCATAAACGAATGGAAACGCTACTGTCATTACTTCTGCGACTTTCTAACACGTGTGACGTTCTAATATGTGTTCTCTCTAGAATTTGAGATTGGGACATGAGACCCAATTTATGATGGATAAGTAACAAAATAAGTCTCCCGCACACCTGATGCGGGAAAAATAATGAGCTTATAAGTGCGATTACATATTACGCCCTCAAAACCTGCTTGTCACATAGTGAGACTGCAGACCAGGGAAGATGACATTTTCAGTGTGTTCATTTGCCTGTCATTACCCAGAACCCTTTGCTGCAGTTAATCTCTGCAGGTGGTGACACTGAGGTGTAACAGGTTTTCTGTGGAGCTGTGGAAGATGTGCTAATAACGCATGCCTCAAAAAATGAAATATAAAAAGAACACAATAGTGAAGCAAGTTCAAAAACAAAGCTCACAAAGCAGCAGTGGTGAGATATGCACGGACGCTCACGGACGCCACGGCTCAGAGACCTCCCTGTGCTGCCGCTGCTGGGTGAATGAGGAGGACGGGCAGACTCCATGCAGCGCAGCTCTGCTTCACATGCCTGCCTCCTGCGTGTAGCTAATCTCCGGGCCGGTCGCCGAACCCCTGCCCGGCGGGATGTCTGTGTGCGTGCGGAGGCTGATCACCAAAACCCGGGGCTTCCTGTGGTCAGACATGGAGACCCGCGCCCTGCTGGATATCTGGGGGGAGGCGGACGTGCAGTCGGCCCTGGACGGTAACTTCCGCAACAGCCACGTGTACCGGGACGTGGCCGGCCGGCTGAGCGAGCTGGGCTTCGAGCACACCCCGGAGCAGTGCCGGATCCGCATCAAGGGCCTGAAGCGCCAGTACTACCAGGCCCGGGAGGGCTTCCAGAAGAACGGGCACGCCCACAAGATCTGCCGCTACTACGATGAGATAAACCGGATCATCCGCACCCGGCCCGCCCCGGCCAGCAGCGGGGAGGCGGCCTGCGGGATCCTGCCCGACCCGAGTCCCGGGATCCTGCTTCGCCCAACGCGGGTAAGTGTGTCAATCATATATACTCTGTGACAGAAACCAGGGGATGGTAATAAATTCCATATATAGGGCTCCCAGGATACTGAACAGTTTCTATCCTGTTTAGGCTGGAAGTGCAGCCTCATAATACATGCACTCCATCCCAGTTTGGCAAGTGCTGGAACTGAGGGATAAGGGATCCAGACCAGAGTTTGTCTGCTGCCTGATTTCTGTCACCTGTCATGCTAATTAGAAATCAGGTATTTAAGGCTGATTTCCTGGTTCCTCTCCCCTCTCCCCCCAAGAGCCTGGAGGCAGAAAGGTTGCTGAAGTAGAGAGGGGAAAGCCTCTCCCCAAACAGGTTTAAACGTTCTGTTCTTTTTGTCTGAAACTGCGAAGTTACTTATTTTGTTGGTGGAAGTTGAAAAGCCACTCCAACCCTGAGTCAGGGAATACCTAAGTTAAGTTATCGCTCAGGTGAGCAGGATTTTGTTTTGCTGTGTTTCTGTTGTACGCACTGTGGCAGTCTCAGTGCCTGGGACTGAATAAACCAGGCAGTAGCCTGTTTAAAGGAACAGCACGTGACGCCTCGTCATTTAACCTACCCTAAAAGACCGTGTTCTAACAGTCCCGGACAGACGGCGGAGCCCCGGATTAAGCCGTTTGTCACAACTCGTACACACCCCGTGTCACACACACAGTCACATACACACCCTGTGTCACACACACATGCGCACTCAGACACACACTGTCACACGCACACACCCTGTGTCACACACAGACACACACATGCGCACTCACAGACACACACATGCGCACTCACAGACACACACTGTCACACACACACACACACACACTGTCACAAGCCTACGTCACACACGCACGCGCGCAGTCACATGCACACTCACACACACACTCACAGTCACGCACACTCACAGTCACAAGCACACACAGGCACACACGCACACAGCCACATGCACACTCACACGCACATGTACACTCACATGCACACGCACACTCACAGTCACACGCACACTCATAGTCACACGCACACACGAGGAATTCACACTTAGTGCAAATAGCTAATACAGGGGATGTGTGCCGAGCACGCGCATTATAAGTCAAATTTATTTGCGTTTTGTCAATGAAATTGTATTTTGATTTTTAATTAAAACATCACCAATACAAATACAATTTCTGTGACAAAAGTCAAAGAAGTTTCACTTACTATGCGCGTGCACAGCACACACAGCTTTTTTTTTATTGATGGTCAACAATTAAAGAATGTTAATTTTCCCATTAGCTTGTATAAACATTCTGTAAGAAATCTGAAAACTGATCGGGTTAAAGGAATAATTGTAATTCCTCAATGTGTTACGCAATGCAAAGCATTCTTACAACGTATTGTTACAAAGAAACTATTATTTAATGTCACCATAACATCTATAATGTGTGGGTGAAACCTATTCCAGATGCACATTGCAAAGTCAGTATAACCAGCCTCACACTGATGAGACCCAAAAGATTGAAAAAGCTGTCTATATGTAGGTTTACTGGCTATGCACTTCTTTAACCCAGGCTGTGCTGAAAAGCTGTGTAATACGGCAGGCATAAGCTTATACGGGACTATGTTATGTATCAGGGCCACCCCTGGCTACTATTCTACTCAATGGGCTGGCAGTAAACCCTGCTACTATCAGGTTGCCAGTAGTAGACATATGGGGTTTTCCCCCTCACCTTTGGTACTGCACTTGAGTGACAGCAGAGGGTGGTACTTCCTGTTGTAGCTGGGACAACGGGGTGCCCGTCTCCTGGCTGTACTTAAGGGCAGGACCGCCTTAAAATTAGGAGGTTCCTTCCCCTCTGAGGAAGGCAGGTCACACAACTGGGAGCCTGAGATTGGGGCCTTCCCATGTGCTCTTCCCTCCGGGGGAGAGTGAGTGTGGAGCATACCTCTGCCTCCGCTAGGGAAGTGGGGAAGAGCGAGGATGGCTGTGGGAGCCCTTGGCCTGTAGTGACGGTCCAGGGACCATCTTCAGTGATAGCTGACCTGACAGACTGTTTCCGGCAGAAGACTGCTGTGTAACTGTTACTGCAGAGTGTAGTAATAAACCTGTTCCTGTTTGCAATATACCTTCTGTCTGGTGCGTGACCTTACTGGGGGGAGAGGTAATAAGTTCTACCATGGGAGATCATCTCCATTTCCCTGGAGCCGTAGGCGCTGCACTGCTAAGTATTATGTGGGGTATGAACCCCAGAAGTCTCGTCCTGTGTCCCCACTACCATCGGCGGACGACTCAGCCCTCCTGTTGCCAGCAGGTATATGCACCACACACCCTGTAATGGCCCCTATCTGCGATCGGGTGGGGGAAACACCGTTACAGTTAAAATGCACATGAAGTTAAAGGTGACACTGTGTACTCATTTGCATATCATTTCCCAGAATCCCTTGCTGCAACGGAAGCATTGCATACTAAGAGATAATGGGGAAAAGCTGGGTTGCAGACCTGTCTGAGACGTGCAAGTGTGCACACAAGTGATATTTTTATTTACTATTAATGTCAGAACAAAGACTAAAGCTGTTCTTGGAAAACAGTTGAATATAAAAAAAATATCGATACCTTTCACTCTCAGCTTGGTGGTGTTTTCAATTCCATTAGCTATGAATTTCACATCTGCTTGATCGTCTGCCTGAGCGACACTTTTGATGATGAGGATGTGAGTGCTCTTGACTTGTTTTATTATGTACTGCTCATTGCTCTGAATAACCTTGCCCTTTAGGAGCCAAATACCAGAAGACACTGTACTTAGATCAATGGAAAATGTTGCTTCTCCCCCCAGCGTAACTTCAACAGGTTTCAGTGAGGTTTTAACAGAAGGTTTAGGTTCTGAAAGAGAAAGAAAATTATATTTATGGAACAATTAATCATATACTGTTAGTGAACAGGAACGGAACAGCCCTGTGGGTCATTGATACATATTGGCAGGAGGATAGACTTAATGTGGTATAATGTAGTATAATGCAATCATCCTAATGTTAACAATGCACAAGACCAAGCACTGAACTATTCAACGTAACCTGGTGACATATACAGTATGTTTCCAGGGGACATATTTGGTCCGTATGTCAGTCAAATGAGGACAGGTTTACTGGCCTAGAAAACCAAGATGTCCTAACCAACGACATGATTACTGAGACAAAAGAGAAACCTCTGTGCAAACTCATACATCAAAATCACAAAAAGAAAAAAGGTGCTCAAGGGTATAAGTCTAACTCATAGGGGCCAAAGTCAACCAAATGATAGAACCCGGGAGCACACCCAAGTCACAAGTCAAGCTTAAGCAGTTGTCATATTTAATGGTAGTTATTAATAACACACAGCACATTTGGTGCCAACGTTTGGATCCCTTGGGACCTTGCTCGGGGCTCTTAAAATTCGGAAGTCAATGCAGCCGGGGCACTAAGAAAGGACCTGGGGACCGGCCAACCCTGAGGAAGGTCCCTAAGGACAGAAACGTTTGCACTCCATAACTATTTGTGATTAATACCTACAGGTATATATGGCAATTGCTTGACTGGGTAAGAGGTGCGCTCTCTGGTCCTATCGTTTTGCAAGCAGATCAGCGAGACACCAGGAGCAGAGCTGATTAAATACAGTACAGTATGTGTTTTGCACTGGTGCAGATCTTCAGATAATTAAAAAAAAAAAATTGGGAAAATAATCACAAATATATGAATATAACTGCCAGGTGAATAAAGTGCCGCAAGATCTAACAATGTAAACAAAGCATCAGTAAACCCAGACTTATCGGCATTCCTCCAGTGAAAACTGCTGCGAGAAGCTCTCTGAAGCCTAAATGCCGAAATATTTCGCTTTTTTATTGAACAATTCAGGTTCAATTCCCCTTGAAAAATATATATTTTTTCTTCTTCTATCTTTGTGATTCACAAATCATCAGAAGCTATGAATCGTGACTTTCGTTTTAAAAGACCGGTTCACTCAGGTGACTAGACAGAGAGTTCTAAAGGAAAGATTTGACTAAATTATATCTGTAAGGATCATTGACTGTTCACTGATAAAGGCAGGACGTCCACTCCCATCGCACTCCAGCAGCAGTCAAAGGTTGGTGGCACTGGGGACATCATTACTTTTTATTTACAAACTTGCATTATTTAAGGAATTTATTTTCAAAAGGATTTCTTGTCTTGAGTACAAATATTTTACAAACGAAATCAGGTCCTACAAGCTTTTCGTCTTTGTTTAACAGGTTCAGAAATTCTGGATATATAGCCATGCAACCGCTACTTTTTTAGGCTTCCCTTATGATGATCCCTGAATGTCACATGGGCCGGCACGACAGGGGCCTCTATGATCAGGGAGCGTTGTGATTTTTGCTAGTTTTCTAGGACGAGAGCTAGTGGATGGGTGAACGCGATCAGAACGGCAATGGAGGATGCTCCACTTTGGTTTGCGCCATTGTTGACCTGGCCAATACTGTGTCATCATCAACCAAAGCAATTACGTGGTTGTGATCCTGGAGGTACACTGGCACGCTGATGCTATCGGACTCCTCTCAGCTAAAGGGTTAAGGATGCTGGGCTTAAAGGTTTAAGTTAACAATCAGATCTGCGACAATCTACACCAGGGGTGGCCAACTCCTGCCCTCAAGGGCCACCAGCATTCAGGTTTTCAGGATATCCCTGCTTCAGCACAGGTGGCTCAATCAGTGGCTCAGTCGAAGACTGCACCACCTGTGCTGAAGCAGTGATATCCTTAAAACCCGACCTGTTGGCGGCCCTTGAGGACTGGAGTTGGTCACCCCTGATCTACAGTACAGCATTAATGCCAGTTTTGATCTAGACCACAAGGCCTATATAAGGTGTACAGGAAAAGGAAACAACCAGGGAACTCACCGAGATGCAATGTCCCAGGGAACTCCAGGTAAGGACTCTGGCCATAGCTATTGACTGCGCTGACCCGGAACTGGAAGTGTCCTTCATCCTGAACGTTGGTGACAGTGAATTCTGAGACACACACACTTGCTGAGTGGTGGCACCTCGCCCAGGTCGTGGCGCCGAGTTTCTTATGTTCTATGATGTACCCATCAATGGGCACGGGCCGGTCCATCGGGGGAGGGGACCAGGCTAATGTAAGGGATGTTTCCGTTTTATCGGTTACCACGGGGTTAATGGGGGCATTTGAAGGGGGTTTCCTTAAAGCTGTAAAAAAAAAAAAGAAAATGTCAATAAATTAGTACAAATATGTTTTTTCCATTTTTGAAATCTATTGGCTATTTAAGATATAATGCCATCCCTATCACTGTGTGAAATTTTTTTTGTCAGTGTCAACGTTGAATAAAATAGTTGAAGTTCTCTGCATTGACTTAAGAGGGAGCGGCTCGGTGAGTGAAGACACTGACTGACACTGAGATTGCTGCAGGGGAGCCTGGTTCAATTCCCGGTGTCGGCTCCTTGTGACCTTGGGCAAGTCACTTTATCTCCCTGTGCCTCAGGTACCAAAACATAGATTGTAAGCTCCACGGGGCAGGGACCTGTGCCTGCAAAATGTCTCTGTAAAGCGCTGCGTACAACTAGCAGCGCTATACAAAAACATGCTATTATTATTATTATTATTATTTAAGCTCTCTGTTTGTGTTGCAATATTTCACTCCAGAGATACATCTGCTGGTCGCTTTTAACTTTTATGGGTATTAAAAAAAAAAAAAAAAAGAGAGAGAGATGTCAACAGTTTCCGTTATTGCTGAATACGTGTCCCTGTCAGTGCCAGAAAAAACATGCCCATAACTAAGGGTTAATGTAAAGATCCTGAGACGTGTGCGTAGCCCACTCAATGGCTTCCGCTCAAAATCACTTCTCACGTCAACGGGTCTCAATGCTCTCTGATGTAAAATCGGCTTCATTTGGCATTTTGAAGCGAGGCCAATATGTTACGGGAGCTGCACGTTTCCCATGTGAGAAAGTCCGGGCGTACAGTGAGACCTGCACGTACTGTATTTGTATGCAGAGAATAAGAAGGAGCGCACGATCCGACGGGAGCCAGGAGAGGACCCAGTTCAAAAATTAAACTTTCATGTGTCATAGACCTAAAATCCAACGCGTTTCGAACGCTAGTTCGTTCTTTATCAAGGACAAAGAACGCACTAGCGTTCGAAACGCGTTGGATTTTAGGCCTAAAACACATTAAAGTTTATTTTTTTGAACTGGGTCCTCTCCTTGCTCCCGTCGGATCGTGAGCTCCTTCCCATTCTCTGCATTCACTACCACTGGAAGCGGGACATCCTGCCAGCCATAAACCGAGGAACTCTGAGTACATTATTGCTACAGGGGTACTTCCAATGAGACTGATCGTGGGGGGGGGGGGGTTATTCCTCCCATCACCTGTCTTCAGGAGGTTTTGTTAATCCAATATTGCTAGCTACTACTTCAATTCATCATTATTGGTTCTGGATTATCCTTGGATACTGGCATTGGCCATTATTGGTTATTATACCTTGCGTTAGAGCGCTTCTTCATCTCTATCTACCGTACTGTATTTGTAATAAGATGTACCGGGGGGGGGGGGGAACCAGACTATATTTGTATGATTTTTCCAACGTCCATATAAATGTGCCCATCTCTATTAAGCACTTCTTAATGAATACTGTTTTAAACATGAAAAAGGCCCAGTTTGTCGACATTTTGCATAGTTTAAAACAACAATCCTGCTTCCATTGCATTGTTTTTACAGTTAGAGGATTGACGCAGGGGGTTTCCGTAGCTGAACTGTGTTAATTTCAACTATCGGGACGCCTGTTGACAGAGATACTTACCTCCGTAGGGGGTGCCGGTAGGAACTCCAGCCGGGCTGTGTGGGGCTGTTGAAATGGCGGGTTTAATGTTCCCCGCGGCACGTGGGCCAATAGGAAGCCGCGACGTCGTCCCTTGCAGCTTCCTATTGGATCGCGTGACCGGGAGCTTTAAACCTGCAGTGCTGCTACCGGCGCCCCCTATGGAGATATCTCCGGAAGCATGGGGTCCCCAAAGCTGAAATTAATGATGTTAAGCCCAAGGGCCCCCCTGCTTCGCACCTATTAAAAAAACACATGTTCTGCTTCTTTAAAGCCAATTAGAAGTGTTTGAATGGTGAATGGGTTAAACAGAAACACTATTAGGTATTGGCACAATGGCACATTTGAACACTTCATCGGGTACTGTTTGTAAAGCCTTTGTTCTGTCTACAGAACATCGTGTCCTGTTAGAAGCCGGAACGTACAGTAAGTGGTCACCAACCTCTGAATGGTACAGACTGGTTATGTTGCAATGAGTAAATATTCTATATCGGCACCAAGAGATACATCCAGCATTCATTAGCAGCTTAATTAAACATTAACCTTGTTTACAGTTCCCACCATCCTCCAAAGATGTCAACCTTGAAGACCCCAAATCAGTGGCATTTGGGGTCCTGGACCAAAGTAATGGTATTTCAATGTAAAAGTGACTCCATTGGACTCTGTGAACACAATCCTCTAATATCAGTGACAACGACTACAAACCAATGACACAGATAACCAAGTTGACATCATGTCTGCTCCTTAAATGTTTGTTTTTTTACTCAACCGCTGCTGGTTAGGGCTATAACACATTCATATGTAACATTGCATTGCTTAAAGCAGCCATCGCCCCTAACTAACCCCCCCACCCCTTTTTTTTACAGGGTTGGAATCAACGGGTCCTCCAGAGCTGAACAGCGGTGTTCTCATCTCCGGGGAACATCTGGATTCAGAGATACTTACTGGTTAAGTTACCAGAATTCCTACCTGGCTTATAAAAGGGAATTTAAATGTCCGTCCAAGAGGAAGCAGCAACTAATGATGTTGCGCTTCCTATTGAAAAAACAAAAATATGATACAAAAAGCAATAAAAATACATGTATTTCAGAAAGTGCTTGCGTCTAAAAGTGTTGCCACACCTAGCTGATGACAGGCCGCCTGCCATTTTGCAAATGCCTGACATTTTGCAAATTGATGAATTCTTCATCAATAAATGGTGTTTTAATCACACTAATCTAACAAGCTTCGTGTGCTCCTGGCAAGGAATGTTCAGACTGTGCATCCCCATGTGAGAGCGCTGCTTCTCTCCCTGCGGATTCCCATTAGCCTGAGATTATGCAGCCATTTTCTTTCCCCAGGAGGGAGATGTAAACCCACTAACGCCACAGCAAGTACCTTGGCAAACAAGTGGTCTCATAACCAAAAATAGTGCGATTCTGTTCCCATACTGCAAAAAAAAAAAATAAGAAGGTAAAGAAGCAATAATTCCACATACGTGGTCACATACTGTATCTGATAATTAGAAATGCAGGTGGTACTATAGCAAGGCCCGTAAATAGATCAGCCTGATCCACAGCACACAGCTGGGATTGGGATAAAGAGATATCAGCAAAATGACTGTACAGTCTTCTGCAGCAGCCTTGGTATTGCACCATCTGGGCCATTCAGAGGCATCTTGAACGGCTATTATTGGAAGCCGCGCTGCATAGGGTCATGCGCTGTGTACTGTGCAAAGTGACCTTTTCATATCGTTTATTTCAATCCCCGTTACCAATTATGTTCTACTATCCCGGGCAGGATTGTCAGGGCAATATTCTTCTATGTCAATACAGGTGGGGCTTCCAGGCATGGGGTGGGACGCCCTTCCAAATGTCAGAGAAGCTATATGTTTATATTTTATTTGTTTTGTAAGAGTGGGGGCTAGTGTACCTTTAAGAAAGTAAGGCTATCCTCCAATTGGACACTTAAGTCTCTGAGTGTACAAATTGCAAAAATAGTATAACCTGGCTTGATTTCATCTCCCCGGCTACTGAAATATACAGTTGGCTGCTATTTGACACCATGTCATCACCCGGTTGTAAACGATAGGAAAATTAGCTTCTGACATTCAGCTTGGGTTGTCTACAAGGTCTAAGGAGTGAGAAGTTTGTCACTGTGCACAACCGTTCGTACTTTTGACCTAATATTACGGGTTTATAAAGACTTCCTGATTACTTGGAGATTTTAAACTAGGAAGGATGGGGATGTGGATGGGGGTGGGGGGTACGGGACTAGAGGTAATGGACTAGACAGGATAGATAGGAATGGCAATATAGGACCCTTTCAAAGCTACTTGAAGGTAATATTCAGGAATAACTAATGGAAAACAAATCATTAGTAATAGTCAGCATGGATTTATGATGGATAGATCATTCCAAAATAACCTTATTGGTTTCTTTAAAGAGGTAAGTAGGAATTTAGACCAGGGTAATGCAGTTGAGGTGGTCTAGTTAGATTTTGCAAAGGCTTGTGATACGGTTTCACACAGGAGGTTGGTGTACAAAATAAAGAAAATTGCTCTAGGTAAAAATATTTGCACCTGGATTGAAAACTGGTTAAAGGACAGACAACAGAGGGTTGTCATAAATAGAACTTTTTCAGGTTGGGCTGAAGTCGTGAGTGGAGTACCTCAGGGATCGGTACTGGGACCCCTGCTTTATAACTTGTTTATTAATGGCCTTGAGGTTGGCATCGAGAGCAAAGTCTCCATCTTTGCTGATGACACTAAATTGTGTAAGGTAATAGAATCAGAGCAGGATGTATTTTCTCTCCAGAAGAACTTGGAGAGACTGGAAACGTGGGCAGGTAAATGGCAGATGAGGTTTAATATATGTATATTAAGCATTTGGGAAACAAGAATAAACAGGCAAATTACAAATTAAATGGGGCAAAAATAGGTCAATCCTTGATGGAGAAGGATTTCGGAGGGCTTGTAGACAGCAGGCTTAGCAATAAATTACATTTATGTAACTGTATTTGTAACCATGTATTATTTGTCTTAACCCTGTGCCCAGGACATACTTGAAAACGAGAGGTAACTCTCAATGTATTACTTCCTGGTAAAATATTTTATAAATAAATAAATACTACTGAATGTCAGGCATTAGCTGCAAAGGCAAACAAGATCTTATCTTGCATTAAATGGGGTATGAATAGTAGTGAAGGAAGCATAATTATGCCACTGTATAAAGCACTAGTAAGACCACACCTTGAACATAGAGTACAGTTGTGGCAACAACTCCATAAAAAACATTATGGAACAAGAAAAAGTGCAGATTAGAGCCACCAAATTAATAAAGGGGATGGATAGTCCGATTTATTGGGAGAGGCTAGCTAAATTAGATTTGTTTACATTACAAAAGAGGCGTTTAAGAGGGAATATGATAACTATATCATAGATATCAAAGGTATACAGGGATATACCAAATAAGTATACATGGGAAAGATGTTGATCCAGGGATTAATCCGATTGCCAATTCTTGGAGTCAGGAAGGAATTAATTTTTCCCCTTAATGGGGTTTTTTGTTTGCCTTCCTCTGGATCAATAAGTAAGTATATATATAGGATAAAGTATCTGTTGTCTAAATTTAGCATAGGTTGAACTTGATGGACCTACGTCTTTTTTCAACCTCATCTACTATGTAACTATGTAACTATATATACAAATATATTCGGGGTCAATACAAGGAGCTTTCAAAAGCACTATTCATGCCAAGGGCAGTACAAAGGACTCGGGGCCATCCCTTTAGGTTGAAGAAATGAGATTTCACCAGCAACAAAGGAAAGGGTTCTTTACAGTAACGGCAGTTACAATGTGGGATTCATTACAAATGGAGTCTGTGATGACAGATACAATAGATGTCTTCAAAAAAGGTTGGACAACTTTTTAGAAAGGAAAGGTATACAGGGATATACCTAATAAGTAAACATGGGAAGGATGTTGATCCAGGGAGTAATCGGATCGCCAATTCTTGGAGTCAGGAAGGAATTCATTTTTTCCCTTATGAGATATCATTAGGGAACGTTTCACTGGGGTTTGTGTTTGCCTTCCTCTGGATCAATATACTGTAAGTATAAATATAGGATAACAATCTGTCGTCTAAATTTAACATAGGGTGAACTCGGTGGACATATGTTTTAAACCTCATCTACTATGTAACTGTGTAACTGTATACTGTAGCTGTGTAACTCCCTAACTATATACAGTAGCTATGTAACTATGTAACTATGTAACTTAGACCTTGGTATATCAGCTTCCAGCTGAAAGGTGCAGTCCCACTTAGGGCCCAAATGAAAGGGTTAACAGATGAAATGTAGGCAAATTGTGCCTTCAATAAGGAAATCTAAATATATATATTTTCAATTCTCAAACTCTTAACCTTTTCTTTGCAGTCTTGAAATAATTTATTTTATGAAAACTGTTTGTATCTGCAGTTAGATCACGGTAATGTTGATACTGTCATTAGCCAAACAGCTAAAAGGGAATGATAACAAATGCATGTTAGATCATTCATTTTGCAGAACCCATTTCAAATTATGATTCACTTCATGGTTGATTGAATCTTTTAAAGAAAGTTAATTACATTGATTACGTGATATAAATATATCAGTTTTTCTAAATCCATAGTGTGTTGTGTACTAATGTCCTGGGGTGCTGAACTCCAGTCCTCAAGTGCCCCCAACAGGTCAGGTTTTCAGGATATCCCAGCTTCAGCACAGGTGGCTCAATCAGAGGCTCAGTCTTCGACTGTGCCTCTAATTGAGTCACTTGTGCTGAAGCAGGGACTGATTGAGACCATTGTGCTGAAGCCGGGACTGATTGAGCCACCAGTGCTGAAGCAGGGATATCCTGAAAACCTGACCTGTTGGGGGGGAGGGGGGCTTGAGGACTGAAGTTGAGCTCCCCTGTCCTGTACATTGTCAATAATGTATTTATATTTCATCTAGCTACTTTTGATTGTGTATCTTATGAAACTTCTCAGCCCCAAGAGGTTAATGGCAGCTCAGATGTGGCAGCCTAATTGTTGCTTATAACTGGAGAAAATGTCAGTGCGAGATGCATTGGTCCTATTGTTACCATATTAGACACATTACTCCTGCTACTTAGCTATGGAACCACAGCACAATAGAGCAATATCTGAACAAACACTGCTGCACTTTTCCTCTGATCATTCTGGTGCTGTTTTTTGCATCAGTATTGCCCCGTGTGTTGAAGCCAGTGCAATTTAATATGTATCCCGCTCCATGTCAATTTAATGGTAAAGCTGCAATTTATGGAGATTGATACATGATCTAAGTCAGCGGTGCTCAACTCCAGTCCTCAAGCGCCCCCCAACAGGACAGGTTGTCAGGGTATCCCAGCTTCAGCACAGGTGGCTCAATAAGAATCTCAGCCAAAGACAGCCTCTGATTGAGCCACCTGTGCTGAAACAGGGACTGATTGAGCCACCGGTGCCAAAGCTTGGCTATCCTGAACACCTGACCCGTTGTGGGTCTGGAGGACTGGAGCTGAGCGCGCCCTGCTCTAAGGAATCTTTGAATTGCCACATTTAGTGACTTTGGCTGCGCTTACAGTGCCAGTGACTGTGATGTCACACTGCGGACGCTGGAAAAATCAAATTGACTTGACTTGCAGCGATCGCGACCAAGCCGTCGCTCTGGTGAACCACTTCTACTATAAGCGCACGCAATTTGCCGTTTTGTTCTCCAATGCAACTACAGCACACATCACTGCGAAATGCTCAAAGAACTAGATTGGTCATTACTAGAGTCTAGGCGCAAAGTTCACCTTTCCTGTCTTGCCTTTAAATTCTTCATGGGCAAGCTACCCAGCTACCTGAACAAGCTCCTCACCCCTACCACATGCAGCACCTATCACCTGAGATCAGACTCCAAAAGACTGTTCATGGTCCCAAGGCTCAACAAAGTATCCGGCCGTTCCTCCTTCTCTTACCGTGCACCCCAAAACTGGAACAACCTACCAGAGACTCTCACATCCACCACCAGTTTAAGTTCTTTCAAATCTAAGGCTGTCTCACATTTTAATCTGGTCTGTAACTGTTTCATACGCCCATAATATATATTTTCTAGAACAGTGCATGCAATGTCTTGTATATAATGTATCCCCTGCTCATTTATGTAACTGCACTTGTAACCATGTATTATTTGTTTTACTCTGTGCCCAGGACATACTTGAAAACGAGAGGTAACTCTCAATGTATTACTTCCTGGTAAAAATATTTAATAAATAAATAAACAGCGGCAACACATTTGTTTTGCCGCGACGTCGCCGGCTCTATAAGCGCAGTTATTCTCAGCCACGTTTAACAGGCTTTGCTGCAGTTCTAGAGAAACCTGTCAGCGCTGTTTGAATAAGCAAAAAAAACAATATTAATAGTGAACTTTGGCAAAGCAGATCTCCTCACATCTGAAGAAGCAGCCTGAAGTTTTACCCCTGTGGAATAATGCCCCGTAACCACTGAGCCCCGTGCCCTAATTGAGGCTACTATTACCCTCTTATGCCAGAGGGTTCCAACCTATTAGAGATTCCAATCACAGGGGGGCTTAAAATCTAAGTGGTTAAATCGCCGTATTCATTTTCTGTTTCTCATATGACATTAATATATGGTCCATTTCCAAGTTCTGAGGCCCATCGGTTAATGAAGAAGGCTAATATGACAGAAAGCGGAGACCTGACACGCGTGTAATGCATTGGAAGTCATAGCTAATACCTGGCTAAGTAGGACTGCAAGTGGGAAGGAGATTGCTTTTAATTGCAACGGCTGTGCACATGGGAGAAGAACATGCTGACTGTGCTGTACATGCATATTAATTAAATAGTATATTTCATATACAAATTAGGGTTGCCAGGTGTCCAGTATTGAACTGGGCTGTCCTGTATTTGGACACGTTGTCCAGTAAAAGATTTGAGGTAATACTGGACGTGTATGTGTATACCGGTATTACCTCTCTGGGCGTGTATGTGTATACCGGTATCACCTCTCTGGGCGTGTATGTGTTCTACCGTAGTACCTCTCTGGCAGTGTAGTGTATACCGGATTAACTCTTGGGCGGTTATGTGATACCCTACCGGTATTAAACTCTCGCGGCTGTAGGTTATTACCGGTATACTTCTAGGGACGTGTATGGTTATAACGGTATACCTTCTGGGGGTAGTGTATACCGTATTCACTCTCTGCTTATATAGGGCGCTGCGGTATGTGTTACGGTCATACCTCTCTGGGGATAGTGTATGAACGATATCACCTCTGGACTTGTGTAGGGTATACCGGTATACTCTCCTGGCATGTATGTGTAAGTCCTGGCGTATGGTATAACGGTTATTACAACTCTCTGGATTGTGTGATACCGCAGTATTACCTAACTGGGCGTGTAGTGTGTATACCGGTAGCATTACCTCTCTGGGAGTGTATGTGGGTATACCGGTATCCTCCCTCTGGGAGTGTATGTGTAGTACGAGATAAATCTTGGGCGGTATGGTAACCCGGATCAACTCTCTTCGGACATAGTGAAGTGATCGGCTTGGGGGGGACACGGGATTTCCAGAGGAGGGGAGGAGGAGCAGGGCTGTTGATGAGGGGCTGGGCAGCTTCCCCCATCCCGAGTGGTGTGGCTGGGTAATGGAGCCCAATCAGGCAGAGGTGTCAAGAGCCATGGGGGGGGCAAGGGGAGAAAAGGAGCCAAAAAGCGCAAGACAGCACAACGGGCAAGAGCAGGAAGAAACCCAAGACAAAAAAATGAATTTAAAAGGGCAACTTTAATGTGGCAAAGACCATCCAAGAAGAGAGAGAGGAAACAGCATGGAGATCTGTGTGACTGTCTGTGTGTCGTGTTAGCCGCATCACACTTTCACCATTGTGCACAGTATGTTTTGGAGAAGCCGTTCTGGCAAACTATAGACAAAATATGATTCTGCAGGTCTACAAATGTTAAAGAGTATCACCTGTTTAGTATCCCAACAACAGCAGCATTTTGCTAGATTCTGTGAAACTTTAGAGCAGGGGAGGGTTCTCAACTCCAGTCCTCCAGCCCCCACCCCAACAGATCAGGATATCCCAGCCTCAGCCACGGACATGGCCTAAATCAGTACCCGCCATACCAGCAGCTGCAATCAGAGATGAGGAGGAAGGTGCCCAAGCCCCCCATAGACACAGCACTCGGCTCTCTCTCCTATCACAGAAATCTGCGGCCCCCCCAAGCCGGATCAGGTCACTATGTCCAGAGAGAGGGTAATACCGGGATAACTACACGCCAGAAGAGGTGTACAGGTATACACATACAGCCCAGAGAGGTATACCGGTGTAAACACACACACCCAGAGAGGGTAATACGTAAACCATACACACCCAGAGAGGTTAATACCGGTATACACATAACAACCAGAGAGGTAATACCGGTTTATCAACTACACTACCGGGCGAGAGGTAAATACACGGGCCATACAAATACACGCCCAAGAGAGGAGAGGAATACCGGTTATACAAATACACAAGAGACGCCCGTGGGTAATACCGGTATACACATACACGCCAGGTGTAATACCGGTATACACATACACGCCCAGAGAGGTAACCTGATAACATACACGCAAAGAGAGGAATCCGGAGTATACAACATAACAAGAACAGAGAGTGGAAGCAAACAGGATAAACAAGACAGGAACCAGAGAGGAAACACTGGATACACATACCACGCCAGAGAGGTAATACCAGTATACACATACACGCCCCCAGAGAGGTAATACCGTATACAAGAAGCATACCAGAGAGGTCAAAGATACACGGGGGAAAAAGAAAAAAAAAGAGATTTGCGCGTTACCAGGCTTTACAATACACACCGAGAGGGGTAATAAAGGTAAAAAATACACACCCAAGAGAGGGAGATGGAAAAAGATACACATACACGCCAGACCGGGAAGATAAAGGCAAGACAAGACGACTAAAGACAAAGAGGAGGTAAAAGAGGTATACAACGAAAAAAAAAAGAGAGCGCCCTTCTGGGGAAAGTAATACCGGTATACACATACCGCACAGAGAGGTTAATATCCGGTTATACACATAAAAGCCCAGAGAGGTAATACCGGGAAAACAGACATTACACCCGGAGGAATACCGGTATACACATACACGTCCAAGAGGAGGTAATTACGGTATAACACATACACGCTCAGAGAGGTGATACCGGTATACACATACACAGCCCAGACCGCGGAGGTAATACCGGTATACACATACAGCCCAGAGAGTAATACGGATTACACATACACGCCCAGAGAGGTAATACCGCCAGAGAGGTCGGTATATAGGTTACACAACACAAAACCAAGAGACGCAGCGGTAATACCGGTATACAACATACATGCCACAGAGAGGGTAATACGGTATACACATACCGCCGAGACGAGGTAATATCGGTGATACACACACCGCACCAGAGAGGTAATATCAGTATACACATACAGTCCAGAGTACTACTATATTTTTACGCTGACAAAGTGTCCAAATAGAGGGACAGTCGGTTCAATACTGGATACCTGGCGCCCTGCGTTGTAACACTGAGTTTGAAGCGCACAGCTGAGGCTTAAGAACTTACATGAGATGTTATCGTAAAATTCTAAATACTATATGGTGACGGTGAACGTGTGATGTCCTACATTCACCGGCTACAAAAGCTACCTCCGGCATCGCTGTTCGTGCATTCGGATGATCCTGGTATGCTGTTGCCAGAGAGTGGATGGAAACCGCCCGCTCAGTTTCACTTCTTCCCCGTTCTTCATCATCTGACTTTCTCGCAATCATGTCCAGCTTACGCAGGAAGATAGCCGTGTCAGGACGGGGGACTGGTCATCTTCTCGGGAGCTTTTTAATGTTTCCTTTAGGGAAAAAAAGTGCAGAATAATAAGTAGGCACAGGCAAACTGAAGACCAACTATAATAACCTCTCTAAGAGCTTAACCTCCACCGGCAGTTTCTTGAGCTAATTCATTATGAAATCCCAGATGTGACAGATGCAGCAGGGTTATATACACCCAGTAAAGAGAAGAACACACAAAATGACATGTAAATAACGCATGTGATCTCCTTAACCATTGTTTTCATATAGTGCTACTGTTAAATTAAACATTAACTGGAGCGGTAAATCTGCTACTCTTTAATGTATACAAAACTAATTGGTCCACAACTTTGATCAGACACAGCCAGCAAGAAGGAAAATGAAACAGTAATACAATTATGTATGGACAATTGTAACTCTTTGATGTGAAATATAGATCTAGAGTGCTTGAGGTAGAGAAAAGCTCTGAAAAGGTACCCTAAAAAAGTCTATCATTAGTCAAATAAATATCACATAACGGAATATTGAGACAAGCTTCAATGACACAAATTTAAGTGGTCTAACATGGCAATCGTAATCTAATTTATTAACCATGGTAAGTTCCAATGGACATTTATATTACCTTGAACGGATAATCAGCAATAGTTCGGCTCGCTTCTTTCATTTCACAGTATAGACGACCGCATCGGTCAGCAGTGATATTCTGGATGGTGAGTCTTCTGATGTTCCCTCTTCTTCGATGTGTACTTAGGACTCTGTTGGATTTTCGTTCTCCTCTTGTACCATGCGGATTCGGTTGACCGGCATGGGGACCTCACACTGGAAGGTGGCGGATTCCTCTCTCTGACCTAAGATCTGTCAGCTTTGACTTGAAGGTATCTAGGTTCTTAAAAACGAAAAGGGAAAATTAAGCAATTGCACGTAAATGTACAGAATGCATATGAATCCATTTTTATATGATGGATTCTTAGACAAGATGACTTTCTGGTATGTAGGAGAAGCTTTCTTATTCTGACATTATCTAATGAACAAACTAAGGTATTTTGGTCAAAAAAGTATTCTCTAATAATATCAAGCAAAATACTGTACATCTTCTGATTTCTGTGTGGTTTTTTAAAAATAACTTGGTTTATAATTGTAATATATTCCCTAAGCAATGTCTCTATACCAGCTGGTGAGATTATTCATATAATTTGTGAATGTAGGACACCTTTATTTTCACACAAAAAGCCTCCTACATGGGACATGGATGGTGAGGCAGAGCTGTCAACGATTGCCTGAGCTTGCCAGCTCATTTCACTACAAACTGAGCTATTTACAATGTCCTTATTAAAAGAAGATTATTGGAGAATTAAATTTACCTGTTATTGGGAAACAAAAAAATTGTTTTCGTTTCTAGCCCTTATTATACAGTTCATTTCTTGAATGATTAGTGGCATAGTGTTCTGTTGTAGATAGGGCAGGGGGGGCGCAAACTTTTTTCCTGTGCCCCCTGCCGGCGGTCACCTCTCCCCCGTAGCCCTCACAACCCCCACTGGCGTTGGCTATGGTCATGACATTTCGTTGCCATAGCAACTGATGTACACATGACCTCGCGGCATCATGACGCCGCATTGCCATGGCGACGGTGGTGGCCGCCAAGAGGTAAGTGAGGTTTACAGAGGCCGCTGCCAGCACTCCGGCACGTAATTTAAGGGCCTTCTGGAAGGCGCGGGGCCTCTGTAAACACGCGCCCCCCCGCAGGCAGTCTCGCCCTCCTGGGGTCACGCCCACAGTTTTGCGCACCGCTGATGATATAGGGGCATTGTGTTCTGTTAGGATAAGAGGCAGGGTGTTCCAAAGGTGTGGACGGCGCGGTGCGCGCGGTCTTTGGCTAGAGGGGGCGCGACCAGGGCCGCCAGCACGGGAACAAGGGCAGCTAGTTAATTTAAAAAAAAAAAAAAAACCTCCGAAGACGGCGCCGGTCTCCCTGGCAGCGCCTAACACTCGATCGAGTGGGATGCGTGAGGACGGAGGAGAGAGACTTCCCCGAGACAGGCAGGTTGGAAATTTGCACTCGGGGAAGAGAGAGGAGCGGTGACCGCTCATCCAATGGGGCTGCAGCGTGACCGGCACTAGCAGCTACAGAGCCACCAGACAGAGGCAGCACACCGGTAGGTGTGTGTGTGTGTTGTGGTGTGTTGTGTGTGTGTGTGTGGTGTGGTTGTGTGGTTGGTGTGTGTGTGTGTGTGTGTTGTGTGTGTGTTGGTGTGTGTGTGTGTGTGTGTGTGTTGGGTGAAAACACGGTAGCGTTGAGTGGTGTGTGTGAAAACGGGCTGCAGGTGGGGGTGGGAAAAACGGGCTGCAGGTGGTGGGTGGTGGTGTTGTGAAAAACGGGCTGCAGGTGGGTGGGGGGGTGGGTGGATGTGAAAAACGGGTGCCGGTCTGTGAAAAACGGGGTGCGGGGGTGGGTAGTGGAGTGGGTGTGAAAAAACGGGCGCTTGGTGAAAAAGGAGGCTGCAGGGTGGGTGGATGGGTGTGTGAAAAACGGGCGGTGCTTTGTGAAAAAGGGCTGCAGGTGGGTGGGTGTGAAAAAGGGGGGCTGAGGGGGTGCGGGATCGTGTGGGTGGGGGGTGGAAAGGGAGAACGGGTGCGTGGGTGTGGAGGGTGAAATAAAGGAACGGGGTCTGCGGGTGCTGTGAAAAAAGGGACGCAGGCCGGTGGTGTGGTGTGGGGTGAGTGGTGTGAAACACGGGACTGCTTGTAAAAAACGGGTGCGATGTGGTGGTGTAGGGTTAGTGTGAAAACGGGCGCGTTGTGAAAACGGGCTGCAGTGTGGGGGGTGATGGAAAAGGGAGGATGCAGGTGGGTGGGTGGTGAAAAAGGGGCTGTGGGTGGGTGTTAAAAAACGGGCTGCAAGTGGTGTGTCGGGGTCTGTTAGCTGTCTGTGCAGACGAGTGAGTTCAAGAGAGTAGTGTCGAGAGAGTATAGAGAGAGTTCTTAGAGGAGAGGTATGTGAGAAAGAGAGAGCGTTGAGAGAGAAGGGGGGATTGACTGTCTGAGAGAGAGAGAAAGAAGGATAGAGAGAGAAGAGATGAGACAGAGAGAGAGTGAGGAGGGAAGAGAGGAGGAGTGAGAGGTCCGAGAGAGAGGAGAGAGAGAGAGAGGTGGTGCGGAGAGGAGTGAGGTCAGAGAGAGATGAGAGATCGAGGGTTGTGTTTCGAGAGAGACACAAACTGCGCACTGTTAGGATTGTATATACAACCTTTGTTTTTATTGGCGCACGCGGACAACATCCTGTGCCTCGTGGGGAGCCTTGAACCGAAAAAAAGTTTGGAACACGATATAGGGCAATGTGTTCGTATGATTAGGGCACTGTTGTTCTGTATGAATATAGGGCACTGTTCGCTAGATATAGAGGCATTGTGTTCTGTAGGATATATGGGCATAGTGTTCTCTAGGATATAGGGCCAGGTTGGTTGATATAGGGCATAGTGTTCTGTATGATATAGGGCATAGTGTTCTGTATGATATAGGGCATTGTGTTCTGTATGATATAGGGCATAGTGTTCTGTATGATATAGGGCACAGTGTTCTGTATGATATAGGGCATAGTGTTCTGTATGATATAGGCCATAGTGTTCTGTATGATATAGGGCATAGTGTTCTGTATGACATAGGGCATAGTGTTCTGTATGATATACTGTATGGCAAAATCCTTGCGGATTGAGACTGGAACAATCCGTGTATGGATTTTACACGGAACGGATTTTGAATGGAAAGCCTGGGAAATTATGGGTAAACGGATTTCGGGAATCTAGAGGGAATGAGGGACAATGTTGAAACAAGAAGGTAAGGAGGCTGCTCATTGTAGGATAAGGTGTGGCTTAGGTTAGGATATGGCCCAGTCTAATAGCTGAAGCCATTAAGGTTTGGTGGGGTAGGGGGTGAAGTTACATAGGGTGGAGATTAGTCCAGCCACACGGCTGGTCCGAATGAGGTCGGAGGGGGACGGGAGTTGGATGTTAGAAGCATGATGAGTAGGCTTCCTTGAAAAGGTGAGTTTTCAGGGACTTTGGAGTTGAGAGGGGAGGACAAGGGGAATGCCAACAAAGACAAGGTTGCAGCAATCGATTCGGGACATGATGAGGGAATTAGGATTAGTTGCATCCTGAGTGAGAAAAAGGGCGTATATTGGCGACATTTCGTAGGTGGAAACAGCAGGACTTCATGAGGGACTGAATATGAGGAATGATGGAGAGATCAGAGTCAAGGATGATCCCTAGACAGCGGGCTTGAGGTGTTGAGGAGATTGTAGTGTTATTGACAGTGAGGGAAAGTGTGGGTGTAGCGGTGGCAGTGGAATGGGGAAATAATATTAATTCTGTTTTGGACATGTTTAGCTTCACGTAGCGTTGAGACATCCAGCAGGAGATGGCAGAGAAACTGTTAGAGACATGGAATAGGAGTGAGGGTGAGAGGTCAAAGGAGGAGATTTAGATTTGGGTGTCATTGGCATAAAGAAGAGACTGAAAGCCAAACGATTGTATTAGTTCCCAAAGAGAAGAGCACAGGGCCGAGGACAGAGTCTTGTGGGACTCCAACAGAAAGAGGGAGCGAGGAGGAGGAGATACCAGAGAAGGAAATACTGAAGGAGTGGTTGGATAGGTAGGACGTGAGCCAAGAGAAGGCTGTGTCGAAGGCAGCGCAGAGATCCAGGAGAATTAGTATGGAGAAATTACCCTTAGATTTAGCTAATGCTGTCTCGGTGGAATGTAGAGGACTGAAACCAGATTGTAAATAGTCAAGTAGGGAATTGGAGGAGAGAAAGTGAGTCAGAAGGTTGTATACAAGTCGCTTAGATGCAAGGGGAGAATAGAGATAGGGCGTTAGTTAGAGGGGGAGGATGAGTCAAGTGAGGGTTTCTTGAGAATTGGCTTGATGAGTGCATGTTTGAAAGAAGATGGAAATGTGCCAGACGTGAGCGAGAGGTTAAAAAGGTGAGTGGGACTTAGTGTGCCAGAGAGGGAACAGAGGAGATGTGAGGGAATAGGATCAAGGGGGCCGGATGTAGGGCGATGATGAGAAGAGCGTGGAGACCTCATCCTCTGTCAGAGGGGTAAATGATCTGAGAGTGGATTTAGGAGTGCGAGGGGTGATAGCAGTTGAAGCACTGCCATATACAGTTGAGGTATTTGTTCCCCAAACGTTTCTGCCTGGATGGAATATATCTTTCTCCCCACTCACTTCTGTATTTTGAGAGAGGAGGGGGGGGGGGTGAACAGGTTCTATTTTGGATTACTTGAATTATCCGGCATCTGACTATGGACTACTAAGCCACTTGGTTGTGAACGGCAGAATCCCCTGCTCCACTGAATCACCATCTTCACAAGTAAGCGCAGTGACATCATCAGACTGGGTGGTTTCATATGATTTTAGCGGCCATGTTGATCTATCCCATGCAATAGTGATTTGCAGAGGAACTTTATCACACTTATAAAGATTCAAGGAAGTTAGGGTCTTTGGGAATGTGGAGGGAGGCCACCATTTGGAAAGGTAATAAAAAAAATGTAAGAGTACCTTTATACTTGATATTATTGTAGGTATTTCAGCACGTGCCAGTCTAGCTACTGAATAGTGTTGTTGGGTGTGGAATAGAAACATTTCAAAGTCTAAGAATAAGAATTTGACTAACTAGTTCCATTCTATTCTTACTGTAAGTACAGGACAATACTGGATCGTGGGATAATATTAGCGATATGTCTCCACAGTATATAAAGTCTCTGACTCATTTTGGATTTGATTTGTGACAATGAATGATGAATGCTGCACGTTGGCTGGACACACTGCAGATGCATGTTTAGGATAGAGATGTAAAAAGTCAATTACATTTGGACAGAGAAATTAGAATTTAGAAAGAAAAAAAGATGTTGTGTTCTTTTTGCTGTTGGACTTGCACGAATGTGCTCAACATTATTGCACACGCTGTTGCGCTCCCGTGGGTGAAATAACGCATTAGTCCCGCCCCCTACTCGCGCAAGGCCTAGTTTAAAAAATGGCCGCTTTTCCCACTGATGCGTTGTGTATGTCTCGCTGCAAAGTGGGAGTAATAACGTTGGCTGCATCTGTGGTCTTCTGCTTTAACTAAATATGAAATGCTAAAACATTTTTGTGCACGGTCTTAAATATGCATATACTTTAGGATACGTTCCCCACCACACTTACCTTTGACTATGACAAGCACAGAGCTGTATGTCTGCCCTGCGAGATTAGATGCTGTACAGGTGTACAAACCGTTATCAATTTGCTTGCAGAAGAGTATTTTCAAGACAAAGTTCTCTTGCTCGTCCTCATACACAACATGCCTCCGGCCCTCTGCGATTACCTCCCCATCTTTCTTCCATACAATTTCTGGCTTGGGCTCGCCTGTAACGAAGCAGCTCATTTTCGCGTGCTTGCCCTCGGTCACTGTGCACGTGCGTGTGAGAACACCCAAGGTGCCTTCACGAGGGACCTTCGGAGTGAGACAGGCAGCTCTTTCATAGTCAAGGGACAAGCTGTGGCCAAATCCTGACATGGAGTCCAAGGTGGAGTACGAAGTGGCATTGGAGTCCAAGGAGCCAAGGATAGAAGCGTCCATTTTCCTCATTTCCTCACGTCGTTTCTGCAAGTGGGATAACAGGGAGGCCGTTTTGCCATATCCCGGCTCCAGACCACTTGTACTATTTGCATTAAGGTTGCTAAAAGAGTCAATCGTCAGAGAAGCGGACGCGGTCGTGTGGCCTACTGGGTTCTCAGCTCGACATACATATGTCCCGCTATCAGAAAAACGAATGCAGTGAATCTTTAGAGCGCTGGACTCTCCATCTGCCTTGATCCGAATGCGGTTTGAATCTGAGGCAGTGCCAAGCTGTTTCCCATCCTTTTCCCAGTTCACAGATGGCGATGGGTTGCCCTGGACCCTGCAGTGGAAGTTGGCATCTTCTCCCAGATTCACCCTGATGGAGGCCGGTTTCAAAATAAAGTATGGGGTGCATTCCACAACAGTGCCCTCTTTGTCGTCCCCTATTTTTATTGTGACAGCTGCGAAGGCTTCCCCAATGTTGTTGATGGCCCTGCAAATGTATTGCCCGCTGTCCTCGAAGGTCAGGTCATAAATGGTCAGCTGGTACAGGTTGCCGTCTTCCACCATTTTGAACCGACCCCCTGATTCAATTGGGAGTTTGTCCGTCTCCCATGTCACTATGGGGGTGGGGTTCCCAACAATTTGGCAGCTCAGGGTGGCATCTTTCCCCACAGACATCATGAAGGCCTTGGGCCTGGTTAGGAACCGTGGCACCCCATTGAATGAGCTGTAATCCATCTTGAGATCCTGAAAAGAAAACAACATTGTTTTTTATTTGATTTTTTAATAACACAGAACCATATTTTTTTTTATCACTTTGACTTCCTTGTCTGTCCGAGAAAGGGTTAAAACTGCAGTTCAGGCTTTTTTTTTAAAAAAAAATTATAGTTTTTTTTTTTACTTCAATAGTTCATGTGGGCAATCTCTATTTACCTAAAGAACTGCATATCAGCCCGTTAACGGACACACCATGAATTGATCGGCAAAGTTTGGCGACATCTTTAAATATGGGGAATGTATTACACACACACACACACACACACACACACACACACACACACACACACACACACACACACACACACACGCACACGCACACACACACGCACACACACACAGTGATACCCGCCTCCCAAGCGCTTGCTGTTTCCTCTGTAAGGACAGCAAAAAGCTCCTGGTAGAGCGAGGGGCAGCAAGCGAGAGCAAGCAAGCGCCAAACATGGCCAAGGCCTTACATGGAAGCAAACTTTGCCAGAGTTGCACTAACCAAGAATAGGTTTGGGTTGCTAGATATTATATGTATGCATGCTGGTTGGTATTGTACAACTTTTGGATTAATTCATATCATAACGACATTGGTAATGTTCAAACTCTGGAATGAAATCATATAATGAAAAGGGATTTGTCACAAGTTGCAGTCACATTCCCTAGGGCAATTTTAGTGTGGTCAGAAGTGGTGCCACAGTTAGTTTGGTTTGGTTCAGAAAGTTTAAAGAGAGTTGCAATAGGAAGCTGAACAAACCAGTGGCAGGGTTTGTTAAATCTACTGGGGTATGTTTGTGAGACATTTTGAGCTAGAAAGTGGTGGTGGTGAAGGCCTGTATAAGAAGGATGTTGTACATTTATCAGATATTGGTTTAGGCATTTTAGTGTATGGATTCAAGAAGGATTTGGAAATGCATTTTTTTTGGTTGGAAGGGCAGAACCCAATTAATTAATGTATTAATGGTCTCGACATTCGGTTGTTTCTGAGCATGGTCTTAGTAGTGAATAAATTGTTAGTGGGTTATTTCTGAGCATGGTCTCAGGAATTGTTAAATTGTTGGGTTGCTTGTGATGGTATTTTAATTTCCTGGCTGGAGGAGGAGCCATTGTTATTTATGAAATATGTTTACCACAATGTTTACACTAGGGAGGATGGGAGTAAAGACCACAAGATATCCCAAAGGGGACTGAGCCACAGACATTGCTCTGGCTGAGATACCTTTGGAAGCAATGGTGCTGGAGGTGAATTAGGACATCCCCATGATTTTGTCTCTTGCAGAGCCAAGTGGAGTCCACTGTGTAAAGGCCAAAGATCATCGAGATGATTCTGCCATGCCTGAGTTTGCTGAAGCCGGTAATCCCCGACCGGTGCATTTGGAGATTGATCGGAACGAGGCTACTGAGCCCGAAGCTGCTGAAGTGAGTGTACCCCGATCAATATATTTGGAGGATGATTGTATGTCTGATTCCACCCTTTTCTTTTCTGTTGAGATGGGAAATGGCAGTATGGTGGTAAAGAGCACACAAATGTCAAGCTGACCCAAATATCTGCTTCAAGCTGGGGTAAGGTAGTGCATGGGTGGGAGGGTGCGTTAACTCCTCAGGAGGGAGGCTTATCAAGCTCACCTAAATGCTATCATTATTTTACAGAGACCATATACTGTGGGACATGGCCATAGCCGAGGTACCTAAAGAGGAACCTTTAATTTGGATTTTGCCAGGATGTCATCTCGGACGAAACTTAACCTAGTTGAGCAAAGCTGATTGAATTGTATGGGACACTTGTGGGTATGAATATCCTTATGTACTTGTGAAGGTTATGGATGTTGTTGACATATTCCAGGGCCAATGGCTTAAATGTACTGTAAAGGCATATATTACTTGTTATGGCCATGTCGCCATTACTTCTAGGAAGACTGAGTGTCCAAACAAAAGTGGATCTGGCACATACACCACAGTATCTATAAAGATCAGGTTGACTGTGTGGACAATAAAGGGCCTAAGAGGGTCCGTTATGTCGTAGTGCCAGATGGAAAAGGGGGAATGTGTAAGAAACCTGATCTTGCCCACTACTGGTGAAGTAAGCCCATATGATATAGAGATCAGTGTCATATCACCTGCCCCATGTTAGAGTTCAGGCTGCCCACTAACATGCCCTCGATAACAGCACTCCACTCATTATACACCCATCACAACACATACAAAAATGTGATGCTTTGGTGCCACAGGTATAAATTTAAGGCAAAACCAGAAAATATAACTGGGAAACATTTCCATAGCAATGCCCCCCACCCTCCCAGAGGAAAATCTGTTGAATTTAAAGGACATGCTTTTTGAGTAACAATTAATGCTGCAACACTTCTCTACTTAGTGAGATTTCCTGGGTCCTGGTTTCTCACTTTTTAGGAACCCAGGTGTTGTAGAAATAGCTCACTGCAAATCAGGATGATGCACATATGGTCTTAGCCACTTAGCCAGGGGTGGCTAACATTTTGTTTTTGTGCGTGCCAATAACGGGCCAGTTTAAATAAATAGCTAAACCTAAACTAAGCAAAAGTAAACAAGGATAATAAAAACATTAAAATGTCAAACATTTTTTTATTGAGAAGAAAAAACTTGAAATCCTAACAAAAAAAATAAAAAAAGAAGAATCTGAATTTAAAATGTCTCAATGTGATTTCTGAACTTGGATTTCTAACAGGTTTTAAATATTAGGATTGATTTTTCGAGGTTGATAACAGAAGCAGACGGCGCTCACATCAGCCTCTGTCAACACAGACCTGAACTGTACGAAAACGTCTGCTCACAAAACAAATATGTGGAATAACTCACATTTAATTTTAATAATTAAAATTACTTTGATTTATTATACTGCAGGTTTTTAAAGCTGCAGTTCAGGCTTTTAAAAAAAAAATGTTATAGTTTTGTGGGCAATCTCTATTTACCTAAAGAACTGCATAGCTGCTGGTCAATTCGTTCTCCGTCTATTGATCAGCAAAGTTTGGCGACATCTTTAAATATGGGGAATGTATTTCCTCTGTTTCTGTCAGTCAGTGGAAGCTCATGAATATTCATGAGCACTCCTGCACTGACATGTGCTAGAGGGAGGGCAGGGCTCACAAAGGGGTGTGCCAAGGCTTGTGACATGACATGAAGGGGCAGTGCCTTAGCAAATTCTTGTTAAAATAGAATACAAGAAAATTGGTCTTTCAAAGTTGTTTTTTTTAAAACAGAAAATGCTAAAAGTATTTTTTCTTACTACAGAACTGATTTATTAAAAAAAACACACATGCAGGATATTGACTGAACTGCAGCTTTAAGACAGCTTTTCATTTTTGACACCAACCTTCTGACAAGTTATATAAGCAATACATAAAGCAACTGAAGGTAGAGCTCTAGGCTATCTTCCTGCAAGGAGCACAAGTAAAACCAAATACAAAGTGAAAGGATACTGGTGTGGGAAAGAGGGCACCTGTGATAGGCCAGGAACATCATTAACACGACAGACATACACAGTGTCCGGTTAGAACTTTGTTAGGTCATCTTTTTTTTTAAGGAAGATCTTTTGAGATGCAAATGTGTAAAGACTATTATATACAGCAGAACACATAATAGGGAAGTGAGGGGGAATCTTTACTGTAGGAATGACATGCTGTTTAATATGCATGTAGACTAAGAGGAAATCATTGTAGTCATTACTGCTATGGAAGAACTGCATTATGTACGCAGCTGTAATGTGCACTGAACTCTTACTACAAACCAATCTCAGCACCACATATTACAGAGGAGTACCTATATCACACAATGCTCTTACCCTGCCGGCCATTATGAAAGTCCTTACATTAGCCATCCAGAATCAAATTCAAGAACCAAGTCCTCACATATCAATATATATATGACACATCTCACACCTCATCTGCAGGTATTCCCCTACTCTCCCTCTCCTTTCTGCCCCAAACCTACAACTCTGTCACTTTCCTAACTCCCTTCCATTTCTTCTTACAAGACTTTTCCTGGACGTCCCAACGCATATCATGCGCCTCTATATCACACACAAAAAAGAAGCAAGCGGCCCCTAAACTTCACCCACGCCATCTTTCCCCAACAACACCTTGCTCCCTGTGTATTATCAGCTCTTCCTTATTTGGAGCAAGCTTTATTGACTTGACACTCAGTCATGCTGAGGGGACTTATATCGGACGCAGTCGAAAAGTGATACATTTGGCGTTTTCCTAGTAAATAGATATAGTTCAAAGGTCTCGTAGTTGGGTTGATCCTGGATAAATGCAGATTTGTTGTACTGTAGGTTGATACCTTTTTGGTGAGCAACATGGTTCATCGTAAAAGAGCTTTCCAAATCTCATAGGTGTCTTCTTCAAGTGTAAGCTCTCTAAAGTATAACTTCATTGTCCTGGAACCTCTCAGTATATTTCCCTGTTCGGAGGAAGCCATTACTCCTCAGTGGAATGTTGCTACATTGTTACTTTCCCTTGGCTTCCCAGCCTGTTGCCCTGGCAACCCCTCTGCACTTCATAGTTTGTTGAGTTGTTCCTTCCCCCCGCCCCTCCCTGCTAGTTGGCACAGCCTGACTGTATTTCCTGCTTGCCCAGGCTAGCATGTATCCTTTTGAATCCAGCAGACATCTTGGAGTAGTCACCTCACCTATTCTTCTAATAAATGATATTGTAATTTACCTATCCCTGATACTATAGCTATCCCTATATCTTGCATTATCCCACTGCCTTCCTAGCTCCCTTTCCCCTCCTTTGCTCGTATGCCCCAGTGTTTTCCCTCAGTATTCTTTTCCCTTCTTATTCGTACGTTAAATAAACATTTCAGCAAATAAGAAGATTCCCTTGCTTGGTATATGCGATTGAGTTAAGCTGCCTGCCTCTTCTCACTTGCCACATTGAGCTTGAGTCAGAACATTCATCTATGAAGAGCTCTAATGTTAGTCCCCTGAGAGTTATTTTAACCTACAACAATCCTAGAGCTCCACTCAGTCCTACTCACGAGCTCCGGCCCTGTGCCGGCACCACTCACATAAGCCTGAATACCCAGTACTGGGGAAACACTCTAATTGACACTGATATACACTCGTGCCCATTAATGGAGAATGTCATGTTGGGATATATGGGGATGGGGATATATTTCTCAAGGATCACAAGGTTCCTAGACATCCACGTGGGATATGTATGTATGTATGTGTGTCATACAACCAAGCGATATGGTAGTTCTGTCCTTTTGTTTGGCGCCACATATGGTGTGTCGTAAAGAAGAAAGGACTCAGGCCCCCACCTCAGCAGTAGGTGTCAGCATGGAGCCCAGAAATAAGAGGGATTACATTAATTTCCCAGAAACATTGTTTTTCCATTCCTTACACCCATTTTTAAATTAATTATTATAATTACTAAGCTATACCAGGAGACACCTTCAATTCCATTGTTTGGACCATAAAGTATCTTCCAGCTCTGGAAGGCATCTCATTGAATAGCAACAATTAGTTATTACTGTATGGCCTTTTATGGACTAATGCTTGGAGCCATTTCTTTTTGTTTTTTTTAGCAAACTATATGAGTTTTATGCCTTGTGTTCTTGAAAGTTATGTGCCTTATGAATTACCATAGTGGAAACAATTTTATACAATTACAATCAGTTGGTATCAGTAAAGACAGCAACAGATGGGCTCCATGAGAGTGTAAAACCCCCCCACTTACTTTCTTTTAATGAGCAGAGGAAATTGCTGCTGTAAAGCTAAACATCTATGGGGGTCATTTATCAATGTCGCCCAGCTGCAAAACGTGTGTAAAAATACTGCACTGGATTTATCGATCTAGTAAATCCCATTGGATTCAATGGAAATGTTATTCTGTAATAAATCTGGTGCCGTTTATTGCCCCATTTTTGTTGACTGATAAACAACCCCTAATGAGTCAATCCGTGATTAACCCTTTGGGTGCCCTACGATGTCACCGCATCTGGCACTCCAGGGGCCCCGTGATTTAGTTGCTAGCTACGTCATGGCTTCTGCCGCCCTTTCCCCCCCAGGGGAGATCAGGATCTGCGCTACGAACATTTTCTGGGACACGGATCCCGAGGCACAATCATGTGATGGGGATGTGCCGGAGGGGCCTGTGGCACGAAAAAAAGGGTTAATATATGATCCAATCACAACATCGGCTCCCTGATGCGCAGCGCAACCAGGCTGCATAATAATTAGCAGGAAACTCCTTCCCGGGGCTTTGTACACTTTGGTGGGTCTTAGAAATGCAGCTTAAGGACCAAGTACAAAGTCAGCTCATAAGCTTTCTGACTCTGTAACTTTTCATCTCGGAAAGGAAATTCTATACAACTCCCGTCACCAAAATAGCTTCCTAATCTCCCAGAAATGTCGATCAGTCGCACATACAGTACTCCCCACTCCTGCTGCCGACGCTCTCACACCTACGCCACCGAAACAGAAGTACACATGGTCTTAAAGGGGCACTGGGTTTAATCATATTAGCTACTTGCGTTTATCTGTCTAAGGCTGCGGCCCCACTGGCGCTGACCGCGCTCATGCTTGAGAGCGGTGACGTCACCAACTCTCTAAGCATGAGCGCCGGGTGTCCTGCCTATTTCGCAAGCGCGGATGGGGGGGGGGGGGCATTGCGGGCAAGTTGAGCGCACTTGAAAGTCAATTTTTTTTGTTTACTCAAGCGCCAAGCTTGGGTGAGCGTGCGTGCCCGCGCATGAGCGTGTGCGCACCACTTGAGTGGGGACTTCCACATATAAACATAGGTACAGTAAGTTAAAGCGGCAAGCACCGCGCGCTCAGCGCCAGCAAGGACGCAGCTCCAGTCCGGGGTGTTCATCTCCAGTCCTCAAGCCCTCTTTCCCCCCTCAACAGGTCAGATTTTCAGGATATTCCTGCTTGAGTACAGGTTGCTCAATTAGTCCCTGCTTCAGCACAGGTGGCTCAATTAGAAGCCGAAGACTGAGCCTCTGAGCCACCTGTGCTGAAGTTGGGATATCCTGAAAACCTGAATTGTTGGAGGGTTGAGGGGCACTTGAGGACTTGAGTTGAGTACCCCTGGTTAAGTAACGATTGCAACATCATTACTCATTACTTCATTAAGAACAGCAGGAAGAGCGATTTACCTGTGTGTTTGAGACGAGACAAGGGACGTTTTTCATACTGACCAGCATGTGATGTTTGGTAGAAAAACTATGGGAGATCTTGTCATGTTCCATTAACTTGCATTGGGTTGAGGGACTATGTTCCCGGGAGAAAGGGACTCTCTTATAAATCGCAATTCTAGTGCATTGTAAGAGAGTCCCCAACATAAAGAGGGGGAGTTGGCCAGGGTGCATTCGAAAAAGGTCGTAAAAACACCCCAAAGCATTTGTTCTTCATAGAAATTTTACAAGTTCAAATCCTTATTGAAAAATACCTATACGTCTCCATTTTGTTTAAAGATGTAAATCAGGTACATTTATTAACCCATTAAACATGCCACTGTCCAGAGCTGACCACTCCCAGTCATTTTCTGCGAATCTGCCTGAATTGGAGTCTCATTGGTTTTTAGCACAAGTCTTACTGATGAGAATCAGTATACTTCCGTTCAAATTATATTGGGGGAGGGGGTGACAGAACCCCCAAATCTCATTGATTTCAGGCCTTGGAGGCTGACACTGCTAGCTCACTTTTATCCTAGGAGGGATCGGTCCCAGCGCTTTGCAGGCGTCTTGGCAATAATGAGTGTATGACTTGAGAAGATAGCTCCCGTCTGCCCAGTGGCAGGGCGGACTTTGGCCTTCTGAGGTCCTAAGCTATATCAAGTTTAAGGGGCCCCAAAAATGAGACATACGGTAGATTTACTATTCTGACTAAAGGGATCATTGAAAATGTAAACCTGAATGAAATGAATGAGAGCATTATACTAGCGTTACATAATTACATAGTTACATAGTAGATGAGGGTGAAAAGAAATGCGGCCCAGCTTCTCATATTGTGAGGCCCTTAGCTGCAGCTTCTCATATTGTGAGGCCCTTAGCTGCAGCTTCTCATATTGTGAGGCCCTAAGCTGCAGCTTCTTATATTGTGAGGCCCTTAGCTGCAGCTTCTCATATTGTGAGGCCCTTAGCTGCAGCTTCTCATATTGTGAGGATTGTTAGTCTTCCCTACCATGGGGTGAGGAGGCACACATCTCATATGTGAGCGCCCTTATACCAGCAGCTTCTCATATTGTGAGGCCCTAAGCTGCAGCTTTTCATATTGTGAGGCCCTAAACTGCAGCTTATCATATTGTGAAGCCCTAAGCTGCAGCTTCTCATATTGTGAGGCCCTAAACTACAGCTTCTGATATTGTGAGGCCCTTAGCTGCAGCTTCTCATATTGTGAGGCCCTAAACTGCAGCTTCTCATATTGTGAGGCCCTAAGCTGCAGCTTCTCATATTGAGAAGCCCTAAGCTGCACTTCTATTTTTGCCACATTCAATTGTGAGGCCCTTAGCTGCAGCTTCTATTTGAGCCCTAGCTGCAGCTTCATATGTGAGACCTTACCTGAAAGCTTCTCTATTGTGAGGCCCTTAGCTGCACTTCTCGTATTGTAGGCCACTACCATCCTGCGCTTCATTTGTGGCCCTAACTGCGCTTCTCAATTGTGAGGCCCTAAGCTCGCAGCTCTCATATTGTGATGCCTACTGCAGCTTCTCATATTGTGAGGCCCTAACTGCAGCTTCTCATATGTGAGGCCTAAGCTGCAGCTTCCTCATATTGTAGGCCCTAAGTGCCAGCTTCTCATATTGTGAGGCCCTTAGCTGCAGCTTCTCATTTGTGTGAGGCCCTATAGCTGCAGCTTCTCATATTGTGAGGCCCTAACTGCAGCTTCTCTATTTGTGAGCCCTAAGCTGCAGCTTCTTCATATATGTGAGGCCCTAACTGCAGCTTCTCATATTGGTGAAGACCTTCTAAAGCTGCAGCTTCTCATATTGTGGGCCCTAAGCTGCAGCTTCTCATTTGTGAGGCCACTTACCTGCATCGTGCTCATATTGTGAGCCTTACCTGCAGCTTCTCATTGTGAGGCCCTAAGCGGCAGCTTCTTAATATTGTGAGGCCCTTATCAGCTTCTCATTATGTAGGCCCTTAGCTGCAGCTTCTCATATGGTGAGGCCCTTAGCTTGCAGCTTCTCTTCTCATATTGTAGGCCCTTACACAGCTTCTCATATTGTGAGGCCCTAACGCTGCAGCTTTTCATATTGTGAGGCCCTAAACGGCAGCTTATCATATTGTGAAGCCCTAAGCTGCAGCTTCTCATATTGTGAGGCCCTAAACTACAGCTCGATTTTGAGGCCTTACGGCATGCTTCTCATATTGTGAGGCCCTAAACTGCAGCTTCTCATATGTGAGAGGCCCAAGCTGCGCTTCTCATATTGAGAACCCTAAGCTGCAGTTTTATTCAATATTGTGAGGGGCCCTTAGCTGCAGCTTCTCATTATTGTGATGTGCCCTACTGCAGCTTCTATTTGGTAGACCTTACCTGGCTTCATATTGGTGAGGCACTCTTACTGAGCACTTCTCAGTTTGTGAAGGCCATACCCTACCTGCAGTTCTCATATTGTGAGGCCCTACCCACTGCAGCTTCTCATATTGTGAGCCATACGCTGCAGCTTCTCATTTGTGAGGCCCTTACCTTGCCTGCTCGATTTGTTAGGCCCTAACGCAGCTTCTCATATTGTGAGGCCCTCACTGCAGCTTCTCATATTGTGAGGCCATACGACTTGCAGCTTCTTCTATTGTGGAGGCCCTTACCTGCAGCTTCTCATATTGTGAGGCCCTACTGCAGTTCTCATATTGTGAGCACCATTTAACCTGAAGCTTCTCATATTGTGAGGATGAGGCCCTTTACTGCAGCTTCTCAATTGTGAGGCCCTAGCTGCAGCTTCTAATTGTGAGATACCATTTACCTGAGCTTCTCATATTGTGAGGCCCGTAAGCTCAGCTTCTCATAGTTGAGGCACTACTGAGCTTCTCATATTGTGAGGCCCTTACCTGCACTTTTTCATATTGTGAGCCCTACCTGCAGCTTCTCATATTGTGAGGCCCTTACCGAGTTCTCATATTGTGAGGCCCTAAACTGCAGCTTCTCATATGTGAGGCCCAGACCTGCAGCTCTCATATTGTGAGGCCCTAAGCTGCAGCTTCTCATATTGAGAAGCCCTTAGCTGCAGCTCTTCATATTGTGAGGCCATTAGCTGCAGCTTCTCATATTGTGAGGCCCTAAGCTGCAGCTTCTCATATTGTGAGGCCCTAAGCTGCAGCTTCTCATATTGTGAGGCCCTTACCTGCAGCTTCTCATATTGTGAGGCCCTAAACTGCAGCTTCTCATATTGAGGCCCTAACTGCACTTCCTATTGTGGCCCTTACCTGCAGCTTCTCATATTGTGAGGCCCTTACCTGCAGCTTCTCATATTGTGAGGCCCTAAGCTGCAGCTTCTCATATTGCGAGGCCCTTAGCTGCAGCTTTGTCAGCTTGTGCGTCGGTCTGGCCCTGCCCAGCTGTCATGTAAAAGAGCAGACGAGTGTCCCGTCTTGTGTTTGAACTAATATTGGCAGGAGGTAACATGCTGCCTGCAGCATTTCCCTGATCGCCTATCAAATATCCTGTAACAGCTAATTAATTTCACCAAACAAAATGGTGTGTGTCACAGCAGGGGCTCAGAGGTTGTTGTACTTAAGAATGACAAGTTGCTTTCTCTCCTTTGGGACCTCCGAGTGGGGCAGTGTTTCTCAATCAACATTTATCCAACTCTACTCCTATAAGAGAACCAATACTTAGCTGAGGGGGATGGGAGAGAGGGGGGGCTCTGCCAGTGCAAAGTCTTGTTGAACACACACTGACGCAATGAAGCAGCCAGATGCAATCTTAAGCTGAGTTCAGACAGGCTGCGATGCGACGTGCGCGCGCACTTTCGCTTTGGTGTGTGGGAGATTTCAAACTGAAAACAACTCCAGGCGGTGAAGTACAGCGTTGTCGCCGCTGCGCTTGAAGAAAACTGAAGTTGTGATTTCAAGCGGCAGCCGCGTCACGTGTACTTCGCCCGCCAATCACAAACACCCACACTTTGTTCCTTTTTTTTTTTTTTAATTCAATGCCTGAGTAGTCCCGCCTCCAATCTCATCATTCTGTCTGCTGGGCATGAGCACACATCTCCCAGCAGACAGAGGCGGGGGCGTGCGAACGCGCAGTTTCCTGGCTGAACTCAGCCTAACCGATCCCAAGTCTCAGATCACTCTGTAAACAAACTAACATAAAAGAGAATTTACAAATACTTAAAGGTGGCAGATTTAACCCCTTAAATACTTCACTGCCATTATTACACTGGCGATAGGCATATATATGTATATCTATCTCTTAATAATATATTGTCTTTGTGTGTACTCCCCGTGGATCCCCCTTATCGGCTGTGAACACCATCTGCTCCAACACTACAGATCTCTTGCCTCACATGCCATCTCAGGACTTTATCACAAGGACAATTTTTTCATGATGATCTGCAAGTATACACAGTGATTTTTCCATCTTATCAGTGGTGACCCCTTGTTATTTATTTGTTTCCTTGATGACCTAGGTGGTACTGTATTGGCTATTATTATTATTTGCAGTCAATAGTTTACAGCACACAGCTTCAATTGAAAAAAATTTGGCCGGCCGGTCTTTACATATCTCAGGAGTTTACAACTTCTCTCCTTGAGCAGTATTAATCTGTTCTTATACATTTATTAAGGACTACAGTATTGTTCTGTCATTTTGTATGTTTTATAGCTGCAGGGATCCCATGGGGATTGTTTTAACTTTGTATCTTTTTTGTGTTCTCCATGTTCTGATAAACATTTTTTCATATTATTTTTCTTGAGTGCTTTAGGGGACACCTTTTATTTTTTCTTTTCTTATTTATTTATATTTATATATATATATTTATTTATATATAATTATTTTATATATATATATATATATATATATATATATATATTATATATACTAGCTGATATACCCGGCGTTGCCGTGATTTACCCCCTTCACAGCTGGCTGGACCCCACGTTCACAACTCGTTCCCCTTCACAGCTCCGCCCCCCCCCCTCCTTCACATCTGCGGTCTCCCCTCCCTGCACCCCATCACTCACTCTCCACCCTCCTGGCCCCCACATCAGTGTCCCCGCCTTGCACCTCACATGACTCTCCCCCCCCCCCTTGCACCCCATCTACTACTAATACGCCCCCCCCCCCCCTGCATCACCACCCACCGCACAGCCCCCACCACATCACCCCCCCCCCCACCACATCACCCCCCGGCCCCCACACACAGACTGTCACAACACACACACCACACAGACAGGAGTAAGAGGCAGTGTACACACACACACACACACAGTGTCCCCCCACACACACACCACACAGGTCACACACACCACAGTTCCCCCCCCACACACAGTGTCACACACACACACCACACACACACAGTGACACCACCACACACAGTGACAACACACACCACACACACACCCCACGTCACCCACCTCTCCTTCCGTCCGCCGCCATCTTACTCCGCGAGGAGGAAGGGGGTCCTTCCGGGCGCCGCCATCTTAGGCGCCGCGTGTCCACTGCCTGTCGGAGCACCGGGGGGGAGGTGAGTGGAGCACCGGGGGGGGAGGTGAGCGGAGCACCGGGGGGGAGCTGAGCGTGAGCACACGGGGGGAGAGCTGAGCGGAGCTCCGGGGGGAGAGCTGAGCAGAGCACGGGAGGGAGCGACACGGGGAGAGGAGAGCGCGGGCGCGCGCGCGTGCTTGAGAGCCTGGGGGGTGTCCCGGGCGCTCGCCGCTCCCCGCTACTGTAGCGCGCGCCGGGGGGGGGGTGAAAGCGGGGGAAACAGGGAGACACGGGAGAGGAGGAGGTGGGCTGATTACAGTTGTCCTCCACTCCAGATTCTCAACAGGGCCCTTGGTCACTGATATCACCCAACACGTGTTTCCACTGTAAAGTCTTCCTCGGGGGCTAATCTGGCCCCTGAGGAAGACTTTACAGTGGGATTAGCCCCTGAGGAAGACTTTAAAGTGGAAACACGTGTTGGGTGATATCAGTGACCACTAAGGAGCCCTTGTTGATGACATCTGGAGTGGAGGACAACTGTAATCAGCCCAGTACCTGCTGTGACGGCTGTGGAGCGGATGCTGTTTGCTGTGAATATTTTGTCTGACCCTGTGACCCAGTGTGGTCTGATGCTCTCAAACAAAGGCACTTATGTAAGTGGAATACTTTGTGTTTTTAACATTAAAAACAGTACTATACTATTTTGCTTTTCCCCTCTTTTTGTATATGGAATTTCCCCCTCTCTATGTGGATTTGGAGTACCTGTCTGGAGACATAAGTTGGTAACTTTGAATAACCACAACGCTGTGATTTCACGTTAAACACGTGAGTGCAAATTTTATAGAACTTCTAGCATTGAAGTTAATTTGCTGAAGTAGACAATATTGCACTATTTGGTGTTTTTACTTTCTCTTACATGTCCTGATGTGATTTGCGCACCTGTTTCTCCTTCGTTTGCAGATATTACAGATTGAAATCATTATTTAAAAGCACTCGTCTGTTTTTTTTGACAGGTATTTCATAAGAAGTTCGCTATACTGTAGGTAATTGATGTCTTTTACATAATGAGATAGGACAAGTATACGCATTTTTAAATAATAATCCATGAAACAAGAATTGTGAGTTCAGGGGATCCTTTCCCTAATGTTACTTTTACATCTCGCGCACTTATTCCCGTGACGTGTTATATTATTATCTCACGTGTATTAGTGCTGGGAAGCGCTATGTACATTAGTGGCGCTATAGAAAGAAAGATATGCATACACACACAATTGAATATTTATTAAATAAATTGGAACGTGAAGTTTAAAGGGATTAGACTGCCCTTTTTCTTTAGGTTCACTCTTAAAACACAAAATCCCATATCCACTAAAAGGTGCCACGTTTTAGCCACCCCTTCCTAACTTCATTTCAAATAATTAAATAATTGGGAGTTAAAGCAGCAGTCCAAGCTGCCATTTTTTGTTTAATACTATTTTTCCCCCCTTTAATATATGCATCAATAAAATCCACGCAATGATAAGTAATTAGCTAAGTTGCAGATTGATCGGCGAAGATTCGGCTCGGGGGTTCACTAAATGTCCGTCAGTGCAGCAGAAGAGGACCAAAAATGCAAAGGTCTGTGGGGAAGATCATATGATCAGGCAGTCACTAGATATAATTGGTGCACTGCTAGAGAGAGGGCATGGCTCAAAAAGGGGTGTGCCAGAGCCTGTTTCAGAAGAGGAAGGGGATGTAACTTTTCTCATAGTACAGAACTGATTTATTTAAAGAAAAACACATGTAGGATATAGCTTGGTCTGCAGATTTAAGACATGCTAAATCTTAGCTCCCTTTTGTGAATATGAGCCAATGGGTACTGTCTTGAAAGAAGAATCAGATGTTTTCATCGTAGGGGACAAAGATAGGAGTGTGTGACAGCTAGAACATCCTGTTAGTTTCTCAGATTTGCCTCCTTAACCTACTGGCAGCAAAACTAGAGCCCAAGCAGCCACCCAGAATACTAAACCCAAGAGATGCCTCAAGCTACGGGCCCAGTGAGCTTGTGTGCGCGCAGCGGAGCGTCTGGTGGCGTGTGCACACGTAAAAGTTGTGATCAGTGGACTCACCTACTCACTGACTTCTGCGATGGGACGCAGTACGAGGGGACGTGGCCATGACGGAACACCCTCTTCCATTGGTTGAAATGTAACTTACTGTGATTGGCTTTAAAACATCTGCGCTACCATTGGTTTACAGGAAACCACGTGATGCCGTCGACACAAGAAAAGACAAAATCCGTGTCTTTACAAAATGGTGTTGCGCATCGCGCTTTCTACAGGCGCGTGCAGGTAGCTGCCAGGCCCGGCCCCATAGGGGGCCGTATATTGTGTGCGCAGCTGCAGCCACTGGGGACTGAGCCTTAGATCTTAGGCTGCGTCCAGGGTTGCAGCAGCCGTGCGGAGGCGCGCTGAGGCTGAGGGAAAGCGGGTGTTTTCCTTGGCCTTGATTAGCGCGCCGTCCAGGGGCGTGTCGGGGGGCGGGCCAGTGACGTCACGCAGCTGGTTCGCCCTCATTGGGCGAACCGCTCAAATGACCGGCCCTGCGCTCCCTTGAGCGCTTGAAACTAAAATTTGGATAAGACCTACACTTCCGCACGCTTGCGGAAGCGTGCACGAGCCCCTGCTAAAGCTGCTCTCATTGCGGCTGCAGGGGCTCACTGGCAAGCGTGAGCGCGCCTCAGCACGGGTCAGCGCCTAAGAGCTGACCATGCCCGAGGCCTTATGTGCCGCGCTGTATGCATTACTGTGCTATATAAAAATATATTGTTCTTACCCTAGCACTGAAAAACCAAAGGGTGAGAGTAACAGACTTAAATAGACGCCTGACCAGCAGTGGCCAACTATAGTCCCCAAGAGCCACGAAACCTGACCTGTTGGTAGATCTAGAGGACTGGAGTTGGCTAATACTGGCCTAGACCATCCTCAGAAATTAGCAAGTTGACAGCCCTCTTACGCTAGGGCAGATTTTCTGGGGGGGAAGGAGGGGCGCCGCCCTTACAGAGCGCTCTTCCTCACAACATTTAAATAAAATGCTGAGTAGCGCGCAAGGCCTCTGTGTGCCTACATCACACGATGTTGTGACGTCAAATAACTCAGCTGATGCCGGAGAGACGGTAAGGGGGGGGAGGGAGGCATGAGCCGGGAGGGAGACCAGGCAAAGAAAAGCACCCCTGCTCTAGGACAGTACCATGTGTGTCTGTTTAGTGAGTGATGGAGAATAAAGATTGATAGTCAAAAAAGATATTATTTATATCATTACAAATATTTTTTCTATTTGTATCATTATTCTTAATTACTATGTATTACTTGAGGACAGTTTATTAACATGTTCCTTCATTTTAACATTGAAACAATTTTACCTGCATTCTTCCAGCATCTTTTACTAATATATTTTCTTATCATTTGTAGACAGGGTTGCCACCACTCCCGGTGTGACCCAGATACAACGGGTTTTGGGCACTTATCTCTGGGCTACAGGTTTAGCCGAGTAATCTCTGGGAGGCGGTGGCATCTCCTCCCCTGTACATCCCATCAACATGGCTACACGGCGACAAATTGTTCCGCATTGCCATGACAACGGGGCGCTACGTGACATCACGGCATCACGTGACGTCCAGTTGCCATGACAGCGGAAGGCTACGTAACGTCACGATGTCACGCAGCATCGCATTACCATGGCAATCGGAAGTCACGTGACGCTTCGGTGCTGTAAGGCGTCCTGTTTATCATATCAACTATATGCCGCGTGATGCCATGACATCACGTTGTCATGACAACGCGCGTCATTTGTAGTCGAGGAGCCATGCTGACGGTACCTTGCAGGGAAGATGGTGCCGGGGGAGAGATGATGCCGGGAAGGGAAATGCATATATAAAATAAATAAATGTAAAAAAAAATAATTGTTAGTCTCTGGATTAGCCTTCAATAGAAGGTGCCAACCCCGTGTGTAGAGCAGATTTTCAAGTCTACGTTTCTCTTACACCAGCAGCTTAACAACTGAATGAAAATGACCAATATGGGGTGTGTGTTATACGAATGTCAAAGTCTTCCTTCAATGTAACCATTTGGACCAATATATTTATTTCAAATTTGTTTCCAACGCGCTTAGCACCAAGAAACTCAGTACTAGAGCGCGAGTAGGACCTACAACCAAATGGGAGCAGGAAAGCTGGCTGCCGGGGTATACTGTATTCTGGAGCCACAGGGAATACGCTGGGTAATATATGGCGAGACAGCTTAACTAGTTCCTTTTACAAGCACCACAAGTTCTTTGTCTTTTCTTCACTTTATTGGAAAGCAGCAGGTTTACAAAGTTACTTGTAGATGGTGGTGTAATGAGAGAGGGCTTCTCTACAGTGAGAGTGCTTATAGTGGGGAAAAAGTAAAAACGATACTCTTACCAAGAGGTGGAAGGCATGAGTAGTGCTTACTTAGGCTGGGGCCATAGAAAGGGTACCAGGGCTGGACCGCGCTGACGCTGAGGCTCGTCTGCTGAAATCTGCGTGATTTCATGCGCTTGCAGGCGAGCCAGCGGGCGCGATCGGAGGCGGGGGGAGACTGAGGGAGGCGGGGCAGTGACATCGCTGGGCCAATCGCCCGCGACGCACCGACGTCAACGTCACGGCGCCGTGACGTTGACGCTGCTCCGCGCTGATTGGATGTTTTCAGCCGACAGCGCTCTGAAAAACAGCTTGGCTGTTAGCTGAAAAATCTAGCGCCTCAGCACGCCTGGGGACGCTCGCGTGAGCCCCCTATCGGCATCCTCTTGAGGATGCAAGGGCTCAGCGCGGAGCGTCCGCACGGCTCAGCACGGCCTGTCCTTCTATGGACTCGGCCTTAGCCTGCTGAGGTAGAAAGAAAGAGAAAATGGACGGTGTCTCACAGGAACAGAGTCTGGGCTGAGGAAACTGTGAATACAGGCAGGGGGCAATGGAACAGTCCACTATGGCAGGGGAATTACAGGGGTTGTCATAGCAACCAACTCCAGCAAGCTAGGAGATACAGAAAATAACTAAATGTATCCATTTCCACCTGCACTGGGAATAATAACTGCAGGGAAAGTACTTCTACATAAAGGGCTGGCAGGCAGAGCTGCAAAGAAAGGGGGGGAAGGAACAGAACTATGATTCTTGTTCCAGGACATACTGTATAGCAGGGGGGCGCAAACTTTTTTCCCTGCGCCCCCCTGCCGGCTGTCCCCTCACTCCCGCGCCCCCCCCCAACCATTTTTTTCCTCTGCTACTGGCAATATCGCCGCTGCTTCCTGCTTCATTTTGACGCCGCGTTGCCATGGCGACGCCGGGAGGAAGCCGCCGGAGCCACGGGTAAGTATGGTTTACAGAGGCCCTGCAGCTCCCCCGGCACTTAATTTAAGTGCCTTCGGGAAGCGCGCGGGGCCTCTGTAAACCCCGCGCCCCCCGTCGGCAGTCTCGCGCCCCCCCTGGGGGTCGCGCCCCACAGTTTGCGCACCGCTGCTGTATAGTGAACACGAAGCAAGATATGTTTTGCGTGTTAGGACAGAGTTGGGAGGATTGTTACCAACAGGTATGTTACCACCGGTGGTCTGTGAAGCAGTGCCAACTTCTCAGGTAGCTTCATCTACAACCAGGGTGGTAAATCAAGTCCTAAACCCAGGTCAAACATGTAATGCAAATAACACACAAATGGGTGTGTTTTCTTAGCCGTAGGGTTAGCAAATGAGCCTCTGAAGGTCATCTGTAAGAGGCTGGAACCGAACAGCTAATCTTGCATATTCGTGATCATCATCTTGACCCACTACACATTGTCTCTATACTGCTATAAAGGGTTAAGTTACAGAGTCGCTGAGCGCTCCCTGGGCTACTGGGGGTGGGCTCAGGTAGACATGTTAAAGTATATAGAGCAGCATGAAGATCGGACCCGTGATCAGTGCTGGGTCCAATAGGCATTTTCTTACATCCTCTGCAGACATTATTTATCCAAGTCTCCTGCCTGCGAACCAGGAGCCAAACCAGTACCCCACTTTATCAAGACAATTAAAAGCAATGAGACCTGTTCCTTTAAAGAATCAGGTGACATTATTTTTCACTGGTTAGCCAAAATTGTACCAAATACAGAAGAATTGACAATGCATCTGATCTCAGACGTGCTATTAGAGAGGGTTGGGGTGCCTTACAATGCATCTGATCTCAGACGCGCTATTAGAGAGGGTTGGGGTTCCTTACAATGCATCTGATCTCAGACGCGCTATTAGAGAGGGTTGGGGTTCCTTACAATGCATCCTGGCTTCTCAGCTGCTATTAGAGAGGGTTGGGGTTCCCTTACAATGCCATCTGATCTCAACGTGCTATTAGAGAGGGTTGGGGTTCCTTACAATGCATCTGATCTCAGACGCGCTATTAGAGAGGGTGGGGTTCCTTACAATGCATCTGATCTCAGAGCTATTAGAGAGGGTTGGGGTTCCTTACAATGCATCTGATCTCAGACGTGCATTAGAGAGGGTTTGGGGTCGTCTTACAATGTGCCAGCTGATCTCAGACACGCTATTAGAGAGGGTTGGGGTTCCTTATAATGCATCTGATCTCAGACGCGCTATTAGAGGGGGTTGGGGATCCTTACAATGCATCTGATCTCATACGTGCTATTAGAGAGGGTTGGGGTGCCTTACAATGCATCTGATCTCAGGCGTGCTATTAGAGAAGGTTGGGGTTCCTTACAATGTATCTGATCTCAGACGCGCTATTAGAGAGGGTTGGGGTTCCTTACAATGCATCTGATCTCAGACGCGCTGTTAGAGAGGGTTGGGGTTCCTTACAATGCATCTGATCTCAGACGTGCTATTAGAGAGGGTTGGGGTTCCTTACAATGCATCTGATCTCAGGCGCACTATTATAGAGGATTGGGGATCCTCAGAATTTCTCCATATAATTATAGGGTTCCTTAACTAAAAAAAAAAGGTTGAAAACTACTGCTCTATTGTAACTGCATTACAGTGCTATGTGGAGTTATAAGAAAGTGTTACATTTTCTGCTGAGTGAAAAACATCAACTGGATATTTCTTTACTATTTGGGGTTATATCAAACAAAATGTTAAAAGTGAGTTACAAACCAGAGCAGAATAACTGGCCTGTTAGGAATAGGAACTTGGAGCCAAGATATGAGCAGAAAGGACAATAGAAAAGAAAGAGCTTCACTACTGTATGTCATGTATTTGAACAAAATGTTGCCTCAGCTGTGTCAGTCTATACAATGCACTTATCAACAAAATCTTTATCTACCTATACCTTTAAAAGAAATGGGTTTCACATCCCTATTTTGATTAAAACGTCCCAATTGTACAGATGTAGCCAGTCTAAGTTTCCCCGCTGCCTAGGAATATTGCAGGTGGCAGCGAGGGAGAAAAGCCGCGGACAGCTCACAAGCGAAACATCGACGGGCCGCGCCTCTCACCTTCCATAGAGCCGAGGCAAAACGTGAGCCTGGCTACATCTGTGTTTACTCATCGGTATGATGGGTGGAGGAAATGCCCTGGGGCAAAAACTATTTTTTTTTTACAATATAATTTCGGCGCAGATTGGAGATACTGGCTACTAGAGATGGGCAAATGTGTCAAAACAGAGAATTCGACAATTGATTTGCGGATGAATGTTGGAACGCGGAGATGGGCACCCCTTAGATACCGGGGAAATATGCAAATACTGACCATTTACATATACAATTAGAATATTTCCCAGATATCCCTGGTGTCTCTCCATGTGTTGTTTGAGGGGATATATATAGCACTTGGGGCTCTAACTAAAAATAGCCCCTCCCTCCCGGTTCTTCTCCATCCCCCTCTCCTGAAGCTGAGTGTCGGTGAATAATTTGCAGATCCCCACTGGCCACTCCCTCCTTGTCCACTCCGAGCCCCCCTTAAGAATGGTTACATTTGTTCCAAAAACCCAATTAGATTATTACATTCTTTCAAATCGTTTTTCTGGTTTTTTTTTTAACCTGAATCTGCTGCTTTAACATAATAGGAAAGTGTTCTCTGATATGAGAACACACGAGTCTCCCCAAAGGCGTCTCCCCACCATACTTCCCCTTCATTGCTCCTGTCCACTAAGCCAACATGGACAGGGTTAATGTAATCAACAATGGACAGATACAACTTGAAAAACCTGGAGATCATCTCCTTCTCCTCCCCCCCCCCCCCCTCTGCATTTTTGCCCAGGTTCCGGCACACACCTGCATGAGAGAGAGGCCCAGAGAAAGGCAGGCCCTCAGCGGCAACGAGAGGTCCGGCAGTCGGACACAGAAGTTGGGCTCGACCTCTGGCTGGGCCCAACTTCTAGCGTTGGCCAGCTAGGCCCCCAGCAGCCACAGGACACTTGTCGTGGCTCTCCCCTGTCGGCAGCACCCTGGAAGGGTGTCAGCCGTTTGCTGATGCTAGAGATGCTTTGTTACAATTACCATCATTATTTATGTAGCCACGACTGGTTTCTGGCTACCAGACTGCCCTTCTCTTGGCAGTAAGCCCTGGTAAGAGCAGGCCTGCCAGGACTAATCCTGGGTTTTCCCCACCCCCAGCAGCTTCAGTGAGTCACAGGGGAGGCGTGTAACTAGGCCTAGGTGTCCCATCAGGGACTCAGATCTGGTTCCTGCTTTTCTTGTACTTAAGGGGCTGCACTGCCAAAGTTACTTAGGTTGTCTCTACCGTTGCGAGAGACAGGTTCTCACACAGAAGTGCGGATTGGCTGAGCACTTACTGCCTTCTCCACTTGGGGAGTTAGGAGTGAGAACATTCCTCTGGCTCTAATAGGGAGTCAGGGAAGAGCAAGGACTGCTGTGGGGGCCCTGTACCCGCAGTGGAGGTCCAGGGTACATACTGATGGTGAGGCCCAAAGAATTGCTATAATTCACTGTGTGAGCTGTGTATGCTGAACATCTGCAGTGTGTACCAATAAAGTGTGTTTTTGTTCATCTATACCTTCCTGCCTGAGACTGCAATCTATCAGGGGGAGTGGATGAAGTTCTCCTGTAGGAATTGTCCCCCACATCCCTGGGGTCTGCAAAAGATGGAGGCGCTGTCACCATGAGTATGAATCTGTTATTACCCAGAAGCCTGTTCTGACCTCCTCCACAACACCGCAGGAGACTCCGATCTACTGTGAGCCAGCAGGTATGCACCACACCACACCACACCACGTAACAATGCAATCTTCCAGTGGGGGGGGGGGAGGTGGTATTGGGGGGGACATGTGTTACATTTATTACCTCTAACTGGAAATTGAATGCATAACCTCTGTTCATTTAAGGTACTTTATGTTTCCTCTTAGCCTTCCTCATAGATTGTAAGCTCTTTGGGCAAGGGCCCTCCGTACCTGCTGTAACAATGTAAGTTTGTTATTTTAGTCCTCCAATTCTATTGTACTGTGCTACAGAATGTTGGCCTGTTATAAATAAATGATAATATTTATAATAATCAGGCTAGGTGCACAAAGTGACCCTTATCTGCCATTCATTTCTATGTTTATATTTTATACCGTAGAACAGCGATGTGCAAGCTGGGGTGCGCGCCCCACAGGGGCGGTAGGAGATTTTTCTGGGGGGGGCGCAGACGGTTGCATAGGCCCCGGGCTCTTCCCCAAGGCATTTAAATTAAATGCCGGTGGATCGCGTGAGGCCCCTGCAACACTCCACTTACCGAGATTCAGCCGGCTGTGTGACGCGTCGCCATGGCAAATGATGTCGCGGGTCATGTGACATCACATGACCCCGCAGCGTTATTTGACGCGGATGCAAGGTAGGGGGTGGTGAGAACCGGGGCAAACAAGACAGGGGGGGCGCAGCAGCAAAAGTTTGCGCTCCCCTGCCGTAGAAGATAACAATATATGTAAAACACAAAGGCTCTATCAGCACAGAAGGCCCAAAAGTAAAATGTTCTGTCGTCTGAAGGTCACACAATTGGGAAGTTTGTGATTCAGACTTTAGAAATTCCCATAAGGCCTACACAAGCTTATGCCGTGAGCCCCTGGAATCCGTACATGAAGTATTTCCATGGAACCTAGATACACCCAGTATCGTGAAATATCGAATGACATGATAATACCAGAAGGCTCCAGCTTACAAGGCCGTTTTGCATTTGTAAGTTACATTGCACCCAAGCATGTATGTATTTTTATATTTTATTAATTGATAAAGCAGATCATCCAGAGCCCAACAGCAGTATACCCGATGAAGGACCTCGAGAGGTTTGAAAGATCGTACCATATCAACTACTTGTTGGTCCAATAAAAGGTTTCCATACCACCTACTCCCTCTCCCTCCTTTGTCACTTCATCGAAGACTGGACCAACACAGCTACCCAGCATTCTTTGCTAAGCAAAGCTAGACAGTTCATCTATGAAAATCAATACTAGTGTGGATATGGTGCAGCATTTATCATCAATAGCAAGATAGTGAACGCTACACCACAAATTCACATTTAAAAAAAGTCAATGAGATGTGAGTAATGGGATAAAGGTTCAATTACAACTGTAGCTAATGGGTGTGTCCACATTTGCACATGTTTTTCTGATCACGGTTGAGTTTGGCAAGCTATGCAATATTAACAATAATCCTAGTGTGAAGTAAATCAATCAAATATGCTTTAGGCAGCATCAACCATCAATAACACTCAAAGGAGATGACTCATCCTTCCCTTATTGCACTTGGCCATTCACATACATTAAGTACATGTCCCATTATAGACTTTATAGCATCATTAAACCTTAAACCGACCACCTCCTAGACACATTGACTACCATACAGCCTTCCTAATGGGCAACTACACTGAACACCCTCTTAAAGAGTAATGTAATATCCGTATATGCATCAGTTACTATGAATGACTCGGAGAGACGCCCTGTTACAAACATAACTTACCCCTGTCCACTTCAATGGGATCACCCTCTTAAAAAGCAGAGCCAGCACATTCGTTACCCCAATACACTTGGCTAGAACCCCCTTCTTACACACATTTGCCCATAGTCTTCAATGAGATAAACCTCGTAAAACGTGGCCGTTTTACTCAAACAGGTAGTCCTCGCTATCCAACGTTTCACTTTCCAACGCATGGCATATCCAACGCAAACCCTACGGGCCGTTTTACTCAAACAGGTAGTCTCGGTATCCACGTTTCACTTCCAACGCATGGCATATCCAACGCAAACCCTACGGGGCCGTTTTACTCAAACAGGTAGTCCTCGCTATCCAAAGTGTAATTTACAACGATGGCATATCCAACGCAAACCTACGGGCAGTTTTACTCAAACAGGTAGTCCTCGCTATCCAACGTTTCACTTTCCAACGCATGGCATATCCAACGCAAACCCTACGGGCCGTTTTACTCAAACAGGTAGTCCTCGCTATCCAACGTTTCACTTTACAACGCATGGCATATCCAACGCAAACCCTACGGGCCGTTTTAAACTCAAACAGTAGTCCTCGCTATCCAACGTTTCACTTTCAACGAATGGCATATCCAACGCAAACCCTACGGGCCGTTTACTCAAACAGGTAGTCCTCGCTATCCAACGTTTCACTTTCCAACGCAGGGCATATCCAACGCCAACCTACGGGCCGTTTTACTCAAACAGTTAGTCCTCGCTATCCAACGTTTCACTTTCACAACGCATGCCATATCAAACGCAAACCCTACGGGCCGTTTTACTCAAACAGGTAGTCCTCGCTATCCAACGTTTCACTTTACAACGCATGGCATATCCAACGCAAACCCTACGGGCCGTTTTTCGACACCGGAATGCGTTATCCGACGCTCACCGCCACTGATTAACACGGGCCTCGCTTTACAACGGTTTCACTATCCAACGCTACTTCCAGAACGGTTCCCGCTGGATAACCGAGGGCTGCCTGTAGTGTACGTGAGTCAAGTAGCTAACTACAATATCTGAAGGAGCATGGTACCCGATGCTATGAGCGGTGTATGGAATACAATTATTTTTTTATTTACAGATCTACACTTTATTCCAGATTTAAATCTGGATTTATATATAGAATTTTTTTTAATGGGTGCCTCCTTTGCAGTTTTTAGAACATACATTTTGCATAATGTTTTTAAAACATCACGACCAAAGAACATTATTCACTTTTATGAGCAATGGTGGGGATGCCAAATAAATTGACTAAGAGAATTGTTTACATCGAAATAGTGTAAAACCAGTGCAATAAGCAGCACCACAATTATGTTTTCCATTAATATACCGGGTGCAATTCCTTTGCACTGGGGTTTGCCCCCATCTGGCAGCCCGGAGACTTCAGTAAATAACTCCTAAGAGGCTTTGTCAATATTGTCTTAACTTGAGTATGACCCACCACACACTTAAAAGGCTCACCCTAGCTAGGATGAAAGTGAATGTGGGACAGTGACATGTTAAATAATGGGGGTTTTTGTTTGCCTTCCTCTGGATCAATAAGTAAGTATAGATATAGGATAAAGTATCTGTTGTCTAAATTTAGCATAGGTTGAACTTGATGGACCTACGTCTTTTTTCAACCTCATCTACTATGTAACTATGTAACTATGTAACATGTCGTTCATTAACACCTTTTTTTTTTTAATCAAGTATTTTACAATCTTTTTTTTTTTGTTTAACATTTCATAGGCAAGATAAATACTGTGGAGGGTTTCTTACCATTTTTGGCAAACATTGGAGCTACCAAAAGACATTAGTTAGTCATCCACACAGCTCAGCTCTGGAATTGTCCCATCATTAGCTCAAGTAATTGTCTCATCATTAGCCAAACATCCAAATAATTAGCGGATATGCTTAAACACAGTGTGTTCCCTACAAGAAGCACTACATATAAATTCTTCACAATAATTACGAACGCAGTTACTTTGAGGGCAATTGAATTTTTTTCTAGCAAACCGGTTACATTGATAACGTTGATTTAAAAACACAGGGGTGGGTTGCACGGCCCCTTTAAAAAGCTATAAAGTGCCACGGTAGCAGAAGACCGTGCATTGGTGATGCTGGTTATATATAGACCGCTTAGCACATGATTGGGAACTAAATGAAACAGAAAAACATTTTCTTCTCTGGTCGCTCTGTTCTGCCCGTCTCTCTTGTTCTAATTTCCACAGGGTGACGAAAGTAGGCTCATAAACCTTGTGGGGTTCAAGTATTTCCCTGCTGCCTATTTCCGGTCCCGAAGCCCCTCTGACATTTGAAATGTCAATTATACATTAATGCAGAAGCAGCAGCAGCAGCAACACGGTGATTATTCAGTAGTTACTGTATTGCATTTCAGATACAGCCAGCGCTGCGGAGGGGCGATGAAGTACACTAAGCCAGGGGTGGTCAACTCCACTCCTCATGGGCAACCAACAGGTCAGGTTAACAGGATATCCCTGCTTCAGCACCGGTGGCGCAATCAGTGGCTCAGTCTGATTGAGCCATCTGTGCTGAAGCAAGGGCTGATTGAGCCACCTGTGCTGAAGCAAGGACTGATTGAGCCACCTGTGCTGAAGCAAGGGCTGATTGAGCCACCTGTGCTGAAGCAAGGACTGATTGAGCCACCTGTGCTGAAGCAGGGATATCCTGAAACCCTGACCTGTTGGTGGCCCTTGAAGACTGGAGTTGGCCACCCCTGAAGCTATTTGTCGATGTTGTTTGCACTAATGAGGGAGCAATAGCATTATGCTTCAGGCCACTGTGGCACTGCTGAGGTTAAATAAACAACAGGTTTATCAGTGCTCGGGCTGCAGTTCACAGTGAGGGATTTATCAGTTGTTAGGCACCATAGAGTTAACACTCCACTCCAGTGAGACGCGCTTCCTAAAATAGCCCCAGCTGTCAGACTCCGTCTCTCTGTATGGCCATTTGTAGACGTGCAGCATGAAGGACTCACAGCTCTCAGCCACAGATTGGCACCAAGCTGGGGAAGGAATCAACTCAGCCCAACCACAGCAAACCTAATGCAAAAGCTACATCCCACCTACAGCAACCCTAATGCAAAGGCTACATCCCACCTACAGCAACCCTAATGCAAAGGCTACACCCCACCTACAGCAACCCTAATGCAAAGGCTACACCCCACCTACAGCAACCCTAATGCAAAGGCTACATCCCACCTACAGCAACCCTAATGCAAAGGCTACACCCCACCTACAGCAACCCTAATGCAAAGGCTACACCCCACCTACAGCAACCCTAATGCAAAGGCTACACCCCACCTACAGCAACCCTAATGCAAAGGCTACATCACACCTACAGCAAACCTAATGCAAAGGCTACATCACACCTACAGCAAACCTAATGCAAAGGCTACATCCCACCTACAGCAACCCTAATGCAAAGGCTACACCCCACCTACAGCAAACCTAATGCAAAGCCTACATCCCACCTACAGACAACCAAATGCAAAGGCTACACCCCACCTACAGAAAGCCTAATGCAAAGGCTACACCCCACCTACAGACAACCAAATGCAAAGGCTACACCCCACCTACAGAAAGCCTAATGCAAAGGCTACACCCCACCTACAGACAACCAAATGCAAAGGCTACACCCCACCTACAGAAAGCCTAATGCAAAGGCTACACCCCACCTACAGACAACCAAATGCAAAGGCTACACCCCACCTACAGAAAGCCTAATGCAAAGGCTACATCACACCTACAGAAAACCTAATGCAAAAGCTACACCCCACCTACAGCAAACCTAATGCAAAGGCTACATCACACCTACAGCAAACCTAATGCAAAGGCTACACCCCACCTACAGCAACCCTAATGCAAAGGCTACACCCCACCTACAGCAACCCTAATGCAAAGGCTACACCTCACCTAGAGCAAACCTAATGCAAAGCTTACACCACACCTACTGTAGCGCAAACCTAATGCAAAGGCCAAAAGCTCATTACAACACACTGCAAAACAAATGCAGAAACCAGCAATGACTCCAATTTAAAAAGTTATATAAGTAACAGAAGCAGAGGACAATACTGTATGTGTATATATGTGTATTCAATGCAAAACGTTTATGGAGTTGACATATTAACACATGGTCACAAATACTTATAGACAGAATTAAGAACGTATTACAATAGAGTACGTGTGTGTGTGTGTGTGTGTGTGTGTGTGTGTGTGTCTACAACATATTTCCAACACATACATTTGTGTGTACAAATAGCAAATACATGCATAACATATTTGAATCAATAAAACCTTCAAGTTTCCCCTGCAATGATGCTAAATGAAATAAAGTAGCTACAATAAACAAACCAAAAAAAGTACATACACATAAAAATAACAGCCCTGACCCTTCCCATACCTCTCCTCTGAGTTCCTGAGAACTTTTCAGTCTTCAACTTAGTGTGTGTAGCAGCAGCAGCAGCAGCCAACCCTCTCCTGGGGACCCCCGCAAACCTCGGGGTCTTCTCCGAAACTACTGTAGATCCTGGGTTTTGTACAATCCCACCGTGCTACATCCAGGTTGGGGGGACAAGGGAAATACTGCTCCCCCCTCCCACCACCTCCTTCTCTCCTCCTCACCAGCACCAGAGAGAAAGAAAGTCAGATGAAGGAGACTGGTGTCCCAGCACTGCTGATGGACGTCTGGGTGGGAGGGTGTCTGATGTCTTCCTGGGGTTTTTGCTCTGCTCCAGCTCCAAAATAGCCCTGGTGTCACTTACTGTGGAGATAGCATTCCATCGGATAAAGGGAAGGGGGGTGGGGGGGAAGAGGACATAGTTGCACACAACCGCGGGGATATATGACTCAGAGGTGGAGGGCACACAGGGCACTGTGTGTAGTGACAAATTGTGAGTAGTGAGTGATGGGTCAGATCTTCCTTTGGGACTGGGGGTTGTTTATTTATTCAGAGGCTAGGCCATCAGGAGGGGTCAAGCATAAGGAACAGCAGGTGTACAAACTCAAGATTGTCCTCAGTCTCAATCCATCCACTTCTGCACTGAAAATTGAGGGAGGGAGATGTATTGTAACCCATTTGCTCCAAGAGCTGGCGGCAGCACATTGCAAATGAATGCATTGCTGTCAGTAAATGGGGTTCATCTCGTTTCCCATGTGTTATGCTTATCAGGGAGCCAGGGGGCCACCTCAAAGATGTTGATTTTTCTGCTGCAGGATCTGTGGAGAACATGCACAGCTCTGCACCGAAAACTTAGCCCCTGAACTATTAGGGGAAGGGGATATGACCAGAAGGGGCTAGCCCTTGGCCAGTAAGGGGTTAAGGAACCTGGTGAATACAGTAGGGGCGTGTAGGGGAGAGGGGTCTGTCCTGAGTGAGGGACAGGGGGGGGGGGCTTGGGAGGTGAGGGCAGGGGTGCTCAACTCCAGTCCGCAAGTCTCCCCCCACACCCACCCCAAAGGTCAGGTTTTCAGGATATCCCAGATTCAGCACAGGTGGCTCAATCTCTGACTGAGCCTCGGATTGAGCCACCTGTGCTGAAGCAGGGATATCCAGAAAACCTAAGCTGTTGGGGAGGTTTGAGGACTGGAGGGGATGAGAAGAGGAGAGGGGCAGGAGCTCATCCCTTTTCCTCTGGGGCCCGTGGGGATTTGCTCCCTTGTGGTTGGTTCTGTGGGTTTTGTGTCTTGTAATGCTTTGTATATATGTTTTGGTATCAAAAATATATATAAAGGAGAAAAGAAACAGAGTGACACAAGAGTCAAATAAAAACTAAGTTGAAATCTGGGGGTGTAAAAGTCTGTTCATTGTACAGCTCAGAGTGGTTGAGCTGGAGGGTGGGGGGAGGGTGATTCTGGGCTGTACGGTGGTAATGTCTGTCACAGCTGCGGACTAGGGAGGGGGGGGGAATAATTGTAGTGGGGGTGTTTTGCCAGGCATGTCTTTAAGGCCTATGTTAACTTCAGAGGGACCTCAGCTTAAACATTGGAGATCAGAACTGGGGAAGGGCTCCAGGTTTTGGTGGCTTGGCAAGCCTCTTGGGTAGGGTTGCCAGATGGTTTCTCCAAAAATACTGGACATAATGGTGAAAGGTGTGACGCGCTCGAGAGACACACACCTCTCTCTGCTCCATGCTGTTTCCTCCTCTCCTTAGCCCTACCCCCAGGGTCCTGACACCTGCTCCTGAATGGCTGCTGCTGGGCAATGCAGCCAATCAGGATGGAGAAAGCTGCCCAGCCCCCTAGCAACAGTCCTCTCTCCAATCTCTGGGAAATCCTGTAGCCCCCCCAAGCCAGTCAAGTCACTATGTTCAGAGAGTTAATAACAGACACACACATGTCCAGTATTATCTCTCCCCTCCCTTCCCTAGCCAGGCCTGGCAAGACCCCCTCTTTAACATGGTTATATGTTAAATTGGTTTAATAAAACCTGTGGCCAGGTCTAGCCCCCTAGTACTGTAGGTCCAGAGTCATGGAACAGGAGGGGGGGTGGGGAGGGAGCTTGGAGGGCGGGGGCAGGGGTGCTCAACTCCAGTAGTCAAGTCTCTCCCCCCCCCTCCCACCCACCCCAAAGGTCAGGTTTTCAGGATATCCCAGATTCAGCACAGGTGGCTCAATCAGAGTTCCCTAGCCTGGCAAGACCCCGTCTTTTTCATGGTTGTACAGTATGTTAAATTGGTTTAATAAAACCTGTGGCGATTTTCCCCTCAAATATGCAGGTCTCCTGTCGTTCTTTGGGGATGGGGAATGAGGTGACATTTTGAACGATAGATCCTTCACATAGCCCCCTAATACTGTAGGTCCAGAGTCATGGTGATAAATCCCATTATAATATGTGCAATCTGTAACTCCGATTGCTCTGCATTGCACCTCGGCAAATCTGAAGCGGACAATTGGTCTCACTTCATATATTCTGTAAGTGTGCTTCCCATTCAAATGAATGTGGCAGCAGTATACTGGAGCAGGGGTGCTCAACTCCAGTCCCCAGGTCCCCCTCCCCCCAACAGGTCAGGTTTCAGGATATACCAGCTTCAGCACAGGTGGCTCGATCAGTCCCACCTGTGCTGAAGCTGGGAAAACCTGACCTGGTGGGGGTGGGGGGGGGTTGAAGACTGGAGTTGAGAACCCCCGCACTGGAGAGAGAGTAAGAGGACATGCTCAAAATACTTCACTTTTGCTACTTAATTTTTTTAACATTGTATCAGGGCTTTGAAAAAAATTGGGGTGCTAGCAGGGTGCCACCTGAAACTGATGGCCAACCCGGAGAAAACCGAAAACAAAAATTCCCTTACTTGGCGGCGTGCTGCGGCGGCACCTCCCGGCATCCTGCGGCAACTCCCCCTCCAACTTTTTTCAGCAGGATGCCGGGGAATGCCGGAGGAGCCGCCACCCGGAGATTGACGGGCTAAACCCGTAACCCGGAGGTAAGTACCCGAAACCCGGAGTCTCCGGGTTAAACCCTGAGTGGTGGCAACCCTTGGTGCTAGTGAGCTGCTGAGGAAGATGGACACTTGCTAGAAGAGGTCCACACTCCGACAATCATCCCACACCGAGAAACGGAGAGAATCTGCTTCAGAGAAGCAGGAGAGGAGTGAGCACGATGTGACCCAGCAGATAGCTGAGTCTCTAACCAAAAGAGTTCTTTATTAGTCTAGAAACTTGACAGCATCTCGACCTGACCCATGGCTGAGGTAAGACCGTTCCCTATCCCTTCAGGAAAGCCTCCCTTGGAGGGGAGACACTAAACACGTGGGAAGACTGCCTATGCCATCCTTGGTCCTATCGTGGGCTGGAAAGAGACACTTAAAAATAAGAGCAATATGGTATCTTAATAGGCCTAGAACAGGGAACCCTTACACGAAACAGGGAATTCGTCCAGACATGTGCTCCCTCCAGACAACATGGCGTCTTCCCACAGTGAACACTAGAATGTTTGAAGAGAGTGGGAGGCAAAATAGAGACCGAAATAAATAGTACCCAGTTCTGATGGAGTTACTATGAACTTTGCATGTTTCTAAAAATGTTGTATTTCCCCCAAGCTAGTAATTAGAAGAAACAGTAGAATGTTGTTTGAGTTCAAAGTGCACTTTTACAGTAAATAATCAAACTGTATTTAAAGTGGTAGTGATGTTAAGAACAGAATTAAGAGAATAGTAATCCTCCACAAATGATTGCGGTTATTGCATTTCGACAATTACACATAAACTTACAATGTATACCGTGGGAAGGTTGATAATGTTAAAGTATATTATGGTTGCTGTTATCATTGTTGTTATTGTTGAAAATGTTGCGTTTTTCTTTAAAATATTGTACCCGCTATGCGGGATTAAGTGATCAGAGGATTGGGGGGTTCCTGGGTCCAGTAAGGAACATTAAAACAGGTTCTCTCGGTAGGAGAAGGGAGGGGATGTTCCGTGGAGAACAAGGACCCCACAATCGGGAATTAAAGAGGTGCATTACTCTGGACAGGGTGGCTGGTGAGCAGTCTCGTCCTCGCACCCGTGCCACCCCCTGTAGTTTAGCAAACTATTAGAGTTGGCATTAAGTGGGATAGCTATCCTACCCTTCTTCCCCGGAGTTAATACCCCCTATCACTTCCTTTGTCCCTCTCCTCCACACCCCCCCTCTTTCAAGCCCTCACCTAATAAACATATTGCTTAACCTTACCTGGCCGTTGAAAGCAGGGAAAAAGGATCAGGCTTCCAGCCATCGGTCTTCCCAATATTCCTTTGGGAAGGAAAACACAAGACAAAGAAACAAAAGTAATTAGCCAGTCATACAAAATAAATAAAAATGCTAAGGGCCTAAATACTAATTATAAACAACGTCTCGCAGTATCTGAATTAAAGAGGGAAACATTATATACATGCAAGAGACCCATTTTGACTCATCAGACCGCCCTAGTACCTTCAGAGGGACATTCCCACAAGCACACCACGTTTCTTGTCAAAACAAGAAGCGCAAAGAGGCCGTACTTATAAAACATGATGCTCCATTTCAGATGCAGCAAATAACACAGGGCACAGAAGGAAGATGTATAGTAGTACAGGGCCTCTTTACTAGAGATGGTGGATGTTTCCACTCCACGCGCCATGATAGTTGCAAGGGATTTTAACATGGTGCAACATCCAGATATAGATAAATCCAACACAGACAGTAGAAGCCATTCCGCACAGACGTATAGGCTGGGGAAAATCTTTAGAGCTATAATGAAAGAATACTCCTTGGTTGATGTACGGTATGGAGGATCCAGCACCAGGGCCAAGGGGACTATTCATTCTACTCTATTCCAGATAACTCATACTCAAGGATCGATCATGTCTTTGTGTACCCGGTGGTATTACAGGGAATCTGACAGACACTTATTGGCCCAATCACATGGTCAGTTCACGCCCCAATAGAAGTTCTCCTAAAGAAAACTTTTTTGGTCCCAAGGAGTAATCAATGGAGACTGAATGACTCTACTAAATTCCCTAAAATTGAGGCGATGATAAGAGTCGCTAGAGGAATTGTTTAATCTGAATGAGGGCACCGGTGAATCACGCGCAACCCTATGGGAAGCGCATAAAGCAACGATTAGAGGAACAATCATCCCCATAGCGTTGCATAAAAAGTGCAATAAAATGCAATTATACAAGGACCTCGAATGCAAATTACTATCACTAGAAAAAGAGTATAAAACATCTCCCTCTAAAAATCTATTCAGGTCACTCTTAAAAGCCAGAGACGATCTTAAACAACTACATATGGAAGACACGGAAAAAAAGCTTAGGTGGACCTTGTTTTATGACAAGGGTAATAAGGCTGACCGGATCCTTGCCAAGAAACCAAGAGGAATTCCGACAAGAACTCAAATAAATACAATTAAACTTAAAAACTGAGAAATTTAGATAAATCGGAGGCAATGAACTTGACCCTACCAAAATCGGAAGACAAGCTACTACAACTAAACTTTAATTGCAAGTGGAAGGAGGCACAGATTAAATATCTGGGCATCTTTCCATCAAAAAACTATAAAGGTCTGTTTGCCCATAATTTCCAAAAGCTACTAACTAGAATTAAAAAAGACCTCCAAAAATGGAATAAATATCGAATATCTTGGCTAGGCCGAATCACTGCTGTTAAGATGAATATATTACCAAAGTGTCTTTACCATTTCTAAACCCTTCCAATAGAAATCCCAACCAGCTATTCTAAGGAAATACAGAACTGTATATTTCAGTTTACATGGCAGAAAAAAAAGACCAAGAACACCAAGGTCGGTCATGCTCACCTCAAAAAATGGAGGATTGGCCGCGCCTGATATTCAAAAAATTGCACTTTTAATTATTAACTATTAATTAAAATGACACTATTTGATATAAACAAATACTACCTTGCATGTCATTTAAAACAAGTAGCATGGAGGTGCATGCGCGAAGCCAGAGTGGATGGAAGCTTAGGTTTCTAGCTCTGCTCGCATCGGCACAATTATTAATAAAAAGCGGCACATTAAGCGACCCCACAAGCAACATTTCGGCACGATCATCAATCGGAATACCCAGGGATGCCGACAAAGGGGAAATCCAAGCAAAAAGACCCCTCGGTCACCACTTATTTTAATTTAAAAAAAAACAGCAGCGGGAAATGACCCTGAACCCCTCACACCAGAGATGCAGACAGATGCTGAAGCAGACAGACCGGCACCGAGAGCGGATGACCAAGAGCTGGTCACCAGAAAGGACCTCAGGGAATTCTGCACAGAAATAAAGCAGTTCTTCTGCAGAGAACTGTGGAACCTGAGGAGGGATCTGGATGGGCTGGGGGAGAGGACCGGGACATTGGAAACCAAGACGGACGCCAACACGAGGGCCCTCCAACAGACAAATAAGGTAGTTGCCCAACTGCAGGACAAAATCCGCGACATCACAGACAAATAAGAGGATGCGGAGAACCGCGATAGACGTAACAATGTCCGCATTCGGGGGTTCCCAGAGGCTTTGAACGACCCTGATGAATATGTACAGAAGTGCCTGGAACACCTCCTGCCAGACAAATCAGCCCAGGACTTACATCTAGACAGGTGCCACAGGGCTCTACGCTCGAAGCCACAGGCAGGAGACCCCCCACGCGACATAATTGTCCGCTTCCACTATTACAAAATAAAGGACTCTGTCGGATGGCCAGGGAATCGAGAACCATGGAGTTTGAGGGTATCAAACTCCAGATCTATCAGGATCTCTCCCCGGCAACCCTTTCAAGAAGACGCAACCTGGGACCTGTGACAAAAATCTTACAGGACAGGGGGGTCCGGTATAGGTGGCTGTTTCCATTCGCCCTCCTAGTAGTCAAAAACGGAGTGGAAAACACGCTGCGGAGGGTGGAAGATGGCGATGGCTTCCTCAAAAAGCTGGGACTACAACAAAAAAATCCCAGCCCTGGCCCTTCTCAGCCTCCTCACCTGGAATCAGAAGCAGGTCCGGCACTGACGACGTCCTGGAGCAGAGTGGGAGCCGAGACTGATGAAACCACGTGAGGATCCGAGTCCTCCGCAGCTCAACAGGAACAATTAAGCAATTAAAGGGACCCGTACCCCATTCCCCTCTATATATTAAAATGGCCGGCCATAGAAGTACCTGCATTGCCCCCCCCCTGGTGATCTTCTCCGGGAACTGCAGCAACGTGACGTCAGCAGCCATCTTCTGGGACCAGCGGTGAGGCTGCGAGCGGGAAAGCAGGCTGATGGCGCGAAGAGCGAGGAGGAGGCGCCATGGACCTGCGCACAGCTCGGCATCACAGTAGAGGCACCCCGACAGACAAGCACTTCCGCCCCGCGGGGGACTGCCGGGTCACGGGCCACTTCCGGAGGGCAGACTGCAACGGAAGTGGGCAGACTGCAGCCAGAGCCAAAGCCACCGAGCCTGACTCAGGACTGAGGGAGCGGTACACAGGGCCTGCAGGGGGGGAGAGGGGAGAGGGTGATCAAAAGCAAGCGGGATAGGGCAGAGAGCAGGCGAGGAATTCTCTTTACCCCGCGCATCCTCTAAGGGTGCCAGGAAGAGTGAGGGCAATCCCTTAGTTAGGCAGCAGGGTCAACAGGATAGAGGGATCCCACAAGCAGCCCCCCGTAAGCGTAACTACAGTCAACCTACATCAACTTAGGTGCACCGTTACACCCCCAGCTTCAGACCAAATAAGCCAGGGCAGCGTTCACAGATACCTAAGGCAGCTAGTGCCCCTGGGAGTCGGCAGGAGATAGGTACTGTACCCCGGACGAGGGTTGGGGCTATTAACGGAAGGGGGAGAGACTAGTCTCGGCGGAGACTCTGAAACGGCCAGAAAGTCTTACAAGTTCTCAGGGGGGTGTAAGGGTGCACCTAAGTTGATGTAGGTTGACTGTAGTTACGGTTGGGGGGGGGGGGGGATAGGGGTACCATTTACTTAAGAGGGTCCGGTTCATGTTGGGTTAACTAAAATAGTTCAAGTTATAGTAGATCGTTACAGTTGAATGTTATGTTTTTGCTATAGGGTCACGATGACATCACAGCAGTCGGCTGGCGGCATGTCGGGGTGCTCGGGGACGCCCTCGAGGAGGTCCTGCAACACTGGACATCTCCCCGGCCGGGCCGTGGTCCCCACCCCGCACGGCACCCCTAAACGGGGTCGGGGGAGGAACGTATGTCCCCTGTACAGACACAAACAAGAAGCACCATCTGTGGGGGCGGCGGGCCTCCGGTCGGGAGGGGTTTCCGGGCACCGGGACGCGTCCGCGGAGCCGAAGCTAAGTTAAGTCCAGTTAAGTTAAGTTTGATAATGCACCCAGTTTTTTCAAGTTATAATAAAGACTGATACGGTGTGCCGCAACACACCGCATTGCATGTTCATGGATCACTGCCGGTGCGAACCACTCCTGGTTGTTCGCCGGCGCCTCAGGAGGTATCTCAAGGAAGTAGTCCATGGGAGCCGTTTAGCCCTACAGAGGACAGGCCCGCAAACGCAGGAACACCCCTTATTCCTGCACCAGAGGACAGGCCCGCAAACGCAGGAACACCCCTTATTCGGGTACCAGATGGCTGTCCGACAAGTAGGGCAAGAGAGCCGACTCTGGATCAGCCCAGACACGGCTCTTTTCCTTTTCTTTTGCCCTTTTTTGCCCGTGCCCCCCCCCCTCCCCGCCCCCACCTCTCCCTCTCCCTGGGACGCGGGTCACTCTTAAGCAGAGGCTAGGTAAAACCTCGCTACACACGTCTACCACAGTCCACACACACAAAACTATTCGGCTCAGATACAGACCACCTAATTATTGTATCAGCATAAGGCGTAGCCCCTCTATCGATCCCAGTATATGGCTCTGAATGTTTTATCTAACAACGTAAAAGGGTTTAACAACCCTACGAAAAGGAAAGCGGCATTCACAGATTTTAAAAAGAAACAGGTCGATATTCTCCTAGTACAGGAAATCCATTTTAGCCGCAGCAGTTCACCCAAATACCTGGATAGACAATTTGCACAATTTTACTTAGCGTCAGCTGGGGAAAAAAAAGAGGGGTCGGGGTTATCTTCCATAACAGGGTTCCATTCACCTTAGAAACAATCAAGAGAGATAGCGAAGGTAGATAGTTGATAGTGGTGGGAACCATAGAATAACAATCAATAACGCTAGCCTCGATATATGCTCCCTGCGAGCAAAGTCACGACTTCTTTAGGGAATTTTTCCAGAAACTGCACCAGGTAGCCAAAGGACACATAATACTAGCAAGAGACTTCAACCTAACATTAAACCCAAGACTAGACAGGTCGGGTATTGCTAGAAACTGTCGGAAGAAGGTGATAGACAACCTAAAAGCAGGCCTTAAGAAAACCCAGTTAGTTGACATCTGGAGGGAACTCCACCCCACTGAAAAAAACTATACTTTCTACTCCCACCCTCATGACGCTTACAGCAGAATCGACCACTTCTTCATATCTAGTAGACTGGTCCCCTTGGTCGCCCAAGCGGAGATCCATGACATTTCATGGTCGGACCACGCGCCTATAGAGCTGAGGTGAAACCAAATTCGCTCTGATAGACCTGGCGCAAACTGGAAGTTGAATGAGTCAATCCTTAAGATCCCAGATATTTGTGGCTCAGTCGGAAAGGAGATTGATCAATTCTTTACGACTAATTATGGTTCGGTGAGCTCGGATCTCACCCTCTGGGAGGCCCATAAGGCAACCATAAGGGGCACGCTAATTGGCATCGCAGCCCGTAGAAAGAGAGAGCGCAATAATAAGATCGCAGCCCTCCAAGCCAAATTAAATTCTCTTACGTCAAGGCACAAACAGAAACGGGATCCAGAGGTCTTGTTGGAGATAAAGAATACCAAAATTGAACTCAATTTGCTGATGGTCTCTCAGGCTGACAAATCCCTAAGTTGGTCACGGAGGAAATTCTATGAAAAGGCTAACAGGCCAGATACCATGCTGGTGGGCTCAGTGGGTCGACCTTTGCCAGTTTTTAATGCCTACAGTGACTCCACGTATTGGCCAAATATGAACTCTCTGCGACCTCCAGAACTGGAGATACAGAAATGCACTTTAAAACATTAAAATACATGCTTATAATGAAACATGGGAACAGGGGAACATACATTTTCAAGGTACAACAAGGTGCAAACCTCATCCCTGGACCACAGTCCAGTTAACCTCTTGTCTCTCTGGTGAGGTCAGGGGATGGCCATATGGGATGCAACCCCTTTAATACCGGGCCACCCCCTTTCTCCCTCTACACCTCCCCTTCTTAATGGGTGACCTGTGGCCCACTGGCCCTAACGGGAGTGGGGCACTGCTGGCACCCTTAACGAACTCAGTCTCAGAGGGATAGTCCTGACGTGAAAGTCCAACAGCATTGCTGTTTTCACTACCCTTTTTTGTGCTGAATAGTAAACACAAACTCTTGCAAGGCCAAGCTCCACCATAGCAACTTGGCATTCTCCCCTGATGCCCTCTGCAGCCAACTCGGGGGTTGTGGTCTGTGAGGACCGTGAAAGCCCTTCCATACACATGGGGCTGGAGTTTTTTGAGTGCCCACACAATGGCCAAGCACTCTTTCTCAATGGTGGCATAGGCCACCTCTCTGGGAAGTAGTTTTCGGCTGAGGTACACCACAGGATGCTCTCTACCGTCGTCCCCCACTTGGCTCAACACAGCCCCAATGCCATAGTCTGAGGCATCAGTCTGTATGAGAAAATGTTTGGTATAGTCTGGGGCAGCCAGTATGGGGGCCCCAGCAAGCGCAGTTTTCAGTGCCTGGAAAGCAGTTTCACAGGCAGGAGTCCAGGTGATAAGCACAGGCAGTTGCTTCTTAGTCAAATCAGTCAGGGGTTTGGCCACGGCGCTGTACTGTGGGACAAATTTCCTATAGTACCCTGCGGTGCCCAAAAATGCCATGACCTGTTTCTTGGTTTTTGGAACAGGCCACTGAACTATGGCTTCTACCTTGGCTGGCTCTGGTTTGAGGTGCCCTCCACCCACCCTGTGCCCTAAGTACAGGACCTCTGCCATCCCTACCATACACTTGGTGGGTTTCAAGGTAAGCCCAGCCTCCCTGATCCTATCTAGCACCGCAGCAACATGTCCTAATTGGGAGTCCCAGGAATTACTAAAGACAGCAATGTCATCTAAGTAAGCCCTGGCATAGCTCTGCATACCTTCCAGTAACCTATTGACCAGGCGTTGGAAGGTAGCCGGGGCATTCTTCATCCCAAATGGCATCACTAAAAACTCATAGAGGCCACTTGGAGTGATGAATGCTGACTTCTCCCTAGCCTCCAGGGTCAGTGGGATTTGCCAATAGCCTTTGCTCAAATCCATAGTGGTCAGATACTTTGCCCCCGCGAGTTCATCTAGTAACTCATCCATGCGGGGCATGGGGTAGGCATCTGACACCGTCCCAGCGTTGAGCAAGCGGTAGTCCACACAAAACCGGGTGGTCTTGTCCTTCTTAGTAACTAGGACTACCGGGCTTGCCCAAGGACTCTGGGACGGAGTAATAACCCCTAGGGTCAGCATCTCCTCTATCTCCCTCTCCATACTGGTCTTGACCTCTGCTGACACTCTATAAGCGTGCTTATGCAGAGGCCGCAGGTCCCCTGTGAGCACTGGGGGTTTTGTGAAATGTGTGGTCCCTGGCATGTCAGTGAAGAGGGCCCCATACTTAGCTAGCATGTCCCTGGCTTCTCCCTTCTGCCTAGCACTCAACTGTGCCCCTATCTCCACCTGCTCCACAGTGTTTCCCTGCCTAGCCTCCCCTAGGAGATCAGGCAGAGCATTGCTCGCCGGATCCTCCAGCAGGGGCTACAAATGGCCATTACTGCTCCCATACTCGGTGCTCTGTACTCTTTCAACATGTTAATGTGATATGTCTTGTGCCTCTCAGGCTCTAACTGTACAACATAGTTGCACTCATTCACCTTTCGGATGACCGGGTACGGTCCCGACCAGGCAGCCATTAACTTGTTCTCCCGAGTGGGTTTGAGAACAAGCACCTGCTGTCCTGGGATGAAATCTCTGCTACGGGCATGCCGGTCATACCATTGCTTTTGCTTGGTCTGAGCGGCCCTGAGGTGGTCCTGGGCCACCCCCATGAGCATCTCTAACCGGTCTCGGAGATCTACTACATACTGGATCACTGAAGCATCAGTAGCAGTAGCCTCCCCTTCCCATCCCTTACGGAATAGGTCCAGAAGTCCACGCACCCTGCGGCCATATAGTAGCTCGAAGGGGGAGAAGCCTGTAGATTCCTGCGGTACCTCTCGGTAGGCAAACAGCAAGTGCTGTAAATGAATCTCCCAGTCTTTCCCCTCCGCCTCTATAAAGGTCCGAAGCATCTGCTTCAGGGTACCGTTAAACCTCTCACATAATCCGTTTGTCTGGGGATGGTAAGGGGTAGTGCGCCGGTGCCGTACACCGCATGCATCCCAGAGACAATGTAACAGTTCACTCATGAACTGCGACCCCTGATCGGTTAGGATCTCACTAGGGAAACCTACCCTAGAAAAAATGTTCAGCAAAGCTGCTGCCACTGTCTTGGCATCTATGTTGCCAAGCGCTACCGCCTCCGGGTACCGGGTGGCAAAATCCACCACCGTGAGGATGTAGCGCTTCCCTGACCTGCTAGGAATCATAAAGGGGCCTATAGGATCCATCGCTACTTTCTGGAAGGGTTCCCCTATTATCAGTAGGGGTTTCAGGGGTGCCTTCACACGGTCGCCCGCCTTACCCACTCGCTGGCAGGCATCACAAGAGCGGCAGAAATTGCCCACATCTCGAGATGCCCCCGGCCAGTAGTAACGCTGTAATAACCGGGCTCGCGTTCTGTTGACCCCCTGATGTCCCGCTAACGGAATAGAGTGAGCTACCCGTAACAGTTGCTGTCGGTACCCCTGGGGCACTACTAGCTGTCGCTTACCGGTCAATCCCTCCTCTATCCCTGGGTTCCCTTCTTCTCTATACAGGAGTCCCTTATACCATAGGCAGCGCTCAGTGCCCTCCCCTGCCTGAGATTCGGACGCCCGAAGTCTCACGCCGGCCAGGGTAGGGTCTGCCTTCACTGCCTCCCTAAACTGGGCTCCTAATTCTGGCCACCCCCCAGTCATGTCATTGTCCGGAGAATGGGGAAGGGTGAGGGGAAACAGTAAGTCAGTCTGTGGTTGCAACTGATCCTGGCTTACCTCCCCGGGCTCCTCTGCGCCCTCCGCTAACGTTGGTCCCAAATGCTGGGGGACTGGCGCCGCCGCCATTGCCGCTGTCTGGCTCCGGGTAACCGCCGCCACTGCAGCGGGCTTTGGCACTCGGTCATAGGTGCAGGTCATCGGTCCCAGATCGTTGCCAAGAAGAACATCGGCATCCAAACCGGGTAAAACCCCCACCTCCCACACACCCTGGCCCTCCCCCCAATCCAAAAAGATTCTGGCCACTTGAAAGAAACGTGGCTCTCCGTCGGCCACAGTGATCTGTATCCAAGGGCCTGGGATCAATTCCTCTGGCCGGACCATATCAGGTCGGACCAGGGTCACTGCAGCTCCTGAATCCAGCAAGCCGACTGCTTGCCGGTCACCGACTGTAACCGGGGTGAGATGTCTGCTCCGGCCGTCCGTCTGCTGCAGGTCCGTGCTGAGATGTCCTCCGCTCCTGGCTGTGGACACCGATGAAACCGGGACAGGTGCTGCATGGGACGTCTCGCTGGGCGTTGGTTCCATGACCGGTCCGGTGTCTTTGGTGGAAGCTACCCACACGCGGGCTACCGGCTTCGCAGCTGGGGTGCGTTGCCCCTGATGGGGTCCGCCGGAACGCAGGGGTTCTGGGCAATCTGGTCTGATGTGACCAGGGCGGTTGCAGTTGTAGCACCGGCGCTCGTGCCGGAGCTCCCCCGCCTTCGGCTGCCCGCAGGCGGCCTCTGAGACCATTGGGGGGTATTGGCAGACTTTCTGTCGGTGCCGCCGCCACCGCCACCTTGGCTACTGTTTTGGCGGTCATCAGGGCTCGGCTGGCCACATAGTCATCTGCAAGCCTCGCCGCCTCCTGGTAAGTCTTGGGCTTCTTGTCGTACACCCAAGCCCTTACCGCCGGCGGGCACTGCTGCATGAGCTGCTCCTGAAAGATGAGGTCCAGCAGGCGTTGGTAAGTCCGTGCCTCATAGCCCTCCACCCAGCGTATCCCGTACAAAGCCATGCGGGTCACGTAGGTAACATAGGACTCCTGGGGCTGCCTCTCTTCCTGCCGGAATTTACCCCAGTAGGCTTCAGGGGTAAAACCGTACTGAAACAATAACAGTTCTTTCAGGTGGTCATAGTCCACAGCATAATCATCTGGAAGCGCTATCATCGTCTGCTTAGCCAAGCCGGACAGTAAGGGGTCCAAACGTGCAACCCTATGCTGGGGGAGCACTTTGTACCGCCGACACTGTGTTTCGAAGTTCTTTAAAAAACTGTCGATCTGATCAGTACCTTCCACGAACTTGGTGAGACTGTGCTGATCCAGTTTGAGTTCATCGTTGTTGGGTTGGACAGGGGGGCAATAAGCGGGTCTGTTCACTGCCATAGTGATAAACTGCAGCCGCTCCGCCGGTGTCCCTCTGTCTCCCCATGCAGTAATTAGTGCCAACATTTCAGGGGTGAACGGACTGGTAGCCGCAGCAACCAGTACCCCTCCTGTTGCACTGCTCCCGGGAGGTGCACTCGTTCCCTCCCCGAGATTCCGCCGCCCCGGCACTGGGTTCCTTCCCTGATCTTCGGGTGGCTGTAAAAGGGCAAGCTGATCCGTGTGTTCAATATCTTTAGTCCCAGGAACTTGCAATTACCATCAAGTTCCTACTATGTTACAGTATCCCGCAGGATACTGTAACACAGGTCCAGTTCAATCCCGCCGCTGCCACCAGTTAATTATAGAGCTTGTCACGGTAGCTTATGACAAGATATAATGAACACCAAATATCTGGGTTGAACTGAACGAGGCTTAGATATAATAAAATATAATTTATTCCTTAAATAAGGTGAACACAGCAATATAGTACAATTAACAGACAAGAAGGTAACACTTACTTAGGGTTGGGGGATGGAGAAGTATCCGCTAGCAATTCTCCAGCAGTCCAGTGACATTCAAGATGATATCAGAAGCATAACTCCAGCACAAATAAAAACTGCAGGGTTGACACAGTTTATATACCTGTGCAATCCTATTCTTAACATTGAACACAGCCTATTGGTGAACAATTATCTGTATCCTCTCCCTAACGTGGAGACTAACAGACTAACAGACTAACCCATGCCCTCAGGTAACAATTAGAGTTTGTTGATTGATTAATACTTAATCCCTAGACATTGGGTAACAATCAAGGCAGTTACTTTTTGATCACCGTACTTACACTACTCAGCCGTCTGCCCTTCATGACCTATTAGCCTAGCAAATGGCGTCTGCATTTTCAGAACAGATCCAAAATAAAATACATATACACTTTAATATCTACACATATTAATAAGTTCCATTCTGGTGGGCTCAGTGGGTTGACCGTTGCCAGTTTTTAATGCCTACAGTGACTCCACATATTGGCCAAATATGAACTCTCTGTGCCCTCCAGAACTGGAGATACAGAAATGCACTTTAAAACATTAAAATACATGCTTATAATGAAACATGGGAACAGGGGAACATACATTTTCAAGGTACAACAAGGTGCAAACCTCATCCCTGGACCACAGTCCAGTTAACCTCTTGTCTCTCTGGTGAGGTCAGGGGATGGCCATATGGGGTGCAACCCCTTTAATACCGGGCCACCCCCTTTCTCCCTCTACAATAATGCTGTTCCCGAAGCAGATGCTCCAGGCGTCGATATCAGTAATTTATAAACCAGGGAAGGATCCGCAGGACTGCAAAAGTTATAGACCAATCTCCCTAATCAACACGGATGTTAAAATGTACGCCAAACTACTGGCCAATAGATTAAGTCATATCCTGCCCAGACGCATTCATCCAGATCAAGTCAGTTTTATTATGGGTAGACAAGCTGCGGACAACACCCGACGAATCATTGATCTGCTAGAAATAGACAATAATCAGAAATTAAACGTTATGATGTTGAGTCTGGATGCAGAAAAAGCGTTTGACAGGATTGACTGGCCATACCTAAAACAGATGCTTGGAGCATTTGGCTTTGGTGATAATGTCGCTCTATTCTGGCCCCGCTGCCAGGGTCCTCCATCAGGGTTTCCCTTCAAATCTATTCCAAATTAAAAGCGGCACACGACAGGGGTGTCCATTATCTCCCCTGTTATTCGCCCTATGTATGGAGCCCCTGGCAGCGCAGATCCGTAACAACCCGGATATATCAGGGATTACTGTGCATTCACAATCCCATAAGGTTGCCCTGTATGCGGACGATATACTACTGTTGATCTCAAGACCTCTAACCTCCCTACCGAACCTATTTGACCTGTTGGATACATTTAATAGAATATCAGGATTCAAAATAAACCAAAACATATTAAATATCTAGGAGTTCACATCACCAAAGATTACAGAGGCATCTATGAAGCTAATTACCCCAAGCGAATTAAGACACTGAAAGAGGACTTGAAAAAATGGATGCCCCACAAGATCTCCTGGATAGGTAGGATACATAATATAAAGATGAATCTCCTCCCCCGTATCCTATACTTGTTCCAGACTCTGCCTGTGCCACTTAGACTGGAGGACATACTCTCACTTCAGTCTGATATCTCTGAGTTTATATGGGGAGGGAAAAAAACGAGAGTAAATAAGACAATTATGAAAAAAACCACACGGACAGGGGGCCTAGCGGTACCTTGCCTGGTATCTTATTATAAAGCGGTGCAATTGTGTCAACTCACACAATGGCAGACCAACCCAGCATTGAAAAGATGGGTGGATATAGAAAAGAGGGCTTGTGCCCCATTGAAGATAGCCAATTTGCTGTGGCTACCCAAAACAGCTGTTAAATGGGCTGTACGGCCGCTCTCATCGGTGGCCAACTCGCTGTCAGTTTGGGAGACTGCTAAATTTAAGCATGCCTTGACCTCTAGACACTCCTTGATGTCCCCATTATGGGGCAACCCTGACTTTGCACCAGGACTAGCAGCAAGCGCCGCAGGGCACTGGAAAAAATACGGATATCATAGGCTAAGAGATCTGGAGGGTATACCGAACAAGGTTAAATCATTCGAACAAATCCGATCCGAGAAAAATATCCCACACTCCGAATTCTTCCGATACCTCCAGATCAGAGCGTTCTTCACTAAAAATTCTCCCTACCCGCCCCTAATCACATTTGAAAAGCTCTGTCTGACGGAAACAGACACACGGGGACTTACATCGCAGATTTATGGAGAAGTGGTCAGTTCTGGGAGCTCACAGCAACAACAAAAACTGGCGTACAGAGTTAGATGGGAAACAGACTTAGGGGAGGAATTGGAAGAGGACGATTGGACGGCCATATTAGAGGTCACAGCCAAGAGCTCCATATGCACTACTTTGAAGGAGAATGCATATAAAGTATTGATGAGGTGGTACCTCAGCCCACTAAAATTATCAAGATTTGTCACTGGATACTCCCCGCTGTGCCCTAAACAGTGTGGAGAATCGGCGGACCTGTTACACATGCTGTGGTCTTGCCCTCGGATCTCACACCTATGGGAAGAAATTAGACATTGGATCCAGAGGATTTTTGACCTCACAATTCCCCCGGACCCGTGGCTGTTTCTATAGAATAGACCATGGAAGGGCCTTTCAAAAACAGGTAATAAACTAGTTGCACATTTTGCAACAGCAACGAGGTGCGAGATCGCAGCTATGTGGAAACAACCAGAGATCCCAAATATCCCCAAGATTCGGAATCGATTATGGTACATATGCCAGGTGGAAAAACTGACGAGTTTGGTCAATGACACTGGCAACAAATATCTAAAAGTCTGGACGCCTTGGCTGGCACAGACAGATATCCCGGGGGTAGAGGTAGCCACAATTTGGCAGTGATAGTCCCAAGTGCATTCTCGTTCGAAGAGAGCGAATTGGACTACGAGACCTAGCTGAAGGTACATATTATGAGCATTTAGTATGGTCCGAGTGGATAGAAAACACAGTGAACACAGCGGCTTAGTCAGCCACTCACGTGAAGGCGGTAGAAGAGAGTGCCTGCACCCCCTTCCCCCCTACCCCCCACCCCCTTGAATTTTATTTTCTTGTTCCCCCAAGTTTAAACTGCCTAAACATACCGGCTGGTATTAAGGAAGATATATTCCTCTAGGATTACTATATGTGCCAGTGGGAGAGACTAAAAGTATCGTATATGACTGTAATACATTGAATGTCCATGTTACGTGTATCACGATGCTATTTGTACTGAAAATTTCAATAAACCTGAAGTTACAAAAAAAACAAGTAGCATATTGGCATTCCCCTTACAAAAAATATTGCTGGGCGGACATCGAGGCAGCACTGGTTGCTCTGGTTTCCATGCCTGCCCTAAAATGGGTGGAAAGGGAGCAATTAAAGAAAACCTGCCAAAACAGAGGTAATTGTGAGGATTCGCCATCCTGATGGCTGTAACCCATCTCCCCATCCTACCCCTTCTACTGCTATAGGCACTCGGGAAGCACGATACCAGAGTGGTCCAGCTACACGTGCGCGTGCGGTCGGCGCGCGATCAGTCTACCCTGCCGCGGGCCTCGTTTCCAGTCTCCGCCCCCGTTCTGACGTACGGCGCGTCCGTTCGTCCAGCCTACCTACCAGAGCAGATCCCAGACTCCGTCCCCGCTCTAGGGATGGGCTTGCGCAGTGCGTGAGTGACAGGTTGCCGCCCTCTGACCTCGGTGACACGCGCGGGACAGCCCTCCTCTGGACCCGCCTCCAGACTCCGTTCTCGCTTGGCAGGCGCGCGATCGGGTCGCCAACCCCTGACGGCGGCACGCACAGGATGTAGCTCCGCCTCCAAGGCTAATCTGGCTGCACAATAGGGCGCACCTGCACGACCCAGCAGCCTACCAGCTTCCTCCTTCTTGCCTCGCCCTGGCTGTCTATTGGAGGGAAGTCCTTTATATACCTGCTTCACTCGGCCTCTCATTGCTGAGCATAACCTTGTGTGACGCCGTTCCTTGCTGCATTCTGTCTTGTTCCTGTGCCTTGCTGTGAACCTTGCCTGTCTTGATCCTGCTGCTGCCTGACCCTGCTACGTTGATTGGACTCCGCATCTCTCCTCTCCTGACCCGGTTTACATATGACCATTCTGAACTCTCCAACCCTGAACTTGGCTATCCTCACAATGACGATTCTACATTCTCCAGTCCTGATCTTGGCTAAGTACCCCAACGATCCGCTACTCTACAAACCAGACCCGGCAAGTATAAACGACTACTCTACCCTCTGTATCCCTGACCCAGCTTGCAAGACCAATCTACACTTTAGGCACGCCCTCGCGGATGTGGGCAGGCGTTTATCAAATTTCCTACCTCAGCCTCGTGGTCGCTTCTGGTTTGTGGTAAGCTACGCGTTACAGTAATTTCCTTCACCCTGAAAATATGGCACTTAACCAAAATCAAGTTGGGCCTAATCGAAAACCCATCAAGGTTGATCCCGTTCGCCAACAATCCAGGTTTCATCCTAGGATATAAACTGGGTCACTATAGGTGCCATATTTTATGTGTGGCACAAGAGGAATATTGTGGATTTTGGGCACATATTAACAAATAGTCATCTTATGACATTGAAGAGACGAAAGTGAAATACTCCCTGCCCAACGAAGATTTCTACAAGTATCTTCAAGCCAGACACTTTGTCAAACACACTTTCCCAAGTGCAACTTTCCCACCTTCCACAATGTTTGATAACCTGTGTAGAAATAGATCTTATTAAAAAAAAAACATGTATCAATTATCTATCAGGAGTTAGACCAATGGGGGTCAATGCCTGACTATAACTACATGATAAAGTGTGAACAAGATCTCAATACAGAAATAACATGGGAGGACTGGGAGGATATTTGGGAAAAGGCCTCCAAAACATCCATATGGACAACTACAAAAGAAAATATATACAAAATACCTTTCGGGTGGTACTTAAAAGATTAAGTGACATTTTCCCAGGTATTTCACAAATGTTTTGGAGGAATTGTGGCCTGGTGGGTGACCTGATATTTGGTGCTTGTGTCCAGGAGTCCAAAAATCCGGAAACATTCATAGAGAAAACATTAGAAATGACTATCCCAGGGGACCCATTAATAATTAACTAAGCCAGTAGAAAACACGAGCATCTCAAACAAAAAACTTATATCCCACATTCTGACAGCAGCGAGATGTACAATCTCAGCCACCTGGAAAAAAAATCCAGAAAACTGCATCAAAAAGCACGGTCAAAAAAAAATAGACAACATCATGATGACTCACAACTTTTGTACGACATGAGAGTGTCAGCATTCCACAAGATTTGGGACCCTTGGGTCAACGGCTGAAAAATATTGAAAAACTTCCAGGAATTGTTTTTAGAGAATTATATAACTATTTGTTGATAACAGTAAATTACAAATATGTGTCTCTATATGTATGGTGGGCTATAATTGTAACCTGACAAAATGTTCATGTAAATACAGTACTAATGCTCTGTAATAATAATAATAATAGCATGTTCTTGTATAGCGCTGCTAGTTGTACGCAGTGCTTTACAGAGACATTTTGCAGGCACAGGTCCCTGCCCCGTGGAGCTTACAATCTATGGTTTTTTTTGGTGCCCAAGGTCACAAGGAGCCAACTCTGGGAATTGAACCAGGTTCCTGAGTTCAAACTCAGTGCCAGTCAGTGTCTTTACTCACTGAGTGGCTCATTCTCCCATGTAAGCAAATGTATGTATAACCTGTGCAAGGTAAATGGTGAACTTCCCCGCTCCTCTCCCCCCAGTACCCCGCTTCTTGTTCTGTATCCACCCCACCCCCCCATCACCACCCAATTACCAAACGTAATAAAAAATATTTATAACGTTTTACTGTGCCCGATTTAAATTAAAAAAAAGATCTGCATTTATTAAACTTTAGGGCAAAGTATTCTAAAAAAAAATGATTTTCGCAATATATATAATGTCAAAGAAGGATGGTCAGAATCTTCCACGGATAAATTCCCTTTTCTTTAAAAAGAAAGGGGAAATATACATTCCTAAATAAAAAAGTAACAGTTCTCTGGGAGTGGGAATAAGAATGTAGGAGTACTTCCTACTCTGACCACTTCCTGATTTTGGGGGGTTTAACAAATCCTTGATGTTGTCCATGTTTATTCTTCATCTAGTTGGGCTTTTTTTGCAGACCTGTACTGTACACTGTCAGATGTCCTGGTTTAATAGGGAAAGTTCAGTCAGATTGGGCTTTTATAATAACCATCGCATAGATCAGAACCTGACATCTTTGGGTGATAAGATGCAGTTAATAATCCTATACACCAATACGTTGTGTCTACAAGGGACATGCTAAGTATATACATCACCCTGTCATGGGATGATGTAAGAGGGGCTTGTAAACTCATCAAGATAGCAGAGACAGCATACCAAGAGTTATAAGTGGCAAGAACTTCTTTACTGTGAAATGAACCCTCTGTCCCAGGGGTGGACAAAAAATATCAAATACTTAGGAGCCATTCAGAATTTTTAGGAGCCAGGGTTTTTTTTTTAAGCACCCTGGGGGAAGGGGGAAGGGGGGGAGTGGCATTTTGGCTACCTTGTTCTCCACACCCGTGGGTGTCTCTCTGTCACTGTGTGTGAATCTCAGTGTGTCAGTGTGTCAGCTGAGACACAATGACACACAGAGACTGACTCTCTTCCACTCCCAGGGGCCTATTCTCGTAGATTTGGGTTAATCTGTGTTTAAAGAGCCCTTTCCAATGGGATTGGCAGGCTTTTTCAGACGTGGTTTCCATCTGGCTCTGACAATCCGATTGGTTTATCCAAAAAGCCTCCAACTCGCATTTTTTTTAATGCGGAATCTTACTGGAATTCTCAAAGCTCTAACTGATTTTCTCACACTCACTGACTCTCTCCCACTCACTAACTGATTTTCTCCCACTCACTGACTCTCTCCCACTCACTAACTGACTCTCTCCCACTCACTAACTGACTCTCTCCCACTCACTAATGGACTCTCTCCCACTCACTGATTCTCTCCCACTCACTAACTGACGCTCTCCCACTCACTAACTGACGCTCTCCCACTAACTAACTGACTCTCTCCCACTCACTGACTGACTCTCTCCCACTCACTGACTGACTCTCTCCCACTCACTGACTGACTCTCTCCCACTCACTGACACTCACACAAACACTCCTCTGCCCTGCCCCGGCCACATTGTACATTGAGAGCAGGGGCAGGCAGAGTACTGGAGAGCTTTGACTAGCTCCGCCCCCCGCCCTCACACGCCTCTGCCGGCTCCTGCTCTCTGCTCCCCCCCTCACTTGCACTACTCACTAAGCAGCATGGCGGTGCCTGACCTCTCAATCAGCACTGTGCACGGCACAGGCTCCACATCCGGAATTTTAGACGCCGGGAATTTTTCCATCTCTGCCCTAGCCAAAGATGTTTAAATTAAGATAATATGGTATTTATTGGCTACCTACAATTAGGGTTGCCAGGTGGCTTGTCCAAAAATACTGGACACAATGGTGAAAGGTGCGACGCGCGCGCGAATCGTTGGTGGGGATGAATGTTATTTATAAATGACCTGACATGTCATTTTTTCTAAATTTCACTCCAAGTATTCACCAATTTATATTCTATTTCGTAAAAAATCTGGGGAGGAGTCTTGGGAGGGAGTGCCCTTCTGAGGATTGTTTTAGGAAATAGAATATGAAATAGTGCAAATTGGTGCAGATTGGTGCATGCTTGGAGTGAAATTTATAACAAATGACGTAATGGTCAGATCATTTATAAATAACTGACCTGCAGTCATACTGATCTTACTGCTCCTCCCACAAATTCCAAGATTGTTGCACCCTTCCTCATCCTCTCTCCCCTTGTCCTCACTCCCTCCCTTCATCCCCTCATCCCCCCATGCCCCCTCCCTTCATCCTCTCTCATCCCCCCTCCCTTCATCCTCTCTCATCCCCCCATTCCCCCTCCCTTCATTCTTTCAACCCCTCCCTTCATCCTCTCCCCCCCCCCCCCCCTTCCTCTCCTCCCAGTCATTATCAGTACAGTAGCTTTCAAATTTAGACTTCAAAATCCAGCTTTAAATTGCATATTGAATCATGCCATTGAATAAGTAACCTGCTCTGCCTTCTTGGGGAAGATCTGTAAGTAAGGCCGCGCTTATAGTGACGGCGACGGCAATGCGACATCGCCCGAAAACAAATACATTGCCGCCGCGTGCGCTTATAATGCGCGCGACGGCGACAAAGCAATGTCGCGGAAACTGGAAGCCGGCAAAATTTGATTTTTCAAGGGCTGTCACGTGACGGCCTTTGAACAAATCAAATTGCCGTAATCCCGCGACCCCGCCGCCCGGCAAAACATAACTTTCGTCGGTGGCGACGGGTGACATCACCCGCTGTGTCGCCGTCGCCATCGACGGAACTATAGGCACGGCCTAAGAAGGGTGCTGCACAGATTGCATGGCTGCTGTGATGAGAGCTGAGTTATGGAGCCGTTCTGAGAATCTACAATGATGGTTATTTTTAATAGATCTTGAAAATGGGAAGACTGTTAGTATAGTAAAAGAAAAGTAAGGGTGAGTGAGCAATTAAACAAAGGTGCCAGTACTGTATGTACTGTCTGTCACCACACACACACAAACAGACATACACATACACACACTGAGATACACACACTCACATTCTCATACACACACACAGGCAGGACACAGATAGATAGACAGACACACATACATAAGCAGGACACAGATAGATAGACAGACACACACAGACGCCGAGACACACATACACTCACACACTTAGACATTCATTCACATATAGACAGACACACACATACTCAGACGGCACAGATAGACACACACACATGCAGGGCACTGAGACACACACAGGCAGGACACAGATAGACAGACAGACACACACACACACACACACACACACACACACTGAGATACATACACACACTGAGACATAATCGCACTCAGACAGGACACAGAAAGACAGACACACATACAGGCAGCACACTGAGAGACACACACACAGGCAGGACACTGAGACACACAGACACACACACACATGCAGGACACTGAGACTCAGACACAAACATACACATACACACACACACACACACACACACACACGCAGGACACTGAGACTGAGACACACACGACACTGAGACACACACACACACACATGCAGGACACTGAGACTGAGACACACACGACACTGAGACACACACCCAGCCTCACCTCTCTGCTGCATGCTTTTCCTCCACTCTTTGGCCCCACACCCAGGCTCCTGCCACCTCATGATTGGCTGAATTACACAGCAGCAACCAATCGGAAGCTGCCCAGCCCCCTAGCAGCAGCAGCCCTGCTCTATCCCATGTCCGGTATTATCTCTCATATTTTACCGGACAGGGGAACCATATACCGGCCTGTCCGGTTCAGTACCGGACACCTGGCAACAATGTCAGTGAATCCTATGATTTATATAGCAAAGTTAGAATGAGCATTTATTTAAATTAATGGAACTATATTAGTTTACTTCCGGATGCTTCATAGCTGCAGTGGGAATTTGTGTTACCTTTGATTTCTGTACTTATGGGTAAAATGGCTTGCATATATTGTACAACATTTCGTATGGCTATTAAAATTCTACAAATATTAAAGAAAATCTAAACATTAAGAAATATGTCTAGTAAAATGTGAGTCAGAACAACTGTTTTTAGATTTTTCAAATATGGCTGAAAATCTTGCATTAATTGAGACCGGCAAAATAGGATTTTATAGTTGTTCTGTCCTGGGCTTGGGGGGGGGGGGGGGCTCAGTAAGAGACGGCACACACCCTGCCTGGTATCAATAGATACAGTACCACTATAATAAACTGTTGCGCAGTTTCCCCCACCCTATGGGAGATATGGCGGCTACTAAGTGTGTGTGGGGAGGGGGGCTTTGCCTGCGGCTCACAGGAGGCCTGAACCTCCACTGTTAGGAGCCTGGGGTGTACCTGGATCATCTGGTGACAGCGGCTCCACCTGTGAGGGATCCTGACAGCGCCGGATAATCCCTACACAGGACCCAATGCAATAAGGACACAATAGATAACAAGTTTACTGGCATGCAACAGGCAACACACTAACCATATAACTTGGGCCTCGCACGGCCTTACCCACACACTATACCCAACTGTCCGTCCATTTATTCCACACCCCGGCGGGGTTTTCCCCAAAGTACTGAGGTGCCCTGTGCACTCAACCTCCCAGTGTCCACAGGAGCCAACCCACTCAATGTATGTGTGACAGCGCAGCCCACAACCAGTGTTAGAGTTGGTGCACTTGTAGATAGGGTATGATACCTGCACTCGGTACCACTGACTGAAGAGAAATCGTCGGGTCCCACGCCTTCGCCGTCAGTGATGGCGTCCGCCTCCACGTAGGGTGGTATCCGGCTGGAGGGTTCCACCTTGATGAGAGTCTCTAGCCTTGCGATGGTTGTCTGGTCTCAGACCACGGGCCTCATTTTCTGCGCAGCATCCTGCTGTGTCCCTGACACTATGGAGCTAGTTGGGCAGTGTCCCTATCTAAAGGCCTGTCCCTGTAGCAGACAGAAACTTACAGAGGCGTCGTGGCCAAGCTGGGGCCTATAATGGGGTCTCTGGCCTAGTGCAGGGGCCTACTGCCACCCTGCACCTACACCCTCACGCTTCCGTGTCCCAGCTCTGACTGGCGAGATCTCTGGCGCGCCAATGTATCAACTCTGGTTGCAGGGGAATCCGGCCACGCGATTGGCTGCTGTAGCCCATGTGTCTAGCAGCGCCAGGGGCTGCTGGGGATTTTAGTTCCCTTGCGGAGTTACAGTTAACATGGCCGCCTCATTCTGACTCTACTGTGCATGTGCGCATGTGTAATGGTCGCCGCAATCTTTGCGCATGTGCAAACCGTCTGCGCATGCGCGTGCATCAGCAATATGGCGGCGCTCTTCAAAGGGAGCCACTGGGAGCCACGGTTGCCTCCCTAACTGCCGCGACGCTCCAGTGGTTCCCGTGCTGTAGCGAAGGTAAGCGGGTAACCGAGGGGGGGGACCAGGGGACCCAGGCTATATAACATATGTGGAACATATAATAATAAAAGATATAATAAACTTTAAACTCCATATTCCATATTAAATCCGTGGTACCAGTCTCTTTGGCGAAACAGGTGCACCTGTCTAGGGTGGCTAAGGGCTCCTTGATGTCTCTTCGTGGGGCCATAGAAGTAGGACCCACAAGTAGCAATAGGGACACTCAGGTGGTGGTATCCCAAGCCATTACAGTGCCAGTCCTTCCTAGGTCAAGGGGTCCAATTATTTTTGATTGTCTAGAGTCCAGGTGAGACATTGGAAGGATGGTTGCTATAATGGGCCTGATAAAGGTTTTTGCAGTCCCATGTTAAGTAGTCTTTACTTCAACCTTACCAACCTTTCCATCGGCACTGGGGATGGCCTTGACAAAAGCTGAGACTTACTGTAAGTCATAAACATTGTCAAAACTTCATGGGAGACTCAAGTTGAACTAACCTCCAGGATCATGGAGTCTGATTCCTTTCACCCTGTTGCTAACATATATACGTTGAAACTTCTACATATGTAACCTACAGTAGCACCACTTTGCTATCTGTGTAAAACTTGCGGACATCTGGTTTACTGTCCATTTCATTTACTATGAGCTCTACTAGCTGCACTGCCAACACTTCTCCACACAGCTCGAGCCTTGGTAGCTGAGCTCAGGTTGCGGTGCCAACTTAGCCTTGCCAAGGATGAATCTGATATGGTGTTCTTCATTTGCATCTATAACCTTTAAGTAAGCCACTGCTGCTATGGCTTTCTGGGAAGCATCTGAAAAAACGCAAACTTCTTTGCTTCGTGTAGTGGTGAGGGATATAGGTGAATATGTGTGCAGGATCTGAAGTTGTTCAAGGATCTTCAACGAGTCACACAGCGTCTTAGCAAGCTCAAAACCCAAATCCACTACATTGTATATACAGTATATATTTAGCATCAGTTGAAGTGCTATTGGGTTTGTGACCAAAATGTATACAACAAGAGACTAAAATGCCCCAATTCTATATAGCCCAGGTCCCCCGTAAGCCCCTTACCTCCCGGAGCCGGTGCGCTAGGCAGCAGAGGCAGGGGACAGGAGTCAGCAATGAGTGGAAAGTTGCGCCGGTGACCCAGTCGCCGGAGGCTAGCAGCGGCTCCCTTTGCAGGGTGCCGCCATGTTGAAGTTGCGCACGCATGCGCAGCGATGTCGAGCATGCGCAGAGAGGAGATGCAGGGCGGCCATCACCCAGATAGGGTTCCACAGGGACTACAGCCCCCAGAAGGCAATGGGGCAACGTACCACATGCTACACCACAGCTAATAGGGCTCACAATTCCCTGCACCAGAGAATTGTTACTTTACGCGCATTTACACGTGAGCATATATACCACATAATTTGTGTTACAGTTTATATGCCCCTTAACTGTGAAGGTCTTATTGGTAACTTTAGACTTGAACACCTTTCCTTTATTCCTAACTAGCTGATATACCCGGCGTTGCCCGTGATGTAATGTTCTGGCTCCCCCATCCTCCCTGTCAACTCCCTTCCCCCCCCTCTTCACAGCTGTTCAGAGCTGCGCCCCCCTCCCCCCACTGTTCACAGCTCGGATTCCCCCCCCCCCATTCAATGCTTTGTTTCCCCCCCCCCCCCCCCCCCCGCTCACAGCTCCGTCCCCCCCCCCCTGTTCACAGCTCCGTGCCCCCCGTGTGTTTGGCAGCTGAGCTGACTGAGGGGGGAAGTGTGTGTCAGTCAGTGAGTGTGTGTGTGTCAGTGAGTGAGTGTGTGTGTCAGTCAGTGGGCTTCCCCCCCCCCCCTCTCCTGAATCCCCCCCTCTCTCCTGGATCCCCCCCTCTCCTGACTCCCTCTCTCCTCCCCCTCTCTCCCCCCCTTCTCCTGACTCCTCCCCCCCCTCTCCTGACTTCCCCCCCCTCAAACCTGACTTCCCCCCCCCCCTCTCCTGCCTCCCCCCCCCTCTCCTGACTCCCCCCCTCTCTGCCAGCGCCTGTCCGCTGGGCGCCGCCATCTTACCGGGGGCAGCTGCAGGAGGAAGGGGGTCCGTCCGGAGGCTGCCCGCCCACTACCTGTCCACTCGGTGCCGCCATCTTACCGACTGAGGCACAAATTGTTGGCAGGAGCAAAATGTCCCTCTCCACACACACACACACACACGACGGGAGTGAGAGGTGGTGGAGAGTGGGACTGGCGCAGATCCGAGGAGGCTGCTTGGCCCCCCGGCGGCCATGTCCCGGTCCGCGTGGCCACCGGAAGTAAGGGAGCGCCGGGGAGGGAAGTTAGCGTTGGCGGCTGGGGTAGGAGGGCCGCGCCGCGCTTCCCCTCCGTCCGGGAGCGAGAGGGGAGGAGCCTGAAGTTGGCGGTTGGGGGTAGGAGGGCCGCGCCGCGCTTCCCCTCCGTCCGGGAGCCGGTGCAGGGCGGCGCACGTGAGGGTGAGTGTGATGGGGGGGGGGGGGGAGAGGTGTCTGTGTGTCTGTGTGTCTGTGTGTGTGGTGAGGCCGAGGGGGAAGAGAGTGGCAGTTGGGTGACGTCATAGAGCCACCAATCTGATTGGCCAGAGGCTGAGGACCAATCAGATTCACCGCATCTAGCACTAACCTTTCGAATTTATATATATATAGATATGTGGACATGTCAGGCATCTCACGTGACCACATCTCTATGTACCATTGATGATACTTGGAAGCCATGTACCCGGGGCATTCACATCATTTTTTGTAGGTTCTTTTTTCTTACTGAGGGCACTTGGTGCCAGGATGTTTTTTAAATTCCTCGCTTTTTTTAAAACAATATCTGACTTCTCTGTTACATTTTCCTTCAATACTGCATCATTTCTGAGGATATGCCAGTGCTTCCTAATTATCTTCCCTATTTCTGGTGCTGCCCTGTTATGTTTTGTAATGAACAAACACTTGTCGGTTGATACTTCATTCTTTTGTTGTTGTTTATGTTTGAATGTTGTATACAGGCATACCCCGGATTAAGGACACTCACTTTAAGTACACTTGTGAGTCAGGACATATCGCCCAATAGGAAGCCGGCAGCTCGCGCACGCGCCTGTCAGCACGTCCTGAACAGCAATACCGTCTCCCTACCTGTACCGAAGCTGTGCACAAGCGGGGAGACTATAGAGCTTGTTCCAAATGCGTTATTTACATCAGTTATGCACGTATAGGACGATTGCAGTAAAGCACATGCATCAATAAGTGGGGAAAAGGTAGTGCTTCACTTTAAGTACATTTTCGCTTTACATACATGCTCTGGACCCATTGCGTACGTTAATGTGGGGTATGCCTGTAAGTGAGAGCCTATCCGTCTTACGTGCTCTTTTGGCTGCATCATCAATGATTTTTTGGTTATAACCTTTTCCCTTAAACTTCCTTGTTAGAACCTCTGCTTGATCATTGAAATCTGTTTCTCTGGTGCAGTGTCTTCTTAATCTCAAGAACTGCCCGTAAGGTATATTATTTTTCCAGGTTTGCAATTGATTGCTCTGGTAGTTGAGATAACTGTTAGAATCCACTTGTTTAAAAAAAAGTTTTAGTTAAAATCTTAATTTCTTCATGGAATAAAACGATGTGAAGAAAATCTATAGTGTTAAAATCAAACGTGTGTGAATTTAAGATTTAGTTCATTCATATAAAAGATCAAATCTATAAGAGAGCTCTCGCTCCCTTTCCAAATGAACACCAGATCGTCAATATATCTCTTGTATACTACTATGTTATCTGCGAAAGGAGTGTTTTCATATACAGTATGTGTTTTTTTTCCCCAGAAACCCATGTACAAATTCGCAAAACTTGGCGCAAACTTTGTCCCCATGGCCGTTCCACACGTTTGCTGATAAAATTTTCCTTCAAATAAAAAAATAATCATTTGTCAATATAAAATCAATGCTTTCCAGAATAAAATGCTTTTGTGACTCATTAAAAAATGCAGCAGCATGCACCAAGCTGAAGTCAGTAAATTAAATATAATTAAATACTTAAATAGTTAGTTTGCACAATCCATATGAAAGATAGGAATAGATAAGTCTGTAGTTCTTTGTTCCAAACTAAAAAGTCCTTCTTTCAAGTTTTTTGATGGTTTTGTAGCATTATGAATGCAGCCCCAAATCCAGGATCACCAATCCCCGTAGAAACACCTCCAAATACAAAGAAACATATGGGGGCGCAGACACAGAAACAAGTTAAATGCCATTTATTGAAACAAAATAGTTCTAAAAATCAGTCACATAAGTGTTGTTAATTTCAGGATGCCGGCAGCTGGAGTCCTTGTAAGCCTGGATGCTAGAGAACCTTTGTTGCCACTGTGCTTTCTGCCTCCTTCAGTGCCTCTGGGTCCACTGGGTCCACTTGGTCCTGGGCTCTTGTTGGTGTCTGTCAAGGTGGTCTGGGCTTGATCGGGCACACAGGTGCCCTTGCTTGTCCACAGGGGTCCCCGCGATGCTCCCTCTCTGCTCCCTTCACTGTGTCCCAGTAGTTCCTCTCGGGCACTGAGGCAATTTGCTTGGCTTTTTATCCTCCGTTCTCCCTCAGGCAGTAAAACTGCTGCAACGGGCTAAACTCCTATTGTGCTGCTTGTTAACTTTGTCTGTGTGCCAGTGCTGCTGCACCAATAGATCCAACGCGTTTCCTCCGCGTGAAATGTGGCTTCGTCAGGGATAGAGTACACCAAATACTGTCAGACATATATATAGGAACTGATTTGCTCAATGATTGGTTAATTGATTCATTGATTTCTTGAATCAATTGAGTAATTGTTTAACTCCCCTCAGCTACCCAAACCTGGGTGCTTAATAGAGAGCCTTCTATTTCTATTTTTAATCAATTTATTCTTTACCCAATGTGTTTAGAAACTATAGGGTACATTCTTGTTTCACAACCTTCCTTGTTTATAAATTCCAAGTAAACCTATATGGCTGCCAGCTTCAGTCTATCAGTGGTTTTGTTTGTGACATAAAGTTTTACTTTACGCGCGCTAGAGACCACGACAGTCGGAGCTGGGACGAGAAAAGGGTAGGGTGTGCATGTGCAGGGTGTCCGTGACCCCTGCACTAGGCCAGAGACCCCTTAGGCCCCGACTCCCACACAGATTGTGGCTGATGTAGGGACTTGCCCTTAGATAGGGACATTGCCCGCTTATCACCCCAGTTCAGGGACACAGCCAAGACATGGCTGCGGACTGGTGATCCGGTGGACTGGGACCAGACCACCATATTAAGAGACTATCTGCAAAGGTGATATACTCCTTGCGGGAGGGCACCCCACGTGGAGGTGGACGTCGACACTGACCACCGCAATTGCTGGATCCTATCCTTCTGTGTGGCATTACCGTGTGTCGGAGCACCCGGCAGGTACTACAAGTGCACCAACTAAAAACACGTTAGTGGGGGCAGCGCTGTCTCACACATTTGGGCGGGAGTTGCTACTCGTGGACACCAGGGTGGTTGGGTACCCGAGGGCCCCTCAGGACTTTGAAACGAAAAAATAAAGTCCTGGCACAAATATCATGGAGAATACCAGTCCTTCCAAAGAAATAGGTAGAGTAGAAGAATGGAGTGTAGGACAGTCCTGTTTTCCACCGTTCTCTTCTTTATGTGGAGTATTCTCTTGTTTCTATCCTTTTGTCTCAATGCTAGCAAGGCTGTAGGGGATGGACACTAATTGGTATCTTTTGTTTTGATTCCAGGCACAGCATATACTGGATCACTTCGCTCACCGTCTTGTCTTCAAATATCTAGTATGACACTCAATGTGCCCAAAGGATATAGAAGACAAATATGGTGGAAATACCGCCACAAAAATTTATTAAAAACATACAACACAAGACACCACAAGGTATCACACTCACATTTAAAACGCGATGGTAGGACCATCTACAACGTGCTGTCCGCTGCCTGTAAGTGAAGAGCTGCATGCACTGCTAGCTGGGGTGGGGATCCCTTCCTCCCTCCTTCTCGCGGCCGCGACTCTACTGAGATCCCCCCTCCGATGTCTCTTCCTACATGCACAGAGTGACGTCACCAATAAGCTCCACCCTACGCGTTTCGTAACTAACTCGTTACTTCGTCAGGGGTGTGTAGCTTAGACGTGAACCCTCCCTATAAGTAGCCTGAGATTTCTATTGATTGGCTCATATATCAATCACCTTATGGGTGTCCCCACTGACCGCGTCATGTTAATGGCGCTGTGGTATGCCAAGTTGGGTCTGCCTACAGTGCCGTGTATCGCCTCCTCTGCTCCCTTATATTGGTCTAACAGCCAATGCACTAGCAGGTAAATACTGGCCGATCCCTCCCTAAGTGCACACGACCGTCAGACCCTCACAGTGTATGAAATCCCCTTAATAGGGGGATCATACAGAGCACACTGGGTATTAATCCAATCCATAAGCTAATATATAAAGCTTATTCTCAGGTCCACAATGGCTATACAAATGTGGCCATGTGTAAAATTGGTGTACATATAGGGTGACCAGATTTTGAAAATGAAAAACCGGGACACATTTTTTTTTTTACATAACAGTTTATTTATTGTAGTATACTTATACTTTACTACCATTAGTCCTTGTTACGTGCGTGTGTGCGCGTGCGTCGGATGACCTCACTAATCGAAAAAAAAAAAAAACCCAGATGTGAATGAATCTGAACCCCTTAACCAGTGTCAGGACGCCCCCTCTTCACAATTTTTAAAGCAGCAATCCCGCCTGGGATCTTACCTGATCCGCAGTCCCTCAAGGTATTATACTGGAGGGGAGGTGTTCCCTACCTGTCTTCCGATGTCTCCCGCGTGAAACTTGAGTCAGATCTGGAAGAAAGAAGTGTAGGTTACTTCAATGTAGGTATACGGCAGTTAAGATAAGACATAGAGGGTGAGGGAGACAGGGAGGGAGACGGAGAGAGAGGGAGACAGGGAGGGAGACCGAGAGGGAGGGAGACAGGGAGGGAGACGGAGAGAGAGGGAGACAGGGAGGGAGACGGAGAGAGAGAGAGGGAGACAGGGAGGGAGACGGAGAGAGAGGGAGACAGGGAGGGAGAGAGAGAGACAGGGGGAGAGAGAGAGAGAGAGAGAGAAGGAAGCAAGTGAGATGTAGAGAACAGTGACGAGAGAGAGATGAATTCGGAGTAGAGAGAGACAAGGGTGGAGAGAGAGAGGAGACGAAAGGGTGCGAGGGCCTTCGAAGATCGGAGAGGAGGAAAGGGGGGGCGAGGGAGGACTTGAGAGAGCGGGACGAGGATTCGACGACGAGTAGGGAAGTTCCAACTAGAGAAGTGCGCGATTGAGACCGAGGACTTTTTGAGGTACTGACAGCGAGAGGCACCGACTCGCTGAGCATGAGAGAGAGAGATGAACAGGAGGGACAAGAGAGAGAGAACGAGGGGAGAGAGGAAGAGAGAAAGGGGAGAGAGAGAGATAGAAAGAGGGAGGGAGAGACGAGGGGAAAGGCGAGACAGGGGGAGAGAGAGAAGAGCACAGGGGGAGAGAGAGACGAGAGAGACGGGGTAGAGGGGGAGACAAGATGAGAAGAGAGAGAGAGAAGACAGGGTGAGAGAGAGGAGAGGAGGGACGAAAGGGGGGAGAAGAGAGAGGAGGGAGAAAGGGGAGAGGGAGAGAGAGGGAGAAAGGGGGAGAGAGAGGGAGAAAGGCCCGAAGAGAGAGGAGAGAGGGAGAAGGGGGGAGAGAGAG
>CM071568.1:297676586-297725299 GCA_036426205.1 Ascaphus truei
AGCCCATTGTCACATCCCCCTGATGTGAGGATATTTTTGTCGATCTCAGGGGTATGACCTTGTCTCTTCTCTTCACTTGGCCCTCCTGTCACTTGGAGATGGCCAAGACATAGTTCAGAGAGGGATGTGTGTCCACATTCTGTTATCAGCGTTCTGCGGGCGTCAACATAGTCTTGTCCATGTCCTTTGTCAGTGCACGCGTTGCCCACTATCACCCATCCTAGGTCAAGTCTTGGGTCGTATGGTGGTTGTGGGGTCCGTTATGCTGTTTACGGACGTTATGTACCCTCAAGATGTCCCTACCGAGCAGCAGCAAGATCTTGGCGCCTTGTTCTACCGGCGGGATGTAGTTGGCTATTCCTCTGAGGTGCGGGTGATGGCGTGCCACGTCTGGTGTGGGAATCTCGTCCCTGTTTGTGGCCATGTGGTTGCACTCGATGAGTGTGGGGAGAGCTATCTTCACTCTGTTATCCACTGAACGTATGACGTAACCGCTTGCTCTTCTCCCTGTTGTCTCAGTTGACCCTGCACAGGTTCTGAGGGTGTATGGTGAGGCATTGTCTTGTGAGTTGAATAAGTTGAAGAACTCCGTCTTCGCCAATGATCTGTTGCTTTGATCATCGAGGATTGCATACATCCGAATAGCCTTCTCAGGTTGTCCCTACGACAAGGCATATTTTGGAGCAGGACATTTTGTCACTTCCTTTTCCGCAAACCTCGGTGCGCTGAGACGTGACAGATGTTGGCTCTCCTTCTCCTTCCTCCCCGCCATGCTCCGCTATGGAGGATGGGTTGTTGAGTTGGTGGAGTGTCAGCGCCTCTGGTTGTAAAGATGTTACGTGCTTGTCACTTTTGCACACTGCACATTTGATTTCTTCTTTACAGTCTCTGGCTAGGTGAGTCGTTGAACCGCAGCACCTGAAGCAAACTCTGAATTCTCCGAGTAACCTCTTGCGTTCCTCTAGGGACTTCATCCTGAACCCAAAGCACCTGTTAAGTGGGTGTGGCTTCTTGTGTATGGGACATTCCCTGTTTGGGTCCCTTGGTTCCTCGTCTCCGGCAACCGACTGTTCGGTGGTTGGTTTGGGTCGTGGGAGGCATGTCCGTCCTGTGGACCGAGATGGGTGTTTGAGTGTTACCGTATCTCGCCACTGGTCTCTCATTCCTCAGGCTGCTTGCACTGTGTGTGGTTTGCGCACCCAAGATGAAGCTGGGATCGTTCCTTGTCCTTGCCGCTTCGCGGATGAAGCTCAAGAAGAATGAGAATGGGGGGAAGGCGACTTGCTTCTCCCTTTTGTATTTGGAGCCTTGTGAAATCCACCTTTCTTGGAGGTTGAAGGGTAGCTTCTCCAGGATGGGTCTCACTCCACTAGCTGAGTCTAGGACATTGAGACCTGTTAAGGAATGGTCCTTTCTTGCAAACTCCAGCTCTTGCAGCAGGTCCCCGAGCTCTCGTAACTTCGAGTAGTCTCTAGCTGTGATCTTGGGAAAGCTGTCGACACTTTTGAAGAGCGAATCCTCGACTGCTTCGAGGCTACCATAGCACTCTTCTAGCCTTTCCCACACTAGGTCAAGACCTACTTGGGGGTTGTGCGCGTTTGCCGTTTCCCAGCCATTTGGATAGCAGGTTGAGCTCTTCCCTTGTTGAGAAGCCCAGGCTGTTGATTGTGTCCTTGAACGTGAACTTCCACGTCCGGTAGTTCTCAGGACGGTCGTCAAAGTTGGTGAGTCCTGTCTGCACCAGGTCACGCCGGATCATGTACTTGGCTATGTCTGTCAGGCCTGAGACATCGGCACGTTGGTCATGTTCTGAGGTAGTTGCTGGGAGGGTCCGTGCGGTCGCCTCTTCCTTGGCGTCGACGCGTGATGACTGGTGGTCAGTGTGAGGGGCTGTGTTCTCCCGTGTGGGTGTACCTGGATTGCGAGCCTGTTGTGGTGCATCCGTGTGCGCGCTGGCGTGTGGATCACTGTTGCGGCTGTGGCTATCCCAGGCAGCATGTACCATTGAAGGAGCAGCGTCTTCTCCTCGTGGACCTAGCAAGTCTTCGGTGTCCCTCCATGTTGAGATGGTGCGCTGGTGTTTACACTGAAGATGCTCCTTACGTAGTCTTCTGTGCGTTGGGCTGGGTCCTCTGAGGCTATCCGTCTGCTTCTAGTACTTCAGCTTGGGCTATGACGGCGGCGGCTTCCTTCTCTCGATTTAGGGCCTCTAGTTCCGCATCAAATTCGGCTTTCCTCCGTGTGGCGGTGGCGTTGGCGGCGGCCTTGGCGGTGGCGTTCTGCTCCTCCTCTTCTACGCGCGCTCTTTCTGCCCTTACGGCTGCCTCTCTGCGACTATATTCGGCCCTGGCACGTGCGGCCTCTGCGGCGGCTCGCGCCTTGGTAGCGCTGGTGCTTGCACTGGACACGTTAGATTGCACTGATCTTGCTGACCTTGATGAATGCCTGGATGTGCTTGAGCGCTGTGATGCGGTTTCCAGCAAAAGGTCTTTTCTCCTACTCTCAGCCTCCGTGATAGTGGTTCGCACGCGGCTGTCTCGTGTCAGGTCAATGTTACTCTGTAAGTCTCTTTCTTGTAGGCTTTCGCGGGTGTTGGCCCTGGTCAGGTAAGTAATGTATGCCTCTGACAGCTCTTAGTAACACGAGTGATTGGTCCTTAATTGCGTTATTGCCTGCTCGAGCTGTTGCGCCTAGTTGCCAACGCTAGTAACATTGCATATTCCCAGTGTGGTTGTTTCCCAGGCCAACTCTAGTTTAGTGCGGCGTGCTTCAATGTCTCATATTTTTTGCGGGCCTTTTGTGTCAGTGTGACTGTACGTTTAGGCCTTGCGTCGGCCTGCGCCTGTTGCAGTTGCGCAGCGGTCTCTGTGTCTGAGTGGTCACTCTCCTGCGTGATGTCTGGTGAGGATCTGAATTCTGCCATGCTGTAGGTGTGTGTAGGCCTTTAGCCAGTGCGTGTGGCGTGCGGTCTTTTACCTGCGTCAGCGATGGGCGACTGTCTCAGATGATGCCAAGCGGTGTCCTGCAGCGTTGAGCGTAGGGGTAGCTGTACTCACAGGTGTCCGGTGGCTCTGATCCGTGTCTTGGCGGGCGTCCTCTGGCGTGGCCTTTGGTGGCGCTGGCCGTGGGGACGTGCGCAGGGTAAGGTGAGATGGTAATCCTTCACAGTGAGGCTGTGCAGAGGGTGAACTCAAACAGAGAAAGGCAATCAAGTTCTGTGTAAGCTGCACTGTCTGATTGTTGATAGTAAGGCCCAGGACATAGAGCACTCAGCGTCGCTGAGGCGGGCTGAGCCGCGCTGAACAGATGCACAAAGCCCCTGCATCTGTTATCAGCGCGGCTATAGTTTCTCCCTCCACATGCGCGCTGATGCGTGCTGAGGAGGAGAAACTCTTCCGAGAGCGGCAAATTTCAATTTGCCGCTCGGGGAAGCGGAGGAGCGGTCATGTGACCGCTCCCATCCAATGGGGCTGCAGCCGGTTCCCTACAGAGCACTACAGAGCCGCCATTGTTACTACAGAGCAACGCGACCAGACAGAAGGCAGTGTGTGTGTGTGGTGTGGTGTGTTGTGGTGTGGTGTGGTGTGTGTGTGCCCCACACACCAGAGATAGCATGCATGCACCGCCACCAGGGTGAGGGGGGGACTGCTCATTACCGGCTTCTCACCAGACCGAGTCCGGCCATGGCAGTAGACAGATGAGAAGACGCCATACAGGAGTTATCCTCCCCTGCCTTGAATCGGACCAGGGCCTGTGTGTGTGAAAAACGGTCTGGTGCTGGTGCAGGGGGGTGGGTGTGAAAAACGGGCTGGGGCTGGTGCAGGGGGGTTTGTGAAAAACGGGCTGGGGCTGGTGCAGGGGGGTGGGTGTGAAAAACGGGCTGGGGCTGGTTCTTTTGCCGGGGTTGGGTGTGAAAAACGGGCTGGTTGCCGGGGGGGGGCAAAACGGAGTGGTGTTGGGGTGTGAGTGGGTGGGGGTAGATAGAAGTAGTCAGAAGGATCAGAGCGTGGGGGCAGAAGGGAGCATGGTGGATACGGGGTGGTTTCGGTGGAGAGGAGGCAGGAGGGGGTAGCTGATCTTATACCACATCCTGTTCTAGCGTTTTGGTCCGTGGAGGAATAGGGGTATCCCTCCTTTCTCTCTTTTTTATTCCTCCTTTCTCTTCTTTTTTCCTCCTTTCTCTCTCTTTTTTGTCCCGTCTATTTTTCTCCATCCTCCTCTATTCTCTTTTTTCTCCTTTCTTTTTTTCCTTTCTCTCTTTTTTTATCTCGCCTTGTCTCTCTTCTTTTTTTTTTCCATTTCTCTCTCTTTTTCTCTCTCCTCGGTGGAGAGTTCTTGTCTGTTTCCCTCCTCCTATCCTCCTTTCGCTCTATTTTTTCCTCCTTCTTCTCGCTTTTTTTCCTCCGTTTCTCTCTCCCTCTCTTTCCTCCTTCCCTTCCTCTCTATTTTTCCTCCTTTCTCTCATGTCTTCTCTTTGCTTTCTTTGCTTTTCTTTCTCTGTTCCCGCTTCTTTCTTTTTTTCCTCCCGCGTTCATCTCTCTTCTTTTCCCCCTCACTCCCGTTCCTCTCTTTTTGTGTTGTCTCCTGTCTTCTACTTTTTTATTCTTTTTTCTCCCTCTCTTTTTTTTTCTTGTCTTTTTTCCTTCCCATCTTTTTTTAGATTCCTTTCCATTTTTTTTCTTTCTCATGCAAGCTCTTCTATTTCCCTTTCTCCGTTTTTCCTCGAGAAGTCGAATTACGCTTGTCATACCCCTCTGTTGCCTATTTCTTCCCTTCTTTCCCCCTTCTCCCCCCCCCCCCACTCCCAAAGAACACCAACCCGCTCCCCCCCACACATACTTCCTGTTTCACCTACTTTTGTACTCCTCTTCCTTAATCTTTATATACCATTTCCTCCTCGCAAGCATAGCACGCAAACACCCAGAAGATGAATGTGTGTGTGCGTCTGTGATCTTGCGCGCGTGTGCGTGTGTGAATATATTTATCAAAGTTGCACAATGTAATAAATAATTTATTCTCAACAACAGGGGTCATTTTTTTTTTTTAATTTTTAAAATATTGGAAAAGTGATATGATATATATACAAAGCCACCCAAAGTAATACACACACACACACACTCACCAACACACACACACACACCCTCACCAACACACACACACACACACCAAACACACACCCCAACCGACACTACAAACACCGACACACCACACACATTAGACACAACACAACAATCACCCCAGCACCCCCTACACACCCCATACACTTCGCCGCTACCCCCTCCACACCCCGCTCCCCCCCCTCCCCCCTCTCTGTCCGCACACAACACACACACCTCCGTGCTGCCTCTGTCTGGTCTGGTTGGCTCGTGTAGTTAAATCCGGGCCGGGCTGAGCACCAATGGATTGGAAGCGGTCACGACCGCTGTCCTCCCGCTTCCACGTCCGGGGGCAAAATTTCAAGAAACTTGCCTATCCTCGGGGAGGAGGTTTTCTCACGCAGCCCCGTGCCTCCTGCACCCGCTATTACAAGCACTGCGAGACTGGTCCTAGAGGTAAACTTACCTGAGCCGGGCTGATACAGATGCAGGGCTTTGTGCATCGTTGTCAGCGGCAGGCTCAGCCCCGCCCTCGGCGAAGACGCTGATTTCACTATGTCCCAGGCCTTAGAGTAGCAGCTCTCTGTAAGTGTCTGTAAGGACACAACGGGTCCTCCTTTCCTGTTCTGAGGCCATAGTCATGAGTTGGAATATGAATAGCCCAGATAGGTTCAAGGCTGTGGGTGCCAAAGTAAGAGGGGTCACTAGCACCAGAAAAGGGCTTCGAAAAAAAAAAAGGATTGTGGGGGTCCTTTTCCGGCCAGCAATCCCGGGGGGCGGGGAAGGGAAACGGACGTCCAAGGCACGCCGCAATAGGGAAAGAGGCACCAGGGGATAAGGGGAAAAGGCGAAAGGGGCCACGCCGGTATACTTTGTCTTTCTGTTTCTTGCTTTAAAGATATCCACAAAAGCACTGTGGATGATGTGTTGTACAAAAATGTCCTCGTATGGTGAGTGTGCCATGTTATATTGGGGAAATGTGAAAAGGAGAGGAGGGATGCTTGCCAGTATAAGTAGCAATAGCAGAATGGTACGTGGGACTTACTCACCTACCACTCCGACTCAGTCCAGGCAGGGGCCAGAGTGTTTACGGTGAAAGGTGCAGTGTGAGGTTTTTTTAGGTAGGCAAGATAGTTTGAAGTCTTGGGGACAGGCAGGGAACCTACCATCGAGAGATGGGCTGTAGGAAAGAAAAGGATAACTGGGAAGTTACCAGGGCAAAACGAAAGGGGGGCGCTCAAAAGCAGACGTGGGCTGACTAGCAGGATAAATTCTGCGGGAGCAGCTAACAGTAGGGCGCGCTGATCTGTCGCCTATGCCCTACCTACTGAGCTAGGCGATGTACTTACAGACACAAACCACCACGTGGACCCACCTTTAGACCACCAACCTAACCCCGCACACCATCCAACACCCCACGAGTGCGCGACGGGAAACACTAACCGAGACCAGACATCCGACCGTCCGAACAAAAGACCCCACGCACGGGTCGTCTTGCGTAAAAGAAAATATCCAAAACAACAACACGCAACAAGCTCGAAAAATGATGAAAAAAAAAAAAAAAACGAACGATTAGGGGTTGGGGAAACACCCCAAGGAGAAAATAAACGGGCACAACACGCGTGACCGGAACAATTAAAGAAAGAAAAACAGAGCCTCTCCGTATACGCCACAAAAGCCAGTAATACCGCATGGACAACTGAAAACACAACACATGCTTTCCTTATCTTGCCCGTCATCCTCCAGCTATACCAACCGGTTCCTATTAGATCTACTCCAGTGTCATATACTCTGGGATGCTACCCGTTCGTATGATCCCGTTAGAGCGCATGGCCTCGGCCTTGGCAACCAAACTAACTTGGGCCATCATTCACGAGACAGGAATTGCAACACTGTTATGCTTATGCAGAGAGGAAAACAACTTTCTCAAAAATAATTATTAACACGTACTAAACTCTGCCCAACTCCAATATGGAACCTTTCCTTATGTTCATTAAAATTGTAAAAAACTCCCCATCGTTCAGTGTTCCGCAAAAACAAAAAGGGGAAGAGAAACGGAGAGGAAAGAAAACGGTAAGGAAAAGGAAAGGGATTCGGGGGAGGGGAGAGGACAAGGATGGGAGAAAAAAAAAAACCCAGGAAGCCCCTGGGGGATGGGGGGGAGGAAAAAATTTCCGACTTTTCCGCTTACAAGTTTCTTGTCCAATCGACCCTCAGATATTCCGGCGGAGCAATAGGATATTTAAAATATTCAACTTTATTTGTTAGGTGAGGGCTCGGAGTTGAACAGTGTAGCTGGGAGGGAAATATACCTCTTATATGGTAAATTTACAATTGCTTCCAAGCGAATCGAAACGGGAAAGTCACAGAAGGGGGAAGAGGAGTAAAAACTTCGTAGCGCGTCCAACGAGAATATACCATACAATCTCTCAACAGGATATGCGTGCAGAATTCTTGCCTGTCGACTTTATCTCTAATTCGCCGAGCGGCCCGCAAAAACGATAGGAACTAGAAAAGGTTCCCAACCCGCCCCAAAAATAAAAAGTTACGCAAACTCTCACTACACCTACTTCTCCTAGGGGCATACCCCCTATCTAAACATGTGCGAATTTACCGTTCTCGGCCACGTGTTTGGCAAATTTAAGAGTAAAGAAACCTTGCGTTGGGGGATGTTGGTGAATCTCGCATGTTCTCCAGGGCAAAGAAAGCTTCTGCTTGGTGCGTATTTTTCGCTAAAGATGGCGCTTTTCCATTCTCTATCTCTCCTCTCTGCTATAAGCCCCTGTTCAACCCAGGCCCTGTGTGTTTGCACAGAGCAAACACACAACATGCAGCTGGAAATGAAACTTAAGCAGAGAGAAGCTGCTCAAAGGAAACGGGGGGGTTTGTTTGGGGGCGGGTGTGAAACCATGATATGGTTTCTTGTTCCATGAAGTATATATTATTATGTATTATTGTTTATTTGGTACAGCACCAGCATAGTCCGCCAGCCGCGGTACCAAATGTATATAGAGCTGTTAATCTGAGGTAAATATGGGCTTGGAAAATAAGGTCATTTCTTCATTTTCTTTCATTGTAAATGCACAGTAAAGCTACATTTCTGGGAAACATTTTACACGGGCTGAAACATACTGAAGATATGTAAAAAAAAAAAAAAACATTTGTAACAGTTGCAATCCCACATAGGCGCCAGTTGATTTCAAGGAGTTCTCCGAATGGGGTGTTTGTTAATTAAAAATGTTTTTTTTCCACGCTTGCCGTACTGACCTTACCTCTTAGCCAGAACCAGCTAAGAAGTACGCTGGGTAGTGGGGAGACGGGGGACTTGCCTACAGCAAGCTGTAACCCACAGCTGCTACACACAGGACATCACACAGTGACATCACAAGCATCGTTGGCCTACAATGTTCCCAGCAACAGTGACATCTACAGTGACATCACACAAAAGGAGCAGCCAGAGGAAATGCAAACCTCTCCTCCCAGGTCCTATCTTAAAAATAGATTAAAAATCCTTACAACCGGTAGCAGTACGTGGTCAGATTTGAGTAGAATACTGTAGGTATCAGTTGCACAGCATGAGACGAGTCGTCACTAAAATTAGTTCCCTTGTGGCCTTAAAAAGCATTTAGACTGCTTTGTGTAGCCGCCTCTTCCCCCTAGGGTTAAGAGTCTACGTGGTGCTGGACTTTAACTGTTGGCTCCGGAGTCGGCAAGATCCCAAAACTCTGGCCACGGGGGAGCCCGTGGTGATACACAACACTACAATTGGTACAAGCCCTCCACATGTCAGGGATCCCCAATGTAGTTGGGAGTTGCCCCTCACAGAACCCGCCACAAAAGCTTAATCCACGACAGACAGTATATGATAATAAATACCCTTTACTAAGAAACATTAATTAAGGCAATGCTAAACGGATAATAATACTATTGGTTAACAGCTACCCCTTCGGGCTCGCATGGCCTTAACCCAGCCCCGGTGTACCCCCCACCGTGTCCCCGCTATACGGGACCGGGGGGAATGTTAGGGTGGCCCCTCTTCTACTCCCGCCAGACCTCCTTGGCGGTGTTCCCCACGCGGGCTAGCCCGTCGGCCCCATACCTTTTCTTATTGATTCCTCTCTTCCTCACTGTTATAATTTGTCCTGAATTGTTTGGTAAAAAACCCCTTCCCCCCGGCACTATCGGTACCGCTGCCTGGTTACCGTCCCGCAACCCCGATGATGCCAACTGATGGGTCGTTTTGGCAGGATCCACAAGATCCCGATGCGTTCTGCTGTCTGTCGAGGCCCCTCCCGTGGGTGTTACCGTTTAGTGGGTCCCACTGTACATACATTCTTGTGTAGGGCCTTCTACGTGATCTGGGAAGCCAAGACCGACTCTTCACATCTCAAACACTCTTCACCCACACATCAACCGCTTCGCTTCGAAAGCAATTTAGCTGTGTCCCTGCTTATAATCAGTTATGGGACGGTTCCCACCTATGGGGCCAGCCCTGTAGCTGCTGCCACAGGTGAAGTCGAAGCCTATGCTGGGGCCCTATTGGGGGGTCGCTGGCCTATTGCAGGGGCCCCAGACAAAACCCCCGCCCATCACACCCTCCCCTACTGTGTCCCATTAACCCCGCCTGACTGAGCGTTGGCATGCAAGAGCGCGCAAAAGTCTACCCCACATGGTTCTCTAGGCGTGCGTGCCGTCATCTGCTATCGAAGGGGGGGGCTACCGATGGTATGTAGGCGATCTCCTACGTAGAAATACATTCCTCTCCTTCCCCAGTAAGATCACACACCGGCATGAGGTATATGACAAGTGGGGTTTATTTGGGTGCCACCCTCACAAGGCACGACAGTGGCGCTGCCTAACACATTCTCTGAGTCCGGCAACCCATCCCCAGACTGTAGGATGTCCCCTGGACCTCCACTCGGTCCAGGCCGTGCATCTGTGGCCCTTGGCCTCTTCCCTACCAAAAGGGCGCAGGCCCCTCGGCTTAACATAGGTGGCATGGGGAAGAGAGGGTGGGGCACTCAGCGGGAAATAATAGGGGAAATAAAAAGAAGCTCCCGATGCTCCCGCCGGAAAGGAGTGTTAAGGGAGGAGAACTACTGAAAAAGGGACCAATGCTCTTGCTCTCTGCGTGTGATCCTGCCTCTCAATCAAAAAGACCGGAAGAGGGGGGGAAAGAGGGGGAGGGAAAAATAGATAAGTTGAGAAAGCAGATTCTCAAAGCTCCGTAAGGGCCGCCTCACTATCCACCGCCATTACTAGACTAATGTAGAATCTATTGTTGTAATACAAAAAACATCTGCCCCAGTTGCATTCACAGCAACATCCACACAACACTAAAGACCTGGAGAGAACAAAGAAATAACAAAAACATACTATTTGGAGGAGCATAATAAGATTTGTATTGCAACACCAAACCGAATGATTGGTCGGCAAGGAGAAATGAAAACAAAAAACACAAGCGAGTGCAAACACGGCAGTTAAGTGACCACCAGCTTTCCTTGCGAGCTTCAGACCAATCGAAGTAGCAAAGTCGTTCAAACCATTTACGGATGTAGATAAAAAAAGTTCTGCATAAGCAAAAGGGCAGAACCAAATTGGGGGAGAGGCCACTCCTAAAGTTGATTTTCAATCCCCCTTAAAAAGTCAGGAAAAAAAAGCAGGAAAACAAAGCGCGCATTCTTCTTTCCCGGGCAAGGTACTTACCCCCGATTGGTAATACTCGGAGCCCTAGTTCAACACCTCCGTCCCGGCACTGATCAGCACCAAAAGGTAAAGGATACTGCACTGGAAAAGAGGGGGAGGATGGGGGAAACCGGCCGGGGATTATAGGGGAGCTACTAGGATGCCGCAGGGTCTTACTGAATGGGGGTCGTGTGACTTAACCAAAAGGTTAGGGCAGAGGGTTGTTGGAGGCAAAACAGGAGAAGGCCAGGGGGACCCTTTCGAACCACGCTACACGCGAGGTGTTTGTGAAGATAATATTTAACAAGGGGAAACTCGTAACGTACGTAGGAGTAATATGAAGTGAAACTATAAATGAAAAAGGATTAACAATGGCGGTGTTACAGATAAAAAAGGTGGGATGCAGTACCGGGCGGCCAGGGGGGGGGAAAGAAAGTTGTAAGGGATTCTTCGTTTAGCCAACTGTCCATCACTGCATAACCACCTGGTTCCATTCCAGTATCAAGCTGGCAGTGCACAACATGAGACAAGCAGATTTTCCTGGAAAAGGGCAGGTCACAAAAAACATCTCCTTCATCAGGGACCTGTTGACCTAGACTAAATTTCTCTGCCACAGCAAAAAGCTACACGTTTGCTGGTCCCTTGTGGGTGCATAAAGGGAAATAAAGCAGCGGGAGTTCGAAGCTGGCAGGTTATTCCCACCGGCCCCATCCCTCGGCCTTGGGGGAATGTAATATGTGCAAAAAATCCATACATCTCCTTTGAGGTCTCAAATCAAACAGCTAGAGAGTGTCAAAAGGAGGGAGAGGGAGAGGGGGGGGGGTCGGAAGAAGGGGGAAAAGGTAGGGGGGACGTCTTGGTTCTCCCTTGGAATGGGAGGTGCGATTGCAGACATGAGAAGGACCAAAGATTGCAAGTTGTCTAGTAGGAATATCATGTGGACCACTTGCCTCACTAGGATATAGCAATGAGGTCCACTACTAGATAAAGAGTCAGGGTGCTTGAGGAAGAGGCGTGTTCCAGAGCCCCTGTTTTCTCATATAGGAAGGGAGTGTGACTTTGAAATGGTTCGGAGTATAGAAACAACAATGCTTGTTACAACATAATAAAAAATAAAAAAACATGTAATTCAGATTTGGTTTTTTTTTTTTTTTTTTTTTTTAAATGCCTACAACAAACACTTATGTTCTCATAGTACATTACTGGATTTATTTATTTACTAATAATCAAAAACACCTGGTAGGATATTGCCTGGTCTGTCAGCTTTCCCAGCTTTCATGCAGTCAGAAAGTTAAAGCTGCAGTCTTTCATATATCATAAGAAGAAAGTCAACACTGCACAAGCGGGTGAACTGTGCCAGCAAACTGAACTGGCCACCTTGCCAAATGTTTAATAAGTTATCTATGTGGAGGCGAGCGGTGTGGCGCACAGTGTTTTGTGAAATACGCTAACTACATCCGACAGGATACAATCGTATAGTCGCATTGGGTTTCCCTTCCTCTTAGCCCCTCAGTTCCGAAAAACCGTCTCCAACCATCACACACAGACTACTCCGCCAACTCCATCCCTGGCAGGGCGACTTCCACTTGACGAGGATCACATACCCAAAAAGGGTACGCGAATTACCACAGCACTCGCTCGACTTGCTATGCCACTCATCATCCCAAAGTAGACACAACGCCACAGACCATCTAAGAATCCCCAGCCACAAATCAGAACCAAAGAAACTCAACAGGGGGGGGGGGCGGTCGAGACACACAAGCACGCACACTTAGCGAACCCGACATCCGTCCAAACAGCCGCCAGGGGGGGGGTTGGCCATGATACGACGCGCCAAATAGTCCGGCCCCAAACCAGGGAGGGAGAGAGAGGGCAGACCATTAGGCACCACAACTCTCCGGAAACAACTCGGCAAGATTGGAAGGCTACACCCTACGGCCATAGTCTGAAGCGATCAACACGACTATACGTGCTCGGCCACCACAAAACGTTCGTCCGAGGTGGCCGAGGAGCGTACATGGCGAAGACACGCCCAGAACACACTCGAGCGAGAACGACGCGAACCCGCGTGGCACTTAACCGCACACCGACACGATACATTCTACGGAAGACTAAAAAAGGAGGAAACAAGTCGTGGACTCAAGTACCGCACGGGCGGAGAAAAGAGAGGGTCGGACAAAGGCCTAGGGGGAGGACCCACGAAAAGCAGGAAGCGAGGAAATGTCAAAATGAAGCATGCACCGCCCCACGCTAGCCAACAAACCGCACGTATAGTACACATACCGCAGGCTCCACCCACGTACTGGCAATACCTAGGTGCTATAAAGGGCCTTCACACACCAGGGGCACGATAGACAAAATAACCCAAACTTGCCTCGGTGGTATGCCAAACCCAACATCACAACACCCCCAGCAACGCAAAGCCGGGACGATAGCAATTGCCCCCACGCCCAAAAAAGTGGTCATCGGTAAAAACGGAGTCCGAAACACACCCGGGAACAACACCCAGATAAAACCCAAAACAGACCATCACTCATCACTGGGGCGAACCCAAATACCATTCACGCGAAGTCACCACAACCGAGCACCTTGTCCCCTGCTCGTGCCCTCCTCTGGCCCTCCCCCTCCCTTCCGATTTGTGCTCCCTCTCCCCTCCCTCACCTCCAAACGACTCCCGTCCTCCCCCCCGCCACCACACTCCTTGCCCATCACAAGCTCCCACACCCCCGCTCTCTGGCACTACCAGTCTCCTACACCCTCAACCGAGCAGGAAGGCCCCAAATAGCAACGCACCCACCTCCGACCACAAGCCAACCGCAAAAAGTCCAAGACGACCGTAGATCGACAATCGCTGAGCAAAAGACATAAGTCCACGGTGCCCTTACACAAAAATAACCACCACCCGGGCAAATGCAATCTTACACCAGTACATCCTAGACGTGCTAGAGTCCTCCCCAAGAAATGGGCCGGACAGGGACGCCACACGGACAACATCAGAATTGCCCCGAAACCACGGACCGAACGAAAAGGACGATACAACGCAATCGGGGGGAGAGAGAAAGGTCACGGCACCATCGCAATTGAAATATCTAGAATAAGTGAGCCAAGAGCAAATCTAGAGATCATAAGCGTAGCAGGGCAGAAGAAAGAGTGCGGCAATATGTGTTTAATATAGATAGGCAAGCTGAGGGAATATCGGAGTGGAAAATGAAGTGTCACTCTATACTTCTGAAGTAATTCTATACTTTAACAGTTATTAATATAAAACATAACACCTGCACGGTGGTTGCCCAGACAGGGAGGAGTGAATACAATGAGGGAAAACAAGGAACCATCGCCAGAATTAAGCGGACATTAAAGCATAAAAAAGTTTGTGGATATTAGAGGCACGCGAAATAAGGGGTAGGATCAACCAGGTCATGGATCGTCTTGATAAAACTAACGCCTGCGAAAAGTACTGGGGAGAACGAGTCCAGATAATTGTAAACTTCTAAATAAGTTTGGGAGGGAAGAAAACGCAAACGAATGAAAAGGTTTAGCATATGAGATACTTAGGTCAATAGATTTTAAGACGTCCTAAATAGAATGTACAAAGTCATAGCGGCGGCGGAGATGAAGCGGATGTGTCGGACTCGGACGTTGGCGAAGGCACGCCATAGGAGGAACAGATAAGCTAGCTCCACTAGGACAACGGCAAAGAAAATAAAGGGTAAGATTGGATGTGAGTGAAAAAAACGGGGGTGGTCAAAGTTACCTAGCCTTTCAGGGTCGAGACGTTTATTGGGCTGGGAGGTGAAGGGACCTTATCTAAAGTGTTTTGGTCGGTCACCCATCAACTCAACTTGTTGCCTTTCTTGCTCTTGTAAAGTATCATGATGCCATCATCGAACCAGATAAACAGAACATCTCGCTGACAAATCAGTTCAGTGTCCCCGAGAAAAAGACGTAAAACTTTATTTATTCTTTTGCGCCAAGATACAAATAAGGAAATTTACTTTTAGGGTACATTCAACTTTCTCGCGAAGCGAATCACTGACAAAGTTAAGATGAAAGATAAGATTTCCCTTCCAACACTAAAACAGATGAGGGTGGTCAATCAGTATAGTCAGAAGCAAGCCGTTTGGCTTTTTAAATGGGTGAATTATTTGGGCCCAAACATGGCCTTTGGAATAAAGAGAAGGAGTTAGCATAACAGCCTGTTTTAGCTTTGCTAGCCTGACCACAGAACAAGGCACATCAGCCTTGTGGAGCCATTGAGATATCCGCACTCCTAACTGTTGCCAGTGAATGTATACTCTCATTGCCCATGAACACGGCCCCAGCATTCGTGAAGCAGATAATAATCCCAAGTCCCTTTCCATTCTGCCTTGACTCCTTGTATTGTTTTCGAGGGGTTCATGTAACCCAGTTGAAAAAATCTAAACATGCAACAAAAACTGAGGACATAACATGAGCATCAAAGGTGGAGTGTCACCCCAGACAGTAGACCCTGTGCAAGTGGGATGGGAAAAAGTGGTGATACTTAGCACCGAGATAGAGTCTTTGGCGATAATTGTAGGACTCCTTCCAAAGTTTATATCCACGTCCAAGTTGTATAATGGTGAATACTACACTCTGCCTACACAACCATTCTTTTGTTAGTCCTTAACCTTCTGCAGTCGCCCGGAATTGGACTTCCCCGTATACTCTCAATACCACTCGATATTTGTCTGTGTACCTAGACACAATAGAAAAAACCGCCTGATTGGACTGTTGCAGCAGGACTTAGACATTGAAGTGTTTTATCATTTATGGGTTCACTATTTATTTATTATATTTTTTGATGTTTAGATCATTATTTCTGTAGCATTTTATTGATATCTTGCTTTTATTGTACAACCTGTTTAAAGGTGTAGCGCTTCCTCCCTCCTGTGTTCCTCAAGGTCCACACTAGTGGGCAGAAGATGCGCAATACGCAATCCTTATGACACAACATACAATGCAATTCTGCTCCCCTAATCAGGCTAGAAAGCCCAATTGGAGACTATAGCCCAATTTAAACACGATTTCTACCAAGCTTATATGACGGCAGAAGTACTGAACGGTTTGAATTTGTAGGGACATGCTCGCCTTCCAAATTCATATCGTATGCTTGTGCCCCAAATAGGGACAGATAATTGGGCTAAACTAAATGCAATATATCAGTGGAGGAGGGTAACTAGGCCATTAAAAAAATATGAAAATGCAGGTCCAGGCGGCCCTCCTTAAGCATCATTTATGACAAAAATTGTAGTCCTCTGCTTCTTCTCCTATTGTCACAATCCTTTCAATACATTTTTAAGTGGGGAGATCGCCTCCGGAAGTACATGGCAGAGGCTAATATTATGCTTATTCTAAAAAAAAGGCAAAGATACCCTCAATACACCAGCTATCACCTGATATCCTGATCAAATCAGACACAAGCTATAAGCAAAATCTTAGACAATTGGCTTAATAAAATCGATCTAGAGCCAGCTTGCCATGCAATCAGGAGGGGTTCACTCCCCTCCAGGCATGCCCAGAAATGTCAGAAGAACGTTGTTAACGTCCTATGAGGAAGTCCCTTGAAAGGCGTCCTTCGTTTTACAACGTTTGCACTTTTGATTTCAACGGAATGCTTATCCAAACTATGGCCAATGCTACATATTCACTTTTACACAAAGCTCGCAAAGTGTCTATTCCAACCTCTTAAAATGCACGCTTGCAAACGTTGTGATGTTGTATATATATAGCACATTCACATAAACAACGTTGCAAGGTCGTAAAGCCATATTCTAAATATTATACTAGTATAATCTTATATAATCTTTATATATGTATATTCTATAGTAATAATATATTATTTATTAAAATTTATCTTATATATATAATACAGTATATACACTATATAATTTATGTGTGTGCTGCATATCTTATTGTCTGCATAAAATATTTGGTGTATTTTAGTGTTAAAAATGCCTTCAGGAACGGAACCTTTCATTTAAACAGTGTTCCTATGGGAAAACGTGTTTCGCTTTACAACGCCATTTTGAGTAACGCATTGTGTCGGATAACCGAGGACTGCCTGTATATGTCCCCTACAGCAAGGATTAAAGGACATAGGCACCTCTCTGATTGTATCTATATAGCAAATGGCACAAGACAGGGTTGCACACTCTCTCCCCTACTATTTTCTCTATTTATTGAGTATTGAGCCACTAGCAGCCCATATTAGAGAACACGCAGATATATCAGGTATCCCATATCAGGTATCCCAACAACTCAGAGACTACAAATTATCGCTCTTTGCAGATGATGTGTTGATGGCGGTCTCCAAGCCCCTCACCTTGGTCCCACATTTATTCCAAGTCCTGTCCAAGCTTGGCTCAGGGTTTAAATGTAATTGATCTAAGTTGGTGGTATTGAATATCACAAAGATTTAGTAAAATTTACTTCAATTTCTACTGGCAGGAATATTACCTAGGTAGCAAGGAATTAGCCTCACTGGTTCATTTTCTACCCTCCATAAAGCAAATTACCCACAACTGATTTGAAGAGTGATGGAGGCCTAGAACAAATAATGTATATCCTGGGACACTGAAGCCAGGGCAATTTATACTTTGAGTGAACTCTGATATTATGCAGGAAAACCTTTTCCATACAGTCGTGTAGTGGTTGATTCTCAATAATCAAGGCCTACACCTGTATTTGTTTGATGAATGTGATTAGGTGAGAGATCAGTTTGGCAGCCTTTTAGATGTCTCTTTAGGAATCAGATTTAACTTGGATTCTTATCCACAACAGTGATTGCTTACACCCGGAATTTATACCATCCAATTAGATTGAGACGTACAATTCCATCAAGACGTAGATGATCCTCCTGATTTTCGTATGACCATATATTATTATTTGGCTTCTATTCCTATGTATGTGTGTATGATCTTGCATTTATTGTGCGTGGGCAATTGTCGATGAAATATTTCCCTATTTTTATGGCCATATGTTTTTGGAGAGTGCACATCTCTAGTTTGGTCTTTTAGATTAATTTTGTTGATGTGTTTCATCTTTTTGAAAAGCTGACCCAAAGTTCTTGACTTTATTGAAGAGCCACAAGCAGTTTTGATCTACCGATCCAATATTTTTGTACATTTCAGACACAAATATTATTTGTAATTACTATTGTCAATAATTCTACCCGTTCCTCTTTATGCATATGTAGCCCATGTACCCCCACCCAATCTCATATCGGGTCCCCTAGGGTGTCTCAAGGTCTGGCTACATGTCTCTGTGTGGTGCATACCTGCTGGCAACAGGAGGGCCTGAGCTTCCCGCGGTGACATGGGGGAACCAGGACAGGTTTCTGGGTTGGATGCCTTTGTTCTCCTCAGTGGTACAGCGCCTCCATCTGCAGTAAGCCCCAGGGATATGGGGTGGAATCCCTACCACAGAATCCCCTCCCAGGGATGAGAGATTCCAGTCTCACACTGTCTCTTTAAGTAAAACTCTTTATTTATTTACTACAGCAGCAGCAGCAGTAAATCAGGAACAGACAGTATACAGCCAGCCAGCTGTACTCCTTCAGGATGTCCCTTCCTCCACTCTGGACCTAGGACCATCCAGAGTGGGGCAAGCTCTTCCCCCAACCCCTAAACAGTGTGAGAGGTATTTGGTCCACCTATAACTAACTGTCAGCTCTACTCCTCTCCTAGATAACTCACTCTCACTGGAACTCACACTAACTAACCTTCTCCTAAATAGGAAGTAACACTGTGCTAAATAGCTCCAGTAGACACCGACCCCGTGTCTCTTGATTGGACAGTCAGGTGACCTACCTTCACTGACTCAGTACAGTGTCAGAAGCAGGGAAAATCCATGATTACTCCTGGCAACCTGCCCTTAACAGGGATTACTGCCAGGAGGAGGATAGAAATATAGCCCATAATCTTACCAGGGCTACAGATATTTGCCTTCACGCAGTATTGGGGAGCGCGCACAAACAAAATTAGTGCCAAGTATACTTGTTTTTTGAGGGGGCCGTGTATAAAATCAATGGGATAGGCACACCCTAAATATGTAAACAATAATGTTATTGACCCAACGTCTCGGTATCTAGATAAAGGCTCCAGTGGTAGCCAAAACGATGTGCCAATAAGCCATTTCTTTGCGTATTTGGGAGGTGCCCAGCCCTTTGTTATTTTTTGTACAGTACCTTTATAGGTACCAAGATAGCAGCACCCTCTCCAATCGTCTGGCTTACACTAATTAAGCGTATGCCCCAATCACTTCACACTGAGTTTTTATTTTTTTTTATTTCAGAGATTGTAGTCTGGGTTTTTGATAGATCACCCAAAGCTTGCTATAAGTACCATATGGTAAAAACAAATAAGGTTAAATCCCCCTCCCCCACAAAAACAATAGTTGAATAAATCAGCATCTCTCTCATGCTTAAAATCTTTGCACTTTAAAAATTCTACCTGTCTATAACTCTGGTGTTTAAAAAAAAAAAAAAAAAAGGGAGAATAACTAGACATTAACTGGAACATGTCATCTGATGCTATATTGCCCTCGTGTGGAATTGAGGCATATGAACATCATTCATCAGCAGCCACCATCATTATTTTACCCACCCACATTACACAACGTTAACATCTGGAGAGAGAAAAGGGGGAAAAACAAGCCACCATTTGCAATCTGGTTATGTTTTTTTCTGTAACAGTACTGGAAGACTTTGCTATAGCACTGGAAACAGGTGCATGCTTTGTTTATTTTCAAAAATAAGGTTGATCCAGAGTCCAGTACTGCTGGCAAAACTCAAACAATTAATTACATTTAGACACATATGCAGGTCTGTCCAGGACTGAAACGTTGGTAAGGTCAAGATCAATAAAGTAATTGGGCCTGAATGACTTCGGCTCGGATGGGTTGCGTGGTCTTTTTCAGTAACCCCTTTAGTGCCAAGGAGGCCATCGAGGTTCTCATTGAGAGGGTCCTAGATCATCCCACTGGCACTAAGTGGGTTAAGAACCATTATGTTGTATACCACGTAATACCTTATTAGCCTTTTGGTTGAATGGGAGGGTGGAGGGGGGGGGGGGAATAATGCCTGTAGAGGTGTTTGGGTAGTGTTTAAATCTCTTTATTGGCTGAAGGCCTTCCTTTGTTATTCATCAGGTGTAAATGGGTTAGAAGACATTTCTGACCCAGGATAACAGTCATTTTTATTACCTAACCCTATGGGAGACATGCATTTATTTATTTATAGAGTTAAGAAACTGCAACAGTGATTTTCCTTACAGAAGTAAAAGGGCAGCGTAACGCGTGCTTCTAGAGCCGAGGTGGGCAACCCTGTCGCCAATCACCACAAGTGGCGAATTTGCCATGAAAGTGTGGTGCATTTGAGTTTGCCAGCTCCCACAGTAACAAACTTTTTCCTGATGGCTTGTGCTGGTTTCCACTTTCTGAATGAGTCAACAAAAGTTAACTAGCAGCAGGTGATAATGCTGAGGTGAGTCACGCAGCAGCAGGTGATAGTGCTGAGGTGAGTCACGCAGCAGCAGGTGATCGTGCTGAGGCAGCAGGTGATCGTGCTGAGGTGAGGGAAGCAGCAGCTGACGAACAGTGTGTGTTGTTTTAAATGTTCGATTGAGCAACCTAATTTCTCCATTTTTACATGGTGTGGCGATTTTGACTTCTCATTCGCCACTTCTGTGGCTACATTGAAAAAAATAGGTTGCCCACCTCTGTTCTAGAGCAACCATCCACAGTAGTGATTTCATCATTTAACCACTACTAGATGCTAAAATAAAAAACAGACCAGTAACAAAAATTATTTTTATTGTTACACAAGTTAACAGTTTCATATTTGGTTAGCAATACAAACTTCTTCAAAATCAAGCACAATTTTAATTCATATACAAGTTTGTCGGTTCAGATGACTCATCCTTAGCAATTGTTCCCATGTCCGTTAAAAGAAATAGCACCAAAAACCACCACATCCAATCACAGAATCGACCTGTCCTCCATTAATTATGAAGATTAATATTGCAAATAATTTCCCCGATTGTAAAAAAAAACAAATCCCAGAGTTTGTCCCGCAATAATTTAATCTCGCTAATTACAACATAAAACAAATGCTAACCTTTGTATTTCAACATCTATAGAGAAACGGTCAGCTTTAAAATATTTTACCAAATTGATTTTATGTAGCATATTAAAAAGCATAACAAAAGAGTAAGGCAAACTGGAATCAGGACAACAACTAAAAAAGGAGTCACCTTTATAATTGGCTACACACAATTCAATACACTTAAGGTTGTAATGCCCCATATACTTTATCAAAGTAAGAAATCACAGTGATTGGAAATTTGAAAATACTTTTAACTCAATTCAGTATGTGCCACACAGAATGTAATTTCAGTGCCACACACAAAGGACACAGTGGGTGATACAAGTACAAAGTGAACAGGGTCATCAGCACACAATGCAAACATATACAGCCAAATGACACTTTCATGTACTGTAAAGGATTACTAGACTAATTTACAATACCAGTGTTTCAAAACAGATATTACTTGCATTTCAGGTTAACACCTTGTTGATGTCATTTAAACCGTAAAACTAGCCAACAAATTTCAAAACAAAAATAAAATAAACTTGGACTTATCTACACTACAGTCTTTTTTACCCTCATCACTGCCCAGTCCTGAGCCAATAAGTTGAGATACAGTCGACGTTACATACAGCAGGATTTCTTTAAAGATGAATGCACACAACTCCGATTAATGGAGAAAAAAAATTAAATGGCTTAGAACATACTTTCTTTTGCATATCAAATGGGGATCAAACCATTATAAACCCATAAGCAGACATGCCTACACAGAAAAGGAGTTAATAGAGCAACAACTCAAGCCTTACCTAAATATCTAGTCCTATGATAATTTCATTGTGTAACTGACAGTCTATTAATCAGTCAATCGTACTATTATCTGGAGAGATCTACATTAAAAATAAAGTGACTTCAGCACATATTGCGATCCCTACATCTAGCATGCTAGGATACTCCCAATGAAAAGCCATGCAAATATAAAGAATATTACATCTACATGGGTAGACTAACATCCCAGCATAACTTCACATTTCCTCATCTATAAATAGTTCGGCAATCTTCTATAATATTGCAAAGTTGAAAATACTTCCTCTTTCAGTGTTGCAGCCTTTGTAAAGGCAAACTACACGTGAGAAATAAAAGCACACGGTAAGTGCATGATCGTATTAAAGCACGCGGCATGAATAGGATGCTTATTAGAGACGTGTGAAGGTCTTCGCATGTATTGCAAAACTTTTTGCCAGATCAAGGTCCATTTTGCAACCAGTGATGGTCCAACAATCACCAGTTTGTAAACGTCAGCGAATGTTTCGCACATCTCAAATGCAGATTAGCACACACCTATATATTTCTATGCTTGTTCCAAAGGATCAGGCTTCCATTTACCATGCTGGAATCCATAGTGTATCATTTTATATCAACGTCACTTCAGAAAACATAAGCTCAGTTTTATTTTCAAATAAAGCAATTTTACAATACACTGGTCTCAATAGAGCAACAATTAACATACCATGGAGGTACAATAGTACAATATTGCTACATATTTGTGGTTTGACTCTCAAACACAATAGACACATTGGGTAACACTTCTATAATTAAGTTGTAGTATCCTTCACATATTACAAAATTACTGGTTAGATGCACATAAATATGGCCCTTACATTTTGTATTATTGAACCAATCAGAGTTGTAATAAAGATAGAAGATGGTACTGTGATAGCCAAACAAGCTTTTGTAATAGGGGGGTGGGGAGGGAAGATACCTTTGATGGCTCACTGTGTTGAGCACACATCTTCAGGACCACATATAAAAGTGCCTGCTGAGTGATCCTGAAAGGTTACTTTTTGAGGCGACAATCCCACTTTTTCTTTTTAACATACTGTGTTTGACATTGTGGCTTGCTTTTGGCTCGTGGAGGCAGTTTGGTATACCCAGCAGGGAACTTTAAACCAGGTAAATATCTTGGGGGAAAGAATTCTGCACCAGAGGACCCCCTGACCAACAGTTCCTTCCCTAAACTGAATTCCTCTTATTCAGCTTCCTCTTCTAATTTCCACACAGAGGTGGCCTGCTCAGCCATGGTGTGCGCCTGATGAGTGCAGAAGGTATACCTGGGCCACAATTTACCCCTTTCTTGGTTGCTGTAATCTCAGGTCTGTGCTTCGCTAACTCAATGGCATGCTACCATTTGTACCGTGTTAACAATACAAATTTTAATGCAAATGAACCACCAGGAGAAATTGATAAATAAAATTAGCTTTGTGAATATGGTATTTCAAGTCCGAACCATAAATAAACAACCGTCTAATTAGATATTGATTACTCCAATATCTTAATTCTTAAACAAACAAAAACAAGAATGCTTGACTATCGTGACAGTCCTATATTAAAGTGAAGCCACAATTAACGGTGATTTTTTGTCAACGTTAATATTGATGTCAAATTTAACGAATATTGAAAATATTCATATAAGGAATTAATGCAAGGATTAGTAATAGCATACTGTATATGTAAACTACAATCAAATTGATTATGTGAAATAATAAAGTTAACTAAATAAACAGAAATATTGGATATACATTTATAATTCCATAACATACATTAAGTACATATTTTAGATTTAGGAGGCTATAACTAAATGGTTTAATCTATTTTCATGTATCCCATCTGGTTTTAGTGTCAAATTTCTCAATCCACTACATTTCCTTTAGTCCATTTTAATATTTTGACATTACGACCAGCGTAAATATTTTGTTCCCCATTGCATATTTGAATGTATTATTTTTTTGTGTGTTCTGATATACATTCTTTCAACTTTGATCATGCCAACGTAAAAGGTTAGCGTGTAAACCACACCTTCTGTATTGCAATTGAATCTTTGCTATAATACATGTTACAAACTGAAACTACTATTATCCTCTCACACAAAGTAGAATTAAAGACCACCACCATTCTAGAACTAGAATTAAACCACAAACTTAAAAACCACAATGGTAACAAGAACTGCTAGTGCAAAATAAATGTACTTCTTGGAAAACAGCACTAACAAAAAAACAATTCTGTGATAGTAAGTTATTAACACCAAACTATATTACTACTTTAACCCAGATATATATCTTAACTTCAGTTCTTTCCCGTCGTCGGTACGCTACTTACTGTATCTGTAAATAAAGACACTGATGAAATGACGGACTATTTGCTATGGTGTGCAGCTATTGTAAGGAAAAGCACCACAGATAAGGTGTATGGAAGTCATCATAGATTTCAACCGTTATCTCCGTGTTACACAGCTCCAAAAGAGTCGACAAAGTACTCTTCATCCTGCAACTGGGATCCAACTATTCTAAACGACTAGAACACAGGATCATGCCCACCCAAATGCCACAGCCATCAGTGATGGCTTACAAGACACACGCACAAACCTTCACTACCAGGGGGCCAGTAACACATCAGCATTGCAGGCCTCACTGGCAGTGGAACAGTTAAATTGGAAGGTAATGGCAGAAATCAGCCACACTTATTTCAGGGGCGACGACACGACATCCTTGGCCCTCTGGTTAGTTTGGGTAATCTACTATTCCATATCACGCTTACACGTTAGAAAGCCACATTAATAATATTGATACTCCGTTATGAAGAGAGTTAAGAATAGTTAACCATACTGTAGTTGCCACACACAAAAAACGCCACAATTAGAACAATCTTCACAATGACATTACATCAATCACAAGCACTGGGCAAGTGCTTTCCCAAAAGTCAGTGTGTACAACTGAAGATGCGATTTGTTACAACAATTCTCCATAAGACAAGACTTGTATAGTTTAAGTTTTGTAGCTGGCATTCAGCAGACACTACTCACTGCCGACAGTCCCTTTGTGTCTTTACTTCTATTGGCTGGAGATCAAATCCTTCAGCTTCCTAAAGGGGATCGACGATACATACCTCAAATGAATATCTACTGTAGCCAATATTAATTAAATCGTCAACACTATTCATTCATAAATACACACAACACATTGTGTTTCGTTTAGCTTTTAAAAATATAATTAGTTTCCTAATAAACTGAGTCTCTAACTTCATCGTGCTTGCACCAAAATCATAGTCACTAGATTACTTTCCTCGATAACGCATCAATTCACAACGGCCAATGCATTAGAATAGTAAATCGTACCATGCAACAAGAACGGAAACCTTACATTTTATCTAATGGCTCACTCCAAACATTCACAGGTAAGACATGATTGTCCAAGCCACAGGATAAGACCAATAAGGGCAATTATTTACCACACACACACACACACACACACACACACACACACACACACACACACCTTATACTGTATGTGCAAAAAGCTTTGTGCTGAAAAGAAAATGCAGGAAAGAGTTTGCACTGAACTAAAAAACCCTAAAGGACTTTCCCAAATGAACCAGTAAGATAACTTTGGTAATGTAGTTGGCTTTATGAAAACACATATCAGCCTAAGTCTAGTGTAATCTGCATTGACCTTTTACTGGTTTCCTGAGTAATTGTTTCTGCCAAACGTTCCTAATCAAATGTAATAAGTAATAAAACAGTATATTAATTCCCTAAAATAGATTGATACAATAAATATGGAATGTATTTCCCTTTAAATTAAAAGTACCTCACAAAGAAACTAATTTTGATTAAAAGTGCATACTATATTAAAGTTATTAGTGCCCAAAAGTGGATAAAAAAAAAAAGTCTCAGAACTCCTGAGTGATACCACCTAATAACATGCATTACAATATTTATACGTCATATTCCTATGCTACCAATACCTTTACGTATCAATTAACTCCAAAGCAGCAATCCCCCAAAATTATTTGTACGCTTACATGAACCAGGGGATCCCCTAGAGCGGATCTGTGATATGCCGATCTCCAGAGCAACCCCCAGCTTCCAACAAAAAGGAATGGGGTTTTAAAAAAATACAAATATGTTAAAACAGTCGCCAGGGTCAAAAATAGCAAGCAGACGTTGTGACTTTTGATTGGTTGCTGGAGCCATTGTGTGTCCTCTAGGCAAGTATTCTTGCTAGGTGGACAAATCAGTCAGAATCCAGGGGATCGGCAGGTCAGCTCTGGTGGAGCCCTGTACAGGCAAGCTTAAAATAAAAAGGCGACCAGACGGGACAATGTACTAAGCTCTAAATATACAGTACTATGGGAAATGTTGGCTCTTTATTTCAGCCAAGTATTCTAATTCCTACGGTTTCTGTACTAATTTCATGCAACCCACAGAACTGGGGCAGTCTCAAGCCATTTGTGTGGTAGAAACTATGGTGACAATACTTCAAGAAAATAATATATAGTATTTTTGGTTAAATATGAAGCCTTGTACATTAGTGAAAAATGGAGCATACATTCCTAATGGTCAAGAACTATTTAAGCATTTAGCAATTCCACTCATCATCTTTGGCACATAAATTAATGTTAGGATAAATTGTATTGAAGCGATGCAGCAAGAATATACAGTATGTTTAACAAAATGTAGTCATTACGTGAATGAAACATCGATTCCAAGCTCTATATGTGATAAATTAGAAATGCTGTATATGATGCGTTGGACATATGTATAACATATTTTTGTATATGCGTTTCCTTTTCATGGCAAACATTTTCCATTGTAACTTGTACCCCCCCCCCCCGTATGTTGCCAGACTTCTGAACCCATTGCAGTGCAACTTGCCCTAGGCCCCCAACAGATTGGAGGCATTGCAGTTACTTGAAACTCTGAACATGCTCATCCTCGTGCTCTCTTTTGCACTCTTCACTATTTGTGTTCATCTTCTCATCGACCCAGCAGGTCTTCCCAGGACACAGCTCCTGCAAAGCCCTTTCCACATCCTCTTGCTTCACCGCGTTGCTTAAGGAGCTTTTTGGCAATGTAATTTGCAAAGCACACCACAAAGCCGTGCGAGCCTTCCGGGTAGAAGAGACCATCTCCTTAATGGCAGCTGCCAAAGCAAGAACATCTAAGGAAGAAGAAAAATACATGAAATGGTTACAGATTACATACAACAGTTCCTTTCTCACTCCATTGTGAAACACTTAGGATTATAGAAATTGATTAACATTCGAACATTCATAGGTGACATTTGCGAAATGAACGCTCATTTATTTGCTCATGAATGCATAGTGCCCGAGGAACCCTTGCATTTTTTGTACTTTACAAGGCTGTAAAGTCTGCATTGCTTAATATTGGACTACAGCATGTTGCATGCCACGGTTTGAGGATGACTGCACAATAATGCTTCTGAGGCTGACCGTAAGGATCGGGGAGCCAAGCCGCACTCCCAACTTACCTCCGCTCTCGCCGCTGATACGCACACCGCTACGTCGGGGACTGCTCTGCGGGCAACTCGCGCGCACACGTTGCCCCAGGCTTTATGCCTCCATGGAGGATTTGTGCGGCGCGTTTGGCGCACACAGATTCCTCCTCAGAAAAGTACCAGGAATCCTCTTCCCACCTGATTCACCCATCTCATTCCTTGCTGCTGACGCACCTCCATGCTGCAGGTTTCTCATTATTTGCTCCCTCCTACTTATGCTCAGCTGCCCCACTGGCAAATTGGCTGAGCATCATTCAATGTTCCATTGTGTTCATTGCTTCCTAGCCTCACAGTCTTGTCTTGTTTGCAGCTCTCTGTCATTGACCCGGCTGTTTTGGACTCCTGACCCCAGTTAACTACGACAATCCGCCCCTTTCCAACCCTGACCTCGGCATCCGTACAACAACCATTCTCCTCTCTCCAACCCGGACCCCGGCTAAATCTGCAACGATCCATACCTCTCCAACCCAGACCCCGGCAAGTATATCGACTCTCTATCTCTCCAACCACGACCCGGCTACCTTGACCAACCTACATTCCAGACGCGCCCACGCAGCTGTGGGTGGTGTTTATATCCATCTCCACCTCGGCCATGCCTTGTTTGCGGTGAGCACATCGTGACACTGACATCACCTGCATGTTAGCTTCTTTCCACTATATATTGGCCCAGTTACACAAATGATCAAAATGTTTTGAGTGTTTACCAAAACTGGAAAGTTGTTTAGAGCCCATTTAGAACTTTTGCAATGTATTACAAGTCTATGACACCACAGCCTTTAAAGCTGCTGTATCTTGTACGACCACAGTAAACCAAAAAGGTTTACATTACTTTTCCTATTGTTTTAGGTCTGAAGCGCTTATTCCCACTATGTGTTATAATATTATGTCACGTGTATTACTACTGTAAAGCGCCACATGGACGCCACTATGTAAATAAAGATATACATATATTACATGGATGAAATAGTAGTGATGGACACCTATAAAGTGTTTTACATTTATTTTAGTTTGCATCTTTGCATGTTGAACAAGAGTTTGCACAGACAAAAGCCCCCATTACCATCCTTGTCCCTCTGACATACAGTAAGAGTCTAGGCTACAGAAAACACTATTGAATAGCACACTCCCACTGAATACTCCCTGAATGGAAATCATGTTTTTTTCTGAGAAAATAAAGCAGACAAGCCTTTGCTTTAAAAGGCATGTGTTTTAGGTAATAATTACATTCTTGATTGTCTCACACCAATTTTGTAAACCAAAGATAGCACCTTCTAACTGCATAGTGGAACTTTGCCAACTATTTGTCTGCAATGAAAACGGGACAATACTCACCCTTCTCGTTATTATACCGAGGTGCTCCTTGTTTTTGCCGATTTGCAACATTAACAATCTCATCCCTGCGTCGTGCTTGTGTCACGTGTATGGCTTCCAAATGGTGCTCCAGGGCAAGAGATATATTGACATGAAGAGCAGAACCGCGGAGTCTTTCCATTATTTTGGCCAATGAGAGAGCCTAGCAAAACAAACATAATAAGTACAGCTTTAAAGGGTTTCCTAATGCAATATATTAAAAAGGAGAACAGAATTAAAGGGAGATGTCTGAAATGTGGACACCGGAGTCGGCCAGCTGGAAACATCAAGTTGGTAATCCACCGAAGGCTCTTCCATTGTCCTGTGTCTCAGTGCAGTAAGAGTAAAAGGGTGAAGACTAAATAGAACTTGGTAGCCAGCTCTGTAATAATCTCCAAATATTAAGAGAAATGACTACTACCATGCTTGTTATTACTAGGTGTTCCTATGGCAAAGGGTAACAGAAAATTACATTTATGGCATTATAATTATCTAAAACTATAAAGGAGTCCAATCATAGTGAGAAATACCAAAAAGGTAACAATTGCTCAAAACTTATTATTGTATTTAGACAAATATATAATCACACAATGGAGCAAAACTCCTGAAGCACATACAGGCATATGAAGATTGCTGTATTTTCAATAATGTCACAAAAAAAAAAAATCTGAAAAATGTGTAAGTATAAGCCTTTTTCCCCAATATAAAATGGGATTTAAAAAAAAAATAACTATCTATAGATTGACACCATAGAGGAGACTGAATTTGTCAGGAAACCGCACAGCTGTTTGTTGAGAGACTACTATTGGAGTATCATTCCCAAATTATATATGTTCTATATTAACAATATTGTATTCCCTATTACTTTACCTTATTAGGACTCATGTATGAACTACTTTTTCTCTAATATTGCCTCAATCTGTAGATAATTATGATCAAACTTCTATACCCCATTATGTATGGTCTTGGATGGACATGTACACCAAAATTTAGAATCCCCATACAGCCCAGCATGTTTTTTGTACAGTTAAGAATTTTTACAACAATCACAGTTAAAACAGTAACAATGAATTACTTGACTTATAAGTTAATACCATTTGTTCAGACCTTAAAAAGAAATTCTTCCCTGAAGAGGTGCCTTTTTAAGGTTGAGAAGACAGTTGCAAAATGCGTTTATCAGAATTTAGATACTGGAAAGTGCTTTTATCTTTGTCACATGATTATCCCTATTGCACCTCAAACGCCTTCAATTATTTTCTTGGCTGTAGATCAACACATTGTTTAATTCAGAATGAAATGTAGGGCAACTGTGCATAAGTGACCTAACTTTTATTGCAGCCTTTATTTCTTAACCCACAAACAAAATACCTCTACTTACTCTAGCTTGCTCTCTTAACTGATCAACAATTAAACGGTCAACTCTGGATGGATTTGGAGGAAGCCGGGACACTGTTGAATTGTAAGAGCTGGACACACGATTCCCTGGAAAGCTTCTAGCAAGCTCAGCTTCAGTCTAAATAAAAAAAATAAAAAATGTAAATTAAAAGATGTACTTTTTTGCATTAAATGATAATATACATGCACACTTCATTCTGGGGGGAAAAAAACCCCATAAGATTAAAACCCAGTCAAGATGCCACCAGAATACTGGACAATAATTTAAAATGTTGTGCTAGGGAACTAGTCGCTTTGCTGCTGAGGCCTTTCAAGGGGAGCACCAGCTGGAGGTTATAATAAACATGGTGTAGGTCAAATGTACATTGCACAGAGGAACCCGATCTTAAATTATCAGTTTCTCCTGGGCCAAAGCAATCTAATAGCAATGGCATGTTATATACATTGAAAGTTTCCAAAGAAATTATCATTTTTTTTTTTTTTTTTAAACCAACACCCTGCAATGCAATCTGTTACCATGGAAACGCTCCATTTTTTTATTTTATTTTTTACCTAATCTCTTTATGACAGTTTGTTTTTAAATCAAGGTACATTTTCAGTCTTTGCTCTGTAAAGTAAGTAGGAGGCTCTTAATATCAGATTTGACTACAAATAGAGAGGTCTGGTTCAAAATACCAATAGTACTCCAAATGAATCGAGCATACTATCAATTTCTAGAATCTACAAATAATGGTTCACTTTTAAATTACAGGGAAGGTCTCTGGGTAACAAGCACATGATCACATTTAACGGTGTCTTTTTTTTTGCTGCCTATGCATTTTAAACATGGACATTTCCCACTGGCTCTCCATTATACAGCATAAACGCTGATCTCCAGGTCTTTATCCAGAATGCGGATATGCCCATTATTCTTTGTATGTGACTATTGGGTGAAACTGGTTTTCTGGACCTTTAAAAGACACGTATACTCTTGATTTCTTTACATTTAATTGTGGGAGAGGTCAGGAGGTCCTGTTACTTCAATACCCCACATAACGGGTTTGAAATAATAAATTCTCTGACGTATTAGCCGTTTAGGGTTTTTCTTGCCTTTTTCCTTTCTCTCTCTAGAAACCTCCATTGTTCACAGCATTCTTCAAGCCGAACGTGAAGTTCGTTGGCAGGTCCACTGCGATTTCGTGGAGGCCTATAACCGTTGAATGGTGTCGGGAAAGCAAAGTATGTTGTGGGAATGTCACCACAAAACAGATCACTTATGAAGGGATTGAGGTGGTTTAAGTCTTCATAGTGAAACAGGTCGACTAGGTCAGAGAATGGAAATGGTGGAGGTGCAAAAGCAATGCTGGTTGGCGGAGAAAAAGCTTGTGGGCTAAATGAAAAATTCTGGTTTTGCTTGAAGTCGGACATCAACGAGAAAGGTGGCAGAAAAGAGGCATTGATAAAGTCAGACATGTTTCCAACATTTGGGTCTTGATTCTGCCGGAACAGGTTATATTGCTGTTGTCTGATATTTTCCTGTTGAAAATTCCAGTTTCTTCTCCCTCTTCTATCACCATTACTGTTATTCTGCAGGCTGTGTTTTTTGGACAGCTTGTGATACTTTTCAGAGGTATTATTTAGAGGTGCCCATGGAGGTGGGAAACCAGGAGGCATTTTCCGATAAGTTCCTTCCTTACTAGGAGGGCAGTGGGCAAAAGATTTACCTGGTTTCTGGTTTTCAATAAAACTGGAAAACGCCATTCTACCAGGAGCACCGTTTTGTGCATGTCCCTCTTTCATTGAAGAGGGTACAGGAGATGCATGTGAGAAGTAAGGGGGCTGAGATAAAGAGTGATATGGTGGAGATCCATCTGCCACACTAGAGCTTGCAGGAGATGGAAGTGGGATTGTTGCCAATTGTTTCTGTGTTCCCAGTGCATCACTATCTAACCATTTGTTCCCATTACAAGAAGTGTGAAAGGTCTTATTATGATGGATATTGTTAACAGGAGAATCATATTCATGACACTTCGTAAAATGCTCCTTTCGGCTATAGTGATTTATGTTTTCATATTCAAAATTCCCTACTTTTGGGAAGCTACTGTAACCGTTTTCTGCTCCGTTATTGTATTGTTTACGGTGTACGGCAGTAGGAAATCCATGCTCTTTAGACAACTGTTGATCATAGTTGTAGGTTGATGGTCTGATACTACCCAAAGATGCAGAGTCATTGTATGTTTTAAGACACTTTTCTTTACCCCAAGCATCTCTTGAACAGGGAGAGCAATTGCTTTGATTGAAGGTATTATTTTTCATGAGCTTTCCCCTTCCTCGGTCAGCTTTCCACAATGGTGTCTGAAAACCAGAGCAATCTTCTGCGTGCTGAGAATCTTTGCTGAAATTGACACTGTTTGTTCCATAGTCCTTACACTTCAATTTCCTGTAATCTCCAATGGATTGGTTAGGTCCTTCACCATGGATTGCCACGTCTTCTTGATGAAAGACTGAATTCAGCTTTAAAGCCGGATTCTCAATGTACAGGTCTTTGAGGAAGTCTTCCAGCTGTGGATTACATGCATCAGAATGAGATGTCCAAGAGTCCAGTAGACCGAGATCTTTAAATCCTCTTTGAAGGCTCTCCATGTCAGGTAACTTTCTCCGTTGGTCTTTATACGTTTGGGTACCAATCACATTTGGCAAGTCACCATTTTCTAGAAGGGTGCTGGGAAGATGTTCAGAAAATTCTCTATTGTCACCAATATCTGAAGCCCATAATGGAGGAAACAATCTAGATAGTGAATCCCTGAAACAGATAAACAAAAATAACTTACTACAAAAAGGTTTTGTCGATTATATACATGAACATGGTTTTAGAAAACCTTAATATTCTCCAAGACTTCTAAATTTGTCGAGTGTTTTTACAATCATTACATGATTAATTTGATAAACGTCAAAATAGATTTTTTGGTTTTTAAACTGAGTGTTTCCGTAATAACAGATTGCTTCGTTTTAGGGGCTTATTCATAAAGTTCTGTTATGGGTTAAAGCAGCGGTTCTCAACTCCAGTACTCAAGCGCCCCTCCCCCCCCATCCCCCCCAAAAGGTCAGGTTTTCAGGATATGCCCGTTTCAGCACAGGTGGCTCAGTTGAAGTTAAAAGTGTTCTTTTTTTATTTTTTCAAATACAAATTCAGAGAATTACACAAGGTTTCATAGAGTATCCTGTATTTTAATTAACACTTAAAAGACGAATATATGCTCAAAAAAATTGAGAACGGTCTGACAATGCATGGTCATTGTAGCCAGCATCCAGGCGTTCAACTCCTACAGTACATATACTTGTGCACCCTTGTTCGGAGCTCTGCCCCTCAGTGACACCATGCAGTCACCCATAGTTGTCCTCTGTTCAAGACGCAATGGGTTTCATTGTGGTATGCGACTTCAGGTAATCGTGTATAGAGTAATTGGTGACTAAATATAGCATCCTGGACACAATAATAACCGCTTAGAGTTCCATAACCAAGTAAAAATGAATATAAATCGATGCTTAAAAATGGAGCAATTCAATCCAAAAAAAAAAATCCCCACACACAGAATTGGAATTGGGAGGTCGTCTAGAACAGTTTTCTGCTCTGGGGACCCAGGGGCGCCTGAGATTTTTACTGCTGAAGTAACTGGTCCTGTTTTTTTTTTTTAAAGGGGGATTTAATTGGCCATCCAATAGGAAGATGCAACTGATGTGGTCTTCACCGGTAATTATCTCAGAAACAAAGGGGGTCCCCAGAGCTGAAAAAAAGTGGCATTTGGCTCCATTGATACACCTGGTTTAAAAAAACAAAACAAAAAAACAAACACGATTAGGAGGAACTGTTCCTTTAAGCCTTTGATCGAAGACGGGCCAAACCATTGATCCTACAATAAGTCCTTCACAAGCGGCACAAGCTTGTTTGAATGGATTTTCTGGAAATTGTACAGCAGAACCTTCTGCTGGTTTACAGAGCAACACATTAACATTTTATATATCTCAAAATTAAGTGAATAAAACCAGACCTATAGAATATATTTTATAAAATAGTAGCAACATCTACATTTTCATTGAGACCTGTTGCTAGAAGTTATACTGTATATTATGGTTCACATGTGGTTTGCAAGTCAAATACTTTTTAGATCGGGATGGTCACATTCCCTTTATTGAAAAATAATTTCTTCTCAGTAGCATAAACTTAATTCTTATGCATAATTATTTTTTTTATAAACCAAGAGATTTTTATTTACAGACATGTGGGCGGCCATGGGGAACAGATTTGTCCTAATTTAAGATTACCTATTTATGGGATACTGGGAAGACCTATTTTTCTGGAACAGTAATGTGATGTCTCAAATCGGAAGCGGACCCGCAGGACTGAGGTAGGGATGCAAATAAACCGACCATAGCCCACGGACAGAGTCATGTAAGAGTATCCGTAGTCGGTAAGCAGACAGGGGTCAGAGCTGACGGCAGTGTTGCAAAATCCAGGAGACGGGCAGGTCAGGGCAGGCAGAAAGCAGCGAGATCGGGGTCACAGTCCGGGGTCAGCAACAGGGGAATCAACACAGCCAAAAGGGTATAGTGTGACTGCAAAGACCAACAAGAGCTGCAAACGTTAGAACTTTGCTCGGCGACTCCCACTAGGGACTGCAGCCATATATAGCAGGCTGCCAGTAACCAAAATGGCCACAGTGAGCAGAAAGGGCAGGTGAGTTGGAAAACCCAAACCGCCGCAAAACCCGCCACGGATCGAGCCGGATCCTTACAAGTAATCCCTTTGGAGTGGATCTGGTGCTCTATGGTAATTTCATTGACAAAATTTAGAATAGAGATATAACTAGCTTTAAAATGTTAATTCCAATCATCAGGTCTTTTTTCTTTTTAACCTATTAACATTCCCCCTGTCTCAAACATTGTGGGTATTTTATGGTTTGGTGTAGATTTTAAAATAGGAACAGACATTTAGCATAAAGTCAAAGCTTGTAACAATTATTTAGATGCACCAAGCAATCAGAATGGAAAAAAGGGGAAACATTGATGATCAACTACAGTAGCTGCAATGGATGGATCTAAGTAGTATATGGATAATCCTAGTGATAAGCAGTGGGTGCAAAACTGTGAATTGATGAGTGAATACCCGAAAAAAAAAAGTGTACACAATTAAAACATATAACACTGTAATTGAAGTGTAACAGGGACTTCTCTCTGTTTAAACTGCCTCAGAATATTGTATTGTATGTCTTTATTTATATAGGGCCATTATTGTACATAGCGCTTCACAGTAGTAATACATGGGGTAATCAAATAAATAACAGATAATATAAATAACAGATCATGGGAATAAGTGCTTTAGACATAAAAGTAACATTTCGGAAGAGGAGTCCCTGCCCCGAGGAGCTTACAGTCTAATTGGTAGGTAGAACGTACAGAGACAGTAGGAGGGAGTTCTGGTACGTGCGTCTGCAGGGGGCCAAGCTTTATGTATCGTGTTCAGAATATCCACAGTGCTATTCATATGCTTCTTTAAGCAAGTGTGTCTTAAGGTGGGTCTTAAAGGTGGATAGAGAGGGTGCTAGTCGGGTACTGAGGGGAAGGGAATTCCAGAGGTGTGGGGCAGAAAGTGAGAAAGGTTTAAGGCGGGAGAGGGCTTTAGATACAAAGGGGGTAGAAAGAAGACATCCTTGAGAAGAACGCAAGAGTCTGGATGGTGCATAACGAGAAATTAGGGATGAGATGTAAGGAGGGGCAGAAGAGTGTAAAGCTTTAAAAGTGAGGAGAAGAATGGAATGTGCGATGCGGGATTTGATCGGAAGCCAGGAGAGGGTTTTCATGAGGGGAGATGCTGAGACAGATCTAGGAAAGAGTAGAGTGATTCTGGCAGCAGCGTTTAGGATAGATTGTAGGGGAGACAGGTGAGAGGCAGGAAGGCCGGACAGCAGGAGGTTACAGTAATCAAGACGGGAGAGTAATCAAGACGGGAGAGAATGAGGGCCTGAGTCAGAGTTTTAGCAGTCAAGCAACAGAGGAAAGGGCGTATCTTTGTTATATTGCGGAGGAAAAAGCGACAAGTTTTAGAAATGTTTTGAATGTGAGGGGCGAATGTGAGAGAGGAGTCGAGTGTGACCCTAGGCAGCGTGCTTGGGCTACTGGGTGAATGATTGTAGTTCCAACAGTAATGTGGAAGGAGGTAGTAGGGCCAGGTTTGGGAGGAAGTATAAGGAGCTCTGTTTTAGCCATGTTGAGATAAAGGCGGCGGAGGGCCATCCAGGATGATATAGCAGAGAGACATTCAGAAACTTTGGTTTGTACAGCAGGTGTAAGGACAGGTGTTGAAAAGTATATTTGTGTGTCGTCGGCATAAAGGTGATATTTAAACCCAAAAGATGTTATTAGGTCACCTAGAAAGAGTGTGTACAGAGAAAAGAGAAGATGTCCCAGGACAGAGCCCTGGGGTACCCCCACAGAGAGATCAATAGAGGAGGAGGAGGTGTTAGCAGAAGAGACACTGAAAGTACGATGGGAGAGGTAGGAAAATATTCTGAGGAATCTAGCAGGGAGCTAGTTAATTGCGGCCAGGCAATTAGCCAGGCTCCACCTGGCTAATCAGAGCTCTAGAACAGCCTCCTGTGAGAAACTGCTACAGAGATTCCTTAGCACAAGTGTGCTCACACAGGAGAGCAGAGACTCCATAGCACACAACTGGGCTTACATGAGGAGAAGATGATATCTTGAGCACTAAGGCTGTGCTGATAAGATACACGAAGAACAGACTTATCTTCCTGGAAGTGGCTGGACTGCAACACCTGCATCTGGAGGAACCGGACACGCCGCACCAGCACAGCCAGATAAGACTTTCTTATATATTTCTCCCGGAAAAATATATTATGTTTTTCGACAGGGAACTAGTCTATCCAGCCAGTCAAAGATAGTTAGGGCATGTATTGTCTATTTAGTCTCCAAAGTGGACTAGGTGTTTGTTTATTTTGTTTTTGTATGCTGTAGAGTTTAAAGGAACAGGCACAATAAAGCCATGTTTTAATTTCACCCAAATTGGTCTCCATTAGCATACCTCTGCACACATCTCTTACATGGAGTATAAACCGTTATTAAAAACTCTGTATCCTGGTTTTGGTGGTGATATTGGCAGTCAAAGATGAAATAATTATGTGTCAACACATAGTGTAATAGGTCCAGAACTATTGTGCTTCCCAAATCTAAGTTTCTGGTGGATAGAAAATGTGCACATGCTGGGAGGCCATTGTCATGCCTAATGCTGGTGTATAACGACTCTACATCAAGAGTTGCAAGGAACGTCTCAGAGGGGACAGCAATGCCACAAAGTCTGTTCAGAATATCTATTGCGTCCTGAATGTGAGATGGTAGACTTGTCGATATACACACTGCTGCCTTTAGTGACTAAGTTATTGCCAGAGAATGGCTCATCCGGGAGGGGATGCGATTGGTTCTTATGTATTTTCGGGAGACTGTAAAAAGTTGCGATGGTTGAAGACTTGAGAAGCATAAATTCCTATTCCTGCCTGGTGATAACATCGTCTAGTCCTCTTTGTAGAATGATGACTAATTATTTCTTGTCATGTGATGTGGGACTGCTGTCAAGAGTGTTATAGCACGGTTTGTCACCTAATCCGAATAGGCTCTTATTTTCTGAGACATAGGAGTCCGCGTCTTGAATGACAATGTCGGACGTTTCAGTGCTTGATATTAAAGCTTTGAGTCGCTCTCAGAGTGAGACTCTCTCCGAGTCTTTCACCGAGTCTCTCACATCAATACAATTCACACAGTGATAAGTAATTAGTTAAGTTGCAGATCGATCTGCGAAGATTCGGCTTGGGGGTTCACTAAATGTGCATTTATAAGTCATGACTGTCTCTAATGACTTTAGAGTGTGTGTATAGCAACAAGGTACCATGCAGCTTTGTCACATCTATCATCTCTTATGTGTCGACATACTGTAATTATTTCATCTTTGACGGTCAGTATTACCACCAGACCCAAGGTATAGTGTTTTTAATTACTGTTTATACTTTAGTGATGTTTTAATTTATGCATGAAATTTTATATTTTATAAGGGTGGTGTGCAATAAAATGAGTTCTCTGGCAGGGTACACTTCTTTGTACCTTCCATTTTTTTTCTGGTATTCACAAAGCAATCACCATTTAAAATGGTTGCAAAATAGTCCTCATCCCATATGGGCAATTTAATCAAAATTGGTCTTTTTAGACAAATCATCACTGGTACTTCCACACAAAGGAAAAAAAAAAAAGGTGAAAATGGTCATCGCAAAACCTTGGTCAAAAACTCATAACCAAGGATTAATACCTATGCAACGAGCAAAAAAATACTTACACGGACAAATTAATATGGAAACTACTAACTTTTTATAAATAGTCATATCATATTAAAAACATTACGTGGCCCTGAGGAATATTAAGTTGTGTTCCTATCAAGATGTCGCTTATCTGACACTTTTTATGTTGAAGCTAGGTGTCAATTTGTAGCACGAATTAAAGCCACAAAAGGGTAAGGAAATTACAAATATGGCAACGTGTGTAAATATACACAACGGCAGATAGTGTCTTCCCACTGCTATACAAGAAAAGGATTTAAGTTAAGGATTTATAAATTGCGGTGGATTCCAGTATATAGGAGGAATCTTCCTTCCAAAACACATTTATTTGTACATAAAAGTAACACACCACAAAAAATTAAAAAATAAATTTTCCGAAAAAGGCTTCTCATGACATGGTGTACAAAAACATTGAGATGTGGCAGAGACCAGTTACATACAGTTTATGGGTCTAGAAAATCACATTTCTATGCAAGCAGGAAACTTTCTGGATTTTTTAATTAGATACCATAGGATGTAGATGTAATTATAATATATTACGTGCTTTAGGTCGAATGTTATTAAATTCATTGTTTTCTTTTTTCTAGATTGTGCATACATTTTTAAATGTACATTATGCCCTTTGTATACATTTTAAATGGTTTAATCTTCCATATTTATTTCTTTACTTTATTTAATCCATTTATTTCCCCTCACCAATTACACCATACACTACTTCCGAAGTCAGATGCAGCGATAAAACGGCATTGCAGAGGAAGACTGTGTGTGAGGTTATCAAGTTAACAATGGGCAGAGCTTCCAACTAAGGCATGCGAGAGTCCACAGGGAAGCCAGGAAAGGAGCTGGACGCCAGGCCACTGGCAGCTATGCCCATACACTGATGTATATGGTCTTTTTATACTTGTGAGCGCATGTATGCATCTTTTACACATTTGTAATAAAAATACAGGTTACACTATGAAAGTGTGCATTTCTCTGCGTTAGTGTTCTACGATGGAGATTTGCTTTGTCTCATGAAGCAGCAGAGGTTCTTTGTGTCTTTAACCTAAGGGCTGTTCTATACAGCATGCGGCCGTGCGTTCCTATGAGAACGCGCGTGCACCTGCCGCATGCTTTTCATGTATATAGAGCCGGGAGCTGCAGCTTAGTGTATATGTGTGTGTGTATGTGTGTAGGTATGTGTGTGTATGTGTATGTGTGTGTATGTGTATGTGTGCGTGTATGTGCATGTGTGTGCGAGTGAAAGTAAGTCCTAGATAGATTTTTTTAAAGAAAAAAAAAAAGTTTAATAAATATATATTTTTTTGTTTTACAATCCTTGACACACACACACACACACACACACACACACACACACACACACACACACACACACAGCGGCGCGAAAAGATGAATTTCTTCATCTTTGCCGCTGTCTGTCGGCTCCCCTCTCCCTGCCGTGCGCGCGGCCCTTCTATAGAAAGGCTGACTAATGTCAGCCAACTAAAAATCCGCGTGCGCACGGCGTAGCCCGCACATGGCACTATAGAACGTGCCTAAGCCACTTTTTCTGGACTTTTGTATTTGTAAACCAACATACATATGTGGATTCATATTCTGAATTTCACTTTAACCTGTTTAAGACCATCACATTAGCAGCTTTCTAAACAGTGGTTACATAATCGTTATTTTGATTATTCACTTTATAGTGAAAATTTGAATGTAACAAATCATACATTTCCCACCTGTCCTGCTATTTTTTTCTCCTCATCTTTGTTTGACCGCGACTATGGGGCCATAACTACCAGATATGGTTATAAATACCTACATACAAATGTCCTGCACTCATCAATATATTTAAGTAAATGCATCCTAGATTATGTAAACCTCAATAGCTCAGGTGCTACTCTAATCTCTAAAGATTATCAACATTGTATTAGAACACCAAGAAACCAAGACTTTATAAACAATATTTACACTATAGACAATTTCCATCATAGAAACCACCTCCATGAAACAAGGACACATTTAAAAATAACTTTAACCGTTCATCAAAACCAACATCCTAGAGACAAAAGTGAAAACAAGGTAAGTGAGGAGCCAGAGAGAAAAATAATAATTAGATTTCTCTCCATTCCACATGGGTAACTCTAGGTCCTGGATTAACAGCATGGATCACAAATCAAGCATGACATACACATGCTGAAACAATGTGTGGGCTAAAAGCCACAAATAGTGCACAGAAATATATAATTGCAAGTCATGGAAGGCAAGCGTTTAGCATCAGGCCCCTTAATATCAGTACGGTTACAGAGTCTCTCGTTGTATTTAACAGAAATAGACATTGTATCAGTAGCTAGATAGCATAGCCCACTCTTCATATGATATGACCCAATGCATAGGTTTTTGTTCCCGATACTCAGTCGCGATCTGTTATTGTAACTGCATGTCTTCTCAACCCAACAAGTCTCTTCATGACCCTGAAGAAGACAAAGATGGCAAAACACAAGTTGGTTTGAGAAGACATATGTGGCGGTGGTTTCTATAATGGAAATGATGTGTATAATAAATATAATTTCTTTGGTGTGCATCTGTTTATAAGAGTCTTGGTTTCTTAGTGCTGTATTTCAAATGGTTATAAATACAAAAGGACTCAGCAAAATTATTATTATTTTTTTTTTTTAAAGAGGAATGAAAAATGAAAAAGTAAGGGAAAATAGCATAGGGCTAAACAAACATTGAGCAGTGACATCACTACACCTGCTGTCACGCGCAGGGTTGGCGGAGATTGAAGCAGAACTGTGAATACAACTTAAGAGACATCGCCCGAGATGCCGTTCTCACTGCGAGATAAGGTGTTTTATTTGCCACATATTAAGGGCACAATCAGAATCTGTTTTTTTAATTATTGTTTTTACTCTATTCCCCAATTGAGTATTTCTTGATACTGTAAAGGATGATTCCTTTTCAGATGTCTATGCATATATACCACTTATATTACAGGTCACCCTACGGAAGCTTGCACTTCTTTTGTTTCTCAGTATTAAATTGGACCTGGTCAGGGTCCAGCTGCAGCTACTCCACAAGAGCTTTAATGAAGATTTTTTTTTCACCTAATTCATCCAATATATTGTCTATTACTTTTTGAATCCTATTTTTGGAACTATTTATTCTGCATAAGGCTAAGGCCCCGCTGCCTCAGACCACGAGCCCGCACTGCAGACAGGCGGCGCGTGGAGAGGCACTTGACCGCTATCTGCGGTCTCTAGGGAGCGGGAGCTGGAGTGGGGGGCGTGGCCAAAACGGGTCGGGTGGGCACGGCAATGATGTCGGGGGGCGGGGCCATCACTGTGTGTCAGGGGGTTCCCTCCCCCGCCTCGTCTGTGGGAGGGAGCAGGGGGGCTCCCTTGGTGCTGCAGCTGCTTTCCCCGCTCCCCAAAGCCTCCTCTCCTCATTGCCAGGGGTTCCCTCCCCCTCGTGCATCTGCTATGAGGAGAGAGTCTGTGAGAGGGAGCAGGGGGGCGGGGCCATCACACTGCCGGAGTGTGTCTCGGCTCACACAGAGGAGAGAGACTGTGGGAGGGAGCAGGGGGGCTCCCTTGGTGCTGCAGCTGCTTTCCCCACTTCCCGAAGCCCTCCCCTCCTTCTCTCCGAAGCCCTCCCCTCCTCCTCACCGAAGCCCTCCCCTCCTCCTCACCGAAGCCCTCCCCCTCTCCTCATTGGCTCACAGCCACACCACGTGACGCGTCGCTGCTTGGGATTACAATTCTCTTGCATCCCCTGGCGGCTGACGCGTCACAGCGTGTAGTGAGCCGTGCAGGGAGGAGGGACTGGGACCTGCTCGGGAGGACACCATCAGATGGTAAGTAGCACGCACGCGGCCGCGCGACGCAGCGGGACCAAAGCCGTACACTTATTCTTTTAATCTTTTTTATTTTATACTTTTTCCAATTTGCTCGCACCGTTTTTTTATTACAACTTTTTATAGTTTATCGGGACTTTCTTTTATTTATCCCATCAGATCTTTTCAGACTTAAGGCTTTTTTTTTTTTTTACACTATCACGCTATACCTTTCACCAACTAACACAATTTTAAGTTAAAAAAAAAAAAATAATAATAAAAAAAAATTATTTAATACCATTCAATTAGGGTACTATTGAGATTCACTTTGGAAATACTTGCTCAAATACCAGCACATTTAGGAGTTAGTGCCGACTCTGATTGTTTTTTTTAAGAAGTTGATTACATTGTTAAGTATGTTTTGTAGCAACAGTAGGGGGGACTTCCCTTGAAATGCCATGGAGCCAAATGGATTTTAACAAGTATAGCTATGCCTCGGTTATTAAACTATGGATTGTGCTTTAAAAGCCGTTACCCAAGAAATGCCATTCCAGACGACCAAGTTTAAAACTGTCTGTATCAAAGCACCATTGAATTGATCCACTTGTTTATACAAATGACCGTATAAATAAATGATATAAAATTATATTTTAGAAGGAAGCTTTTGTACACATTTACCAATCTGTCACTGGTTCCAGTTTGTTTGGCTCCTCCGGGATACTGGAGATTAACCCAAACACGTCCGGGCAGTTTTCAGCCTCAGAGACATGAAGTGGTGCACTAGAAGAGAAGATACAATTAGAACGCACGTGGTTGTTGTGCTAAATAAAACATGCATCGAGAATACTTTAGTTCTCGCATATCATTTGTAACCTAAAATATCTTTAAAAAAAACAAAAAAACATTTGGTATCAGTATTAGGCTACGCTTATAGTGCCGGCTATGGCTACAGATGACGTCACCCGAAAGTTGTAATCTGTTTTGGAGACGTCTCTGGCTACAAGGTGAGTGATGTCAGGCAAGGGGGAAGGCAGAGGGGCGGAGACAAGGGCAAGGGAGAAGGCAGAGGGGCGGAGACAAGAGCAAGGGGGAAGGCTGAAACGGAGAGGAGGAGTTGTAATTTCTGTTTGTATGGCGAATTTACTTTACTTTTACTTTAAATTATGGGAGAATTTACTATTTTAAAGTTGTTAATATAGTGTTTCACTTGACAGACACACACACACACACACACATCCCCCCCTCTCCCTGCACTCACACACACACACACACACCCTCTCCCTGCACTCACACACACACACCCTTTCCCTGCACACACACCCCCTTTCCCTGCACACACACACACCCCCTTTCCCTGCACACACACACACCCACACACACACACACACACACCCTCTCCCTGCACTCACACACACACACCCCCTTTCCCTGCACACACACACACCCACTTTCCCTGCACACACACACCCCCCTTTCCCTACACACACACACACACACACACACACACCCCACACCACACACACACACACACACACACACCCACCCACACACACACCCTCTCCCTGCACACACAGACCTCCCTGCACATCACACACACATCCCCCCTCTCCAAACACACAACTATCTGATTGGTTTATAGCCTGTCACATGTTGAGACCGTCGCTGTAAAAATAAAATTCTACTGACTACAGAGATTTAGGTTACGCCGTCGCCACGCCTACTATAAGCACATGCTACGGATTCAATGCATTTGTTTTGACGCGACGTCACCGTCGCTATAAGCGCAGCCTTAGAAATTAAATATTACATTATTTCTTAGTTTCGGCGTTCAACAACGTATTTAACTAAAATCTGGAGCTCCTGCCATCCCCTATATAGATTTTATTCTCAGGCTGGTTCCAATTTCATAAGAGGAAGAATTGTAGCTTCAGAAAGCTTTCTAAATATAGCTGTTACTTGAGCTCTTGGGAGCAGAAATATTCTGCCGTCCTGAAGGTGAAAAACGTTTAGTCCTGTAAACTCAATTTGCACAACAAAGTTTTTGAGCTGCTCCCCACCGTGTGCCAGTCCCATCGCTCGCGGGTCATGTGACGTGACTCTGCAGCGTCAATTGACGTGGGTTACCACGGCGACGTGTACATCACATGACCCTGGAGACTCGCCCAGAAGACTACGGAATCCCGGTAAATTGAGATTGCAGAGGCCACGTGCGGAACCACGGCATTTAATTTAAATGCCTCGGGGAAGAGTGCGGGGCCTCTGCAACCGCCGCGCCCCCCAACAAAATCCCGTGCCCCCCAGTTTGCACACCCCTGCACTAGACGATGGAGGACAGTGGATGCTGGAACAAGGCCCCTGGGACAAAAGCCAGGCCCACCTTGGCTGGTGTGCCGATTGCACGTCCGCGGCCAAAGGGTTAGAAAACTGGGACAGACGCCGATCGTGCATGCGCGGTCGGCAAGCACTCTTCGCGCGTGTGCAGTCGGCTTTTTGCCGGGGAAAATCTTGTCATCCTGTGTGTGTTGGAAATAGGAAACAGCTATATCCTTAATATAACCAAGAAGTTTCGTTTTTAGGAATAACAGAAGAAAATATAATGTGTAATCTGTTTATTCATTATATTATTTTTATTATTGTAATTGAGGTCATTTGACAGTCTAATTTTAAGGTTAATATTCAGGATAAGGTAGAGGTAAACCTATTAAAGTCTGTTTTAATACCAGCACTACTGGTTTATACACCTTTTCTAGTTGCAGAAAAACAGACACTGTTAAAAATAAAAAATTACGTTTAGTTAGACAAGACATAATGATGTCAGGCGAGGTGGGAAACAAGGCCAGCAAGAATGTTTTAGGTAGATTAAACAATGAATTAAGAACAACCTAGTAGGATTAACTCTACAACACACCAAAGAGCGGTTATCTATTAAAGAGAAATAACAATGAGAAGTTGTTGGGACAAAGCCGTTACATTTTTTTTTATATATATTCTATATTATTTGTATTAACACTGTATAGGTCAAGTATTTATCATTTATATGCTTAATGTATTTATTACTAAAAGTACAGTTCCAGACACTGGGTTGTTATGAGACTGAGTCACTGATAAGGAAATAAGTCTCCACAGAATAATGTAAGTAGGTGAGAGATGAAAAATATGTTTTCGCGTAATTATTGTGAAGGCCATAGCTTTGCAGGTCATGTCCATGCAGACAGGATCAAGTTAAGGAAAGACCATCTATAGAAATAATTATGACTGGAATTCAGACGCACCTAGCTTTACATTTGCGTATAAATATGCTGTTTTGATCTGGGTGGCACTTCTCCTGCTTCAGAACTTTCCGACTCGTAGCCGTGACAAATTTGTCCCCTAACAGGAGGGTAGTGACAGTACTAAAAATGCTGATCATTTACTATAAGAAAAATAAATTGGGCTTTAAAGAAGAGTGGTCCTTTTAAAATGTAGTCCTTTAAACCCTTTTTGCTGCCACATGAGCCAGCAATGTCTGTATTATACAACTGAATTAATGCAATGTCATTTTTCATGAGGTTTGAGTGTCCCAAACTCTTGCCACGCTTCAGTAAAAATGTACAGAAAATAAAAGTTGTACATTTAAAACTTATTTCGATAGCTCAGCAGACGGAATAATGGCAGCCTCAATTTTCCAAAAGTGGCCCAAAGACAAGAACATAACCGGAAGAAAATGTTACCAGCACAGCAGGTAGTAAAAGCTTAAAAGGCCAATGCTATAATTACCTTTTTTCCCTACATTCAAGTATTGATGGCGGGACTGCTTTATTTTCACACATGGACCAACTGCTGTATAGTTTGGATTGTGAAGTTGGAGTGGCACTGGTAATCCCATTTACAAACTGTGAAAGCAGAGGGTTGTCCATATTCTGGATCATGCAGTCCACCTGGAAAGAGGAAAAACAGCGTTGTCAGTCAACAAAATGAAAAACAATACTCGGATCTGCATTCAGTGAATTATGTTTTGCCATCAATGGACTGCAAAATGCGTTCGGAAGGATTAAACACTGTAAAGGCACTGCTGAAGGGTTAATTAACCGTTTTGCCTCCAGTGCAGCTGGAGTACAGCGCAGAGATTAAACTGCAACCTAGCCAACATGAATCGTGCTTCAATCTTATATTGATCATAGTTTATACTGAAACTACTATGTTGCTCCCACCTTAAACTTTAAAAAAAAAAAAAAGAAGGAGTGGAGGACTTGCCATCGAGTTCCCCAGACAATATTACAGGAAGCAGCGGTGCTAACTCATGGGAAATGTGAGGAAGTTCTTCACTGAAAGGGTGGTGGATATGTGAATTGGCCTCCCAACAGAGGTGGTAGAGCTAATACAGTAAGGGATTTCACACATGCTTGAGATGGACATATCGCTTTCCTGAATACGAAAGAAATCAAGGATCACAAGAGGGGCTGAGGTGTTCCAGCGTATAAGAAAATAGGCCGACTACATGGTCCAAGAGGTTCTTACCTGCCGTTACGTTCGGTGTTTCTACAGATCTATAAATGATATTATATTTGAGTCAGCAGGGGAACATTGCACATTTAGAAAGATGGGCGTGTTAAGACAGCATTGGTGGCCCAGCTGTCTATCACTGTACAGCTTTCAGAAGTCACATCCCAAAATGACGTTCTACTGAGCGCGCGCTCTTTACAGCAATTTGCTTCTTTTTTTTTTACTGGACTGGTGGAAGCAAAAATTGGCAAGCCAAGGCATTAACCAACAGAGACAAAAATAAAAAATTGATATGACCAGAAACAATATGCACACTTACATATAGTGGGTATAAAAAAATGTGTACTCGTATTTGGGTGTTTGAATGAAAAATGTAACCTGCATGTGAATGAAAAACGTAACCTGCATGTGAATGTGTTTGTGAAGGATATACAATAAGAAAAAAGAAAAAATACAAAATAAAAAAAAATCACAACATAACTACCATAAAAAGATCATGGGAGACGCTCTGATTAACTGCATGTCATATTTCAGTTTGTCAAGCAAACTAATACTAAAAGGCATAAACAATTTAGAAAACAAATAATTACAAGAATAAACATGCAACATACCCAAAGTATAATAAAAAGATAGCTTTTCGGTTCATCATACCCACTCACACCACAGCGAAGTTGCCAATGACCAGGGCACACAAAGCTTGTTGCTCTTGCTGTCATGGGACACCCCCATAGTTTTTGGCATATAGAAACTGTTGCCATGCGATTATGAACATTAAAAGGCGTCTGCCTGGGATCTCCTCCCACCTCAGGCAGCAAAAGCATTGTAAACAGCCACAGAAGTGATCGGTGCCAAGCATTTAAACAAACTCAGCGGGTAACACACAAAAAGGAATCAGCGAGGCAGAAGACCATGATGCGTGACACTAGATCTGTTTGTAATTGCAGCTATATACAGTGTATACATAAGAGAAGCCCCCACAATAAGCAGGTCACGCACGGGATCCTTTGCTCAGCCGCGTATTTACCTCATGCAGGACACTGCAGTTACCTTGGCTCTCTGTGCATGGGAATAGGGGGCACTGGTAGCCGTAGCTTGTGGAAAAGGCTACATGGTGGCAGCAGGTCAGGTTCAGCCATGTAGAGGCTGGGATGTCACGGAGCAGTGTGAGCAGACAGGATGGGGGCTGCAGTCTCGCGCGGATATACAGTGTAAATAACAGCTGTTCCCATGGCTACCCCTGGGGGCAGAGCTGGACAGGTTGACACTACTTCACTGATATAGATATAGCTGTCCATATACATAGCACTTTACAGCAGTAATACACGTGACATAATAGGAACAAGCGCGACATTAATAAAAAAGTATTAGGAAAAGTCCCTATCGCGAAGAGCTTACAATCTAAGCTTATACAAAGGATACATACATCAGGCATGACTAATGTATAGTAATGTATTGGGGCAGTAAAAATAGGTGGTGTTAATGTATAGGGGGAGTAATGTAAAGTAATGTAAGGGGGGAGTAATGTATAATAATGTATAGGGGCAGTAATGTAACTTGAGTCCTCATTAATCCACTGATTACTAAATGAACGGTCACATACTGTACCTATATATTCATATATACACTGGATATATTGCCATGTAATATTGCTACCCAGCTTGTAGCAGCATGTATGTTATGTCACACACTGGGAATATTGCTATAATGTGGATATAAAATGCATGTTGCCATAAACCTGACATCGTGCTATATAAAGTGGCTAATTTGTTCTAGGTCTCAGATTATCCCCTTTACAGCCATGTCAGGTACAGCAACATACGCGCGCTATATCCACATTACAGCAATATACCCGGTGTGTGATATATCCACATTACAGCAATATACCCCATGTGTGATATATCCACATTATAGCAATATACCCAATATACCCCATGTGTGATATATCCACATTATAGCAATATACCCAATATATCCCATGTGTGATATATCCACATTACAGCAATATACCCAATATACCCCATGTGTGATATATCCACATTACAGCAATACACCAAG
>CM071568.1:297725399-297866670 GCA_036426205.1 Ascaphus truei
AGCAATATACCCAATATACCCAGTGTGTGATATATTCACATTATAGCAATATACCCCGTGTGTGATATATCCAGCGTGTAGCACCATGAGAGCAGAGCAGATGCTGCAAGCTGAGGTTACTATACTGTCAGTGCTATGAGGCCCCCGGGCGTCTCACCTCTGGCTCCGGTGTCCGGGAGGCCGCGGCAGGGCACGGGGGTCCCGCACTGCTCGCCACCATGTCTCCTCCTCCCTGCGCGGCGAGGTCACACTGAGCGGGGGCACGCGCAGCGCTCAGCTTCTATGTGCCTCGCGACACCCAGGCCACGCCCACTCTGCACACACACGCATACTATACACTGTACAACACAACGGCACACAGTCCGCGCGCTAAAAAAAACCCAGAGGGCGCGAGGCGAGGCGCGAGTCTCGGCAGTTATTGCAGTTATTATTGCAGTTATTGCATTCCCACTGCCTAGCTCGCTGTTCCCGCTGCGGCACCAGGGCCATTCATGTGCATGCATGTGAAGGGCTTGTTATCAGTGTATGGGTGTCCCTACTGTCACAGTGGGAACTTTACTAACATGAAGTAAAACATTACCAAACTTCATTTTTCCAACCTCTCTTTTTGCGTTGATGTAGAACTTAAATGAAAATATTAAAACTCACAATTGATAATAAATAATGATCTAAATATTACACCACTCAATGCTGCTCCCAAGGCCTCGACCAGGTTGCCGCTGAGCGGGCGGGCGCACTCACGCTGGCCGCGATGAAACACATTGAGGCAATGTGTGTGGCCAGCGTGAGCAAGCGCCTGCGCATGCGCAGGCGCTTACCAGCTTGGCGAGACAACCAAATCTGATTTGGCTGCTCGCTGATGCGTCACGTGAACGGTTCGGCCAATGAGGGCGAACCAGCTCCGTGACGTGAAGGCCACGCCCCCTCAAGCACGCAACTGCCAGCGCCTGACGTCACGGCGCTTGAGCACCAGCGAGCGCCCTCCCACCCAGGCAGGAAGCGGGCGCTCGTGCGCTGCGCCTTGCTCGGCCGGGGGATTCGTGGCTGGCTAGGTGTGCGCTCGTCTGGGGGCGCGGCCACGACGTCACGGAGCTGGTTCGCCCTCATTGGGCGAACCGCTCACGTGACGCATCAGCGAGCAGCCAAATCAAGTTTGCTTGCTCTGCAAGCATCTCTTGCTCACGCTGGCCACACACATTGCCTCAATGTGTTTCAGAGCGTCCGGCGTGTGCAAGCCCGCCCGCTCAGCGCCGCCCTGGCCGAATGGTCTCTAGAACCGTGTGGGCAGATTGTAAAAAATAAAAAAGGGCAAATGTGTGAAGTGATGAAGTGAAAAAAATATATATAGACTGATTTAAGTGCTCAAAATTGGAATAAGCACGCACAACAAAACCTGCATGGATGATCCCAAAGTGAGAGGGGCAAAAGTGCTGGAATTCACCTCTTGCTGAATCAATGCTCACAGAAAAAAAAACCACAAAAATTACGTGGCATGACATCGTTTTAGTAAATGTTGAATTGTACAGGGTGGGGGGAAAGGCAATAAACTCACACTTTCCCGGGTACAATAGCGCAGTGAGTGTAAACCGGTTACAGTCTAGCCCACTCCATACCATCTGGATACCTGAACTGTGAGCAGTATCATTATAAGAGAGCAAGGAGTCCATTAAAACATGCTGGGAAGCTAGCCACAAAAGCTGACTTATCAAGTGCTGTCTGTAAGTGCAATATTGCTCTAACCCAGTCTAGTTAATACATTTATTGTGCCATGATATTCTCCCTTTTGTTTGCATTAAGTCATGGATCCTGAATAAGCTGAAACCTAGCCCCATCTATTTGATGTAACCTATGAAACCCCAAGTTGAAATAAATCTGTAGATTTAAAACCACACCAATCTGTAAGTGTACAAGCTCAACTCACAGTGCCTAAATAGGATAAGAACTTTAATTAATACATTGTTGTCCCCCTTTTGCATTTATCTACTCCATGCTCAACATCTGTACTTGAGCCAACATGTCGGAGGACATCTTCCTTTCTTATGTCCAAACCAGTAGCAACGTTTTCTATATATGTTGAACCTTGTTAGGAATAAAGAGAAGGCACACCAGTGCAGACAGGATACAGAAATTCTTTATAGGATTAAAAACCCTTAGAAATGCACACTTACAAGATGTAAGAACTTTAAGGCCCATGTCTTCACCTCACAGATGTCAGTTGGATATAAGCAATAGGTAAACAGTGCAAAGGTCTCATTTAGTGATTATGCAGACGAACTGCATACAGAGGATTAAAATATTAATATACAGTACCTCCAGACCATTAATAATGTTATTCTCCAATTTTCTTCAATGGGGAAAGGCAAAGGAAACCTCCACAATCAGAATACCAAAAACTTTGTAATATTAGTCTGTGCTTAACATCACAAACTCCAAATAAAATACATAAAAGGCAATACATGTATCTTGTCTTATTTATAGAAAAAAGGGAAAACACTCATAGTCTAAGGCTTTGCCTATAGTCACCTGTCACCGTCGCCACTGGCGAAACTTATGTTTCGCCGGTCGGCGGCATCGCGGGATTCCCGCAATTTGATTTGTTCAAGGGCCGTCACGTGACGCGACAGCCCTTGAAAAATCAAATTGTGCCGGCGTCGGGTTTTGGCGACGTCGCCGTCGCTCCGTCGCTTGTCGCCGTCGCTCCGTCGCTTGTCGCCGTCGCTCCGTCGCTTGTCACCGTCGCTCCGTCGCTTGTCGCCGTCGCGTGCACTATAAGCGCACGCGGCGGCGGCAATGCTTTTGTTTTTGGGCGACATCACGTCGCCGGCACTATAAGCGCGGCCTAAGGCCTTGCCCCCGCTGCCTACTACAGCGGACGCTGCACGGACGAGAGCCCTCCCCTCAATGGCGCCGGGCCCGCTGCGAGGGGGGGCCGCAGCGCTCGGGCAAGAGCTTCTCCTGCTCTCAATAGAATTGAGAGCAGGACTCGGGTCGAGCGATTAGGCACGCCCCCCGGCGGGTTCAGCCAATGAGGGCGAACCTGCCGGGTGTCGTCATGGCCGTGCCCCCATCACTCCCCCGCCACGCCCCCCCCGGTCTCTCTTCCTGCAGTGAGCTGCAGACCGGGGAATCGGCTGAACGCGTCGCCAATATCGCGGGCGCGCGTTACAGCGGAGATACCGGGGCCTTAGCCTAAGGTAGCAGGTCAGCATTGCAACATTTGTGTTGCATCATGCCTAAATGGTAAGCTAATAGAAGTTACATGTTGGATACATATGTTCCAAACTGGATCTTCTGATCGCTAACCAGGGGTAATAAACTCCATGTCATAAGGGAGATTAATGAAAAAAGGGGGAGGGGGAGAGGGGAAGAAGGAGGGGAGAAAAAGAAAGGAGGGAGGAGGGGAAGGAATGAAAGAAAATGTGAAAGAAAAAGAAATGAAAATAGAAAGAGAAGGGGAGAGGGGAAAGAAGGAAAAACTGAGAATAAATGTGCAATACACCAAAGGGAACATCTCTAAATGAACACATATGATGCCGCAAGAAAATGTATTTATGCAGGAAAATGGGGAAAAAAAGGAGAAAAGGGGAAGAAAGAAGAATTAGCACAGCTATTCAAAAAATATAAATGTAAATGTGAAAATTGATTCTCTGATTAGGCCAAAGTAATATTAAAATAACTGAAACATGTAAATACACATGCTTAAACTTTAATATAGAGCGCAAGACCTCTGTAATATATAATAAAAGATACTATAAAAATTACAATAAGAAAGCTCCACTTTCAAAAGCAACATTGAGTCCTGCTGGAGCCAGGGTGCCAAGCTGATGGATCCAAAAGGTATCCCTTTTTATAAATTATACCAGGGGATGCGCAAAGTTTTTGGCGTGCGCCCCCCTGTCTGGGAGCCTCAGCGTTCAGAACCCCTCAGTTAGAACCCGGCGTCAAATGACGTTGCGGGTCATGTGACGTCATGTCACGTGACCCCGCAGCGTCATTTGACGCAAGTTGTCATGGCGACACGTCGCGTCACTTGACCCCACGGCGTAATTTGATGCTGCGTTGCCGAAGACCTGTCTGGCAGCAGGTAAGGGACGTTACAGAAGCCTCACGCCTCCCCCGGCATTTAATTTAACCTCTGTAACCGCCACGCCCTCCCTAGCAAATCTTGCGCGCCCCCCCAGTTTGCGCACCCCTGAGTTATACATTTCTGTCTCCTACTCAGTGGATTAAAACATTCTCTATCCCCATGAGTCGTAACCCCCTAGTGTCCAATCCATGGCAAACGGAAAAATGCTTAGCCACACTGTGTGTCATTAATTTCTTTTTGATGTTTCCAAGATGTTCTAGAATTCTCACTTTTAAGGGTATTGTATTGTATGTCTTTATTTATATAGCGCCATTAATGTACATAGCGCTTCACAGCAGTAATACACGTGGTAATCAAATAAATAACAGATAATATAAATAACAGATCATGGGAATAAGTGCTTTAGACATTAAGGAAGAGGAGACCCTGCCCCGAGGAGCTTACAGTCTAATTGGTAGGTAGGGAGAACATACAGAGACAGTAGGAGGGAGTTCTGGTAAGTGCGTCTGCAGGGGGCCAAGCTTTATGTATCATGTGTCCAGGATTATTCACATATGCTTCTTTAAGCAAGTGTGTCTTAAGTTGGGTCTTAAAGATGGATAGAGAGGGTGCTAGTACTGAGGGGAAGGGCATTCCAGAGGTGTGGGGCAGTCAGTGAAAAAGGTTTAAGGCGGGAGAGGGCTTTAGATACAAAGGGGGTAGAAAGAAGACATCCTTGAGAAGAACGCAAGAGTCTGGATGGTGCATAACGAGAAATTAGGGCTGAGATGTAAGGAGGGGCAGAAGAGTGTAAAGCTTTAAAAGTGAGGAGAAGAATGGAGTGTGAGATGCGGGATTTTATCGGAAGCCAGGAGAGGGATTTCATGAGGGGAGATGCTGAGACAGATCTCGGAAAGAGTAGAGTGATTCTGGCAGCAGCGTTTAAGATAGATTGTAGGGGAGACAGGTGAGAGGCAGGAAGGCCGTACAGCAGGAGGTTACAGTAATCAAGACGGGAGAGAATGAGGGCCTGAGTCAGAGTTTTAGCAGTCGAGCAACAGAGGAAAGGGCGTATCTTTGTTATATTGCGGAGGAAAAAGTGACAGGTTTTAGAAATGTTTTGAATGTGAGGGGCGAATGTGAGAGAGGAGTCGAGTGTGACCCCTAGGCAGCGTGCTTGGGCTACAGGGTGAATGATCGTAGTTCCAACAGTAATGTGGAAGGAGGTAGTAGGGCCAAGTTTGGGAGGAAGTATGAGGAGCTCTGTTTTAGCCATGTTGAGTTTAAGGCGGCGGAGGGCCATCCAGGATGATATAGCAGAGAGACATTCAGAAACTTTGGTTTGTACAGCAGGTGTAAGGTCGGGTGTTGAAAAGTATATTTGTGTGTCGTCAGCATAGAGGTGATAATTAAACCCAAATGATGTTATTAGGTCACCTAGAGAAAGTGTATACAGAGAAAAGAGAAGAGGTCCAAGGACATAGCCCTGGGGTACCCCCACAGAGAGATCAATAGAGGAGGAGGAGGTGTTAGCAGAAGAGACACTGAAAGTACGATGGGAGAGGTAGGATGAGATCCAGGATAGAGCTTTGTTCCGAATACCAAGAGTATGGAGAATGTGAAGGAGAAGAGGGTAGTCCACGGTGTCAAATGCTGCAGAGAGGTCGAGTAATATGAGCAGAGTGTAATGACCTCTGTCTTTGGCAGCATGGAGGTCGTCAGTTATTTTAGTGAGGGCTGTTTCCGTGGAGTGAGCAGTGCGGAAGCCAGATTGTAGAGGGTCTAGGAGAGAATAGGTGTTGAGAAAATGGAGCAAGCGAGAGAATACAAAACGTTCAAGGAGTTTAGAGGCAAAAGGCAGGAGGGAGACAGGTCGATAGTTAGAAAGACAGTTAGGGTCAAGCTTGGTGTTTTTGAGTAATGGTATGACTGTTGCATGTTTGAGGGAGGATGGAAAGGTACCGGAATAGAGGGAGGAGTTAAAAATGTGTGTGAGCGTAGGGATTATAGTAGGAGCAAGAGGTTTTAGGAGATGGGAGGGAATGGGGTTTAGAGGGCAAGTGGTAGAGGGAGAAGAGGCGATCAAAAGCGACACATCCTCCTCTGTGACAGTGGAAAAAGAGTCAAGGAAGGCAGGAGGAGAGTTAGGAAGAGATGTAGGATGGGAGGAAGAAACAGAGGGGATGTTTTGACGTATGGATTCCACCTTTTCCTTAAAATAGTCAGCAAAGTCCTGAGCGGAGATGGAGGAAGGAGAGGTCAATCAGGGTCTAGGGTTAGAAGGGCGAGTGCGGCAGAGAGAAAGCGGGGCATGTAGATCAAGAGAGGAGGACAAGGCAGAGTTGTAGTTCCTGACCAGGTTGTCAGGGTCTGTAGCAGAGCTGCGAGAGGAGAGGGAGGAGTGTAAAGTGGACTCAAAGTCAGGTAAGTGAATAGAGCACAGGTTTCTGCAGAACCGGGGGGTAGATGGAGGTGGAGAAGGGGAGAAGCGAGATAGAGAGAATGAGATGAGGTGATGGTCAGAGAGAGGAAAAGGGGAAATGGAGAAATCGGAGAGAGAGAAGTTTTTAGTGAAAACCAGTTCTAGGTAGTGGCCATCTTTGTGGGTGCTTGCTGCAGTCCACTGTTGAAGGCCAAAAGAAGAGGTTAGAGAAAGAAAGCGGGAAGCCCAAGGGAGAGAGGGGTCATCAATGTGGCAATTGAAGTCCCCAAGGAGAAGAACAGGGGAGTCTGAGGAGAGAAAGAAAGAGAGCCAGGATTCAAAGTGAGAAGGGTCTTATTGTTTTCCCTGCGTATTGGAGCCCACGTGGGCATTCCAATACGTAGACCACATGACCTGTCCTACAGTTTATGTGGGGTTTTACTTAGTATTCTTTCCCTGTTGTGTTGGATTTGAAGACATCTTTATTTTTGGAACTGAATGAACAGGCTTTACCTGTTCTACAATCAAATCTCCCCCCCCCCCCGCTCTTTCCCTCTCCCCCTTCCCCTTTTTTTCATTAATCTCCCTTATGACATGGAGTTTAGTACCTCTGGTTAGCGATCAGAGGATCCAGTTTGGAACATATGTATCCAACATGTAACTTCTATTAGCTTACCATTTAAACATGATGCAACACAAATGTTGCAATGCTGACCTGCTACCTTTAGACTATCATGGGGAAGATGTGAGTTTAGACAAGTAACACCCGGTCAACATTTTTCAGCCTTCTGAATCCCATTACACCAGGGGCGCGCAAACTTTTTTTTGCTGCGCCCCCTCTGGCTGTCCTGGTACAGTGGGGCGCCCCCCCCCCCCTCACCTCGTGCAACGTCAAATGACGCCGCGGGGACGTGTGACGTCACGGGATCCACGGTGTCATTTGACGTCACGTTTACCTTGGAAACTGTGACATCACATGACCCTGCGACGTCATTTGACGCCGCGTTGCCATGATCACGCGTCCTGAGGCCGTCTGAACCTCAGTAAGTAGAGGTAGCAAAGGCCTTGCGCGGTCCCCCCCGGCATTTAATTAAAATGCCTTGGGGGAGAGCGCGGGACATCTGCAACCGAACGCGCCCCCTTAAAAAATCTTCCGCCCCCCAGTTTTTGCACCCCTGCATTACACTATGTTGTGTCTACTTTCTTTTTTTTTGCACTGAGTTGCGCTCCCCTGATATGGAAGACAATGCACTCTGGAAGAAAAGCTGGGACATTTCTTGGGAGGATTTGAACAGCAACCTGTGCTTAATTATTTACTCTCTTGGAATTCATATATATGCACTTAAAACAACATTTTGAAATCACATTTAAAGTATATATTGCTTGATTTATAAATAAGTCACTGTTTCAAATGGTTTTCTGCAGTTCTTTTTAATACCAATTTGTATACCGGTGTGTATATATATATATATATATATATATATATATATATATATATATATATATATATATATATAATTTTTCACTGTCCACTGTTTGATTTAAAATAAGAGCGCACACTTGTAACATTTGTTTTTGCATATAAGGGCACTGCCATCACTGAGCTTACTACAAATCCCAGAATTCTTTGCTGGTTGCAGTTTGAGCCTGGGCTGGGACAGCACTGATGCAAGGAGCCAGAGAAAAGCTTGGATAGTGATGATCACAGCAGTGGGTTTCCATTCACGGCAGGGGCCCCTGCTGTGTTAATCGTAGATACAGCCAACCTTACTGTCCCTGCTGCTTACCGTTGAGGTACGGTTGTTTCACCACAAGCAGTTGCAGTGCCGGAGACAGTAAAGTTGGCTACATCTGTATGAAAAATAGTTAATTACTTGGTCAATAGGTGGTGCTAGCAGGACTATTTAATAAAAATAAATATATCTAAAAAGAAAAAATGTACATATATTATTTGAATTCGCCAATTTTCTAATTTCATCTAAAAAAAAATTAGATCTCCGGAACTAAAGGGATGCCATCCTCCCGCATGTTCCTCCCCCGCCGCCCCCTATCCCCCATTTCCAGTCCTGGGCACGCTAGAGAGGGTTGGGGTTACTTACAATGCATCTGGTCTCAGACACGCTATTAGAGAGGGTTGGGGAGATTGGGTGCATTGTAAGGAACCCCAACCCTCTCTAATAGCTTGTCATCACGACAATGCGCGGCAAATTATGCTGCGGGGTCACGTGATGCGTCATTTGACGCCGAGTCACTCGGGAGGGGGGGTGCGAGCGCAGGGACCGAGACACAGAGGGGGGGGGGGGGCGCAGCCAAAAAACTTTGTGCACTCCTGTTCTAGATCAATATAATGCATGTATTGTAAATACAAATATAGGATGAGTATCTATGTTGTCTAAATGTAGCATAGGTTGCTTGGTGGACATATATCTTTTTTCAACCTCATCTACTATGTAACTATGTAACATGGATGCTGCCTGGCGCAGGTTTATTTCAGTGAGTTGCGACAAACTAATGAATTTGCAACTGAATGTGCCCTTGGATACATAGAGACCCTTGTTTATCTCTGTTTATATCGGTTGCACAGTCCATTTCTTCCATTCAATTATCTAGAAATAAGACTGTGGTTTCGTTATTTAGCAAATGGGAGATTGCGTAGGGTTCGCTAGGTCAGGGGAGCGCATACTGGGGGGCGCGGTGGCTACAGAGGTCTCTGTAACTAAATGCCGGGGGACTGCACAAGGCCTCTGTAACTAACTTACATTGGCTTCCAGAGACGCGTCGTCATAGTAACCCGCCGTGGAATGACGCCGCGGGGTCACGTGACGTTGCATTGCCAGGGCAATGTGACGTCACATGAACCCGCGGCGTCATTTGACACCGGAGCCGAGCAGGGGTTAGCGGGGGAGGGGGGGGTGGGAGCCCGAGCAGGGGAGGAGAGCAGGCAAGGGGGGCGCAGGGAGAAAAGATTGCGCCCCCTTGCGCTAGGTGGTGCTGTTTCTAAATCAGAGGAGGTGCGAAGAGATGCGAGTCTATTGCAAGCTGTCATCCATGACGTCAGACGCTGACGAAAAGAGTCCGGAAGAGATCGGAGGAATACATGTGGATGCAAATGCCTGGAGCCCTGTAGTGTGCCGGCAACTGCAGCACTCCATAGAAGGTCTACTCCCCGGGAACGTCTGAGTCACATGCACACAATATCGGTGGTGACTATATAGACCCTTCTCCTGTCTGCCCCTCTCTGATTGTGCACTCATTTTACCTATGGTGAGAATTGGGGCTACTGTGACTCACAATCTATTTTTGCATTTTTCTAAAGAGGGCCGTGCTTGTCTTTTTTTTCTTGCCTTTCACATATTTGGGGGTCCCTTGGCCCTGGTTGGACCCAGAAGAGCCGAGGAACCCGGCCTTAGATGACAAAGCATTGTGACCGTTTTTATTATTATTCTACCTGGGACTTTAAATTGAGCATGGAACTGGATCTGTTGGTCTTTGGAAGGGAAGAATGTGCCTCTTTGGGGGATGCTGCACGAGCGCCACGAAGAAGAAGTTATATATGTGTTCCTGTAAATACAAAGCAAAAGAAAAGTTCCTGGCGCCCAATATCTTTTCTTCAAATGCTTACCATACCAGCCCTGCACGAGTCTCAGGACCATGAGAAACAAGGGAAATACATAATTACACAGTTACACAGTTACATAGTTACATACATAGTAGATGAGGTTAAAAAAAGACGTAGGTCCATCAAGTTCAACCTATGCTAAATTTAGACAACAGATACTTTATCCTATATCTATACTTACTTATTGATCCAGAGGAAGGCAAACAAAAACCCCAGTGTCATATCATCCAATGATATCTCATAAGGGGAAAAATAAATTCCTTCCTGACTCCTAGAATTGGCAATCGGATTAATCCCTGGATCAACATCCTTCCCATGTATACTTATTTGGTATATCCCTGTACACCTTTCCCATCTACAAAGATGTATAACCTTTTTTTGAACAAATCTATTGTATCTGCCATCACAGTCTCCATGGGTAATGAATTCCACATTTTAACTGCCCTTACTGTAAATAACCTTTTCCTTTGTTGCTGGTGAACTCTCCTTTCCTCCAACCTTAAGGGATGGCCCGAGTCCTTTGTACTGTCCGTGGGATGAATAGTTCTTTTGAAAGCGCCTTGTATTGTCCCCGAATATATTTGTATATAGTTATCATATACCCTCTTAGACGCCTCTTTTCTAATGTAAATAAATCTAATTTAGCTAGCCTCTCCTCATAAGTTAGATTGTCCATCCCCTTTATTAATTTGGTGGCTCTTCTCTGCACTCTCTCTTGTTCCATAATGTCTTTTCTTAGGATTGGTGCCCAAAATTGTACTGCATATTCAAGGTGTGGTCTTACTAATGCTTTGTAAAGGGGCATAATTATGTTTACTTCCCTTCCTTCCATTGCCCGCTTAATGCAAGATAAGATCTTGTTTGCCTTTGCAGCTACTGCATGACATTGGGCACTATTGCTAAGCCTGCTGTCTACAAGCACTCCAAAATCCTTCTCCATCAAGGATTCCCCCAATATATCTCCATTTAATTTGTAAGTTGCCTTTTTATTCTTGCATCCCAGTGCAATCCGAGATGCTGAGCATCACCTGCATATAAGCAACACCTGAATAGACATAGACTTTTTATGTTGGCCCGGGGGGGGGGGGGGGGGAGAAGAGGTGTTGCATAAGTATTAAAGTAAAATAGTATATGTATTAGATTTGGTATTTTCTAAGAGATGTATGTTAGAACCAGAAGTAATAGGGATGATGCATAGGCCTGTTTAAGGTGGTGGGAATGAACGTAGGACACTAGCTCCTGAGAATGCAGGAACTATCTGTAAAATGCGTAGGGTGACGGAGGACTGGACTCGGAGATGGACAGAAAATCCCAAAAGTGACGTCAGATGCCGGCATTTAGAGACTGACTCCTTGGTCCCGCTGCGGCTGGCGGCGCGCGCGGCCGCAGGCCACCAGCAGCTTGCCCCCGTTCTAGATGCCCCCGCTGGCTCCATCCGGCGTGGATGACTGCGTGCTGTGACGCGTCAGCCATCCGGAGCTACAAGGAGCTTGTGGTTTTGGCAAGTGTTGCGTCACGTGACATTCTAGCAGCCAATCCGATTCCCCCCTCAGCTCCGATCCCCCCCATTCCGATTTCCCCCTTCAGCTCCGATTCCCCTTCCGATTCCTCCCATGCTCCGATCCCCCCCGTTCCGATTCACCCCCCGTGTGTATTTGCCTGTGTGTGTATGAGTGCCGGTGTGTGTGTATGAGTGCCTGTGTGTGTGTGTGAGTGCCGCTCCCCTCCCTTCACCTCCCTCACGCACACACACACACACGCACACACACACACACACACCCTCTCCACCTCCCGGCTCTATAACAGGGAAAAGCATGCGGCACGTGCACGCGTGTTCGCATAGGCATGCGCGGCCGCATGCAGTATAGAACGGGCCCTAAATGCAGCGCGTGCTCCGCAGGAAACCAAAATAGCGAAGGGCAGCAACCGGACCGTTTGCGCGTTCCATGTAAGGTTTTGGAGCCACCTCTCGCCCTCTCACCGGCTGCGGGCAGCGACAGCAAGAGGAGTTCCCGGCGCTGTCTCCTGGGGGGGGGCGGTTAATTTGTTTTATGAGGCGCTCCGCACCACTGCAGTGACCGAATGAGGTGCTTCCAATAGTATATGTACAGTTCTAACAATAGAAGCGTAAGTGCGCTCATCCTGTATTCTCTCTGTTCTCCCTGGTAGAGACCGTCTTGAGGCGAATCTATACCGCGCGGTCTCGTCAGTGGCTTATTATTTTGGAACGAACTGATTAAAAATGGACAAGTTTTTACTGAAGTGTAATAAGCGGGCTAGGACTGAACATGAAGACGATGCGCCTCAAACTAGTGGCGGGTGTTTAAAGAAGCGGAAATATCGTAAATATGACGACAGTTATTTGGATTTTGCCTTTACATCAACAAATGTTAACGGTGAAGAGAACCGCAGTGTGTACTGTGTTTGAAGATTTTGGCGCCAGAGTGCATGCTTCCGAGTAAGCTAAAACGCCATTTAGAAACCAAGCATTCAAACATGGTTGGTAAACCTCGCGACATCTTTGCCAGAAAGGTAAAAGAATTAAAACAACAGCAAGGTACATTTTCTCACCATGTATCAATACCAAACAATGCTTTGCTGGCATCATACAAGGTTACATATAGAGTTGCGAAGTGTAAAAAGCCCCATACCATCGCAGAACAACTAATTCTACCGGCTGCTATAGATCTGGTGAACATTATGATCGGCGAATCTGCGGGGAAATTGCTTTCAAATGTGCCTTTGTCTAACAATACTATCAGTCTGTGAGGATTCGCCGTTTCGGCGTTCAGGGACCATCTCCTCATCTTACTGGCCCATCGGTCACAGACACTCAAATAGCGCAGCCCTCCGGTCCTGTGACGTGCGCGTGCACGGACCCTGCGCAGTCTGTTCCGCCCTCTGCGGTCTCTAATCCCGTCCCTCACCTGGCTGTACGTCGTGGGCGCTCGTCTAGTCTCCCCGCTGATGCGCGCGGCAGGCTCCTTCCCCGCTCTGTTGTTAAACAAGACCAGCATGGCAGTGACGCGCGCTCCAGGCTCCGCCCCCGCTCTGACGTCTCACACACCAAGTCCCGCCCTCTGAACCCTGTGACATGTGCAGGCTGCAAGTAACCTCCTACCTGATCGGCTCCATCATTGGACACACCTGTGTGCACCAGCAGCCTATGACGATTCACTTCCTGGTTCCACCCCTGCTTGCTATTGGAGCCTCCTCCTATATATACCCTGCACTTTCAGCTTACCTTGGCTGAGCATAGTCAGTGTGACGCCGTGCCTTGCTGCATTCTGTTCCTGATACCTTGCCTGCCTGATTAACCCTTTGTTGCCTGAACCCTGCTAGTTTCTTGGACTCCGCTTCTCTCCGCTCCTGACCTTGGCAAAGTACCCTGACGATCCGCTCTTCTACAATCCTGACCTTGGCAAAGTACTCCAAAGATCCGCTCTTCTACAATCCTGACCTTGGCAAAGTACTCCAAAGATCCGCTCTTCTACAATCCTGACCTTGGCAAAGTACTCCGAAGATCCGCTCTTCTACAATCCTGACCTTGGCAAAGTACTCCGAAGATCCGCTCTTCTACAATCCTGACCTTGGCAAAGTACTCCGAAGATCCGCTCTTCTACAATCCTGACCTTGGCAAAGTACTCAGAAGATCCGCTCTTCTACAATCCTGACATTGGCAAAGGACTCCGAAGATCCGCTCTTCTACAATCCTGACCTTGGCAAGTACTCCGAAGATCCGCTCTTCTACAATCCTGACCTTGGCAAAGTACTCAGAAGATCCGCTCTTCTACAATCCTGAACTTGGCAAAGTACCCCAACGATCCGCTCTTCTACAATCCTGACCTTGGCAAAGTACCCCAACGATCCGCTATTCTCCAATCCTGACCTGGCAGGTATATATACGACTACTCTGCACTCTATAACCCTGATCCGGCTTGCAAAACCAATCTACATCCTAGGCGCGCCCGTGTGGGTTGGCGTTTCTCAATTCCCTACCTCAGCACCGCGGTCGCGCTTCGTTTGTGGTGAGCTAAGCATTACACAGTCGCAGAATTGAGCACATGGCAGAGGATCTCAATGATCAGTTAACTGAAAAAATAAAAGGAAAGGAATTTGGCTTGCAGCTGGATGAGGCCACGGACAATAATAAGGATGCACATTTGATTTGCTATGTAAGGTTCGTAGATGGCAATGACATTGTGGAAGACCTTCTCTTTTGTAAAAGTATTACTGCAGGTACAAAAGCTCAAGACTTGTTCGAGATCCTGGATACATTTATAGTTGAAAATAATTTGGACTGGACAAAGTGTGTTGGTGTCTGTACTGATGGTGGTCGTTCGATGTGCGGTCGTTACGGAGGACTGCAGGCGCTTATTCGAAAGAAAGCTCCGGATTCAATGTGGACCCATTGCATCATTCACAGAGAAGCACTCGCATCAAAGTATTTGAGTCCTCCTCTGAATATGGTTTTAGAACGTGTGGTGAATGTGGTACATTTTATAAAAACTCGGCCATTGAAAGCAAGGTTTTTCAAAAAATTGTGTGAGGATATGGGAGCCGAATACACATCTTTGTTGTACTACTGCCACTCACGATGGCTCTCACGTGGCAATTTCTTATCCCGTACGTTTCAATTACGGCAAGAAATGTACATTTTTCTTGAAGAAGAAAAACACGAGTACTGTATGCCAAACACTTAGTGGAAACTGATTTTTTTGGTGCAACTAGCATACTTGTGTGATATCTTTGACAAGTTAAATGCGTTGAATCTCTCCCAACAGGGAGGCAACATGCACATTTTGAAATTGGCCGAGAAGATTTCAGCTTTCAGAAAAAAATTACTATTGTGGAGAATAAGAATGAATGAAGACGGTGGCAAAGATTGTTTCCCCTTGTTGCAGCAGTTTGTGATCTCCAACGAAGTTGATTTCGCTAAATCTGTTTTTGAAGATCACAGATTATCAAGTGGTTTGAAAAATACTTTCAGGAGGAAGATGATATTGACAAATTCGCACGGATTCAAGACCCTTTCAAAGCCCAAGCTCCACCTGAATTGACTTCTTTAGAAGCAGAAAATCTTATTGAGCTAGATTGAGACAATACACTGAAGACAAAATTTGGCAGCATGGATATTACTGAATTTTGGCTATCAGTAAAAGATGAATATTCGCTGTTAAGTGGTAAAGCTCAGCCAATCTTAATTCCATTTGCAACATCATATTTGTGCGAAGCTGGGTTTTCGGCGGTCGCTGTGATAAAAAGCAATTACCGTGCGAAAATCAACGTGGAACAGGAAATGAGGGTGGCTGTAACCAGTTTGATTCCGAGATTTGAAAAGATGTGTAGTGAAAAACAGGCTCATCCGTCTCACTAATAATTTCCATCAATAAATTGTTTTTGTGGTTTTTACATTCGTGTTTAATTAACCGTAACCGCACCAAGCCACCAACTGCGCAGTGCAACTGTTAGGTATGTATATACAACTTTGTTTTTACTTGGGCGCCGCGGAAAAATCCTGATCGCCTTGGGGAGCCTTGAACCGAAAAAGTTTGGGAACCACTGACCTAATGTATAAAGCGGCCCTGTAGATGGTGCAAACAGCACCTGTAAAAATAAGTATCACGTCGCTGTGAGTTTATCACTACTGGAGCTTATACATTGTCACTTATATAAGTATTCACATTATATATTTGGTGTGCAGCATTGCTTCTATTGCATGCTTTAAAACTAATCATAACTGGTAATTGTGGTAATTTCTCTGCATCTCTTCAAGCTACTTATACCTTCATTGGAAGAAACAAAAAACAAGAGTCTGAATGAACAGTTTACCTGCATATACAACAGTTTACAAACAGTCTTATCACAGACGTGATTAGGTAAAGGTCAAACACAGTAGCCAAGCATTTGTTTACTATGGAAACACTTAAAAAAACCGCAATCGCTCTCACGATTATTATTACCGTAGCAGAACCAGGGGGTTCCCACGTAGCTCAAACACGCCGCTCCCTGCGTGGTTGACGGGAAAATGTACTTTTCATTTTTTTTTTTATAGTTCGACAAAAAATAAAACGTGCATGGGGGGGGTTACCAATACCAAGTTGCAAACTCCTCTCCCGATGACGTGGCAACTTTGTATTGGGCGCCGGAGTGAGCCTGACGCCGCCATTTTTTATCCAAAACTTCTTGTAGGCCGGGAACCACGGGTATTATTAATAAAACATGGGTGGGAGGAGGGCTTGAAGACTGGTGTTGGGCTCCACATGTCTAACCTGATCGATTCCCCATTGTACTGTTGCTGAAACATTTTTAACCAAATTTAAAGTAGAAGAAAAAAGGGTCATTACATTACAAATATAACCATTAGAATAGCACTGCTTGTAAAGACAATTATTAGTCCAATCAAATATATAGAAGTAAATGTAGCAACACTTCTATTGTTGGTGATAACTTTTTTTTTTAATGGAATCACGAGATATTGAATTCCCAGCTTTCAGGGGCTAATCTTCTTCATCAGGCCGGCCTCATGTTCTTGCAAGGTCTTTCCAGACATTAACTGCAAGAGCTTGTGTGGTGCACAGCCAAAGAGAGTGGGTCAAGTTGAAAAATAATAAAAGAATATTTTTAAGTCTACATTAAAAAAAACGGAGGTAACGCAACCCTCCTACGCAGGCAGGCAGGACGCATCGGGATGTGACAGGGAGGTGTGGCCATGACATCACGTGAGCGGTTCACCCTCATTGGCGGAACCACTCACATGACGCGGCTGTCGCTCGGGAAAATCAATTTCTGAGATCTGCTCTAAAATCGCACGCTTGGTCGCCACGATTCCGCACACTATGTAGAAGCCGTGTATTTGTTTTGGCGTCGCACGCCCGGCCGCATATGGTATAAGCACGGCTTTACACAAAAGAACACACATTTTCTTCCGAATGAACAGATGGGTTACTTGGGGGTTTCAAATCATTCCCAAGCTATGATGGCTAGTCCTGTTGCACAAGTGGCCATGGCAAAAGTGTGCGCTCACTATCTTTTACCAACAGACCGGGTCTGGGAAGTAGTGCTATAGCCTGTAAGAGCTGCCTACCATTTTCCACAGATGGCCATATATATCCCTGTTGGAATATGTAATGCTCCTTCATAGGTGCAGTCCATGTTGATCTGAATTTTCTTTGGGAAGACCCAATTATTTTAAATATTTTTGCATGACCTCTCGCATATGGTCGCAGTGTTCTAACAGGTAGCCTAACAATGGTTGTGTCACCTACACAGCTAGATCTAGTGTTCGAGAAGAGCCTACGCAGTGTCATATCTATCATTTCTTTTGTGTGTGTTTTTCCAATAAAAAGTAAAGAACATTCCATTGTGGCTCATTGGTCAGGATTCACACAGCTCCGATAGGGGTATTACAGCTCCATTCCCCCATTGCCTAGTCAATGGCAGATCACACGGGATGCCCCTTATCTGAGCTCAATGCATCTCCCTGACTATCTCGGATCTGTTGAAGGGAGATTAGCCCCTGAAAGCTGGGAATTCAATATCTTGGGATTCCATTAAAAAAAAGGTATCACCAACAATAGAAGTGTTGCTACATTTACTTCTATATATTTGATTGGACTAATAATTGTCTTTACAAGCATACAAGGATGAGTTGAATGAAAGATTAGGGAACACTTGATCTTGTAGGTGTGCAGCGAATGTCTCTGTTAATGCTGCACCTCTCCTCTCATCTATTTGCTTAATGATTTCAAATTTGCAATGCAAAAAAACCCAAAACAATCAACACCTTTTGTAAACAATAGATGGATTGCAAGCTTAGTAACAAAAGAAACAAATGTAACAGTACGTGTACTTTGCTTTATTCCATAAGGTTTGCAGCCAAGAAACATGAAAATACATGTAATGGTAAATCACGCGGTGCCCAAAACATTTGCACAATCTTTTCACATTCACATAAATAATAATAATATTCCAAACCATAATCGCCACCATTTGGTGATTTGTATCAAGGCCAAAGTGGGGCCATACTGAGGGAAGAATCTCCGTATGCAAAGAAAAACGTCAAATTCATTCCAATAGGACGGGTTTCTTTGACATACTGTATCTTGTGGAGCGTTTTGCCCCAGAATTGCACCACTTTTGCCTTGATTACACAACGGCCATTATGTTGAACATTAATAACATAACTTTATCTGAACATTTGCTTAATATGCCACTGGAAACCCTCCCCCCACCCCCACAAAGCAATAAGGAAATAAAGAATATTTTCAGGCACACATGCCCCACAAACTGTGCCGACCAGTCTCACCAGGCAACGGGGTGTTAGTCTTAGGATGGATCGAAGTTGCCAATTGCCAGTGATATCAGGCGGATGTAGTCTTTCTTGTAGCAGAAGGTGCGCTGGCACAGCCGAGATCCTTCGTGAGAGAGAAATAAAACAAGAGACATTGCAAAGATATGGTAGTGTTGCAATGTGGTTTAATATGCCATAAAGTCCAACGTTTCGGCAGTCAAATACTGCCTTTCTCAAGGTGAAGGCTACCAAACACTGTTTTCATGTGTTTGGTAGCCTTCACCTTGAGAAAGGCAGTATTTGACTGCCGAAACGTTGGACTTTATGGCATATTAAACCTCCTTTTGAGTAAGACAGTGTGCCTGCTTCTTCTTCTTTGTACTGGAACATTTGGGACTACAGGAGCTCCCCAGGACCAGCGCACCGGCAGCTAAGTACCCCACCTCTATTACCATTAATATTGAGTGCGTGTCTCATCCTCTGTCAGTGTTGCAATGTGCCCATTTTAATTCATAGCCCGAATGGCCTTTTACACAAATGATTGGGTTACCATATTTGAAGATACGTGGAATCAGATGCTTTTCAAAAGGTGTGTTAGATGAGCAGTGTACTGTATCTATCTGCCTCTTCCCCCAATGAAAACCCCTCAAGTAATAACGCAGCAGCAGTGTTTGTGTGTGGGTGGGTGTGGGTGTGTGTGTGTTTGGGTGTATGTCTGTGTGGGTTTATGTGTGTGTGGTGTGTGGGTTTGTATGTATGTATGTGTGGGTTTGTATGTATGTATGTGTTGGTAAGTATGTATGTATGTATGTCTGTGTTCTCTTTCCTCAGTACTTTTCCTTCACTCAGCTACATGTCGCCGTTTCCCTGAGACAATATATATGGACAACGAAACAGAGCCACATTCACTCTCACACGTGATGCTGGCCAGGTATAAAGTGCAGGAAAAACTCCAATGAAAGACAGAAATGGGTCACCGAAGCACACCCGCGCCTTGCCTTTACTGCCATAATACAGCTGTATTTCTAAACTACCATTCCTTAATTCTCACTGGGTTTTGGCCACCATTCTGGCACCGAGGCTTTCACACTGATAGATGCCTCGCCGGGTATTTTGATGTGAAGTGGTTCGTTGATGTGAGCCAGTCTGAGCAATGCTAAACCATAGTCCTCCACGCCCGCCCTGTATTTGCCGGCGGACTTCCCGGACTGCGTGCAGATCTCGGCTCCCTCGGCTTCGGCCGGTAAGGGAGATGAAAGGCGCACGGGTAACAGGCGCTTGCGGATCACGCCGGTGTGGTGCGTCCTTGCTGTCAGTTCCTGCCCAATGTAGCAGCCTTTGGAGAAACTGATGCCATTCATGTAGACCAGGTTGGATTCCAGAGGTAGGGCCACGCCTGGGGGAATGTCCTTTGCACCTTCTGGTACTCCTTAAATAAACATACAAACAAACATGTTCAGTGACCATCATCTGCATTACAAGTCTCTGTGGCACATGAGTTGTTAATGGACTGCGGTGAACACAAAGCGGGTAATACATCGAGCCCCATTACAGGTTAACGCACCCACACAGGCTTTCAACTCCAAGTCAAGGGCAGTTAACACTTGTTCGGTGCGTTAACCTGTAACAGAGCTGGAGGAATCCGGGAGATAGAGGGCTATTAATCAATGTCGCTTTGTTAATGTATAAAACAATTGCCAGATTGATCAACAAGGTTATGGATGGAAGGGGAGGACAAGTTGTGACATCCGTAGGCTTTGATAAAAAAAAACCTTCTATTGTATTCACCCCCCGAGCTCGAGTCTTCTGTTCGAGACTCTGGCATTATTGTTTCACACACAGAGATCACATCTGCAAACACATTTTACAAATCTCGGGGAACAACAAAGAGGTAAATGGGACTTTTCACTGCAAGCAAAATAGCAACAGTAACTATACCATCCTTCCATCAAACTCACTCACTTGCCCTTCTGGCTACGCACGGATATCCCTAATGCAATTTACAGGGACGAATCCTGTTTAGGTGTGATACCAAGTGGTGGCCGAAAAGCTAAAATACTTAGCAGCCAGCCAGAATTGTTAGAAGCCAGCGTTTTGTGTAAGGCGCGGGGAAAGTGGCGCGTTCTGGCAAACCCCCGCCCCCACCCTATTAGCTCTGTGTGCAACTGTCACACAAACACTGCACTAGCATTCACACAGCGGTCTACTACATTTAGTCGCAGACGTTTTGCCACGACCAAGGCAGAGCCGCAACCGCCGTTGGACACTTAACCCGTCTGCTGTTTCCACAATAAGGAAAGTTAATTTAAGGGGTTTTAGCGATTAGGGTAGGGGGTTAAGGATAGAGGTTTTACACTAAGGGGTAGTGTTAGTATTAAGGGCTTCGCCGCGAAGGTAAGTCAATCAGGTCTGTCATCCCTGCGCACAGCACAGGCAACGGGAGGGGGCATTTAAGGCGCCCAGGATTTTTTCATTCCTGGTGACATCCATTAGGTTGCAAACACCCCCTTGTGCAATGTGATTGGATCGTACTTCTAACTCAGAGCCACACCTCAAACACTGGCGTGGAAGGAAGGGTTGTGCTGCAAACCATGAGAGACGTTGTTACAGACTATTTTGTTAACAAAAAAAATAAATAAAGGGAAATCCATCTTTTCAAGAAAGAATATAAATTAGCCTGGCAAACACTAAGGACTATACAGTAACACTCCCCAAACGTACTGAACTACCCTCTAATGTAGGGGTGCGCAAACTTTTGGAGCTGCGCCCCACCCCACTACACCCCCCAGTGCTCGAGCACCCCTTACCTTTTTTGCCGTCGTCAAATGATGCCGCGGGGTCATGTGATGTGACATGACCCCACGTTGCCATGGCGACGCGACACACCAAGCCTCTGAATCTGTGTAAGTTGAGTTGCAGAGGCCCCGTGCGGTCCCCCGGCATTTCATTTAAGTGCCACGGGGAAGAGCGCGGGGCCTTTGCAACTGCCGGACCCCCCCAAGAAAAATCTCGCACCCCCCAGTTCTAATGCAAGGATGGCCAACTCCAGTTTTCAAGGGCCACCAAACAGGTCAGGTTTTAAGGATATCTCTGCTTCAGCACAGGCGGCCCAATCAGTGGCTCAGTTGTTGACTGAAGACCCCCCCCCTGACGAAGCCCTGCCCGGAGTGAAATGCGTTGGGCGTAGTGACGCGCAGTTGTCACTTCAGGAAGTGCAGGCTGGGAACTCGTTCGCTCGAGTATTGAGGGCAGCGCTCCGTGAATATGCTAACCTAGACTACCAGGATACTGGATTTTATTTTCAGTAATTAGAGCTGCAAGTTGGGCAGATATCTGCTATATCATGCACTTGCACTTTACTGTCACTATTTCGCTGACTAGTTAACACAATAAAGAGCCAGGTAGAGCTGTGCGGTGATCTCCCAGCTTGAGCAGTCAGCTGGCAGCCTGTTAGAGCTGAATTTGCCTTCCCACCATTAACATTAGAGTTCAGCATCAATTGATTCCCTGTGTGGAGTAGGTGCACCGGCAGCCGGCTACAGCTGTATAGCGCTCATCTATTGTATGTTAAGATCTGCACTTTCTATCAGTACCAGCCAGTTGGAGCTGCAAGCCATGCAGCATAGCTGTCGAGCTAAGGCCGAGCTCATACACTCCGCTTGCTTGCGAGAGTGCGAGCTCTTGCTGCAGTAGCACACGCGATCTGTGCGCAGTGTAGGAGGCTATTGGGGGACGTGGCCATGAGGTCACAGAGCTGGTTCGCCGCGATTGGCCGAACCGCTGACGTGACGCGGCTGCCGCTTGAAAAGACATTCTGTGACTATTTACAACACTGGGGCGAATACGCTTAATCATTCACTGATTACACTGACGAAGTAAGCAGCCACTTAGAGCTGCACAGTGCGTACAAATCATATGCCAATATAGCAGCCAGCTTTTCCAAGCTGCACACGGCCACAATCACTCCATGCCAGGGGCGCGCGGCGGGTTGCAGAGGCCCCGCGCTCTTCCCCATGGCATTTAAATTAAATGTTGGGGGACCGCGCACGGCCTCTGTAACTTCACTTACCGTTGGTGTGACGCGTCGCCAACGCGGAGTCAAATGACGCCGTGGGGTCACATGCATTTGCAGCGGCATAAAAAGTAAGGGGGGGCTCGAGCACTGGGGGGGGAGCAACTCCAAAAGTATGCGCGCCCCTGCTCTAGAGTATATAGCGTGCGGCCAGTTAAGAGCTGTAGGGGCTGGCCCCCGCTGGCTACTGCAGCAGACGCTGCAGGGATGAGAGCCCTCCCCTCAATGGCGCCGGGCCCGCTGCGAGGGGGGGGCCGCAGCGCTGTGGCGCGAGTTGCTCAGGACTCGCTACGGAGCGCTAAGCCACGCCCCCCGGCGGTTCAGCCAATGAGGGCGAACCTGCCGGGTGATGTCATGGCCACGCCCCCCCCCCCATCTTTTGGTCTGCAGCTCCCTGCAGACCGGGGAATTGGCTGCACGCGCCGCCAGTCTCGCGGGCGCGCGTGCAGCGGAGGTACTGGGGCCTCAGCCTAATTAAACAGACATAAGAGATCATACCCGGTATATAATTATCCAGGCATTACGTACCTGACGGGATCTCAGCGAGGTATTTAGTACTTACCCACACTTTGTATACACAGGAGCTGCATCTCTTCTGTCTCAAACACAGCGCTTATCTACTTTAAGCTGCGGCCAGTGACATCACAGAGCTGGTTCGCCCTCATTGGGCGAACCGCTCACGTGACCGGCCCGTCAAGAAATCAGTTTTAACCGATTTTTTTGCGCAACGCGCTCTCCCTCCCGCACGCGCTCGCACGCCATATAGACGCGATCACTGCTTTTAGGCAGTCTGATCACTCAGCGTGCGGACGCGTCTGCGCGGTCCTCCATACTATGGACGCAGCCTTAGAGGCAATTTACTCACATCGGCAAGGATAGCTGCCTAGTGAATTACCCTGTATCCCAATATCATCTGTAACTTTTTGCCACCACTTACAATATTGTTGCAGCTTGCGGTCGTGGTCACAGGGATCCAACATCGGTGTGTTTCAAACACAACAATATATACCAACACCATATATATTATACAGTTGCATATCTCTGTCCCTCCGCCAAAAGAACCATTTCTGTTTCTCTCAACTAACACATGTCACAGCCACACGTTCCTATGGTTTCTATACATTCAATTGTGTCTGTCTTCTCATTGTCACGGATTCACTTATTTGCGAGTTGTGATTTATGTTAGTGATACAGTAAATCTTAAGCTTTAATAGCCTAGGTGCGCGCCACAAACGTACTTCTCCTGAAGATCCGTTAACCTCCTGTCATTTGATTTTCTAATTGGTTATGTGAAGCAGGGATAGCCTTAAAACCTGGCCTGTTGGTGGCCCTTGAGGACTGGAGTTGGCCGCCCCTGCGATATCTCAGGATGACAGTGCCGCAGCCACTTCGGTTAGGAGAATGGACATCTAGCACCTTCCCCTCCCCCATCCCAAGCATGCAATACAAATACCTGTCTCATATCTGTGCTTGCAGTAATCCTCGACGTTTCCCATGCGCGTCTCCGGCATGAGCGCCCCCGGATTCACACCCGTTCCTGCCACCAGTCTCCACCCCATGACTGCTGCTCGGGGATCAGGCGTGCACAGCACAGCGGGGTCCGGCAGCTTTATTATAGCTTCCGCCGAGGGGTCCGGGGCCTCCTGACCCGGAATCACCGCCCACACCGACAGCTCGGGACACGGCACTATGTCTACTTTCCTCCGAATCTTGTACACCGTCAGATGCTTCTGGATGGGCGCCACGGAGGAGACGTCACACTCCAGCAGGATGTCTGGTGGTTCACTCTGTCCCGTGGAGAGACTGGAAGAGGACGCAGCACGCGGTGACATCATTATGAGAAACAGGATGTTAACTCTGTTGATGCCACAGTAATGTAACGTTTGTATTTGACACCCAGGGTGACCAGTGTCTATTCTGCTAGATAATGTAGGTACAGTGTATCTTCCTGCCATTTAGGGCAAGTTTAAAGTTATATGAAATGACACTGATGTCCAGGATACCGGGACGGTCCGGTAATATAAAGGACATCACCAAAGTGGCCACATGGCAGCCCACTGGTTCTCCTTTTTCAAGTCTTCCCCTCCGCCACCCTGTGACTACCTGGCCCAATTGACTAAGACAACCCCACGACCTTCCACCTGACCTCTCCCGTGATTTGCACTGCCGCTGGCCTGTCCACTCTTAACGATGTTCAATTCTGGTTCCCAAGTGGTTTTACACGTTTCATTGCAACATATTGAGTACCAATGCTTTAGATCAGTCATGTGAAAACACTAAGACACTCTTGTACACAGTTAACAAACTATACTCTGATAAGGGAGACTAGGGGGGAGGGGGGTTACGAGGGGAGGCACAGTCCTTATGGCAAGGTTACTGCTATCTCACACAGACACACACAGCCTGGTTATCTGTGCCAACCCCTCCTAGGACCAAAAAGTGTACTAATAGGAGTAACACGTTTAACCCTGTGTGTGCCGGAGGGGCCGCAGCCACAGAAATTGTCCTCTTCCGTTCCCCAGCAGGCCAGGCTGCGTTCAGCTTTGCACGGGAGCGCCAATAGAATACTGCCTCACGGGGGGCCCTGAAAGGCCAGACACCGGGAAGTAGTAACTACATCAAGGGGCATCTGAAGGGTTTAATCAATATATATATATATATAGTGCAAATACTACAATTTGACATATATTGCATTTCTATAGGGGGGGGATGTTTGTCACGGAAAAAAGTTCTCTTTGTCCTTATCAGAGACCAATGCAGAGGAAGGAGAAGGATACAGGGGGGGCTCTGCCTGTGCAAACTCATGTACAACACACAGTGACAGACCAGGGAGCAGCCAGAGGAGATCTAAGACTGTGCTTATAGTGCTGGCGGCGTCAGTCTACGGTCGCTGGAAAAATCAAATTGAGATGACTTCCAGCTATCGCGACCAAGCCGTCGCTCCGCACTTACTATAAGCGCACTTGATGGAGACAATGCATTTGTTTTGATGCAACGTCGCGTCGCTGGCACTATACGCGCAGCCTAACCCCTCATAAACTATATAATAAACACCTATCCATGTCAGATCTCCAATGTAACCCTGGCACAGGCCTCTCTGTCTGTAACTCTGTCCTAGGAGGGGACTGCCCCTTTAAAAAAAACTAGTGGGCCTCTGCCAGGTTCAAAGGTGGGCGCCAGGTCAACTGCCCTTCTAGTGCCGTCGCTTGCTCACCTGTAGAGGATGACGTCGGCGAGGCTCCGCCCCTGCACGTTCAGCAGGTGCGCGTGCAGCGCGCCGCACGCTCCCCCCCTCAGGCGTTCCGCGTCGTTGGTCGTCAGACCCTGCAGGAAAGTGACGGCGTCCGGGCCCCGCAGGCGGAGGAGACCCCGCCGCTCAGCCAGCGGATAGCACACGCCGCTCAGCCGGCGAGAGCACCGGAGTAGAGGAGGGGCGAGGGGACGGCGCAGCGCCGCAGCCGCGAACGTCAACATCCTCGCAGCGGTCACCAGAGCCGCCCGACCGCTGCGTATACTGGGGCAGGCCCACATCCATCATGGCGGTCTTTCTCCCCCACGTCATCTACGTCAGCGCGCTTGTTGCTAGTCACGTGTTCTGTTTCTTCAGCGCACCCTCTGCAGGCAGCAGGTGGAACTGCACACTGGCACATGTACTGTACATAACTAGAGATGGAATGTTATTGATCTCAGAACTGATCAATAATGGATAATAATGCACTTAAAAAAAACCTAAAATCATCGAAATATACTGTGTTCCAAAAAATGATTGGGCAAAAATATTTCCTAAAACGATAGTTTGAGAGCAAAATCACATATGTGATCAGGATGGCAAATGCAACACAGGCTACAACAGCAAATATGTGTTAAAAATAAATAAAAAATGCTAGTAACATTTGTATCCGATTTTCACCAGGTTTTTGCAGTGTGGAAAGGGAAGACTAATTCGTGCCAGTGGATAATGTGGATAAGGCTGAGATTATACTCATTGTGATGGTGCTGGCACACGCGCAACAAACACAAATGGCTAATCCCTATGTGGCCGCCTCTAGTGTGCGCATGACAGAGCGCGGGGGCGGAACTGCGTTTTGAAAAGACAAAAAATGTGTCTTTTCAAGCGCGGCCGCGTGGCGTCAGTGTTACGTGAGTGGTTCAGCCAATGATGGTGAACCAGCTTCATGACTCGTCCGCCACGCCTCCCCAATCTCCTGTAGCCAAGATCACACATCGCTTGGGCGAGAGGTAGGGTGACCACCCGTCCCCCTTTTGCCGGTACAGTCCCGGTTTTTCGGGAGCTGTACCGTTTTTCTGTGCGTACCGGTAATGTCCCGGATCTTCCTCATGTGTCCCCGTTTTTTTGTCACCGGCGGTTCGTTGTGCGCGGTGCGCGAGTCTGCGGCGGCGCGGAGGAGGAGACTGCAGCAGCCCGGCTGGTAAGTTTTTTTTTTTTTTACTGCCAGGGGTTGGGCTTGTGTTACGGGTCTTGTTGATTGGATGCGGCCCGTCATTGTACAATGTCCCGCCCCCTTGGCATTAAGCCCCGCCCCCGGCATCATCCTTCACCAAGGCCCGGTATTGGTATAGTATGTGTGAATGGAAGGAAGGGTGCCGTGGGGGGGGGGAGAGAGGCAGCGTGCCTGGGAGGGGGGGGTCTCCCCCTCTCTCTCCCCCTCTCTCTCCCCCTGTCTCTCCCCCTGTCTCTCCCCCTCCCCCTGTCTTCCTTTCTGTCTCATCTTAACTGCCGTATACCTACACTGAAGTAACCCGCCCTGCTTTCTTCCAGATCTGACTCAAGTTTCACACGGGAGACATCCGAAGACAGGTAGGGAACACCTCCCCTCCAGTATAGTACCTTGAGGGACTGCGGATCAGGTAAGATCCCATCCGGGATTGCTGCTTTAGAAATTGTGAAGAGGGGGCGTCCTGACAATGGTTTAGGGGTACAGAAGTCATTCACATCTGGCTTTTTTTTTTGTTCGATTAGTGAGGCCATCCGAGACACACACACACACACACACCCACACCACACACACGTACGTAACTAGGACTAATGGTAGTAAAGTATAAGTGTTATACAATATATAAACTGTTAATGTAAAAAAAAAAATTGTGTCCCGGTTTTTCATTTTCAAAATCTGGTCACCCTAGCGAGAGGTGCCCGCAGTGCGGACGCTCTGAAGCCCGGACGATAATCGTGGCCTTACACAGGCACGCTCCATTCTGTTATCATGCAGGTGCCACAATACTAGGCCTGGGAACTGGCTGTTGACATGCAAAGAATGTCACCCACATGGCCCCCTTATCCACATAGTGCTGCAGTGTACTCACCGCTGTACGGAGACCACTGCACTACTTTTGAACAATGTCTCATTTGGTGATCCACTGGGGTTATTTATTGCTCAATGTAACGTTCGTGAAACATTTTTGCAATATTTTATTTTATTTTACAGTATGATTAAATGCGTGTTTTTTTTAAAACTTATTTTAAGTTTTCAGCGTAAGTGAACATTTAAAGAACTTGGCAAACGTGACCACATTTCACAAAAGTTACTTTGCAAAGGGACACACTTTATCGATATTTTATGTGTAACCCTGCTACCCCACCCCCCCAATCTCATATCGGGGCCTTTACTGGGGAGCTACACTGTTACTAGAGGTGTGTGGTGCTATACCTGTTAGGTTCACAGGAGGGCTGAGTCGTCGGCTTGATGGTATGGGACAGGACAGGCTTAATAGGATCTCTGTATTCGTTGCACAGTTGGTATCAGCGCCTCCAGTCCCATGGGTCCTGAATAGAATCGGGACTCCCTATGGGACACACACATATCTCCTTTCTTCCATACTGAAGACATCCAGGCAGGTATATGTCAACGGGTATTCTTTATTGCATCCACTGCAGCTCATCACACAGCGACACAGTACAGCAGCAGATCACAGCTTCTGGGTGGTACACCCCCCCTGGTATTCTGGGGTGCGGGTCCATGATGTTATTCAGGCCTGGCCTGAGCTGAGCAAGCCTTCCCTCGCAATGGGGAGGAATTTACAGCTCTGGAGCATGTACTGTTAGGCTGCGTCCAGGGTGCCTTCTCGCGTGCTGAGGCGCGCGGAGGCTGAGGGAAAGCGGGTGCTTTCCCTGGCCTTGGTCTGTGCGCCGTCCGGGGGCGTGTCAGGGGGCGGGCCAGTGACGTCACGGAGCTGGTTCGCCCTCATTGGGCGAATCGCTCACGTGACCGGCTCATTGCGGCTGAGGCGCGCTGGTAAGACCATGCCCGAGGCCTTAGCTTGAAAGCAGGGCTCCAAAGACACGCAATGTGTGCATACATGTATATTTTATAATTCATTTACTTTTATTAAATTGTTATCCTTTGCCTGATATACCTAGCTTATCAATCTGTTTCTCTGGGTAATGCACTATGGTAGTGTGTATGTATTTCTTGTCTCCTTTTCCTGAAGTTCACATCATCACAAAGATCCAGACTTAATCCATCCTAGATCCATCGTTTTTTAAGCCTCAGCGCCAGAGAGCTCTGTTTTTGTTTGATATCTATGTACTGGACATTAGACACCCAGAAGACTTTTTAGGCTGTTTTTGGACAATTTCACAGGATCACCACATGGGATGTTAAGTTTTATTAGTTAATTTGGTGTTAATGTATTTATGTTTTACCACCATTCACTGCATAGCATTTTACAATTTATGTTTTATTAGTAGATATTAGCGCTTTTGGTACACTAATTATTCATCTATTTTAGATAACGTCACGTTATGAGCCCTGATTTAACAGAGCCCTGTGCGTCTAACCCTTTGACTCCTATTTATTATTTAAGTTCTATTAATTTGAATTTCAATACGCTGTGAATCTGCTTCATCATGTCAGGGAGCACAGTGCTTCCTTGACATGGAGAAGTGGTCTCAGTTTAACCATCTATAACAAAATTGGCGATAATAATACTGTTGCCTCCGAAAGGTGGTTGTATGAATACCTCCAAGTAATAACTGTAAAGTGCTGGGAAATATAAGACACATACCCTCAAACTTTGTAACTTTAGCAAGTGCTGTACCTAGCTATTATTTCCTGTAACTATTAAAACCAGTATTGTACCTATTCTTGCCAGTGTATGAAAGCCAAGGAGCTATCTACTTTCTGGCTATTATTGGTTGAAGCTCAGAACCTCCAGTTCATTACAGCAGCTTAAACATCAGAGACTTATTGGCTAAAGGATCAGCGTGTTTATTTGATGTATATATTAGTATATAAAATGAAATCCAGAAATACTAGTATTTTATTGCTAAAATGACTTTTGCATATAATAAAATGCATGTGTTATGGAGCTTTTATAGGAGGTGATCACATGCTTGTGAGATCCTGTATCCCAAAATATAGAGAAAAAAAAACCCTATTGACTCTATGTAGCCGGTGCTCTCATCTCAGGGTGAACCCGTGCTCTGTCCTGGAACTCTCAACCTCAATGAGTATCTCCGGAAGCAGGGGGTCCCCTGAGCTGAATAAAATCACACGCTTGTGTAGCCCCCTATAAACAGCACAGGCTATACCTATCTTCCTTCTGCTGTGGTAAGTCCTGCTAAGATCAGGCACCAGTAATCATCCTGGGTTTTCCCCCCTTAATAGCCCTATCCTGAATGATAGACGCAGGCGTGAGCACGAGGGGAGGTCCTGTTGACATCACGAGGGGCGGGGCTAGCTCTAGATTTAGCAGCCAACTCCGGAGAGTAGTGTGTTCTTTCGTTCGAGAGTAGTCAGTGTCTGGAGTTGCCGGATAGTTATGCCGGGAGTATGCAGTGCCGCTAACATGCTATGAATCAAGAAATACTGCGGATCGGTCCGAGGATTTGGAGGGGCCTACGGTTTCCCCTGCGCAGAGTGCAGGTGAAAGCAGAGCGGAAAGAATCAGCGTCCTTTAGTAGAGCTGATAGAGTTATAGACTTGGTGGACCAATGCCCTCACCCCACTGCCAGGGGTGAGGGGGAGAATCCAAGACCCACCGCGAGGATAACCTCGGGGGTGGGCCACGGGGTATTGAAGCCGTAGCTCAGACCATCCTGTCGGAGGAGAGACTTGGAGGGAAGGAGAGGAGGAATTAGCTGGGCGAAGGCGAGCGGTGTATAGCCCGTCCTGGCTATTGTGTTGCGGCTGTTGGACGCCCTTATCGTTGGAATATTGTTGCTTTGTCAAATAAAGAGACTATTCTTCATCCGTAAAGACTGTGTGTGACTTGGAAAGTACTACCCTGGGACCCAAGGGGTTCTTCTATACCGGTCCAGTCCCATATTCCTGGGAGTATAGAAGATGGAGGCGCTGCACTACTAAGAGATCATGGAGGCTACCACCCCAGAAGCCCGGTCCTGGCTCCCCCACAACACCGCGGGAAGCTCGGGCCCTCCTGTTCCTCACAGGTACGCACCACACCGCATGTAATCTGCCCTCATGCACCCTAGACACCACCGTAGAGCCTGGGGGCGGGGAGGATGCAGGGTTACACTTGGATTGCCGCTTTAAAGAAACGTTCATTTATCCATCCAAGAGGTCCGATGTTTTGGCTGCACACAAGAAGCCTTTTTCAAGGCAAATGGCAAGATCCTCACCCCCAGGGGTGCTCAAACTCCAGTTCTCAAGCACCCCACAACAGGTCAGGTTTTCAGGATATCCCAGCTTCAGCACAGGTTGCTCACTCAGTCCCTGCTTCAGCACAGGTTGCTCACTCAGTCCCTGCTTCAGCACAGGTGGCTCAATCAGGTTCATTCTTCAACTGAGCCTCTGATTGTGCCACCTGTGCTGAACCTGGGATAGCCTGAAAACCTGACCTGTTGGGGCTTGAGGACTGGAGTTGAGCAACCCTGCGCTATCGCACACGGACAGAGGTAAAGTGTACCTATTTTCATCTACACAATGTTGAAGAATCTAACACACTGTACAAAATAGCATTATCATACCTGAAATAGCATTATCATATGGTTTATGTGTTTGCAGCTGAGCTCTAGGTGGTGCTGAATACACACAGGTTATACACAGGCTGTAATGATGGGGAGCCAGACAGCTGTAACAAAACGCAGGAGGTAAAACAGCTGGTCTATCACTAGCAATAGTTTTCTCTCCCCTGGTCTAGATTCTTAATATGTTTACAGAAAAAGCATGGGACATTTACACACTCGGCATGACTTTGAAGTGACCCCATTACCTCTTGAGGATTTACTAGAGAAATGAAATGCACATATAAATTGAACGTAAGTGCAGCACAACAGAAGAATGATTAGTTGCCTGAGATCTTCCCCTATACTGTAGGTATCTTTTTACAGCTTTTGCAGATTTTAATTATGGGACACCCTAATACGCAACTGAAATCCATACAAATAATCTCCCTAAGTCATTGAAGATTTAGGAGAGTACAAACGCACTATTTTCCAAAGACATCTGCTGCCACATAGATCCTTTCTTGCTTTCTACATAGATCCTTTCTTGCTTTCCACACAGATCTTTTCTTGCTTTCCACATAGATCCTTTCTTGCTTTCCACATAGGTCTTTTCTTGCTTTCCACATAGATCCTTTCTTGCTTTCCACATAGATCTTTTCTTGCTTTCCACATTGATCTTTTCCTGCTTTCCACATAGATCTTTTCTTGCTTTCCACATACTGGAGATCTTTTCTCAAGCCAAAACAGCGTTGGAGGACTGAACCCTTTAAACTCTACACAGACAGATCAACTCTTGTTTTTTGTAAGGACAAAATAACTTCTGCAAGGTCACTAGGAGATGGTTATAGACTTGAAAGAGGGGCTTTCCATAAAACAGTGAAGTCTGGGAACCTGTTCCGTGTCCGGTGCTACAAAAACTGTCAGGGGTAAGTTTTATTTATAAAATTCTTTACCAGGCAGTAATACATTGAGTTACCTCTTGTTTTCTAGTATGTCCTGGGCACAGAGTTATGATGATAAACACATGGCTACAAATACATGGTTACATTAGGTGAACAGGGTTATACATTATATATGGATCCTATCTTCATCATCTGCGCGCCCGGGTGTGGACACACCCGGCAGGTACCTTTATCCAGCAAGTGCACCAACTCAACACTTTAGTGGGGGCAGCGCTGTCTGACACATTTGGGTGGGGTGGGTCTTGGGGACACTGGGAATGTTCGGTGTCCAAGAGCACCTCAGCACCTTGGGGACGGTATACCCTACAGAGTGTGGACACGGTGTTGGGAACACGGTGAAGGGTTACGGCCGTGCGAGGCCTGGTGGGTAGCTGTAACTATTACTTATCGCTAATAGTAAACTTACCCATAAGAGCCAGGGGACCAATGGGATAAATCCCTCATGCATTTTTTCATACATTTGCCCAACTACTGATGACTCATGGGGGCGTACCCACTGAGGGATTTATCCCATTGGTCCCCTGGCTCTTATGGGTAGGGTTACTCTCTCCTATGATTCCAGCGTGACGCGTCATTGGGGGGGGGGCGTATGAGCCCGGCATTGACCTCGTGGGTCTGCCCCTGGTGATGACGGAGAGCTTAATGGCTCTTTTCGGCGATCACTGGGGGAGGGACACCATGGGGACTATGGTTGTGCTTACCGGGTCTCCTTCTTAGTGGATGACTGAACGCCAGGTAGGAGGGGATTTGTGACATACCTATGTAGATGTTATGGATGATCATATTGGGTGGTCACAGGGAACTAGTTGCATAATCATGCATTAAGGGTGTGCTTATGATGTCAGTTTTTGGCACGAAATTATGAAATAGTCTTGTGCATATAAAGGTAGTGATGTACATGCATTGCATACTCCTTGATAAAGTGTATGTTTACACGAAACGCGTAGGAGGGTGTTAAACCTCCACTTTTAGATGGATCAATAAAGAAGACTTTTTATATTATCTTGGCTTGGGACCCACTTTGACGGTGCGCCGGTTTTTCTCCTTGTTCAAGTGATAACCAATCTAGTTCTTTGAGCATTTCGCATTGGTGTGTTTTGTAGGCTTATTGAATTGTTGAGGGAGTCTATTTTGCTAAGGTGATTTTGGGGTGCTGTGCCATATATTATGTCCCCATAGTCTATAATTGGTATAAGCATCTGCTGTGCAATGCGCTTTCTGACCAGCGGGGTTAGGGAGGATTTGTTCCTATAAAGTACACCTAGTTTGACATAAGTTTTGGATATCAGGGTATCAATGTGCAACTCAAATGTTAAATGGGAGTCAAATCATATCCCCAAATATGTGAAACTAGTAACAGGAGTTAGGGTGGTGTTAGCGTTGGTTCTGATCTAGAGCTCAGTCATTGGAAGCTTTAAAAATTTAGCCGTGGTCCTGAATATCACTGTTACAGTCTTGTCAGTGTTTAAAAACAGTTGGTTTTGGGAAATCCATTTTTCAAGTCTCAAAAGTCAGATTGAAAATTGTGTTGAAGGTCAGAGACGCTAGGGCTGTGTGCATATAGGATTGTGTTATCCACATACATGTGTTTTGAAGCTTCCTTACAAGCTGTAGGAAGATCATTGATGAACACTGAGAAGAGTAGGGGCCCCAGAACAGAGCTTTGCGGGACACCACAGGTGATATCCAGGGGGTTGGAGTTGAACCTGAGATAGACACATGTTGGGATCTACGTGATAGATAGAAATGAAACCAGTTTAAAGCATGCTTCCCTATTCCAGAGCACTGAAGTTTGTTTAGCAAGATAGCACGATCAACAGTATCAAAAGCCTTTGCAAAATCTAGGTATACTGCACCAGTAAATTGTCCCCGTTCCTTCCACACTGGATCTCATTGCAAACTTTTAGGAGGGTAGTTACCGTGGAGTGTTTGGGGCAAAAGCCAGATTGGAATTGGCGAGGGAAATTTGTCTTGGTATAGTAATCGCTTAATTGGGAGTGAACACATTTTTCTATGACTTTGGATAGTATTGGGCGGAGAGAGATTGGTCTGTAGTGTGAGACAGTGTTTTTGTCCCCACTTTTGTAGATTAATAGTAAAAAATGTATATAGTACAACAAAGTCTTTATATCCACGGGAATCGTGTGAAGGAAATTCGGAGTACGGTATGTATGAAAATGTCGAGCCCATATATGTGTGGACGAAACTGCTTCCACAGGTAAGGATAGAAGGGCAGAGAGGAGGGACCGGCCACTGGAGTGTCCACCGTGAGGTGCATCCCCCCGATGCCGACACAGCCCAACACCATGGAATAACCCGCTGCTGTCACACATGTGCTCTTCAGCGACTCAAATCTAGAAGGATGTGACGCTCGTAACTCACAGTCTTGGAGCGTCTCGTACCCTCCTGAATCACTGCAGAATCCCATCCCGATGATCGAGCTGCTGCCTGCGGTCGGTCATGGAAAGTAGTAGGAGAAACAAACGCCGGAGCACAGCAAAAAAAAATGGAGAATGAAGCGCTGGATGTAACGTGAACGCAAAAAGCGCACATCTCTGGCTATGGCCGTGTTTATAATTGCGCCGAGCGATGCTGCGCGCCGCCCAAAACAAATGAATGTTTTCAATTGAGCACACACGTAGTGGGCGCGAACGACGCGTCCAGGTCCGCAAATTTTGAGCAGGCATCTGAAATTGATACTGTTGCACGATGGCCGCGTCACGTGAGTGGTTCAGCCAATGAGGTAATTTCACGGCCACGCCTCCACCATGACGCCCTGTCGCCTCCCGGTGCCTCCAGCCTGCAGTGCAGGTTTTGCGCGTGGCATCACGAGGTTGCGCGCGTGCACAGCAAGAGCAAATATAATCTAGGCCTAAGAAATTCCACTGGCGCGTTTCGCACCTGTGAAGGTACTTTATCACAGCGTACACAGACAGGTGACTTCAATGCAAAGTTCCTCTGTCTGTGTCACTAACATATTTGCTGATGGCATTCTGCGAGAAGCCGGAGACCTATATACAATGGGAATCATGGAACTGCGCATCGGAATTCAGTCATTTGGTGATATGCATCACGTGCGCTGCAAGCGGTGCCCCAGAAGTGTACCGGCAGGATCTTTGGGGGAGATCCTTTCACAAAGGAGCATAACACGTTACAGGCATACCCCGGTTTAAGGACACTCACTTTAAGTACACTCGCGAGTAAGCACGTCCTGAACAGTAATACGGACTCCTACCTGTACCGAAGCTGTGCGCAAGCGGGGAGACTATAGAGCCTGTTACACATGTGTTATTTACATCAGTTATGCACGTATATGACGATTGCAGTACAGTACGTGCATCAATAAGTGGGAAAAAGGCAGTGCTTCACTTTAAGTACATTTTCGCTTTACATACATGCTCCGGTCCCATTGCGTACGTTAATGCGGGGTATGCCTGTATATGATGTCTGGAAGGCAGGTCGGGAGAGGAAGGTGTACATTGTGTGCAGGAATTACAACCACTTCAGCATCAATATTCTGTACAAAGGGCCATGCTTTTGACCCATCTGCCGTCTATCTTCCTGAAGTAAAAGCATTTTGCTTCTAGTTGTATTAACAATGGTTGCAAGTGAAAATATAGGTTATGGGGAGAGACAGGTAGATTAAGGGGAGAAAAGGTAGGGTGCTTTAATGCAGGAGTGCTCAACTCCAGTCCTCAAGTTCCACCCCCTGCCCCAACAGGTCAGGTTTTAAGGATATCCCTGCTTCAGCACAGGTGGCTCAATAAGTTCCGGCTTCAGCACAGGTTGCTCAATCAGTCTCTGCTTCAGCACAGATGGCTCGATCCGTCCCATAGGCTCTGATTGAGCCACCTTTGCTGAAGCTGAGATATCCTGAAAACCTGACCTGTTGGTGGGGTGGTTGGGGGAAGGGGTGGCGGGGTGTTGGAGGCTTGAGGACTGGAGTTGAACACCCCTGCTTTAATGGATAGACAGAGCAGGAGAGGGAAAACAAAGGTAACAAAGAGAGATAAGGTACAGGGGTGAGACGGGAATAACTTGATCTAGAGACAGGAGGTCGCATGTGGCCCTGTGATTATATTGGGCTTCTCGCCACTGCAGTATATGTTTTTGCCATCTACAAAGACTACATTCCTTTCTTCCGAGATACCAGTCGCTGCAACTTTGTATCGTCCCTCCGCTGTTACGCCAATAACACATTGATGGGAACAGTGTGTTTCAAAATGACACGGGCCCCTTCTTTATCCACATGTGCCTGAGAGCAGGTTAATGATGCGAAGAGTCCTGGGATGTGCTCGGGGTGACCTTGAACGGTAACACAGGGAATGTCATCTGGCTGGTTTTCAGCCATTATCATGGTTTTCAAAAGACAATGCTGGTGCCGGTGGGAATGTCGGCAGTGACAGCGGATGGATTCTGACATGAGGGAGCTGCAAGGAAGCCACACAGCTAAAGTAAACAGGCTGCGCCACCCTTTCCCTGGGAGCACTTCCCACCATCTTTATGACCTCGACCCTATTGTTTTCATGATATATGAAAACGTCCAAAGGTCTCTTCTCCCCAAACACCTGAGCTAGCAGTTAGGTATGGTGTTCCAGCGCAATGGAGAGGAGAGTATTTTTGGTCACAAAACCTATTAAACATCAGGATATTGTTTACCATTACAATGACTTTAATCTTATAACATACTAAGGCACAAAGCTCTGTTATGTCACTTAGTGTGGCGGTAACCTAACTAGCAGATGTTAGTGAGAACGATGTGCAAATCATAACATCTTATTTCCACTAACATCAGTTAAGGTTAATGTGGGGACGTAACGTCACGTTAGTGAGGTCATACGTAAACGTTGTATTACTCAACAGACACAAATAGGGCTTTTCCAATGTCTGGATGAGCGCAACATCACAGTATGAAATCTCATTTCCTGTACCGTGTTTGTAAAGTGCTCAGTACATTGTGGGCGCTATATAAATAAAGATATACATACGTACAACCAACGTAGCATATGTTACGGTGCTATTTCCCTCTCCCTGTTTCAACTCGAGCTAAGGACATGTTTCAGGGTCTGCATCAGCAATGTACGTAAGTACTAAGACGTACTTAACGGCACATTTTTGGTGGACGGGGTTCTTACATAGGGTTGCCAGTTGGCTTCTCCAGAAATACTGGACACAATGGTGAAAGGGGTGACGTGCTCGACGCGCTACACACACACACACACACCTTTCACTTCTCCATGTTGTTTCCTCCTCTCCTTGGCCCCACCCCCAGGCTCCTGACAGGCTCCTCCTGATTGGCTGCATTACCCAGCAGCAACCAATCAGATGGAAGAAACTTCTGATCCCTGCTCTCTCCCTGCTGAGGGAAATCCCACGGCCCACCCCAAGCTGGTCAGGTCACCATGTCCAGAGAGGTAATACCCCCCCCTCCCGCCACACACAAATACAGAAGTGAGTGGGGAGAAAGATATATTCCATACAGGCAGAAACTTTTTGGGAACAAATACCTCATCTGCTTGGAGTCAAATCCTCTTCCTGCGGGTGTAATGTGAAAGATCAGAACAGTTTCTGCCATTTCATGATTTTGAATAAGCATGAAGGTGCTTTGTGTTTGCACTTGGATCAGTATGTGATATAGGGAATGTTTATGTAACTTAAGGAGAAATTGCCTGATGCATGTATTCCCGTGGGATTGATCAAACTGTGCCTCTCTAGTCATCATTTTACTTCTTTACATTAGCATGAAATGCGGGTTTGTGGTCATGTAAAACATCCTGGCTTATGATACGTGGAAAGGTTTCAAACTGATTAACAATTTCCATATTCAGTATTTGGCACAGTTCAAAGCAAAGGAAACAGGCGTTGTGATATATATCTCTGAAGTGATACATCTCTCCCGCAGAGTCTGAGGGGTGTCAAGCTCACTTCATATCATGGGCCAGATTATATTTCATTTGGGCCATACACCCCCACATGCCCCCTCCTCACCAGCTTCTCTCCCAGATGCTCCCCTCCTCACCATCTTCTCCCCCACATGCTCCCCTCCTCACCATCTTCTCCCCCACATGCCCCCTCCTCACCATCTTCTCCCCCACATGCTCCCCTCCTCAACATCTTCTCCCCCACATGCTCCCTCCTCACCATCTTCTCCCCCACATGCCCCCTCCTCACCATCTTCTCCCCCACATGCCCCCTACTCACCATCTTCTCCCCCACATGCTCCCCTCCTCACCATCTTCTCCCCCACATGCTCCCTCCTCACCATCTTCACCCCCACATGCTCCCTTGCTCACAGCTTCTCCCCCATATGCTCCCCTGCTCACAGCTTTTCCCCCACATGCTCCCTCCTCACTATCTTCTCCCCCACATGCTCGCCGCCTCGCAACTTCTCCCCCACATGTTCCCCTCCTCAAAGCTTCTCTCCCACATGCTCCCTCCTCACCAGTTTCTCCCCCACATCCTCCCCTCCACACCAGCTTCTCCCCCACATGCTCCCCTCCTCACCAGCTTCCCTCCCAGACGCACCCCCTCCTCACCAGCTAATCCCCCACGTGCTCCCCTCCTCACCTGCGTCTCCCCCACATGCTCCCCTCCTCACCAGCTTCTCCCCACATGCTCCCCTCCTCACCAACGTCTCCCCCACATGCTCCCCTCCTCACCAGCTTCTTTTCCAGATGCACCCCCTCCTCACCAGCTTCTCCCCACATGCTCCCCTCCTCACCAGCTTCTCTCCCAGATGCTCCCCTCCTCACCAGCTTCTCCCACACATGCACCCCTCCTCGCCAGCTTCTCTCCCAGATACTCCCCTCCTCACCAGCTTCTCCCCCACATGCTACCCTTCTCACCAGCTTCTCCCCTACATGCTCCCCTTCCACATGTTCTTCTCACTTGCTTCTCCTCTACATGTCAGCCCTTTATATCCCCCTCTTCTCCCCTTCTCTCAATTTCTATCCCTCCCCTCTCTTTCTCCCCCTTCACTCCCTCTTAATGTCCCTCCCTTAAATTTCTTACTGTCTCCCCTCTACTCTCTTTCTCTTCACCCCCCACTCTCTTACTCCCCCTCACCCACTCTCTTACTCTCCTTCACTCCCTTACTTCCCCCCTCACAATCTTACTCTTTCCACCCCTCACTCTCACTACTTCCCCCCTCTGTTAGTCTGTCCCCTCCATTATTTCACTCCCTCCCCTCTCTCTCTTACTCTCCCCTTTCACTCTCTTAGGCCTCGTCCAGGGTGGAAACAGGCGCGCTGACGCTCCAGCGCTGCGCCCTGCTCGGCCGGGCGATTCCTGGCCGGCTGGGTGTGCGCGCGTCCACGACGTCACGGAGCTGGTTCGCCCTCATTGGGCGAACCGCTCACGTGACGCGCTTGCGAGCAGCAAAATCAATGTTGCTTGCTTGGCAAGCGGTTGAGCGCCGAGCAGGCGCGCCCACCCGCTCACGCAGGCCACGCGCATTGTCGCATCGTGTCCAGCGTGAGTGCGCCCGCACGCTCAGCACCACCCTGGACGAGGCCTTACTCTTCTCCTCTCTTACTTCACCCTCCCCTCCCTGACTCTGCCCCTTCCCTCTCTCTCCCCCCCCCTACAAATATTACTTACCCTCAGCATCAAGATGACACCACATGTCCCGCAGAGCCGATCCCGCTGACCGTTGCTGCCAGAGGGGCAGAGTGGGTGAGGTGGAATCCGCTCAAAATCAGTGTGACAGCAGCAGGATCCCACGTGAAGGCTAACTGCACTCTACTATTGGCCCTGAAAGCCTCGCAATAGTTCCTGCTGCTGTCGAGCGCCGAAAATGCAGCGCAGGACCCTGCCCCACCCTAGCTCTCTCATCATGTCCTGGCAAAGACATATGGAGATGCTGCCACCCCATGCTGCACCCCCGGTCCTGGTCTTTGATCCGGATGGAAGTGTTCGGCAGGCTGCATGTTTGACCACCCCTGGTCTTATGTGATGGATGGACATCTAAGAAACAATTGCTATTACAGAATAGTTGTATTAAGGGCTATTCATATTAATATTTTTCAGCCCCTGTTTGAATGGGCTGTAATATGTCTTCCGGTGCAGTATATAGCACCACTTAAGAGCATTTTTTCTAAGTTTCAACTATTAGAAAAACTAGTATTCGCTCATATGCTATTAGAGAGGTATGATAACTGTCATGGGAGACCAGAACTTAACACTGGGATCAAGGCATCAGACAGGATACAGCAGTTCAATAAAGAGTATTTATTCTGGCTGGAGCTAACAAGCACAACACAAAATCTCTATCAGAGCTTTCATTCACCACAAAAGGGAATACGGGGGGAATCCTACCTACCTAGGCGGCAGGCGGCACTTCCAAGGCTCACCCGAGGTTTGCTTCCACTCCTGTGGGGGTAGGGACCATCCAGACATCTCTGGTGCAATTCATGGCTGACCACTTTCAATTTACCCGCTCAAAAGTCCGGCTCTCTGCTTCTCCGGCGACTCACGGTGCTGCAGCACATCGGCACTTTTGCATTTTGTGAGGAATCGGGGAACACGTCCTCCGCGGTGTATTCCCTCCTTACCTGCTGTTACTCCGCGCCTCCCCAATCTGGTTAGAGTGCGCGCGCGCACTCGCAGCTCTTCACATTGTGCCACAGAGCTTAGCTTCGCCCCCCAGTCACGCCACGCGGCGCGCGTGCACATGACGTCGTGCACCGCTCCCCAGCTGCGTGGCAAGTTCTCATCAGGATCACTTGTCTCCTGCAGCCAATCCTTGCCTCTGCAGAGGCCACGCCTCCGCTCCGCCTCCCTTGCTACTGGTTCCGGTGTGCTACAAATACCCTGCACTTCCCTTCCTGCTTTGCTGAGCATAACCTTGTTCCTGTGTGTTCCTTGTTTGACTTCTCGTGGACCAACCCGGCTTGACTTTGGACCCTCTCTGGCGAAAGACCCCGGCTTGACTATTGCACCCTCTCTGGAATTCGACCTCGGCATACTCCTGACTACCCGCACCTCTCCAACCCCTGACCATGGCTCAACGGACATTGGCCATCCCACTGGCTCCACCCCCGGACACCGGCAAGTATACCGACCAAACCCGACTTCTCCAACCCAGACCCGGCTACGCTGACTATCCACCCTCCAGGTGTGCCTCCGCTGCTGTGGGCGCATACTATATTTCTTTCCAACCTCAGTACCGGGGTCCCGCCTTGTTCGTGGTGAGCTCAAGCGTTACACATTTCTCACTCGGTTAGGCCCCAAGCCTAAGTTTCAGGTGTCTCCAGCACAGCCTCAGAGCAAACATCTTAGTCCACCTGCAGGCTAGAATCAGACTGAGACCTGGAACTCTGATAGGGTTCCCTTACATAGATTCCCTGCTTCCATAGGAAATCATGGGAGATGGGGTGGCGACCAATCACAGCACGGATGCTGCACAGGAACCAATCAGGATGCGAGAACTCGCCTGCATTGTCAAATCAGGGCTGGAGGCGGGGCAGAGGCAAGTTAAAGGGCTTGGAGAGAAATACGAACGGGGCAATGGGATCAGCACCTACCAGTGTGAGCTTGGCAAAGACTTTCCCGGCCGGCAGGATATCCCCCACCGGGCTCGGGGTCGCAATGTCTGGGGAATGGCCAAATGCTCCGTTTTTCTGGTGGATGACCACCTCCTGCCCAATCTCCATCCTGTAATTCTCCCTTTTTTCCCGACACCTCCCCCTCCAGTTCCAGCAATAGCCAGTTCTCCGGACATGCAGGCGGCACAAAGGGTTTCTCAGCCCCGCAGGCCCAGAGACCTTGGCTATGCTTTATATGCTTTATAGTGCGCACAATCACATTGTTATTCTTTGGTACAGCTTATAACACACAGGAATAAAGAATTACACTTACAGGGTATGCAAGGGGCTACCGGGCATATAAAAAAGGGGTAGCCCCGGGATCTGGTGGCCAAATGAGCCCCAGGAAACGACGGAGCCAGGGACCGGGCTTAACCTTTAATATACTGCTCCCTGGACCACTTTCAGTCACATTACTATTCTAGACAAAGAGATCAGGGCAACTAAATTACTCCTGATAATGGTTGAGGAATGGACATGTGAAAATATACAATGGCTTGGTCAAAAGGGGAAGAGATAGAAGGTGAACAAGGTGAAAGGGGGATAGAGAATCATTTAGTGAGTGTGTAAAAAATGCATAGCCATGGAGTACTAAGCGGTGCGCAAACTGGGGGGCGCACCCCCTTGGGGAGGGGGGGGGGGCGCCAAATTATTTAGGGGTGGCGCAGGCAAGCTGTGTGGCGAAACCTGTGGACGGGCAGAGCAGTGCACAGGTGGGCAGAGCAGCTGAAGCTCCGTGCTGCTGCTGCTCCCTGTGCTGGCAGCGGGGGCGGGGCTTCTCTCTGCACACAGACACAAGCCCTCCTTCTCTTCCTGTCTGTTTCCTCGCTCCAGTGCTCAGCAGCGTGGGGGACCGAGCATGCAGTACAGTAGTAGTAATTTCACCTGGGGGGGATGTGTTGTGATATGAGTGTGTGTGTGTGTGTTGTGATTGTGTGTGTGTGTTGTGATTGTGTGTGTTGTGATTGTGTGTGAGTGTGTTGTGATTGAGTGGTGTGGTGTGTGTTTGATTGTTGTGTTTTTTGTCTGCTTTTTGTGATATGAGTGTTGTTTTGGTTGATTTATTGTGTGTTGGTTGTGATTGAGTGTGTGTGGTGTGTGTTGTGATTGTGTGTGGTGTGTGTTGTGATATGAGTGTGTGGTGTTTGTTTGTGATTGAGTGTGTGATTGTGGTTTGGTGTGTCTGTGTTGGTTGTGATTGAGTGTGTGTTGTGATTGAGTTTGTATGTGTTGTGTCTGTGTTGATTGTGATTGTGTTTGTGTGTGGTGGGTTGTCTGTGTGTTGTGATTGAGTGTGTGTGGTGTGTTGTGTCTTACGTGTGTGTGTGTTGTTGTTGGTGTGTGTGTTTGGTTGTGTGTGTTGTGTTGGTGTGGTGTGGTGTGTGTTGTGTTGGGTGTGTGTTGTTGCTTGTTGTAGTGGCTGTTTGTGTTTTGCTTCCGTTGTGCGTGGTGTGTTGTGCTCTGTGTGTGTTGTGTTTGTGTGTGGGTGTGTGTGTTGTGATTGTGTTGTGCTTGGTTTGTGTTGTGCTTGGTGTGTGTGGTTGTGTGTTGTGCTTTGGTTTGTGTTGTGCTTGCTTTTTTGTGTGTTTGTGTTGTTTGCTGTGTGTTGTTGTGTTGGTGTGTGTTTTGTTGGTGTGTGTGTGTGTGTGTGCTTGGGGGTGTTGTTTGTATTGTGTGTGTGGCTGTGTGCTGTGTCTTTGTGTTGTATTGTGTGTGTATGGGTGTTCTGATTGAATGCACGGTGCCACACTGGGGGTGTTACGCTCTCCCAAGCTTGGCGCTTGGGAGACAAACAAAATTGACTGAAGCACGCTCAGCAGCAGTCAATGCACACACAGCCCCACACACACAGCCACACCACACACCACACGCGCACACACACGCACCACACAAACACACACAGAATAGCCCCGATCCTTGCCCCCCGCTCGTGTTTGCAAAATTTCCAGGACACCCTGTGCTCATGCTTGGAGAGTTGGTGATGTCACCCGCTCTCACGGCAGCGTGGCCGCAGCCTAATTTTGCAAGCGCGATGCTGTTGAAATATGTAAGTATTTAGACATATTTGTATTTACATTGTATACCGTTTAATATGGTTTTTTTTTCCATGTGATTTTGATTACATCAGGCAGGGAGGGCCCGGAAATTTTAATGGATGAAAAGGGGGCTCGGCATAAAAAGTTTGCTCACCCCTGCACTAATGCCATGGTACCTAATGCATGCCATGTAGCACACTATGCATAGCCATGACACACTAATGCCTAGCCATGAGCACACTATGCATAACATGGAGCACAATACCAGCCATATGCATGAGCACACTAATCTAGCCAGAGCCACTATGCTACAGAGCACACTATGCATAGCCCATGGAGCACACAATGCATAGCCATGGAGCACACTAATGCATAGCCATGGAGCACACTAATGCATAGCCATGGACCACTAATGCATAGCCATGGAGCCACTAAGCATACCATGGAGACCTAATGCATGCCATGGAGCACACTATGCAATAGCCATGGAGCACACTAATGCATAGCCATGGAGCACCTAATGCATAGCCATGGAGTAATCTAATGCATAGCCTGGAACTAATGCATAGCCATGGAGCACACTAATGCATAGCCATGGAGCACCTATGCATACCAGGAGTAATCTAATGCATAGCCATGAGCACATGAGTGCATAGCCATGGAGCACACTAATGCCATAGCCCATGGAGTACAGTAATCAATAGCCATGGAGCACACTAATGCATGCCCTGGAGCACAAGTAATGCATAGCCAGGAGTACACTAATGCATAGCCATGGAGCACACTAATGCATACCTGAGCACACTATGCATAGCCATGGAGCACACTAATGCATAGCCATGAGAACTAATGCCTAATGGAGCACACTAATGCATACCATGAGCACCACTAATGCATAGCCATGGAGACACTAATGCATAGCCATGGCGACACTAATGCATAGCCATGGAGTACACTAATGCATAGCCTTGAGTACACTAAGCATAGCCATGGAGCACACTAATGCATACCCATGGAGCACACTAATTCTAGCCATCTGAGCCACACTAATGCTAGTCCATGACACACTAGCATAGCCATTGGCACACTAATGCATAGCCATGGAGCACACTAATGCATAGCCATGGAGCACACTAATGCATAGCCATGGAGCACACTAATGCATAGCCATGGAGCACACTAATGCATAGCCATGGAGCACACTAATGCATAGCCATGGAGTATAATGCCTAGCCATGGAGCACACTACATGCCAATAGTCCATGGGCACACTAATGCATAGCCATGGAGCACTCTAATGCATAGCCATGGAGTAATCTAATGCATAGCCATGGAGTAATCTAATGCATAGCCATGGAGCACACTAATGCATAGCCATGGAGCACACTAATGCATAGCCATGGAGTACACTAATGCATAGCCATGGAGCACACTAATGCATAGCCATGGAGCACACTAATGCATAGCCATGGAGCACACTAATGCATAGCCATGGAGTACAGTAATGCATAGCCGGGGCCACACTAATGCATAGCCAGGAGCACAGTAATGCATAGCCAGGAGTCAACTAATGCATACCATGCGGCACACTATGCATAGCCATGGAGCACACTAATGCATAGCCATTGAGCACACTAATGTCATAGCCATGGGGCCAACTCATGCATAGCCATGGAGCACACTAATGCATAGCCATGGAGCACACTAATGCATAGCCATGGAGAAATCTAATGCATAGCCATGGCAGCACACAAGCATAGCATGGAGCACACTATGCAATAGCCATGGAGCACACATATCAGATAGCATGGAGGCACACTAATGCATACCATGGGAGCACTATTCATAGCCATGAGTCGCATAGCCATGGAGTCACACTAATGCATAGCCATGGAGCACACTAATGCATAGCCATGGGCACACCTAATGCATAGCCATGGAGCACACTAATGCATAGCCCATGGATAATCTAATGCAATCCATGGAGTACACATGCATAGCCAGGAGCACACTAATGCAATCGCCATGGAGCACACTAATGCATAGCCATGGAGCCTCATCATAGCCGGACCTAATGATAGCCAGGAGCACACTAATGCATGCCATGAGCAATCTAAGCATAGCCATGCATAACATGCCATGGAACTAATGCTAGCATGGTACATATGCAATTACTACTGGCTATGTTATTCTACATTCTTTAAAAAAAAATGATCCGGACATTATCAAAAAGTCTGTTTGGGCAACTTTAAATAAACTATAACATTACACAGAGTAGTTTTAAGGTGTATCGACTAACATGAATCTTCTAAGCCAGACTCGTCAACTCTCACTGAGATTCTGTGTCACTAATGCATAGCCATGGAGCACACTAATGCATAGCCATGGAGCACACTATGCATAGCCATGGAGCACACTAATGCATAGCCATGGAGCACCTAATGCATAGCCAGGAGCCACACTAATGCATAGCCAGGGTACGCATACAATAATGCATAGCCATGGAGTAATCCTATGCATAGCCATGGAGCACACTAATGCAATAGCCATGGAGCACCTAATGCATGCATGAGCACACTATGCAAGCCTGGAGCACACTAATGCCTAGCCATGGAGCACACTATAGCCTAGCATGGAGCACACTATGCATAGCCATGGAGCACACTATGCATACCATGGAGTACACTATGCATAGCCTGGAGGCACACTATGCATAGCCATGGAGCACACTAATGCATAGCCCCATGGAGCACACTAATGCATAGCCATGGAGCACACTAATGCATAGCCATGGAGCACACTAATGCATAGCCATGGAGCACACTAATGCATAGCCATGGAGTACACTAATGCATAGCCATGGAGTACACTAATGCATAGCCATGGAGCACAATAAGATACAATTACAATACCAAGGAAGACGATGAACAAATATCATTTGACATTGAAAGAACAGGTGTGGTGAGTATCAAGAGAGCCTTTTAAGGATGTGAAGGTACTAAAATATGTTGAGAAGAAGAGTGTAACAGGGGAGTGCCTCTAATCCAGCAGTGTGGTGGTTAACTGCTGGTAGTCAATTAACAAACACCACCTGCCTGATTCGATGGTTTAGAAAAGCCTGTCTTTTGAGACAGGAAGTGAGACTCCTTAGCTCACACCTAAGCTGAACTTGGAGACAAACAGTCTTGAGCCCTGCCAGAAGAAACAGCAGAGCTGCTTCCAAGACACAGGGGAAACTTCTAAACCGGAATGCTGACAAAACCTGAGGAAAGGTAGCAACGCAGGAACAGAGAAGATTTTCCCTCCAAACCACAAGGAACAGATAAGACTTTCATTTATGAGACTTTTTATATCTGTTCATTTCATGCTATATGTTTGTGGCTGGGAGACATGCTTATCTAAAGGGAGTGGTGGATTGCATAGTATTTCACTAGAAATACTCCCAAGTGAATAGAAGCTTTGTTTACCCCTTGTTTGGATGGTTTCCTGATATTAAGGAAACAGGCGCAATAAAAGCCTTATTTAATTTCACTATAATCAGTCTCCCTTGCATACCTCTGTGAGCGTCCGCCTACAAAGAGGTTTCAAAAACATCAGAAAAGTAGAGAGGCATAGGGAGAATATAGGGATGTGGTGGCCTAACCACCTGGATATTAATGACTAAAAATCTTCACAGCCAAGGTACTATCCTGGTAATACTCCAGGATAAAGAATATTTGTATTAATTCATAGACCTACATTTTTATATTCATACTGGAGCTTCATTTGCAAGCCGGTGTGAGCTTGTTACAATTGAGTAATTAATTGGATGTTTGTGTTATCCTCAGCTTGACCAATGAATGGAAGCAAAAAGAATCAATTGCAAATACCGTTTATATTAATCCAGGTGAACACTCTAGTAATAAATATTACATTGATACAACTGGAATTAGTGCTGATCCGGAAATAGACTCAATCCAAGTCCAATTGAAGTACCAGTTTGACCAGTGCATGTGTTGTGAGGACATTTTGGGCAAGAATGAGAGACTGCAGAAAGCTTTCTCGGGAAACTGCAGTTTGTGTTGTTTGTGTTGAAGAGTGTACAGTGGGCAGCACCAGAGACTGTTGGGAAAGAAATGCAGGGTCACTGATAAAAGTCAGCATACAAGAGTCCATATGTATGGTGTCACATGAGTGTTAGAAGTTTACGTGTATTATTATTTTAAAGAGTCAGTACTGAATTGCCAAATCCGGAACGCAGTGGGATGGCCACCAGAGCAGTATGCAAGAGTCAGTGCATGTGTGTGAGTTCTGATGAAGGGCGAGAGGGGGGAGCAGGAGTGCCTCCTATTATTGGCTTATTGTTATTTCTACATTCTTATCATTATCAAAAAGTCTGTTGGGCAAACTTGAAATAATTATACATTATCACACAGTAGTTTTAAGGTGTATCGACTAACATGAATCTTCTAAGCCAGACTCGTCAACTCTCACTGAGATTCTGTGTCACTGATTCTTAGCATCAGAAATCTTAGTGGCGTCTCATTGATAGGACTCAGCACTTTTACATTAAAATGCTATTTTTTGTGTGTGCAAAAATCCCAAATCTCATTGATTTTTGGTTCATGGAGGTTGCCATCTTTGGTAAGCCCCAACTTAATATACTGTGACGCCTCTGAAAAAACGTATTGGAATAGGGCTTAAATCTTCCTGAACAAAGAAAAGACGGCTTCAAGGCATATACAGTAGTCCTGTGTGCAAATGGTCATCATTAAACTTTTTCCATGTCCTTATCATCACCTTCTTGTAGCATTAGACATAAGATTTGAAAGAAAACTGCCCCCGCAGGGGTTTTTAAACTCCGTATTTTGTTTGGCTTTCCATGGTACAAAGACATTCTGAAATGATTTTAAGGTGTACCCCACAATTCCCACATCTTCTGCAGCATCCTGAGATTCAGCTTTGCAATTAAACTCTGCATTCCTATCCAGCAAGTAATATGATCTAAAAACCATCAGATACATTCATGTAATTCCTGATGGAGAGACATGGAACGCACTGGTCATTAGCAATCACAGAAACTTTATAGTGACGCATTAAAGAATGGGGAATATGGCTGGAGATTATTTCCTGCCTCAGTCTGTGCCCACATCCTCTAATTCTGTAATGGTGTTTTTCTTCTGCTGAATGTGGATTTTATTTCCATTGTCACTTCCTTCTGTTAGGTAAACGGTGACAGGTACAGGTCACCGACTTTCGCTCCACACATCCCAGCACTATTCCGGCCACAACGCCTTTTTCCTTTTGTAAGAGCAGAGGATGTTAACTGGAGAGGCTTTAAACGGCAGATTAACCTCTGGCAGCAAAGATGTTAACACAGGAACAACTCCAACACAAGCGCAAATAAAGACATTCAAACACAGACCCCCAAAATTAGCGAAATAATTAGCATTCCTTGATTAACCTCACATTGCAATAAAGTGAAACAACTCAGGCACGTAAACCATTTTTCACACACGTGATCTTCATTTCTTAAACACACTTTGTGCATCTCTTATTCTTCTCTGAAAACGAGTTACATCTCTCCAACACCATTAAAGGAAAGAGCATTTATATAACTGCTTAATTGTTAAGGTATTTTTATTTATAACATGTTTTACCAGGAAGTAATACATTGAGAGTTACCGCTCGTTTTCAAGTATGTCCTGGGCTCAGAGTTATGATGACAAATACATAGTTACATAAGTGAGCAGGGTTATACATTACTGTATGTACAAGACTGCATGCACAGTAAGAGATAATATATGTTATATAGAAGGCATATGTAACAGTTATAGACCAGGTTAAAATGTAAAAGGTAAAAAGCGCAGAGAGAGGGCACAGGTACATAGGTCCCTTTTCAGCGTTGTGAAGCTCTTCATGTGGCTTGGGAGTTGGTAAGACTGCTGCTCCATTCAGATGAATAGGAGCAAAAACCCTCCAGAGCAAGGAGAAGACTCCACAGCCTACTAAATAAATGCCACAATGAGAGATTATAGTAGAGATACTGTAGATGTACAGTAAGGAGGGGCAGAAGTAGCCCGTAAGGAGATGAGAATTGTAGTTAGCGAAATCAGGGGGGCTCAACTCCAGTCCTCAAGCCCCAACAGGTTTTCAGGAAATTTCGGCTGCAGCACAGGTGGCTCAGTCAGTCCCTGCTTCAGCACAGGTGGCTCAATCAGTCCTTGCTTCAGCACAGGTGGCTCAATCAGTCCCTGCGTCAACATAGGTGGCTCAATCAGTCCCTGCGTCAGCACAGGTGGCTCAATCAGTCCCTGCTTCAGCACAGGTGGTTCAATCAGTCCCTGCGTCAACACAGGTGGCTCAATCAGTCCCTGCTTCAGCACAGGTGGCTGAACCTGGGATATCCTGAAAACCTGACCTGTAGGGAGGCGGTGAGGACTGGAGTTGAGCGCCCCTGATCTAGATGTTAAGATTTATTTTTAGATTCAATGATTTGTTTAATTACTTGTCATATTTAGGTTTGAAAAATCTAGCTCAAAGAGTGACTCTCAAGAAGTGCAATATGTGATATGCTGCAGGGAGCAGTTCTTCCTTCTCTAAGGTGTCACTGCTTTTGTAAAGGTGCAAGTTAAAGGATCTTAGCCCAGACTGACTAAGTAGTGTTACTCCATAAGACTCTTCCAGCACTTCTGGGCAAATATGGCTCTTTACAGACCATTGAAGTCAATGGGCTGCAAGGTGTCTTCCGTGTAACACTGCTTAGTAAATATGGCCCGACTCGATTAGGCCATAAGTTGTCTTCCAGAACAGTAGGGAATCTATTTACTAAAGTCTCCTGGCTGCACAAGTATGGTGCAAAAAAACAGTGCAACAACTAGTGCAAAAAACTAGTGCAAGAAATAGTGCAAAAACCAACTGCATTTATCAAAGAAAAGGAATCCCATTGTAAGCAATGGGAGTTTTTCCTTGGATAAATCTGGTGCAATTCTTTTGCAGCCGGGAGTCTTTAGTGAATGATCCCAATATGCCCTGTAGAGTAGCACTTCTTATTAATATTGCCCCTTATCTAAATGAAGTAAGAAGACTGTAATTCCAAAGCTGCACAGATCTGCGCTATAATAGAAAGCATTACTTTAGAAAATTCCCAGTAGCCGGCCATAGTAAAGAGGATCTGCCATTATGACTTGGCATCAATATGTCTCTACACATGAAATAACTATTATCAATAAAGTTAGATGAAAAAAAAAGAAAGAAATAATGGCTAATTTTTAAAGTAACTTTGAGCGATGAGAATCACTCTAGACATCATAAAGTAATTTCTTTAGGTGACATCATTTCATAAAGTTAGTGTCATGGATTTCTTCTTCATCCCCGTCGGAGGGAGATACAACACATACGTTGCTGTGTAATGTGCAGCACCCCCATCTGGCACGGAAGGGGTTAAATCTTCCAAGCTCTGTTCTAATTAACACATCAGTAACAAAGGAGGGAGAGCTTGATATGTCACCAGCTTTGGAACCTCTCAGAGTCCTTCATCGGGTCCTACCCTAACATGAGAGGTTCGAAAGCTTGTACCATATCAACTACTTGTTGGTCCAATAAAAGACCTCATAGCATCTACTCCCTCTCCATCCTTTGTTATTCCATGGAAGAAAGGACCAATACGGCTACCCAACCTTCTTTGGCAATTAAGACATGAGCAAGAAATCAACATGGTTTCAATGATCCCTGTCCAATTATCAATTTCATTAGGTATGTATTGTCCTCAATACTTGGCTCGTTGAGGACTGTGCTTAGCCCTACAGCAGTTGAAAGCGCGCACACACATGTGAATAACTGTTTAAGTAAGTAGCTCTAGATATGGTCATATGAATATTGTCAGGATCCGCCATTGCAGCCGCTCTCATTAGACACCGGTGCATCCCTGAAAGTCTAATATCTCAGCTTTCACTGCCTCAATCAACATGGCTGACAATTGAGGATGTTTCCCGTTCGCGTCTAGCTGTCTAGAGGAAGTGACCTCACCCCACACTGAAGCAACCATGGCAATTTCTGCCTTCATTCCCAAAACAGGAAGTCAACTTATTTTTGAGGTGGAATTGTATTCACCTATCCCTGCCCTTTTTAAGTCTGTCATTCCCACTCCTTGTCTGTGCAACTTAGTCTTATCCTTGTGCTCTCGGACCCTGCCTTGTTCCTGACTTGTTCCCACCTTATTCCCGCTCCCTGTAGCCCATCTGTTCCTGTGTTCCTGGTACTCTCTACCTTGTTCAAGTTGGAATCCATGTCTGCAGCTTTTGATCTGTACTCCCCACCTCTGCCTTATACTCCCACCTCTGGCTAGCGGGTCTCTCTTCCAGATAGCACAAGCGACGTGCACAAACGTAACAAAAATAACACTTGTAACTATCAACAGGAGGTAATCAGGGAGCCAAGGAGACAGGTGGTATCAGTGGTTCCAACTCTAGACCTCAAGAACCTGACTTAGTCATTCTGAATGAACCACCTGTGATGTATGAATGTATATCTTTATTTATATAGAGCGATTAATGTACATAGCGCTACACAGCAGTAATACACATGACATAATAATATAAATAACAAATAATACAAATAACACATAATGGAAAAACGTGCATCTGATATAAAAAGGGACATTTAGGAAAAGGAGTCCCGGCCCCAAAGAGCTTAAAATCTAATTGGTAAGTAGGAAGAACATACAGAGACAGTAGGAGGGTGTTCTGGTAAGTGCGTCTGCAAGGGGCCAAGGTCGATGTATGAGGTGTAAAGTATCAGCCACAGAGCTACTCATATGCTTTGTTAAGGAAGTGGGTTTTAAGATGGGTATTAAAGGTGGATAGAGAGGGTGCTTGAGGGGAAGGGCATTCCAGAGGTGTGGGGCACTCAGTGAGAAAAGTTTAAGGCGGGAGAAGGCTTTAGACACAAAAGGGGTAGAGAGAAGACATCCTTGAGCAGAACGCAAGAGTTGGGATTTGATAGAAAGCCAGGAGAGTGATTGCAGCGGGGTTGACGCTGAGACAGATTTAGGAAAGAGAAGAGTGATTCCGGCAGCATCGTTTAGGATAGATTGTAGGGGAGACAGGTGAGAGGCAGGAAGGCCGGACAGCAGGAGGTTACTGTAGTCGAGACGAGAGTGAATGAGAGCCTGTGTCAGAGTTTTAGCTGTCAAGAAAAAGAGGAAAGGGCGTGTCTTTGTAATATTGCAGAGGAAAAAATTACAGGTTTTAGCTACCGTTTCAATGTGAGAGGAGTACTGTGTGACCCCTAGGCAGCATACTTGTACTACTGGGTGAATGATCGTACTTCCAACAGTAATGTGGAAGGAGGTACTAGGGACAGGTTTGGGAGGAAATATGAGGGGCTCCGGTTTTGACAAGATAAGTTTAAGTCGACGGAGGGCCATCCAGGATGATATAGCGGAGAGACATTCAGAGATTTTGTCTCTACAGACTGGAACGACAAGGCATTGGCCGCGGCCTTCTGGCAAGGATTATCGGAAGCCTTGAAGGATGAGCTGGCAGCCTACGACCGTCCCACCGATCTGGAGGAACTCATTGCCATCTGTATTAAGGTAGATCGTCACCTTCTGGAGATGATCAGAGAAGGCTCATCATCGTACCATCCCGGACCAACCCCGGTCAGGTGAGCCAAGCTGAGGTTTCTTTCCCGGAAGCGTCCGAACCTATGCAGTTAGGGGGTACTAGCCTCTCCAAATCAGAAAAATTACGACGCAAAAACGCCAGCCTATGTCTTTACTGCGGTATTTCAGGACATTTTGCATATTTTTGTCCCCAAAAGTCGTGTGACAAACAGCTTACTCCGGGGCTCCGCCGCTTGTCCGGAACGGTTAGAACACGGTCTTTTGGGGTAGGTTAAATGAGGAGGCGTCACGTACTGTTCCTTTAAACAGGCTGTGCCTGGTTTATTCAGTCCCAGGCACTGAGACTGCCACAGTGCATACAATAGAAACACAAGCAAAACAAAAGCTGCTCACCTGAGCGATAACTTAACTTAGATTTCCCTAACTCAGGGTGGAAGTGGCTTTTCCACTTTCCAACAACAAAACAAGGTACTTTTTCAGACTTAGCCAAATGAATAGAACAATTGAACCTGTGTGGGAAAGGGGCTTCTCCCCACTGTGTTCACCAGCCTTCCAGGCTCTGGAGAAGAGACAAGAGCAAACAGGAAATCAGTCTTACATACCTGATTTCTAATTAGCATGACAGGTGACAGAAATCCCTCAGTTCCAGCGCTTGCCAAAACTGTGGGATGGAGTGCATGTATTATAAGGCTGCACTCCCAGGCCAGACAGGATAGAAACTGTTCAGTATCCTGGGAGCCCTATATATGGAATTTATTACCATCCCCTGGTTTCTGTCACATATCCTCCCCCCCAGCTCAGACCCCGAGGGATGAGCGACCATGGATATTAGGGAGTGCATCCTTGACAACCCGTCAGCATTGCCATGTTTGTGCCCTGACCTGTGTTCCACAGAAAATTTAAAGGGTTGTAGGCTTAGGAACCACCTGGTCACTCTAGCATTCTTTTCCCTGTTTTGACACATCCAGGTAAGGGGTGCATGATCTGTGACCAACCGGAATTTTCTCCCCAACAGGTAGTATTTGAGCGTCTCTACAGCCCACTTTATTGCGAGACACTCTTTCTCTACTATGGAGTAATTTTTCTCCTGGGGATTTAGTTTCCTACTTAAATAAAGGATGGGGTGTTCCTCACCTTGAGACTCCTGGGAGAGTACCGCCCCCAGCCCTACCTCAGATGCGTCGGTTTGGACTACGAACTCTTTGGAGAAGTCAGGTGTGACCAACACTGGTTGGGCACAGAGAGCTTCTTTCAGGCTTCTAAAGGCCTGTTCGGTTTCGGGGGACCACTTTACCATAAGCGGTCCTCTTGCTTTTGTGAGGTCGGTTAGTGGGGTTGCCTTAGTCGCAAAATTGGGAATAAACCTTCTATAGTACCCAATTAACCCCAAAAAGGTCCTTACTTGTTTTTTTGTAACTGGCCTTGGCCAACCTTGTATCGCCTCCACTTTGAGTGTTTGGGGTTTGAGTAAACCTCTGCCAATAGAATACCCCAGATACTTGGCCTCCTTCAGACCAATGGTGCATTTAGCGGGGTTAGCAGTTAGTCCAGCAGACCGAACTGCGTCGAGCACAGCTTGGTCCTTTGGAAGGTGGGATTGCCAATCTTCACTATGGATTACCACATCATCCAGGTAGGCAGCAGCATACCGAGCATGTGGTTTTAAAATTTTATCCATCATTCTTTGGAATGTGGCGGGAGCTCCATGTAAGCCAAAAGGCAGCACCCTATACTGAAAGAGGCCGTCTGGGGTTGAGAAGGCTGTCTTTTCTTTTGCCCTTTCTGTGAGGGGAACCTGCCAGTACCCTTTTGTTAGGTCTAGGGTTGTGAGATATCGGGCTTTGCCCAGTCTCTCTACAAGTTCATCTACCCTGGGCATAGGGTAAGTATCAAATTTTGACACCGCGTTTAGTTTCCGGTAGTCATTACAAAACCTTGTTGTACCATCTGGCTTTGGGACTAAGACTATAGGGCTGTTCCACCCACTTTGGGATTCCTCAATTACGCCTAGTTTTAGCATTTTTTTAACCTCTAAACTTATAGCCTCTCTTTTGGCCTCTGGGATTCGGTACGGTTTAAGGTTAACTCGGACCCCCCGGTTCAGAGACTAGGTCATGTTCAATTACGCTAGTTCTACCTGGCTGTGTAGAGAAGATTTCTTTGTTTCTTCTCACTAAATTCTGAACCTCTTGTTTCTGATGAACGGACAGGGTTTCAGCTATGCTAACCTCTGGGTCAGTTTCTTGACTCTCTGACGGACCTGGGGTTACTAGGGTTGACAAGACTTCTCTATCTTTCCAGGGCTTGAGTAGGTTTATATGGTAAATTTGCTCAGGTTTCCTCCTACCTGGCTGTCTTACCTTATAATTTACTTCTCCTACTCTTTCCAAGACCTCATATGGCCCATGCCATTTAGCAAGGAATTTACTTTCCACGGTGGGAACCAGAACTAGTACCCTATCACCTGGAAAAAAAATTCTGACCCTAGCACCCTTATTATACGTATTCCTCTGTGCTTCTTGAGCTTTCTCCATGTGTTCCCTCACTATGGGTAGGACTGCAGCAATGCGGTCCTGCATCTGGGCAACATGCTCTATTACACTTCTGTAAGGGGTAACCTCGTGTTCCCAAGTCTCTTTGGCTATATCCAGTAAGCCCCTTGGGTGTCGGCCATACAATAGTTCAAACGGGGAGAAGCCTGTGGATGATTGGGGAACTTCCCTAATGGCGAATAACAGGTACGGTAACAACCAATCCCAGTTTTTCCCATCTTTATCGACCGCCCGCCGTAACATGCTCTTTAAGGTTTTATTGAACCTTTCCACTAAACCATCTGTTTGTGGATGATAGACTGAGGTTCTGAGATGCTTGATTTTTAGGAGTTTACATAACTCTTTTGTTACTTGGGACATAAATGGTGTTCCCTGGTTCAGAGATTGATCTCGTTATGAAATTCCAATCCGGGAAAAACAGAACTACTAACTCTTTTGCTATGTTTTTGGCAGGTGCTACGTAGGGGAACTGCCTCCGGATATCGGGTGGCATAATCTAATATTACCAATATAATGCTGATGTCCCCTAGCAGACTTTATTAGGGGTCCTACTAGATCCATAGCAATCCGGTCAAATGGTACCCTCATTTATGGGAAGGGTGGTACCAATGGGCTGGCGGTAGCGCTCTTGAACGGGCGGTGATCTGACATGCTGCATGAGGAACATAATTCGTAATTTCTGCCAGAACCCCAGGCCAATAGAAGCTTCGAAACCTTTTCTTTTGTTCTTTCACCCCTAGTGTCCCCCCAATGGATGACTATGTGCGAGGTGTAATACTACGTTACTGAATGTCCGTGGTACCAACAATTGTTTAGTGGTAACTGATTTCCTTTTATCAACCCGATATACTAGTCGTTCTCTACCACCTCAAGTAGGGGTAAGCAAGCGACCTATCTGGTTGGCCAAGAGTACTATCAGGTCCCGTATTTTCCCCTTGCTACCGACTAATGTGGGGTCCTCCCTGGGGCCTTCTTAAACTCCCAGGACTGACCTTAGGTCAGCGAGGTCTTATCCGGTTCTGGGTGGTAAGTGTCTGATCAACATCCTGATTTGGGTATTCATTACCAAGTAGTGATGGGAAGGGAATTTTACAGCACTCCTCCTTTTCCCCTTCTTATTTGGGCCCTCGTCAACCTCCATTTCTGAAAACGGGAAAGGATTTATTTCTTCTAATACTTCGTTATGGTCCGCTATTGAACTCTGGGCGCTATTCTGACGGGGGACCACATTTTTAGAAAATGGGAAAGTCGGTCCCTATTAACACATCATGTGCCAGTTTGGGTACAATACCCACCTTGAAATCTAAGAACCAAACTCGTTTTAAAAAAAAACATCAACAGTGGAATAGTTCATGATCCCATGTATACAACAAATTGCCATTCTTTGTGAACTGTTTCCCTGTTTCTTCTTAGGGGCAAGAGGTATTCGGACCTAGTGTAACCATGCCCCAGAGTCCAGAAGTGCCCACCCTCTTACCATTAACCTTTACAAATGCCCACAGATGGTTATTCAAGGGGTCCTCTGGGCTAGGGCGCAAATTGGGACAACAGCGAATAAGGTTCCCGCGTTGCATTGCATGGGCTCATCATTAGTGGGGCAAGATTTTTGCTGTGTGGCCCTCTCATGACAATTTACACATTTAGGTACATAGTCTGTGCCCCACTAGAGCCTTTTCCCCGCTCCCCATGTTGGCTATTGCCCTTAGTGTGCGAACCACTGTTGCTGGGTGCTGCGTGAAGGTGGTCGCCTCTTCACTCCCCTTAACCCCGGTACCCTTTTACCGTCTCTGCAAGAGTCCTGGAACCTCGGGTAGTGGGGTTGCTCCACGAACTGTGGGTTGCGGTGCTCTTCTGCTGGCATTGTACCTTTCTACAGGGCCACAAGCTCATCCGCATTGTGGGGTCACTCCGACTGACCCAACGGCGTAAGGCAGAAGTTTCCTCAAAACTGGTCCATGACCAACCTTCCCACGATGTGGCTTTGAGTTGATCTCGGGTGTTAGCCACTTCCGGGCAGGTGATGAGGTCATATCAGCTGCTTCGGGTGGCTTTTATCCATCGTGAGGACCATGCGTGAAACCTTTGGGCGTGCGAACAGCCGTGGTTACGCCGAGGGCGGCGAGGATCTCGAACTTCAATTTTGCATAGACGTTAGCTTCGGCTGGCTCTAGATCAAAGTAAGCCTTCTGGGTTCGCCGCTTAGGAAGGGTGCGATTAGACATCCCACTCGCTTCTGGCCATCCCCTCTCTGTGCCGTGCGTTCAAACGTGAGAAGATAGGCTTCCACATCACCGTGTCCCATCTTCTGAAGGTAGTGGCTTGCCCTGGTCATTTTCGGAACTGGGGCTGCCGCTACCAGTGGAAGGTTACTGATAGTCCCCCTCAGGATCTCGATTCCTGCTGTAACCTGAGCGAACCGCTGTTGCTCCTCTCTCAGCAAGCGTTTGTCTCTTGCTGGTTTGCATTCGCCTGTTCTGGAGTGCATTAGTCTCTTGCTGGTTTGCATTAGTCTCTTGCTGGCTATTAACAGCTGTCGCTGGGTTTCACTCGCCTGTTTGCTGGGCTTCATTCGCGTCTTTCTGGACAGCGACATTGCGTACCAGCGCACTCACCACGTCTCTTCCATCTTGTTTGAGAGAGAGAAAAAAAAACTTTTTTTTTTCCTTTAAGTTCTTTAAAACCCGCAGACCTTTTAGTGTTCTGCCCGCATTCTCCACCATATGTGACAAACAGCTTCCTCTCGGGGCTCCGCCGCTTGCCGGACGGTTAGAACACGGTCTTTTGGGGAGGTTAAATGAGAGGCGTCACGTACTGTTCCTTTAAATATGCTATGCCTGGTTTATTCTTCCCAGGCACTGAACTGCCACAGTGCATACACAAAACCATCAAAAACAAAAGCTGCTCACCTGAGCGATACTAACTAGATTTCCCTAACTCAGGGGTGGAAGTGGCTTTTCCACTTTCCACCACACAAACAAGTACTTTTCAGACTTACCAAATGAATAGAACAATTGAACCTGTGTGGGGAAGGGGCTCTCCCCACTGGTTCAGCAGCCTCCAGGCTCTGGAGAAGAGACCAGACAAACAGGAAATCAGCTTACATACTGATTTCTAATTGCATGACAGGTGACAGAAATCCCTCAGTTCCAGCGCTTGCCAAAACTGTGGGATGAGTGCATGTATTATAAGGCTGCACTCCCCAGCCACAGATAGAAACTGTTCAGTATCCTGGGAGCCCTATATATGGAATTTATTACCATCCCCTGGTTTCTGTCACAGTCGGTAAACGCAAAGTACCCATGAGACCCGGGGGAGTTTCATTGGGAACGCTTTTTCTTTCCCCCATTTCTGCTGATAACTCTTCTCGCATTCTTGTCCCCATTACTCTCTAAGGGGAGGGCTTCCAAATATCTACACTTGCTTTCCTCGATTCAGGTTCCGGAGGAAACGTCATAGATCAAGCTTTCGCAGAACACCATCGGGTGCCGATTAGGCACAGAATGAAGCCCATTGCTCTTGAAGCCATTGACGGAAGACCTCTGCAGCCGGCATTTATCGCTTTGGAGACAGAGGTGCTTCAGCTCAAGGTACAAAACTCACACCTGGAAAAGATCCAAATTCAATGTTATTCACACTCCTTCCATCAGCGTGATCCTCGGGGTACCCTGGCTACAGATTCACAACCCTCGGATGGATTGGCTCAACAATGAACCCATCCAATGGAGCACCTTTTGCCATATGAACTGCATCCTAGAAGCAAGTAGCATAGGGGGTACAACCGTGTCCGAGGAGAAGGAAAAGTTACAATTGCTAGACGAGTACGATGAGTTTCGGCACGTCTTCGATAAGGTCAGATCAGAGATCCTTCCTCCTCACCGCCCGTTCGATGTCCCATCGATCTTCTTCCAGGCACCACACCTTCTAGAGGGACTTCTTATCCATTGTCTTTGCCTGAAACCAAGGCAATGAAGGAATACAGTATATTGCAGAGAACTTACAGAAGGGATTTATACGTAAATCCACATCTCCTCCGGGCCCAGGGTTTTTCTTTGTGAAGAAGGACGGAACCTTACGCCCATGCATAGACCGGTCCCTCAATAAAATCACAGTCAAAAACCGCTACCCCTTGCCCCTAATTTCTTAACTGTTTGATCGATTACAAGGAGCTAGTATCTTTTCTAAATTGGATTTGCGTGGTTGCTTATAATCTGGTCCGGATCCGGATGACGAATGGAAGACTGCTTTCAACACCAGAGACGGACACTATGAGTACTTGGTCATGCCTTTTGGTCTGTGCAATGCCCCAGCCGTGTTTCAGGATTTCGTAAATGAAGTTTTCAGAGACCTCCTTAATTCCTTTGTAATCGTTTATCTTGATGACATTCTTATTTTCTCTAAATCCAGACAGGAACACATTTCCCACGTGAAACAAGTGCTCCTTCGCTTACGCAAGAACAAACTTTTTGCCAAACTGAAGAAATGTCATTTTCATCAAACATCCACCACTTTTCTAGGCTACATCATTTCCGATACCGGCCTCACCATGGATCCCGCCAAGGTCAAAGCTGTCTTGGACTGGCCACAACCTACTACTCTTAAAGCGGTACAACGCTTACTTAGATTCTCAAACTATTATCATAGATTCACCCAAAACTTTTCCTCCCTAGTGGATCCACTTACGGAATTAACCAAGAAAGGAGCGAACCCTGCCTCTTGGTCCTCTGCGGCTCTTCAGTCTTTTGTCCATCTCAAAAAAGCCTTTGTGTCTGCCCCGATTCTCATTCATCCTGATCCCAAACTACCCTTCACCCTGGAGGTCGACGCCTCTGATGTAGGCGTAGGCGTTGTTCTGTCACAAAAGAAGAATTCCCCGTCCAGGTTGCATCCTTGTGCATTTAAAAAAAAAAAGAATTCTTCGGCCCAATGCAACTACGATGTCGGGAACCGGGAACACTTGGCCATGAAACTTGCTCTCGAGGATTGGAGACATCTGCTGGAGGGTACCGAGAATCCTCACAGATCAATATGGGAATTCTCACAGATCATAAGAACCTGCTTTACATTGAAGGCGCATGTCGCCTGGGAGCCCTACAAGCCAGATGGTCACTATTTTTTTCTAGATTTAATTTAATAATTTCCTATCTTCCCGGATCCAAGACTATCAAAGCTGACGGTCTATCTCGACAATTTTCTCTGGACGACAAGACTGAGGATCAGCAAAAACCCATTTTACCGCCCAAATGTATTCTCTCGGCCACATAATTTGGAGCGCTCAAAGATATTGCTCGTCAACAAAGTGACATTCCCCTTGGCATTTCGCCTCCACAGGACCGTCTCTTCACTTCATTTCGGCACCAAGAGAAGGTTCTTGAATGGAGCCATTCGTCCAAATCTGCAGGCCATCCTGGCATCTCTCGCACCTTTTGATGGCCAGGTATGCAAAAGGACATAACATTTTTTGTAGCTGCGTGCCCTACGTGTGCCAGGACTAAAACTCCCAGGATACCTCCTTCAGGTCTCCTTCAACCTCTACCTGTTCTGGACCGACCATGGACACATTTGTCCATGGATTTCATTGTGGACTTGCCACGTTCCAAGGGTATGGACACGATTCTTGTAGTAGTGGACCGATTCTCGAAGCGGGCCCATTTCTTACCCCTCAAGGGTCTGCCCAGTTCTCCCAGACTAGCTGACGTCTTCATCAAGGAGATCTTTCGGAACACGGAGTACCTTTGGTTATTGTTTCAGATAGGTTTGCAATTTGTTTTCGTTTCTGGCGCTCGTTTTGTCTCCAGCGAAGTATTGCCCTCCATTTCTCGTCGGGATACCACCCTCAAACTAATTGAACTGTATCTATGTTGCTTTACGTCAGACTGCCAAGATGACTGGCCTGAACTCTTACCCTGGGCAGAATTCGCCCACAACACTGCCCGAAGCAGTTCAACCTTAGAGTCAAGTTCTTCGTAAATTACGGATTCAATCCATCCACTCTTCCCCTTGTTCTAGCTTCCTCAGGGGTCTCAGCGGCTGATGACAGAATAAAGACTCTACAAGACTTGTGAAAAAAGATTAAGGTCAACATCAGGCAAACAGTCAACAGGCAAAAGAATCAGGCAGATCGCCACCGCAGATCTGCTCCGGATCTTAAACCTGGCGACAAGGTCTGGTTGTCATCCAGGAACATCAGGCTGACAGTACCCTCTATGAAGTTCGCACCCAGATTTCTTGGACCCGTCGCTGTATCTGAAAGGATCAATCCGGTTGCGTATTGCCTTGCCCTTCCGCCTTCCATTGTGGATCCCTTCCGTATTTCATGTTTCTCTTCTCAAACCTGTGGTCCAAAATGACTTTTCTGTTCCGGTGCCTCCCACTTCTCCTCTCATGGTTCAAGGACAACCTGAATACGAGATCCAATCTATTCTCGACTCTAAGATCTCCAGGGGATCACTGCACTATCTGGTGAATTGGAGAGGTTTCGGCCCGGAGGAAAGATCTTGGATTCTGAGTCATCGGGTCCACGCAGCTAAATTAGTTCGCATCTTTCATGCCAAATTTCCTGAGAAACCATCCTGGAATCACCTGGAGGTCGCTGCTAAAGGGGGGTGGGGGGTGGTGGGGGGTACTGTGAGGATTCGCCTTCCTGGCGGTCACAGACCGTCTCCTCACCTCAACAAGCCTCCCGTGATGGAAACTCAGGATGTGCGCTCTCATGGTCCCACTACGCGTGCGCGGATCTTGCGCTGTCTAAGTCCCCATCTGTGGATCCTGTCCACGCCCCCCGCTCTGACGCAAGACGGGTGCGTTTGTCCAGCCTCCCCGTTGACGCGTGTTCCAAGTCCCGCCCCCGCTCCGGTGATGGACAGAACCAACGTGAGAGTGACGCGCACCTCGGCCCCTGTCCCCTGACCTCCGTGACGCGTGCGGGTTGACATGCGATCGGCTCCACCCCCATTCTCTCTAGGGAGACCCAGGCCTGGCGTGGGAGGGACGCGCGATGCAGGCTCCGCCCTCTTATCTCCGTGACATGCGCGGGTCACCACGCGATCGGTTCTGCCCCCATCTCCAATCAGGCTGTATCCTAGGGCACGCCTCAGTGCACCAGTAGCCTATTGAGACACTCGTCTTGGTTCTGCCCTGGCTGGTTATTGGAGGCTCCTCATATATATACCTTCCTGTTGCATTCAGTCATTGTTGAGCATAACCTAGTGTGACGCCGTGCTTTGCTACATTCCAGTTCTGTGACCTTGCCTTGCCTTGCTAATTAACCTCTTGTTGCCTGACCCTGCTTGTCTCTTGGATTCCGCACCTCTCCTTTCCTGATCCGGCTACGTATGACCAGTCTCCAGTCCTGACCCTGGCTAAATACTCCAATGATCCGATATTCTCCTATCCTGAACCTGGCTTCGTACCCCGACAATTCGCTACTCTCCAATCTTGAACTTGGCTACGCACTCTGATGATCCGCAACTCTCCACTCCCGATCCTGGCAAGTACTTTGGAGAATAATCAATCTGTAATCCTGACTTGTCCTGAATGACCACTCTGCATCCTAGGCGCGCCCACATGGCTGTGGGTCGGTGTTAACCAATTCCCTACCTCAGCACCGCGGTCGCACTTCATTTGTGGTTGAGCTACGCATTACATAGAGTTCAGTATGTTGGGAGAACATTTTTGCCTCTTAAAAGAAATGTTAGGACATGAGACAGAAGTTAGGGACTTTCTAGACAGCTTTTGCTTTAGGAGAAGATGATTTAACACTGTCCAGCTTTTTTCCCCTCTACCTTTTCACGTGGCGGTCATAGATCGCCCACCTATCTCATCCCCCTTCGGTCTCTCTCTCTCACTTTGAATCTTTGCTCTCCTTCTTTCTCTCCGCAGACTCCCCTGTTCTTCTCCTTGGGGACATCAACTGCCATATTGATGACGCCTCTCTCAGTTGGGCTTCCCGCTTTCTCTCCCTAACCTCTTCTTTTGGCCTTTAACAGTGGACTGCAGCCATTACCAACAAGAACGGCCACTACCTGGACCTGGTTTTCACAGAGCTTGTCACTCTCTGACTTCTCCATTTCACCCTTTCCTCTCTCTGACTATCATCATATCTCGTTTTCGATCTCTCACTTCTCCCCTTCTCCACCTCCATACCCCCATTTCTGAAGAGACCTGTATTCCATTTATCTACTGGCTCTTGACTCCACTTTGCGCTCCTCCCTCTGCTACACAACAGACTCTGACAACCTGGTCAGGAACTACAACTCTGTCCTATCCTCCTCTTGTGGTCCACATGCCTCTCTTTTTCTCTCCTGTTCTCTCCCTTCTAACCCCAAACCCTGGCTAAACTGTCACACATGCATGCTCTGCTCTCGCTCCTCTGAACGCCTCTCGAGGAACTCATACAGTACTCTCGCAGACTTTCTTCACTACAAATGTATCCTATTCTGTTTCAATTCTGCCCTCTCCCAGGCTAAACAAACCTACTTCTCATCATGAATCAACATACAGAAGTCTAACCCATGCAGACGCTTCTATGTCTTTGACTCTCTACTCAGACCACAGTCTATTATCTTTCTTTCTTCCACTATTACCCCTCTGGACTTTGCTGACTATTTCAAGACTAAGGTGGATTCCATTTGGCAAGATATCCTCTCTGTATCCTCCCTATGCTACACCTCTTCCTAACTCTGGAGGAGGATGTGTAACTATTGATCTCCTCTTCTACCTCTACCACCTGCCGTCTTGACTCCATTCCCTCTCATCTCCTCAAACCCATTGCTCCTACTCCAATCCCTAAATTACACATAGTTTCAACGCCTCCCTCTACTCTGGTACCTTTCCTGTGTCCTTCAAGCACACAAAAGTTATACCTTTTCTCAAAAACAGCGAGCTTGACCCTACCTCTCTCTAACTATCGCCCTGTCTCTTTTCTGCCTTTTGCCTCTAAACTCCTTGAACGCCTTGTGTTCTCTCACTTGCTCTATTTTTTAACCACCTACTCTCTCCTAGACCCTATACAATCTGGCTTCTGCACTGCTCACTCCACTGAAACAGCCCTCAGTAAAATAACTAGTGACCTCCATGCTGCAAAAGACAAAGGTCATTATACTTTGCTCATATTACTCAACCTCTCTGCAGCCTTTGATACTGTGGACCACCCTCTTCTGCTTCTCATTCTACATACTCTATGAGTTGACTCATAACGTGTTTTTGCTAAGAGCATCTTTTCTGGCAAACTTCAAAATGATTGACCATTAGTACACTAGAATTTTCATAGGCTAATTTTATGGATGTCCTTAAACTTTGGTCAAGGTGTAATACAGAGTACCACCACAGTCACCAACAGATATCTTGAGGGCCAGGATAAATAAATGGAGCCTGTCCTCCTTCCCCCACCCCCATTAGCCATCTGTCATGCTAGGGAGACACTGGGGGGCTTGGATGTGGGGTGGGGAGAAGAAGGTATTGGGAGGGATAAAGAAGGGGAAATTGCTTTGTCCCATTGTTTAAGAAGTTTAGCATTCTCATAATCCGGCACATTGTCACTACTTGGTTAAGACACCTAAACCACTTCCCTTATTTGCAATGTTCTAAATGTGATGTTAACCCTATTGTAATGAGCTCAATAATGGCCATTATTTTTATTCTGGAACCAGGGTCACGTGTAAGATGTGAATGAGGCCAGATAGCTTAACTCGGCCCCCTTTCCAAACACACCAACTCCTGCTATATTTTCTTCACTTTATTGGGAAAGCATCAGTCATATACAGGCACTTGTGGATGGTATGGTGTGGTGAGAGAGTGCTTCTCTGTGTGGGTGCTTGATAATCAGAGGCAGGTAAAAAGGAAATGGCCTTGCCAAGAGGGGTATAGCATAGGAGTCTCACTCAGCCAGTGTCAGGAAGGAAAAGGAAATGAGTACTGCTTGTAACACAGGAATAGGGTCAGGGCTAAACTACCTGTGAAAACAGACAGAGAATGGTAAAGTCCATTTAACTTGGAGGACTAGAGATGTTGCTAGGGCAACCAGGGTCTAGCAGGCTGGAGCGAGAACAGTAACAAATGTATCCATTCCATCTGCACTAGAAGTGAAGCTGCAGGGAAAGCTTACATCCAAATAAAGCTAGCAGGCAGAGCTGCAAGAAAGGGGGGGGGGGGGGGTGCGACAACAGAGGGAGCAGAGATAGATATTCCTGTTCCAGGACAATTTTGCTTATGGCAACCCTAGTAAGTAAGAAAAAAATGGCCGTTCCTCTTTTAGATACTGTAACATCACGTTATTTGCCTGGATTTAGAGAACCTTAGAGTTTAGGCATTAGTGTTCCTACCTGCGATGTCATAGCTAGATATGGACGAAACCTGTTTTGCGGAAATTTCCCGAGCTTTCCATTCAAAATCCGTTCGGCGGTGTAACATCCCTCGCATGGATTAGGTGGGTGCCACAACAGCCAGCGGGCGTTCTAAGAACCCATCCCCATCCCTGATTGTTCACTATTTCTCACTCACCAAATGTCTGTCACACCTCCACGCTCCCAACCACTGTCTCAATACACAATTATCTGCAGGAACCTCAGCTGATTAAATCAGAGTCCCCTCCATACAAATGTGCACATAATCCAATTAACACTTTACAGGGCTGACTCCCAAATCATATCACAGTGCTTACACATAGATCACAAAACACTTTACCTCATATTGCTTGCTCAACTAGACTTGGGGATTGCATTTGGAATACATTCTCACATACTGTACATAGTGCATTATACATTCCCTGTTCTCCCCCAGATATTAAATACATTTGGTTGCAATAAGCCTTACATAGGTGGCCCAGTTACATAGATGTAGGGGTAGCTAGCTGGGCTTCAACCCAGTTTTGTGATGCCAACTAGCTCTACCGCCACAGTGAGATGCAGGGGAGACAAATACAGGTGAGGCGCGGGTGGCAGGGATTGGGGGAGAGTGAGAGGTGAGAGGGGGGGGGGGGGGGGGGAAGAAATACATGGGAAGAGGGAGGGAAATAGAGGGGGCCAACGAGGTGTGACATAAGGGGGGCGGTCAGAACTGTAGTCCTGGGCCCCGGGAAATCTGTCTCCGGCCCTGCCCCCAAACCTGCTTTATTTACCCCATTGTCACATGTCACACAGTGGTTACCGTGCAACTAAGGATTCTGGGTAGTAACATGTAAATTAGCACACTAGGTGTGTCTCTCTTAGCTTCCTATTCCTTTCCCTACCCCACAGCTTTTGCCTCCTGCATTACACAGCTTTGTACAGTTAAACCTGGGACAAGAAAGTGCAGAACCCAGATATTTTTTTTCCATTTAGGATTGGCCTATATCTGGAATAACAATGTTGAGTAATGTGATAAAATCAAACACTAAAGCAATATAAATATAAAATTAAATAAACATATCTTTATTAGCTTTATATGGTGCCACAGACAGAAGGGCACTAATGATCTCACTCATTCCATGTTGCTATTGAAATTGAGACTATACACATTAAAGGAAATATTTATTTTAACAATATAAACTCTACGTTTCCTTTGATCCTGAAACATTGGCTTTTCCTATCTTCCTCTTGTTTGTATTACTGGTCGAAATGCATTTTAAATAAACCAAACGTATGGTGGGCATGCACTGCTTTCCTGTCTGATTATTAATGCCTCTTACTGTATATAGTGTATGCTTCACAATACAAAGCCAGCAACCCCCCTCATGCTGATGAGACCCAGAGTTCCAAATAGCTGAGAGGTGAGGATTTGCTGTACAAACTGCATGAAGCAGCAGAAATAAGATTGAATGGATCCAGGTGGAAGTGCATAAAGTAAAAGTGATGCACTATGACTGCTCATTTGCATGTTATTACCCAGGGTCCCTGGCTGCAGTGGTAGCATTGAATGTTCTGTGATTATCAGGTTTGGGAGTGCTTACAAGTGTTCTTTATCATAATTATGACTGTACTCTGTACAGTGGAGAGCCATTTTTTTTACTCGCCATAACTTGTGTGGGAGCCACTGGCGGCACGTGGCAGAGATGGAAAATGAATACTCGTGTTCTATTATTAGCAATAATCAATCATTTGCCCATCTGGATGCCGACACCCAACCACCAGGGGTCTATGTAAGAATAGATCAGCTTGTGTGCCGCTTATAAATATATGGAGTTAAATGTCAGTCCAATGTAGTGTTTCAAAAGCTATGACAATAAATAACCAAAGTAGGGTTTGTCCCAGTATAACATTTATTCTGCCTCTCACAAGCAGGGAAACCACGGGACAGGAACAAATGAAATATATCAAAGTGTAGCACTGTTTCCCCCACACCCTCCAGTGGGAGATACACAGCCTATGCTACCTAGTGTGTGGTGCAAATACCTGTTAGGGTCAGGAGAGCTGAGCTGCTCTGCGATGTAATGGAGATCAGGACAGGCTTAGGTTCGTTCTCTTGGTGTTCAGCGCCTACAGCCGTAGTGGGTTCCAGGGTGTCCAGAAGTCAGCCCCCGAAGTATCAGATTGCTGTGATGCAGACCTAGACGAGTCCCTATAGGACCCAAATGATCCTCTACTCCCAGGTCTCCTGTAGGTACGGGATGACATATGTACAGCACGTTCGGATTCGTCAGTATCACTATCCCCCCTCCCATAGAACCAATCCCTCATATCAGAAGACAACCCAGGGCACATAACATCCTCTGATACAGATATTTCTGGGGATAGGGCAGGGACTGAACTGGGAACAGAAATGTTGGCAGGTATATACAAAGCAGGCTTACTACAGCCGCTGTCTGACGATAGCGTAGCACCCTTCGGAACACGATGTCCATAACCGGGGCATTGTACTACAAAACAAGGGCTCCAGGCGGTAAGGGTTCCCACTTCACCACTCTGGGGGCAAGCAGTTGGTCAGAGACAATAGGGGCTGCTTCAGACGCCATCTTTTTGACGTCAATGTTCCGCGACAGTCTCGCGAGAGCACTTGCTTGGCTCAAGTTCAATGACTCCAGTGAGTCTGTCACTTCCGATTGAACCGGAAGTAGGTCACCGGGCCACACTCCAAACAGAGATCCGCCTGGTGGCTCTGCATCGGTGTAGGCCACACCGGATTCTTGTTGGAGGGAAAGAGGGGAAGTCTCACCCATCCGCAGGTGGGAAGTCATTTGCTTCCACAGGTTCCGCGACCAATAGAGTCTTTACAGCAACTCCTTTCTTCTCCGATACAGGATCAGCCACAGCACCGATGTCATCAGGGGTCGCGGAGCTTTTAGGAAGTTTCGGAACCTCCGCAGGCTCCGGGGTGGACGCGGTGGGTTGGGAACTCTTCTCCGGGCAGCAGGTAAGGTGTGGGCTCTTCTCCATAGCTTCCGCCTGGTAGAGATCCTCTTCTTCATCTAGGGGGAACACTTCCGCCAGGACGTGATGCCAGGGCGAGCCAGTCACCCGGGTGACCATGCGTATGGATACCTTGCTCTGCGGTCACCTAGGGACTCGCACCCGACACCCCTGGGGCAGTCAACGCACCCTTCATAGCGTCGGTAGGTACTGATCCCAAGCCTGGGACCATTGGTACCATCATAGTAGACTGGACCGGCAGTTGTAGGGCCCACAGGCCCACAGCAGGGTCCACGGTAATAGCTGGAACAGTAGGTGGCACCAGACCACTTGGGCATCCGGTCACGTTGATAAGGGCCCACGGCCCACAGCATCCGTGGTATGAAAGACAAACGAGACTGCACCAGTTGGGGTAACAGCTCTTGAAGGAGGCACACATACCTCCGGTTTCACTGGGCTTGCAGGCCGCAGATAGAAGGTGCCACAGTGCAGACACCGCGTGTCGAGGCCAACAGGGCCGCCAGGCAGACAACAGTGCGTGCAAATGCACTGAAAATGAATCTGGCCTCAGATCTTCACCATCAGGTAGCCACCTGGGAGGGAATAATTGGAGACTTCCAGATCAAGCAACTCGTTAGCAGCAGCCATATTGAGGTAGATTGGGAGAGGCAGAAGAGTATTCCTTCCTTGTACTAGGCTCAGTAGTGAATGAGCTTTGGGAGCTCTGATTGGCTGAGAATATGTAGCTCCTCCCCTGGGTGAAACGCAGAGGTGGGGCTGATAGCTTTAGGTGGACCTGAATAGCGTGAGCCAGTCACTTTGGTGGTCGGTGCCAGCGTTTGGCACCGAAAGGATGCAACTATTAGCAGATCTTTTGCAAAGTGGCACACAGCATCCCATGCGGTTCTGTGTTCTTGGCACAGGGGTTCTGACCTCTCAGACTCACAATACAGGTATCCAGGCCCCAGGCAACGAGATTCCCTGCAGATATCTTTAGGCTTCCTCAGACCCCAGGGTGACTAGAACCAGAGCAATAGTCCTCTGTTTTAACACAGTTTGTCCGTATGGTTAGCATAGCCTGCAGCTCCCTGGCAGGGAAGTTGAGCCCTGGTTACGGAATGCCGGGGTCCACTGGACACTACAGCTAGCCTCCCCCTTCACTGGTACTCCTGCTGTCAGCATACTTTAGGAACATCTAGGTCGTCCTTGCGAGGTAACTCTCCCCCTGACTACCCCTAGATTCCCTCCTTCCTGAGTCTCACTTCTCTGAGAGCTCGCCCTGTATGACTTCTACTCTGCTAAGCACTAAAAGCCTGTCCTGTTCTCAGCAGCGCCTCCAAATGTAGCACTGTCCCCCCCCCCCCCCCCCCCCCAGTTGGAGATACGCAGCCTATGCTACCTAGTGTGTGGTGCAATACCAGTTAGGGTCAGGAGAGCTTAGTCTGATCTGTGAAGTAATGGAGATTAGGACATGCTTAGGTTCGTTCTCTTGGTATTCAGCTTTATTGTATGGCAGGCATCCACTGCAGATCTCCATAAAGCGATGCAGAGTCTCAGAAGTCCCAGACCTCTGGATGGTGATGGCCCCTGGTCTTACAGGGCCTCTGTGGCTGAATCTGATGTTCCCCCAACCAAAGGCTGGGGGTGAGCACGCTCCTCTTGCCATAGGAGAGACTCACAGCTCTCTGCCTCATCTCTCTTCCAGAGCAGGAATAGGACTTCCTCTCTCTTCAAGAGCAGAAGCAGGACTAAACTAAATTGGCCACTCCTTCCTAGGAGGACCAAGAAGGGACGGGCTCATGGTCTATACCTATACCAGATAGGCTTACACAGGCCATGAGTCACTACCTTACTTCTGTCACTCATAGGAGAAGCATGAGGGGGGTCAAGAGCCCACAGATTTAACCTGTTACTGCTTGCAGCTAACATGACTTACATAACAGGGATAACAGGGAGGGGAAAGACAGGCAGAAAAGACATACACTGTTACAAAAGCAATTAAACGTATGCACTATTAATTACTATGTGATTCTCATCATATTAGTCATGCATTTGGGCAACACCTCCTAATCAATATTATCGTTTCAATAGCTCACTAAAGTTTAGTGTTATTTCTGCTATGAGACACAAATTGGTTGTTTTTAGTCAGTTTCTCCTTTCTGTCTCGTCTTGACCTTGCTTTATACAGCTCTGGTTTTTATTCAGTTTTCTCTCTCTGTCTCGCCTTGACCTTGCTTTATACAGCTCTGTAGTCCTTGTTCGTTTCACATTCCAATCATCCTACTGAAACATCAGAAGGCAAAGGGGCCCTTTATAAATATTAGTGTAGCAGCTTTTCCCCCATCCTAAGTGAGATAGTGTCGCTACCAGTGTACTCTGGTGCTGGTGCGTACCTGTGAGGTGTAACCGGAGGCCGGATATCTCCGCGGTGGGGTAGGGAGTACATCAGGACTGGCTATATGGATGGTTCCTCGTCAGTGGCAGCATCTCCAGCCCAAGAGGATCCTGGTTCAGCCAGGATGGACCTCAGGGGCACTTCTTCTTGGGTGATCATTTCAATCAGCACACCAGAGTTCGTATAACTGGCGTTTATTGAATACAGCAGGATACACAGGATACATTACAGGTCATTTCCCTGAAGGCAAGTATCCAAGACTTTAGGCCCGAAGCACCCCTCCTAAGCACACCTTACCCCCTAACAGGACAAGGCCTTAGCCTACTCCTTTTCAGGAGAGACTCGCTGCTGCATCCTCATAGCATGGAGGACAGCCCAGGACTAACCCCAGAATACACTTACTCTAACTCTAGAGGGAAAACCCCCTCCTACCTTGGGGAGTGACTTGTAAGCCGGCCGACCTTCTGTCATAAACCCCCCTTACAATACCATTACTATTCCTGAACTTTATTGATATTACACACAGAACAGTATAACAGGCCCTGCATGATCTACTCCCAACATTGCCCACTCTTTACTGGGACTTACAATTGTAACAGTGCCCCCCCCCCCCCCCAATCGCACATAGGGGCCATTACAGGGTGTATGTGGTGCATACCTGCTGGTAACAAGAGGGCTGAGTCGTCCGCGATGACTTTGGGACACAGGAACAGGCTTCTGGGGTGCATTCCCCAGATAATACTTAGCAGCAGCGCCTCCATCTGCCGTAGGCTCCAGGAATATGGAGGTGATCTCCCACAGTAGAACTTGTACCTCTCCCCCCAGTTAGATCACACACTATGCCGGAGGTATATTGCAAAACAGGAACGATTTATTACTACACGCTTTGCGGTAACACAACAGCTACTCAGCAGTCTTCTGCCAGATACAGCCTCTTTAGATCAGCTCTCACTGGAGATGGTCCCTGGACCGCCACTACAGGCCAAGGGCACCCGCAGCCGTCCTAGCTCTTCCCCACCTCCCTAGCGGAGTCAGAGGTATAGGTTCACACTCACTCCTCCCCGCAGGCAAGAGCACATGGGTAGGCCCCAATCTCTGGCTCCCAGTCGTGTGATCTGCCTTCCTGGAGGAACAACCTCCAAATTTAGGGCGGTCCTGCCCTCAAGTACAGCCAGAAGGTGGGCACCCCGTTGTCCCAGCTACAACAGGATGTACCACCCCCTGCTGTCACTCAAGTGCAGTACCAAAGGTGAAGGCGAAACCCCCATACCAACTCTTGGCAAGCCTGTAAATACCAGGGTTTACTGCCAGCCCATTAGGTAGCCTAGTAGCCAGGGGGGTACTCTGCTACACAGTGTTAGAGGGGCCAGGGAATCAGTAGTCCAAGCGGACTTGGCTACATCAGTATATTAGAGCGTAAGTTCTTCTGCAACTAGAAATCATTAATACTGAGCTAAAGCAAACACTTCAAGAATGGCGGATATATAGTAAAATATTCATTATACGCTCAGTAAGTCACCTATCCTAACCAGATATGCCCATTTTTTCCATGTTAACTTTCCACACACACATCACGCACACACTTACAGATCGATACAATTCAACTGCCGAAACTGTGCCCATAATCAGACCCTTGTGTGAGGTAACCCTTTATAATCTTCTCAAGCCAAACCCCCCGATGGGTTACAAAGCATTTGTAATCCAGGTACCCAGATGAATACAAATAAAAAGTTGTACAATTCAGCTGTTATTAGTCCCATCTGGCATGCTGAGAAGTGACCTACTGTAGGTCAAATCACAGAACAAATCACTTTGCACAGTGACAATTATACACAGCCTTCGTTTACAAAGTCAACAGAAAGTCCATGGGTCCATTAACACTTTGTTCCTCAGTTGCCTCACACAACCTCTTCTGGTGATCAAATTGCATCAAAATATTAAGGGGCCTATGCAGAAAGGTCCGATAAGTCAGTTATCGTCAGGTTATCGTCATGTTATCGTCAGGTTATCGTCAAAAAAAGCCTACTCCTATTCTGTAAACTCCGATATTTTGGCGATACTAGAAATTTTCGGCAACATTTTTTTCCTGGAAAAACATAAATCGCCAAACGCGCGGCGATAGGCCACTTATCGGCAGTTTCTCAAACTCGCTTGATTCTAGTAGCCCTGATGAGCTTATCGAGTCTGATCGCCGCTCTAGAATTGAGATTTCTTCTCCGAATCGCCTCGCCAGAGAAAGTTGGCAAGAAGGTGGGGAGAAGCTGCCGAGAAGCGGTGAGATGGCACTTAGAATAAAAATGCATTTTTCCTGCATCGGATTGATGCCGGGAGACTCCATTAATATCACCACCGGAGAACCCCGGCATGAATCAGATGCATGGCAACTTCCTTACCTTAGCAGCTAACCGCTAAGGCAATGAAGGGGTAAACCACCAGTGCCAGACTTATTGTGGGTAGCGGTGGTGGGTGAAGGTGGTATTTGGCCCTTGGTGGGTGTTTAGGCCTTGCGGGGGCTTGCGGGTGAACTTAACCCCTTCATTACCTTAGCAGTTAATACCCTAGAAATAAGTCCCAGAGAAGATGCCTGTGTCCCCTAGAGGTTAACCCTAAATGGTAGCCCTGGGACTCTTAGAAGAATAGCAACTTGTGTCACTGGACATCCTCTTTTTGTGAGCATCCCAGGGGAGTCTAGTGTGGGGCCCACTAGAGAGGGACCACCTCTGCCATCCCAGCACTGAAGCGCTACTAGGAGGATGGTCAGAGCAAGATATAGAACCAAAAGGCCTCTCTGACCAAAGCTATAAAAGCCCAAGCAGGAACCCAGAAGGAACCAGGAGAGTATGTACCATGACGAATAAGCTATTTTGTTTACTTAAGCAACTACTGTACTATTAATGTTCTAAGACTGTGCCTTTACAGGAATGCAGTAATGCATCTGGAGAAGTTGTAACTCTAATAGGATGCCAATAAACACCATTCTCTTCATAGGTATACGGTTCCTGGCGCTCATCCTTTCTCGATCATCACCCAGCTGCACAGACCCAGCACCCTGAAAAGGTAATACCCTGAGGAAGCAAAATCCGATGTACACTCCCTAGGGGCCAGGTAGGGAGGGATACGTGTGGTGACCAACATGGGGCTGGGTATGCAAAGAAGAATGCTTTATGTTTTTGCTCATTTTGGAACTTTTTAAGCGAAAAATATGTTTTTGTAAATACTGATGAAATTTGTGTGTCCCACTGCGGAGACTTTACTTGGCATTAGAGACTGTGAGCTGCTATGTACTGTATGCCAAGTAACCCTGTCAAGTTCTAAAATGCAAAGTCTGCCCAATAACCGAAAGCTAAGATTGCATTAAATCTCAAATTGTGAGGATTGAAGTTAAGATGGCGGCCATCAGTGGGTAGCTACCCGATTTTCCCGCCTAAACAAAAGGTCACCTTTGCCAAGGAACTTCTTTAACTGCGACATAGATGTTAATTTCAAAATGGCAGTCAGTAACGACTGCATGCTGGATGAACTGTGTTGGCCAACATGTGGCACATTCGAAAAGGAGTGTTGTGTGTACCCATACTGTATGTGATTTAACTACAGAGTCCTGCGAGAGAAAACTGAAGTGCAAACCATTTTCCTGTTCCGAAAATGTAAATTTGCAATTCCCTGCAGTAGGGAATTAATGTTTGTGGGCTGTGAGCAACCAGCTAATAAAGTTCTCCGAGAATGAGAAATATGTCGTTCTAAGCAGAAAGAATATTTGGGGAACAAGGACTGTGAGTCATGGTGTAGTGTGCCCAGGACTGTGAGACTATTGAGTGGCACAATCGAGGTGGACCAAACTCCTCACTACAAGGACATTTATTGGCTTAATGTGATAGGGACTGAGGTTGCCCGCCAGAGAAAAGAAAATGTAAGAGTGAAGGATGCAACTACGTGAAGAGGCCGTTGCAAAGTGGCTCGAAAGCGTAGCCACGCCCTCTCAGACTCTCCAGCGATAGTCTTAACAGAGGGAGCGAATCCATGCACCTATGAGTATTTTATGGGAGGGGTCCGAGTATCTAGCCCCCCCTTCACATGCGGGAATTACTGAAGCACACCCAGGCATGTGAAAAAACCATTGCAGAAACCCTTCCAGAGTGGGACCAGTACTGGAGCCTTATAGTTATGGGTTTCCAGCACCTGATTTTATACTCGCTCAGTATGTCCGTCGCACAGGCAACTGAGCCATCCGTGGCAACGGTCCCTTGTTACAGGATGCCTGAGGGGGTTCTGGCTGTGTCCCTTCTGGGAAAGGAATGTGTGCAAGTCATCCGGGACACCTGCAGGAGGCTAACCCCATCTGCGTAAGGTTTAAGATGTCAGACCAAGTATTTGGACCCCATGGCGGTACCTTGATATTGTTAGTAATATAGGTTTTAAAGCAGAAATATTTTTTTGTAAGTCCAATGATCTCCAATAGATCTTGTATGATCTCCAATAGTTTAACATAAACCCCTCCCCCCCACTTTTTTCTTTTGATAAATCCCTATCCAGGAACAAGCCCTCACTGTGCGGGATTGAAGTGTAAAGACTCTCCACGTCTAACAGGACTAAAAGGGTTTCACTGGTAACTTATCACACAATATGCAAACATGTCAATAAATGCGTGTTATCCTGAATGAACGATTCCATCTTGGCCACATACAGTATATCCACCACCAGGTTCTATGCGCTGCTCGTATGTTGTAGTTGAATGTGACAATATATACTTACGTGCTCATTGTTAGATACATCAAATAATTATATTTAAAGTGTGTAGCTGTTGTACCCCCCTCCCCACCGCCCCCCAAGTGAGATTGAGGTCTGCTTCTCTTGCTACACCATATTTACGGTGGTGCATACCTGTGTGGCAACAAGAGGGCTGAATGCTCCACGGTGTTGTGGGGACAACAGGACAAGATTTACAGGGTACCTTATTCGTGGTTGCAGCGCCTCCAGTCAGCATGGATCCACTGGATGGAAAGAGGGTCCATACTGACACCTTTCTAGATCCTCAGACAGTGAATCACACTGATGATGGTACAATGGTGTTTATTTGCAGGTAAAGATCTCACAGCATTGCACATCTTTCCTGTTAGGCCTGGTGATGGTAATGGTGCTCCTCCTGAGGCCTCCTAGTGAGACCCAGGGTAGCTGGTACTCACTCCACAGAGGGAGGACAGAGAGACACCCACTTTTGTGAGAGTGCCAGTATTTGTACCCTTTGGGTGTGACTGTAACTCTGTCTCATAACAAGACAGAGCTGGATACTGATAGGCAGTGTTTGACAAATACGGACGCCCGCACGCCCGTGGCGACTGGATTTAGGACGCTGGTGACCCGTGCTGCGGCTCTATGAATTCCCCTGCTCGCGCAATTAAATTAAATAAATAATCCCCCTCCCTGATTGGGCTGACGCGGGGAAGAGGGCCGGCTGGCATCTCTGAGTACAGTCCCTCCCCCCGATCTCCTCCCCCCTGCTCCAATCCCCGCTTGCTACCCGGGGCGGGAGGTAGGCTGGGGGGGTCCCCGCTTGTTGCTGCGGCAGCGACGGTGTCCGCCTCTGGAGGGGAGGCGGCATCCGCTTGGGGGGTTGTGTGTGCTGTGGTGGGGTGGGATGCGAGGTGCAGGGGGGGATGCGAGGTGCAGGGGGGTGATGCGAGGTGCAGGGGGGTGATGCGAGGTGCAGGGGCATATGCGAGGTGCAGGGGCATATGCAAGGTGCAGGATGGGTGCGCATACATCACACACGCACACACACAGTCACACGCACACACACACAGTCACACGCGCACACTACACAGTCACACGCACACACACACAGTCACACGCACACACACACAGTCACACGCACACACACACAGTCACACGCACACACACACAGTCACACGCACACACACACAGTCACACGCACGAGGAATTCACGCTTAGTGCAAATAGCTAATACAGGGGATGTGTGCCGAGCACGCACATTCTAAGTCCAAATTTATTTGCGTTTTGTCAAAGAAATTGTATTTTGATTTTTAATTAAAACATCACAAACACAATTTCTGTGACAAAAGTCAAAGAAGTTTCACTTACTATGCGCGTGCACAGCACACACAGCTTTTTAAAAAAAAATGTGAAACAGATAAAAAGGCACCAAAACAGCACAGCAATGCGGCAATGTTAAATATATATTGGTATAAATAGACGGTAGTTGGCAATTTGTAACCACCATTTAAATTATTAGGTATTAGGTAGAGTTAGACATGAATATTACATACTGTCGGCATAGTGCTAGGAGACTGAATGAACAAACACCAGTTAAGGTAATAGGCATCCAGCAGAGAACCGCAGTCTAAAGACATCAGTAGCTTACTGTACTCTGTATTAATTTCAGTCTACTGTTTGTATGTGGTGTGGATCAGGAGCGGCTCAGTGAGTAAAGACACTGATTGACACTGAGATTGTTGCAGGGGAACACGGTCCAATTCCCGGTGTCGGCTCCTTGTGACCTTGGGCAAGTCACCTTATCTCCCTGTGCCTCAGGCACCAAAAACATAGCTTGTAAGCTCCACGGGGCAGGGACCTGTGCCTGCAAAATGTCTCTGTAACGCGCTACGTAATACTAGCAGCGCTATACAAGAACATGCTATTATTATTATTATTGAGGCCACCAGACCCTGATCAGAAAGGAGCAATCCAAAACAGCAAATATTTAAAATATAGGATTGAAACAGGGAGTCTCTGGAGCTGCTGAACCCCGTTAATTTCAGCTCCGGGGACCCCTTACTTCCAGCGATACTTACCACCGAAATAGGTGTTCCGGCTCAGCAAGTAGTGCTTTTAAGTTTGGGCCAATAGGAAGCTGCACCGATGACGTCACAGCTTCCTATTGGCCCGCAGGCCGGGAAATATCTGAACAGCAGACATATTGTGAACCCTGGTAGCCGAGGAGAGCAGCTACCGGTACCTAATTTGCAGGTAAGTATCTCAGGAAGAAGGGTGTCCCCGGAGCTGAAATTAACGGGGTTCAGCTCCAGAGCTGAAATTAATGGGATTCAGCTCCAGATCTGCAATTAATGGGATTCAGCTCCGGAGACCCCCTGCTTCAACCCTATATATAAAAAAATATTAAATTCAGCAAAAAATCCGCCGTCTTGAATTGCCTCTTGAAGAAGGACATCCAGACAATACCGCCTTGTAATGTCATGACATTTCCGTTCATTGAGAGATGTGGTCGCATGTAGGGTGTTGCCTATATTCCATTTGTTATTAGCACGCTGCTGATCTTAAAGGGTATTTGCTCTATTTTTATAGATCGAGATGAACATACAAAAGGAGTATCATTGTTTTTTTTTTAATCAAATGAATTGGAACATGAGGTTTCTCGATTAAAGTCTAATGATTCCTTTACCCTCTCGCCCCCCCCCCCCCCCCACCGGTAACCAACACACCCTTCATCTATTTGCCACGGACTACAAGTTTGCTGTTGTATTTTCCTGCATACATCTTGTGCGCGAGGCCCAGACTCTGTTGTAGTCGGCAAGCCTGGAAAATAAAGTCACTGACATCGCACGCAACCATTTCATACCGATTTTATTACGCCTGACTTTTTTTATTATCTCCATAAATTGCAATCCCTGGAAGTGTAAAATAATATCTACATGTATTTAGCAGGAAAGTGTCGTTTTAAATAGTATAAAAGGTAGCAATGAAAGACTTCTTTTTATTATATCAAGTATTATTCTAGGCACTTGCTGGGGGGCCGGCAGTATAAATGGTACAGAGTAGCCGGCAGTATAAATGGTACAGAGTAGCCGGCAGTATAAATGGTATAGAGTAGCCGGCAGTATAAATGGTACAGAGTAGCCGGCAGTATAAATAGTACAGAGTAACCGGCAGTATAAATGGTACAGAGTAACCGGCAGTATAAATGGTACAGAGTAGCCGGCAGTATAAATGGTACAGAGTAGCCAGCAGAAGGTCGTGGATTTTCCATTAGGCCGGGGCCTAGGACGGCAAAATTTTGGGGCGGCAAAAATGATTTGGGGGCGGCAAAAATGTTCGCCCCCATATACTTTTGCAGCGCTCTAAGGCCTATCGGGCCTGATGGGAAGTCACTTAGCTGTTGCGTCCGCCTCCTTACCTGCCCTGCCCTTCTCCTTCTGAACCGCAGCTTCAAATGATGTTGCGTTACCATGGCAATACAATGAACCGCGACATCACGTTGGTGGCGTCCGCGGCATTATTTTACCCTGCGGTTCAAAAGGAGGAGGGGGGCGTCAGCGAGGAGGCGGCCACCGCAGCTAAGCACCATGGGGTGGCGGATATTCAAATCAGCCGTTGGTCATTCATTAAGCAAAGGGAGAGGGAGCAGCTCAGTGAGTAAAGACACTGACTGGCACTGAGTGAGAAGCAGGGGAACCTAGTTCAATACCCGGTGTCGGCTCCTTGTGACCTTGGGCAAGTCACCTTATCTCCCTGTGCCTCAGGCACCAAAAACATAGATTGTAAGCTCCACGGGGCAGGGACCTGTGCCTGCAAAATGTCTCTGTAAAGCACTACGTACAACTAGCAGCGCTATACAAGAACATGCTATTATTATTATTATTATTATTATTATTATGTACTTATAGAGGGGTCTGCAACACAAAGCCATGTCTTTTGGGGGCTGAAATGATTGTGCTCTGCAGCAGCTAGATATAGTACAATCAGTTTTGTAATGGCGCTTTGACCACAGAATAATCCACAAAGCCAATGACCTAGAGTGCAGTGTTTCTCAACCGGGGGGAGGGGGTCGGGACTGCGGAGCCCAGGGGGGCCCGTTACACTCTGCCAAAGGGCCACAGTCTCGGGAAACACTCAGGCTCAGCAGGTGGATCCAGGCTTTGTGTGGGGGGGAGGGAGGGGTGGTGTAAGTAAGAGAAGGAGGGGTTAATGTTGTGTGTATGATTATAAGAGAGGGGTGAGTATGCTGTGTGAGAAGAGGAGATACATGTGGAATGTGCTGTGTGACAAGGGTGAGTATGATGTACAGGGGTGGTGCAGAGGGTGGGTGTGTGCTTGTGAAAATGTGTGTGTGTGTGTGTTTGTGGGCGACGATGGGATGATTGAGGTCTGAAAAGCAGGGGTGCCTCGAGATTTAAAAAAATCCTTTAGGGTTGCCCCATCTCAAAAAGATAGTGAACCACTGTTTTATAGCATAAATATTGTATAAGCCTTTCTAAACATTGACCCTAAGGGGTAATTATATATATGCCAAGGCGGCTGTTTAGGGGTGGGGGGGGGGGGTTGGATGAAAATATACTTCAATGGGGTTACTTGGTCGTATATAGAATAAGGTTCGAATTGACACATCGAATAGCTCCGTTAAATCATCGCTCACAACTTCCCGATACCAAAACAGTAACAGACATTTTTTCCCCCTGAGGTTTAACGTGTACCAACAAAGCTAATTATATGCAAAGCAGCGCCCGTGGTATAACCCAGCAGCATAGGCTTAATGACACGTTATTGTAGTACAGTGCTGCGCTAGCTTCCAATAATGTGACCTTCAGTAAGTCCTGGTCTCCCACCCAGACCTCAGAGGAGATGGGGGGGAATAAAGCTATGTAAGTTGCATCACACCTACCTATTTCAGGCCAGGCTTAGTAACAACCTAACGTAACATTGCCTTTACGTGAACCTTAGCGGATAAGCGCTGTTAGGGGGAATGCCACTTTTCCATCACATTATCACTGACAGCCATTATAGTCCATCACTCCACCCCCCCCCCCCACCTTTACTTTCTTTAATCTCTTTAAAAAATGCAACATGTTTGTTCCCTGACACCTTGTTAAATATTTACAGGAGAAGGTCGGTATAAACACACAAATTCCCAGGATTGATCTGTCAGATGATCCACGAATAAATTCCAGAGCATCTATCTGAAGAAGTCTTCCTCTCTGTTCTGCTATTGGACCGTTTATAAGCTACATAAACGTTTCTGGCGCCTTCCTTATTTCAGATGCTCACTGTCCCAGCCTGTAAGGATCCCAGCCCCTGAGACGGAAGGTACCAAGAGTCGCTGAGCATCATATACACCATCATACAGACGTTGGGAAGCTTTCGCCTGGCCCCTCTTCTGTTGGCCGGGGGAAGAGGTGTTACATATATAATGACTAGTGTATTGGTCATTATGTACATAGAAAAGACAGTGCTAACGTCAGCCTGGACTAGAGGATACATTCTTTGCAGTATTCTCTGCTTCAGCACAGGTAGCTCAATCAGAGGCTCAGTCTTTGCCCGAGCCTCTGATTGAGCCACTTGTACTGAATCTGGGATATCCTGAAAACCTGACCTGTTGGGTGAGTGGGGGGGAAGGGGGTGGGACGTGGAGGGGGGGATTGAGGCCACCTCAGTCCTAGAAGGAGGTCTTTTCCAAGGCTGGGTTCCACTTTACATGCGTCTTTAAAGAAACCGTCTTGTGAGTTCCCAGGTTGAAGTGGGGAGCTGCCATTTTTACCACAGATCACACTACAGTATGTTGTGTTTTCTTATTCTCCCTCTCTTTTCATGCGCTGTAGGGTCATTTCCCCCCGTTGTTATAGTTAATGCAATGCTCTTTCTGGCTAGGGTGACCAGATTTTGAAAATGAAAAACCGGGACACATAAAAAAAATTATTAATACAACAAATGCCATGACTAAAAAATGAATATTATAATGATATTTATCTAATAGTGTCACCATTGATGCTGTATTTTTCATTCTACCTCTTCCCATACCCTCCCTACCTTCTCCCCCATTCCCTCTCTACCTTCCTCCCATTCTCTCTATCCCTCCCCTCCCCCCATTTTCTCTCACCCCCAGTCTCTCTCCATTCCCTACCCCCCATTCCCCCTCTCCCTTCTGTCCCCCATTCTCCCTCTCCCTTCCCACCCCCATTCTCCCTCTCCCTTCCCACCCCATTCTCTTCTTTTCCTACCCCTTCCCACCCATTCTCCCTCTCCCTTCTGTTCCCCATTCTCCCTCTCCCTCACCATCCCCATTCTCTCTACCCCTTATTATCTCTGACCTGCACAGACTCACAGCCACTGACCTGCACAGACTCACAGCCACTCACACAGACAGACACTCACTCACACAGACAGACCTGCACAGACTCCCAGCCACTGACCTGCACAGACAGACACTCACACAGACAGACAGACAGACCAGCACAGACTCCCAGCCACTGACCTGCACAGACAGACACTCACTCACACAGACAGACAGACCAGCACAGACTCACAGCCACTGACCTGCACAGACAGACACTCACTCACACAGACAGACAGACCAGCACAGAGTCACAGCCACTGACCTGCACAGACAGGCACTCACTCACACAGATAAGCCACTTACCTCGTCACAGACATACCTCACTCACACCAACATACAGACTCAGCAACAGCAGTCACAGCCACTTACCTGCACAGACAGGCACTCACTCACACAGACAGACACTCACTCACACAGACAGACAGACCAGCACAGAGTCACAGCCACTGACCTGCACACACAAAGGCTAACCAACACACACGCTCCTGTGTGCAGGGATTTCTGCACAGGGCCAATAGTCCTGTCTGTAGACACACACACACCCCGCCCCGCCCCCACCCTATGCAGCTGCAGTCAGACCGGCCTCCGCTCTCCTCCTGCTCTCCTCTCTGCCTGCATTCTTTGCTCTCTGCTGCCCCCCCTGCTCTGATGGCCCAAACCGGAACAGCCACAAAAAAACGGGACATTTTAAACAATGTGGGGCAGCCGGGGCAGCCATTAAAAAACCGGGACAGCCATTAAAAAAACGGGACAGCCATTAAAAAAACGGGACTGTCCCAGCTAAACTGGGACAGCTGGTCACCCTATTTCTGGGAGAAAACATGACCCAACGTTACGTTATTAGCATTTGAAGGTAAGGCTGAGTATATGGATCTGGCGCTAAGACCAGACTGTATCTTGAGATCAGGAACAGTATCATTAGGTTTTTCACGCCACTTCAGTCACTAACCCTAACGCCCTATGGGTGCAATCGCTGTGTGTATAGGGCAGGGGTGCCCAACTTCCATCCTCAAGGGCCTCTAATAGCTCAGGTTTTCAGGATATCACTGCTTCAGCACCGGTGGCTCAATCAGAGGCTCATCTGTGCTGAAGCAGGGACTGATTGAGCCACCTGCGCTAAAAGCAGGGACTCATTGAACCACGGGTGTAAGATGCAGTGCGTAATAAAGTCACTGGCGAGTGCGAAGAAATGAAACAAATAGACAAAGATTTACTTTCTTTAATCTCTTTAAAAAAATGCAACATGTTTGTTCCCCGACAACTTGTTAAATATTTACAGGAGAAGCTCGGTATCAACACACAAATTCCCGGGATTGAACACGAACGCCCCGTCCATCTGGCGATTACACATACGGTTTGTGCCCATTCTTACAGAATGTTGAGAAATCCCTGGCTAACGTCTTACTCTGATACGGGGTCTCCTCCGGGTACGAGAAGGGGTCTTCAACACGTCAGACACGTAACCCGTATGTGTGGGGTGACGATAAACCCCCCCCCCCCAAATGATGTTGAATGAACCAGTGTTTCATGGCCCTTTTGGGTGTCCCTCTTATCTAGCAGTTAATGGGTTCCGTGTTTCCCTTAGGTCTCTCCGGCAGTGAAGGATACAATTGAAGTCATTGGCCTTAAGTGGTTCCATAATGACGGACAGGAAAAGGGGTCAGGAGACCAATTTAGCTGGTAAATGGTTAAGGTGCTCCCTTCGGGCTCTTGGGTATTAACTGGGTTGACCATTGCTGTGCCAGGAGGATCAGCAGCACATGTTGCCAGAGGGGAGCCCAGCAACATATTGCAGAGCAATGTAGGGCCTTATTTACTAAGCAGTGCAACTTCACATGAATGGGCCATCGAGGTGTCTTATGACGTCGCACTGCTTCGTACCATGGAGCCATACTGTTGCAACTGCATTGGTTATTGCAGTGTCTTCGGGTTTTGTTTTTGCCCATGTAGACGAGTCATTCAACCCCACGGGAATGATAAGAAGGAATGCTTCATTCAAGTTTTACTGAACTGTATTAGTAGAAGAAATAGAAATGCATGGAGCTACATGCCCGCCAAGCCCAAAAACAGGCTTCCCATTCTAACAGCAACACTTCGGCCTTGCTAAACCTTTGTAGCAGTGTCCAGCGTCTGCACAAAGGGAGACTTACATCCAGGCTCCAGATCACCCAAGCTGATGCTTGAAAACTAGACAGCAGAAATAGTGCATTCTGGGATGAGTACAATGAACTATTACTTAACCTTGATTCAGTTACATCCCTTTTTCTTGCTCTGTTTGGCTATTTCTTTGGTTGATTTTTTTTTCTTACAGTACAGTTAGAGTAATTGTGCAAGCAGCTGCCATTGGCATCGAACACACAAACGTTTATATCCAAGACCAAAATCTTAGCCGAATCATCATTTGTAACACATCATCATAGGAGTCATATATAGTATGCACAATTATTATTTTTGGTACAGAGGAACTGATGCCATTTTTTAAGCACTTTTCCCAATGACAGGTACACAAGAATTCTTTATTTACACCTGTAATTTATTGTACATAGCGCTTTAATTATGTGCTACAGAAAATGACAGGAGAATTGGTGCGCATTTTCTATTGCGCAACAGTGCGAGTGTCCTAACGTTTATTAAGTGCTGTATAGAGGGATGTATGTGTAACGCACTTTTAAATAAATAACTTGTGGAATTGTGTTAGACCTGCTCATCAGCACCTGGAAGGAATGTAGTTCTGTTCTGATGATGCAGTATTGCAGGGGTCCACCAGGCTTAAGACTGGAAGAAAACTACAACTCCCAGAGACATTGCAATGCAGGACCCTTCCACTTCCTGTTTAAGCCCTATTTAAAGGTCAGGAAGTCCCATGCTCCTGGCATTGCAACTTTGTTCATTTGTACTCCTGTTACCTGTTCAAGCTCCGTACGCTGCCTGTTTCCCCTGGTGTTTTGACCTCGGACTTCTTCTGGACTTGTGTTTGCTTAACCCCTCAAGTACCACCTTTCTGCTCGATTGTGTGTGACCTCGGAACTGTACTGGACTTTGCCTTGCTGTAACCCTTCAAGTACCCTGCCTGATAAACTGTGTATGACCCTGGTATGCCTGTGACTCTGCCTTGTCCTCTGGTAATTCCTTCCAATAACAGCCCAGATTGCGGTTGAAATTGTTGTGGCATTAATGTATAATTTCTTAAATTCTGTGTTGTGTTTATTTGCCATTCTTGATTTTTCGAAGTTAGGCTTTTGAACCTAACCTTAAAGTATTTCAATGTAATAATAATACTAACATATATTTATTGATCTGGTGTATTTCTGACAATGTATGCAGCGCCGTTCAGAGCAATATGAAAATCTTACAATTTGATGCCTAATAATCTGCATGGATGATCAGGAGCCCGGAGCCAACTCTGGTTATTAATGTTTAAATCCCTTTTAAGGAGCCGTTCCTCCAACTTGCCCTTTTTTTTTTTAGCACCTATTTTTTTATGGGGTGGAAACCACGTATCCCCATGAGCAAAACACCACTATTTCCAGCTCTGGGGACCGCCGGGTTCCCGAGATACATACTGGTGAAGTTAACAAGTTTAAATCTCCCTGTGGAGAAACAAAATGGCTGCCAAATTTGCAGCCAATAGGAAGCTACATCATCATCAGTTGTGGCTTCGCATTGGACGGCCATTTAAAACCCCTTTTATAAACCAGGTAGGAATACCAGTAACTTCACCGGTAAGGACCTTTCCCATTCTAATCCTGTGGGGGAAAAAAACAAAGGTTAATAAGGGTGGATTGCTCTTTCAAACACATTATTAACCAGAATGTTGTGATTGACACTGACATTTAGTAACAAGAAAGAGAAACACATGGAAAAAGTCTCCTTGTCTTATAAAAACAATTATCCAAAAAAATGTAACATTTGCATATTAAGTTAAAAAAAAAAACAAGAAAGGAATGTATAAAAAAAAATGTAAAAAGACAAATGAAAATAAAGGGTAAAAAGAAATAAGGGTAATGTTTAAAAAAAAAGTCAGCCAGGCCGGCATGTCAATGCTCGCTAATTATCCGAGAGCCCCCCTGATTGGGGAGTCGGCCTCTCCGGCATTTAGTTGCCTTAACTGGAATCTCACAGCTGGTATAAATGAGCGCACCCCCATTAAAATACCATTTGTGTCCCACTATAATATCGGACCGGCTCCAGTCCTGGGAGGCCGACATGTTTGTGGTGTTGCAATGCATTAAAAACCTCAGAATCCTGAGTTGCTGAACTGTGGTCCCTGTTATCTTACCACATCACACCAAGTTCTGGGACAATCGGTCCCGAAATGCATAAAAAAAAACTAAAGGAGGATTTAAAAAAAACAAAAACTTTATGGCCACTGTTCTAAGACCGGGCCATTTAACTCCTTCTGCACCAGAGGGGATAGCTTTGCAGGGTACCTCTGAGGAAGGGGTTATTGTCTCTTTTTGAGACTGTATTAGGAAATGTACAGTACATAACTTGTGCCATATTAACTCATTTTGGGCATTACATTGGCCCACCCAAAGTACTTTTTTGGCACTGGTTATTCTAAAGCTCTTTACTTATTCGTCAATTCTTTTAACCCTTTTGGGGTGTAAGGGTTAAGCAAACCTCAAACAAAAGCTTAAAGGTAAAACATGTTCTATAAATTACAACAAGGACGACCATCTTTCTCTGACAATATGATGGACTATCAGTGGATGATGTTATTGTATATAGCACATGCTCACGAAATGCCGTAAAAACCTCAGCTAACTTCTTTCTTTGTTAATGTACAGGGGGACTTGGAATACGCGGCTGTGCAAGCCCTGCTCACAATAACCTTACTCCTGCAGTGCCTTCTTACTGCAGTTATGATACTTTTTAATATTGATTTTTGCACCCATCCCTACTTAGGAAGACCAGATAAATCCTTTAATTGCAGGTGGGCATTTAATCTCCTGGACCCTCCAGTTTTGAAGGGGGGTAATACTTATCTATAGTGTGTTATGTTTAGCCCTGCAACACACATAAATCCAGATGGGAATTACAGACACGTCTATTTTTCTCTCTTCCACTTTAGACCCACGGATAAGAATAGTGCAGTGAAAGTAAAAAAAAAGAAAAGAAAAAGATAAATCCTTGTATTTTGTTAGAAAAATGAAAATTGTTAAAGCGAATCCCTAAAAAAACATGTTACTTAGTAACTTTTTGTACATTTTGCTTCCGTTCTGCAGTGGTTACGAAACAATACAAGCATGTTAACCATACTTGGTCCTCCAGAGGAATCTGCTGTTAAACGTCATGTTATATCCATACAGAGGTTTTTCCATCTTTGCTGCTGGTGCTGCCTTTTTCTGAGCTGGTTTTAGGCTTAGCTCCTTGCTTCTCATGAGCAGTATTAACCCTGTTCTGTTCCACCACTGTCCCCCCAGAAGCTGGACTGCTGGTTCTAGAAGGTTGAGCATTAACATGAGAATTGTAGCTCTGGAATGCTATGTCTAATTGTTCCTGGGCCACTGTCAAGTGTTTATGTAAAGTGGACAGATCTGGTGGTACATTGTCATCGGGGCTTGTGCACTGTTGTTCTTGAGCAACATTGGCCAAGTTCTGCTCATGGGCCATCAAGTTTGTTGGCCTTTTAGTGGACTTATCTGATTTCACCACCAGGTTGTATTCTGGAGGGCAGGTCATATTCTTTGGGTAAGAATAGTTGTAGGGTGGCTCCCTGTTCATATTTTCTCTTCTGCTGCGCATAGCATCCCTTAGGGTCCCAAAACCAAGGTGAAACATCTCGCAGATGTTGAGCAACAAGCACAAGCAGCTCACTACATACATTACTAGAAGAAAAATGGTCTTCTCTGTTGGCCTGGAAACAAAACAGTCAACAGTGTGAGGACAAGGGTCGGTGCTGCACTGGAAAGAAGGTAGAACTTCAAAGCCATATAAAAAATATTGACCCGCCAAGAAGCCAATCTCAAAAACAGCTCTAGCTACCAACTGAAAGACATAAAGTTTCATTAGTCCTTCTTGTTTGATACGTCTCCGTCCATCATGCTTTTTCTGTTCCTTTTCCTTGGTTTCCACTTTCTCAGGTTCCACCGGACCATCGTAGATCATGGGCTCCTCTTCTTCTTCTTCTGGGTCCTCTACATTTTGGCCAGACCGCCATTTGGAGAATGACTTCTTCTTCTTGAATGACTTGTGCCTCCGGTCTTCTTCTGAAGACCTGGCAATCTTGTGTATGGCGTAACCAAGATACATCACGGAGGGGGCTGATATCATGATGATCTGGAAGACCCAAAATCGCACATGTGAAAGAGGAGCGAAGGAATCATAGCAGACATTATCACAGCCAGGCTGCTTTGTGTTGCACGTGAACTTGCTCTGTTCATCTGAGTAAATTGACTCTCCCCCAACTGCTGTTAAGACGATTCGGAAGATGATTAGAATGGTTAGCCACACCTTCCCCACAAAAGTGGAGTGATTGTGAATTTCTTCTAGAAGACGGGTTAAAAAGCTCCAGCTCATGTTGGTCATAAGGGCTATTCATTTATAACCTGTAAGAAAATAAATAAAATACAATCACATTAATTACAATTTCCTTAAAACTAAATCCAGTTACATACAGGTCAACTCACTGTTACGTTCAAGATGCTAACTGTATCCTATCTATCTCATTTTGCTATACACCTTTCATTCCAACATTGGGATACATTAATTGAACTATGAATGTACAACAGGCTTCATTGTTTCCTATGGTGGAATATAGTGAGATATTTTCTGATTTTCACTCTACACACCTTTAAGACCCACCTTAAGACACACTTGCTTAAAGAAGCATATGAATAGCACTGTGGATAATACTGGACACATGATACATAAATCTTGGCCCCTTTGCAGACGCACTTATCAGAACTCCCTCCTACTGTCTCTGTATGTTCTCCCTACCTACCAATTAGACTGTAAGCTCCTCGGAGCAAGGGCTCCTCTTCCATAATGTTACTTTTATGTCTGAAGCACTTATTCCCATGATCTGTTATTTATATTATCTGTTATTTATTTGATTACCACGTGTATTACTACTGTGAAGCGCTATGTACATTAATGGTGCTATATAAATAAAGACATACAATACAATACAATATTCTGCACCTACATTGCAACTGAATCCTAAGGAAGCTCTGTGATATCATGTGTTATAATAGAATATGGTGTGTTATCTTGGGGTCGTGGCTTACATTTATTTGCACACTTGTTATAATTTGCACAAGCAAACAGCAACGCCATTGCTTCCACAAGTTTTTCTGAGTTAGTTCCCAAATTATAAAGGTTAATAATGTCATAAATAGCTGGAGCAAAGCTATTCATTACAATAGTGTTACATTCGATGAGCATGTTACATTCTGGACCCCAATCCAATATGCAACGGGGCAGTGCTGACTCTTCTAATCCCTGAGTCTGTCCTGTCCTTCGAGTGCTGAAGCCATGAAGAGAGCATGCATGTTCCAACACAGACTGGGTCATTACTACAAAAATGTTACAGGATGGTTTGCATTCACAGTCCTTAGAAGTGAATATAAGGTGTCCGGCAAAGTAGCCCATCTTCATGTCTCTGCTACCAACCGGGTGTGTGTTGGAACACGCAATGCTCTTTTGAAGGTATCTCTTAGGAACACAATCGCCCAAAGACAGTGGCTTGTTAAATCTTGTTGATTGTTGTCTGGTTAAAAAAAGACAAAATAAATAATATGTTAAGCTAAAACTTAGTTGGACAGTAGTTTGACTTACGTTATCTCCTCTCTTTTGTAAGATGTTACAGTACAGTCTACTCACTAAAGGCCCCAGGCGGCAAAACTAGTGTACCCCCCAGCCCCCCCAAGCTTCATATATATCAAAGAAATGGCCACAACAAATCAATATGGCTCTGAACAGAGTCCCTTAAAGAAGAGGACACGTGTAGGGGTCTTGCTGCTCCCGTTTTGCAGGACCATGCAAATACAGTAGGTTTAACTTTGATCTAAACCCCTGCGTTACAGGGGCCTCGCTCTGGCAGATCACGGGTTAATGGGAGAAAAAAAAGCATTTTGTAAACTATATAAAATGCCATTGTCTTCTTTAAACAAAGGCAAATATCCGTTCCTGTTTCCCTGCCAGCAGAGCCTGCAATTTATATAGGGGCGTAGGCTGGGGTCGCCAGGTGGCTTCTTCAAAAATACTGGACTCAATGGTGAAAGGTTCGTCAGGTCACTGTGTCCAGGGAGGTAATACCGGACACATACATGTCCAGTATTACAGTACCACTACTTTTTTACTGGACAGAGTATCCAAATACAGGACAGTACAGTTCAATACCGGACACCTGGCAACCCTAGGCGTAGCTATAGCCCGGGCAGCCCTGGCATAGCCCGGGGGCCCGCGCTCCTGGGGGGGGGCCCACTTTAATGGGGCCCTGAAAACATGTTTGCCCGGGGGGCCCGCTGATTTCTAGCTACTGTACGCCACTGAATTTATGCATTGTGAATTTTCTGTCTCTTTGGAAATAACTTTTTTTTTTTAACGTGCAATCGTTTCCTCTCTCTTAGGCCCAGCGCCACAAAAGGGGTGCCAAGCGTTAGCATTCGTTTGAATGGGAGTTAAGGTGCGCTGAAGCTTGGCACCCTTTTGTAGACCTGGGCCGAAGCCCCTTGCTTGCGATCAGAGAACCAATCAGGAGTAGACGGGAGCATTTTGAGTGTGGACATCAGGTAGATCACATTCAGCACACAGTGGTCTCTTTAATAAAGTCTCTGGGGCTGCATAATTGGGGCACACCCGGCGTAAAAGAATTGTAACAGATGTGTCACGGGGGAAAATTCTTATGGCATTCAACAGGATCCCATAAAAACCAATGATTCAATAAGCACATCTTTAACCCACATCACTATTGTGCTGTATTCCATTGGAATGCACTTGGCAGTAGGACTTAGCACGATAAGGGCCCATCAAAGCTGTGATGATTGCATTAATCTGCAGACAATTGTATTCCGACCTGTTTATTTAACCTTCCCTAACTCCGCTATTTTCATTTGTATTCACACCGCACAGGGCTTTTCCTCATGGCAGAAGGCTCCTGGCAATGCATTTTTGTCTGTAAAAAAAAAAGTATTGTTATAGGATTGGGAAATCATACACCCTTTTTAAACAATCTCATAGCTGGCGTAAAACGCTGCGAAGCGTTTGATGTGGAAGGATTTCCTCCCCGTGTTTACCCTGGAGAGACTACAATGACTTACCTTTGCTTTTCTACTCTTTGGTGTATCTCCAAATGAGTTTGACCGTGAGGAATGTATCGTTAAAAAATAAAATACTGTGCTTCTAGTAACAAAATCAAACATTAAATCCAGGTTGCGTGCTTTATTTCCCCTGCCGCCGGGTGCAAAGAGAGCGCACTGCGGATCGGGAGAGTGCCTGGTGGAATAAAGTGTTTATTCCCCACACAGCCCCTGCGTTCTTTTAGTTTCCTCTGCTGACAACCTAAATCCAGAGCTGAAATTATTACGGCAATTTTTTTTTTTTTTTAAATTCCTATTTTGAGTATAACAAGAAGAATATTTCAATTTTTGTTAACAATATTTATTAATGGTTATGAAGGGAAGCTATTTAGGGACAGATAAATAGGCTTACGGTAGGGAGGGGAAAAAATGATTGAAAAAAATATATTAAATTGTAAGCCTGGAACTCTTTTTCCTTATGTTTCTTTTTATGTCTGATGGGCTTATTCCCGTTATGCTGCGTCTCTTCTCATTTTGCCACGTGTATTCCTGCTGTAAAGCCCTTTGTACATAGATGGCGCTATACAAATAAAGATATACAGACATGCATCCACATTCAATGATCTATCTTGCAAATATCCATGTATTTACATGACTCATTTAAAGCTGCAGACCCAGCAATATCCTACACGTGTTTATTTTTTATTTTTAATAAATCAGTTCTGTACTATGAGAAAATACTTGTAGCATTAAAAAAAAAAAAAACAACAACTCTGAATGACATTTTTAATGTATTATAATGTAACAAGTCTTTTTTTGTTTCTATAGCAGCATTTATAAAGTCACACTGACTGAGGAACACTCCTCTACAGCCATTTAGTGAACCCTCGAGCCGAATCTTCGCCGATCGATCACAGGAGAACGGATCGATCTGCAGCTTAGCTAATTACTTATCATTGTGTGGATTGTATTGATGCACATATTAAAGGGAGCGGGGGGGGGGGGGGGAAACAAATTAAAGGGGGGGGGGGGGGGAACCGACAGCTTGGATTGCTGCTTTGAAGCAGCACCCCTGGTGGCACTTTCTTTTTATATAATAGGATTGAAGCAGGGGGTATCAGGAGCTGCACCACGTTCATTTCAGCTGCGGGGACCCCCTGCTTCCAGAGATATTTGCCTCCATAGGGGGTGCTGGTAGCAGCTCCGGCTGGGGTAGTTAGGGCTAACATAATGGCGGATTAAATGTCCCGTGGCCTGCGGGCCAATAGAAAAACGTGATGTCATCCCTTGCGGCTTCCTATTGGCCCGAGCGATGCAGGGCATTTCATCTGGTGAGTGATACCAGCACCCCCTTGCGAGGTAAGCAAGGGTTCTCCGGAGCAGAAATTAACACGGTTCAGACCCCCTGCTTCCAACATGTGCCAAAACCCCCCCACATGTAACGCTGCTGTAACTGGTGCAGCCATTTCACACGGGTTCCCACATATCTTCATACAAAGTTCATTTGATAACATTTTTTTTTTAAAAATACTGTATATAGGATTTTCTAGGGCTGCTATGCTTTAAAACTACCAGTTTCACTTGGCTTCAAGTGAGAGCACTCACCCAAGGAACAACTCCTGTTGGGGAGGTATTAGGAGGTCCTGGAGGTAATGGGGGGGGGGGGGGGGGCAGGGGGGGGGGGGGGGGAGGGGAGGGGGGGGGGGGGGGGGGGGAGAAGGGGACTGGGGGGAGGGGTGAGGGGATAGTGGATATGGGGGGATGGGTATACGGGGGTAATGTACATGGGAGGGTATAAGGAGTTAATGATCCCAGCAGGGAATAATGAGCCTGGGGGAATAAGGGGATAATGGGCCGGGGGGGGGGGGGGGGATAAGGGGATAATCAGCCTGGGGGGATATAAGGGGGCAATGGACCTGGGGTCAGGAAGCATAGTGGACAGAGGCGGGTGAGCTTACCTGTGGCCCTTTGATGGGCCTGCTTGAAGCTCACGAAAGGGGGGGGTCTTGCTGAAGGAACAATGTCCGGTGAACAGGAGGGCGCTGCAGGCCAGCCAGTGGGCCAGGTGGAGGCCAGGGGAATGGGGGTGCAGATAGGTGGCAGCCAGTGAAGGAGGGCGCAGAAGGAGGGCCCAGGCATAAAGGGCCAGTGGCCAGTGAGGTGGAGGCGCAGGCCATAAACTGCAGGGTCATTGGCAGGGGGATCATTGGCAATCGCAACTGTCCCCCCCCTGTCGGCGGCCCTGATTGATAAATCTGGTACAGTTATGTGCACAAAGTACTACATTCCAGTGGGATTTTTTTCTTGACCATTTTTTTTGCACCGGCTCTAGGCCTGAAGTCTTTAATAAATTCCCTCCCAATTGTCTCTTCCCATAAACCCTTCTTTTGCTCCATATCACCACTTAATGCATCAGATACCCATTCTAGCTGGAAAAACTCAATGCAAAGTCCCTGGAGAAGTGCGTAAAAGGCACATTGTGTAAAGCGGCCATTGTCCTCTTGCAGCTATTGCCTGGCATCTTGATACACAGGCCACGTGTACTTTCGCTCTGCACGTGAATACTATCTGACTTGGAGAAAACACATTGGAGGATTAAACCAAAACATCATCACGCTTAAAGCTGCAGACCAAGAAACATCCTACATGTGTGGTTTTTACTAAATTAGTTCTGTACGATGAGAAAATATTTGTAGCATTTAAAAAAATCAAAAAAACACAACCGTGAATTACATTTTTAATGCATTATAATGTAACAATCATTTTTTGTTTCTATAGCAACGATTTACAAAGTCACACCCTCTTCCTCTTCTGAAACAGGCTCTGGCGCAGCCCTTTTGAGCCCTGCCCTCTCTCTAGCAGTGCACCAATTGTATCTAGTGACTGCCTGGTCACATGATCTTCCCCACAGAACTTTGCATCTTTGATCCGCTTCTGCTGCACTGACAGCCATTTAGTGAACCCCCGAGCCGAATCTTCGACGATTGATCGGCAACGTAGCTAATTACTTATCATTGTGTGTATTGTATTGATGCACATATTAAAGGGGGAAAGGAAAGGCAGCTTGGACTGCTGCTTTAACACAGCTTCACTTCAGCCTAAGTGCTACAGTAGTGTTCCCAAGCTGAGCCAGCACATCTTGCCGGCGGCTCACTCCCCAGGCTGCAGTTATATTCCTTTATGTGAGTCTCCGTGCTTGGAATTCACGTTCTGGTCTCATTATGTGAGTCTCTGTAAAAACACTATCAGATGTTGTATTTTTGACCTCCAGTTCCTTTTTACACAAAACAGTTTCCCTTGTACTTGCTAATGAAATCTTCTGGGCGACCCACAGAGAATATAAAGAATGATGGATGGGCCGTTTGGATTTAACTGTTCTTATGAAAAATAAACCAGGTCAGAGCCAGAGTGACCTGCAAAGCATTGTGGTCTACACGTTACGGGCAGTGGGTTATCTCCTCGCCCATTAATGCTCACTAAAACACAAGTTGATGTACAGAAGTGAAATCTATCTTGATACATTGTCATTAAAGGACAAGGGAAGAAAGTCTTTCATACCTAATTTGATGACAATACCATCTTGAGTTAAAGATCTGACTCCAGGGGGGTTACTATATAAACTAAGCTAATGCCGATCGGGACAGTATACCACTGAAGCTCCCATTCAAGTCAATGAGAGTTTCCTGACACACTATTGCAGTTTAATGGATAACTCACAACAGTCTTTTAATGTCACCAAATATAATGCGTATTCTCAAAAAACATGCCACGGATTCTGCAGTTGTATACTCGGCCAAACATATTTGTGCCAATTAAGCACAAGTATACCCCGCGGAGAGAGGTGGTACCACTGATCTACTTTGTAAAATGTATCTTTTTCCTCCCCGTAAAAAATAAATCATGATTGTACTTTTGTACATAAAATAGTAGTGGGACTTTGTACTCTGTAGTGTCCTCACACTTCCCACATGTGTCACACGGTTCTTTGAGTCTCACTGATTTGTACTGTAGTCTGATTCTTCGATAAGAGTCTCGTATACAATCCTTCAATGGAGTCTTGTGATAAAAAGTCATCATTCCCCACTAAAATGCTCATTTTTGGTCCAGAACCCCCAAATCTCACCGATTGTCGTCCTCGTAGGATGACATCTCTGGTAAATCTATCCACCGTATAAACTACAGTATTTATACTCCTCTGCACCACCAAATATCTAAATTTTGATCACACACCCGTGCCCGACAACTAGTTTAGTGCGGAGGGGGGAATGGGAAGCCTGATGACTGGAGAGGGCGGAGAGGGAGGGCCCGCCTGCTCCCTGCATTTCTCCCGGCATTGAAGGGGCACTGCAGCTTGGCCAATCCCGGAAGTCGCGACCTTCTTCCTGTTGGGTACAACTTCCAGGTTCAGCTGGGCCCGGGATATCTGTCCCGGCGTTCCTCACTAATGTTGGGCCTGCCGTTACCCCTACAGCCTTCTCATTCCTTAAACCTGTTTCTGTAATCTCTCCCTACCTATGGAACTCTCACTCAATATTCATTAAGGGCCTTCACTTCCTGCTTTCAAAGGCCGCGGAAAACTCACCTCTTAAAAGAAGCGTCGTGAAATTACTAAGGCTGGGGCCATGGAAACCGCAGACCGTGCGGAGGCGTCCGCACGCTGAGCGATCAGATTGCCTTAAGGCAGTGATCGTGTCCATGTGACGTGCGGGCGTGGGCGCAAGAAATCAGTTGAAACTGATTTCTTGGCGCGACAGGCCGGTCACGTGAGCTGCCGTGACGCCCCTAGGCCCGCCCCCCACGGCGCGGCACGGCACGTCTCCACTGGCTACAAAACGCACCCGCTTCATGCGGGTGACGTCATGGCCGCGCACTCCACAGCACGGGCGAAGTCACCATGGCCCCAGCCTAACTCCAGGTGCCCTTGACCTCTCCGGTAGCACTTTTAATAATGCCCTTTTATTCCTACGGTGTAAGTCTCCCAATATAGCACTTAGATTGTAAGCTCTTCATATTTGTCTTACAGTATGTCATCATTTATTTGCCCCACTGTTTGTACTTTATTTTCCCTGTATTGTAATTGATAAAACGCTGCAATATATTGTTGGCACTATAGAAATGCAATTATATATGCTATAGACTACAGTCTTGAAAATGCAAAGCCAGCAGTACAACCAACTTCACACTGATGATACCCATTAAGGTTGAAACATGTCTGTGAATGGTTTCTCTGGCTTTGCATCTGATTCCCATGCTGTGCTTTAAAGCTGTGTTAACAGCGAGCATCAGCTTATTTGGGCTCCATGTAACAATGGTTTTTCAGACAAAAGGTGACACATAGTGTGCTCTTTTGCATGTCATTTCCCAGAATCCCTTGCTGCAGTGGAAGCACTGTATGCTGGGGATAATGGTGAACGACAGGGTTGCAGACCTGCCTAAGACATGTGAATGTGCTCACAAGTGATCTTTTTATTTGCTATATATATATATCACACGCGGAACAAGAGACAGTCCTGTTGGCGAACATTTCTCTGACTCTGGCCATAAGATGAACGATCTGAGGGTTGCCATACTCAAAGGTAATCTTAAAACACCGAAAGAGAGACGATTGCATGTATTCAAATTTATGCAACTGTTCGGGACACTTAGCAGTGGCCTAAAAAGAGATCGAAATTTTATGAGTCATTACTGACACAAGTGAACTCTCTTCCCATGAGCGCTAAAGGCAATGTCTGTACATACTGTGCTATATCTATGCACACACAGCTGTCTCTTACACATACTAATACTCCTTGTTTTTCCATCCCTATACACCAATAGGGACCACAAAGTATCCACACACACTTTTAGTTGTGCTACAATCTCTCACATTTCCACACCCACTCACACCATTTATATCCACTCCCACTCCACACACACCTTTTGTAAAGCACTGTATATACTGTGGGCTCTCCATTCATTTTTATTCACACTGATACACACACACACTCTTACATCACTTGCTTTCAGGAACCTTTTGACACCTCTAGCCATAAAACACATCCACACCGGGGGAAGGACAAGCACAGATAACATTCCAATAGACACTGTTGTTAAGTATACCCTTTGCTTGCTTCATTTATTGTAACATCGCCGGAAGAAGAGATCAGTGTATCTCGAAAGCTCGCACAAATAAAAGCATTTCGTTAGCCACAGAACGGTATCATCTATTTATTTTTTGATTATTGAAGCTCGGCTAACACGGTACTGATACCTCTACATGTATATATATACATATACATATACATTGAAGCTCGGCTAACACGGTACTGATACCTCTACATGTATATGTATATATATATATATATATAAACAGCATGCATTGGCTTGAGGATTGGCTTGTGTAATACGAGCTTGAGACAAAAGGTGGCACTGAGTGCTCATTTGCATGTCATTTCCCAGAATCCCTTGCTGCAGTGGAAGCGCTGTATGCTGGGTGACAATGGGGAAAGACAGGGTTGCAGACCTGTCTAAGACACGCAAATGAACATACAGTAATATTTACAGTTGCTTTATATATATATACATATACATATACATACATATACATATACATACACAAATACAGTACACACACACATATGCACACACACTTATATCCGGAGGCTACATTTTGTTGGGAAAAAAAACCTAAACCCAGCTGTGGTAACCCCTCATTGTGATGCCAAGTGTCTGAAAGGCAGGAAGTTCCTAATATGGTTTTGTGACTCACACTTAGATGTCACTCACTACTATGACTATATTCTTCCACGTTTCCTCACAAGAGGCTCATTTATAAAGATATAGAACTACTAGTCATAAACCTCCATGTAAAGCTCTTGAGAAATATACTTGGAACTCCACTCGGCCATTATGGGCTTTTCACCGTTACATCAAAAAATGACATTGTGGTGAGGTAACCATCAGCCCCAGTGTGTGACTGAGCTTTATTTCTCTTTTATAGAAAACTTGGCACACCCGTTTGTTTTCTCTTTTTAGATCTAACAGCAAATAAGGTAAAAAAAAAAACCCACCCTAAATATATATCATTTTTGGTTGGGATTGCTGTTTTAACCCATTCATAGCCGGAGGGGCAGTAACAAATTGTTGCCCATTGGGCTGAAAATGGATCAAGCAATGTAGTCACGTAGCCAGGAGACATTCATTCGGGAAAGCCAAGCCATGCCAGCAAGCAAACCACCAGAGCCAATGCCATGTGACCGACCCAATGCTAGGGGGAGCCTGATGTCATCATTAGTGATCGGGTATCTCACAGGCAGGACTTTCTCACGTGGAATCTTAGTGCAACTTAACAGGATTTATTCAGTAAGCTGCTGTAGGGACGAGCCAGAAAGCTCAATTGGAGTCAGATCGGCACTATCACAGCTAACTGAATAAGTACAATCAGTACGGCAGCAAGACTTCGGAGATGGCCAACGTTGGCAGCAAAGGGTGTTAGCCTTATTTGCTGCTGGTTTCTGGGTTGCAATGTATATCTATATGTATCAGCTGTTACAAAGCACAGAGCATCCCATCTGCTTGCTTCAAAGCAAGGAGCTTTTACAAAACCCTGCACCTACTGTTTCCATTCCCTCTTCCTTAGTAAGCTCCTTGGAGCAGGCAAACCCCTTACCTACAGTACCAGTGTGTGTTAATGTTGTCATTTGTTTATTTCTATTGCCTTCCCATGCCATTGTACTGCACCCAAGGAATATGTTACTGCATTATACTTAAATCAAATAATCCTATTAATTAAAAGGATATTATCTCACACACAGAGGGTCTCCTGGATGCATGACCAGTGGGATCATGGAAACTACTGCCATACAGACGAGACAACGAGTATTCTAAAGCTTGCCTTAAACTAGCCCGGTTACATGCTGGGTACATGCTGGGTGTAACCTGGCTAGTTTAAGGCAAGTTTAAGGCATTTCTGCATTGACTAATGACCCATCGGATTAACAAAGCAAGGGTCCCTGGCAGTCCCATTCAGTTAATCTGATGGGCCATTAGTCAATGCAGAAATGCCTTAAACTTGCCTTAGACTAGACCCAGCATGTACCCAGCAAGTACCTGGGTCTTTTTGGTGATTGCCACTGGTTTGTGTTAGAATAACCGTCGGCGCTACAGTACATCAGTAGATCTGGGATTACCCCCCCACCCCATCCCCTGATCTGAACTCATGGAAATACACAAATGCAAGCAGCACAGATTTCTCTTTGGGAGATCAAGATGGGGGAAACCTGGTAAAGTTTGATGTGAAGGAACTGGGCTGGCGGGGCATGGCGTACATCATCCAAGTTAACTTCTGAGTAATGACTTTCAGAACAGAGACGGGGGGGGGTTATATTAGCTCATTTCTAATATGTCAAGCGCATTACCAAGGCAGAGGTTGGGTATATTACTCAGATAAAGAGGAATGCTAGAACATGAGCTCATGCTCTGCAGCTTAACGGGTGAGAGTATCCGATGAAATGCGAGGTCGTGGTATAATCCGTCATTGAAAAGGTGGTAGACCCACGAAACAGCAGCTGAGTAGGGGTGGCGGAGGAGAATACAGTAAAGGAATGATGAAATCCTTACACCTAAAAAATATGCGTCAAGCAGTCCTTATCTGCACACATTTCTTTCCGATTGGAAGCCAGGTCTAACTGTGGAGGGTAATACACTGAAAAGGGTTTAGGATGTCAAGTTGTAGAATCCAATGGGACAGAAGGGAGCTCTTTGTTTAACAGGGATATAATGAAGCTTATTGTGTAGTTTATGTGGAATGTAATGGAGTTTGCAGATAAGAGTGGGAGCCGGCTTGTGGGCCTCAGGTAGGGTTAGCATAAGTGATTATTATATGCAAGCTAAACGTGGTTTTTGTGTTAACGGTGCAGCTGTATTTAGAAAGAAATGTTGGAAATGCAATCCGGTGACCTCAATGCAATGTAACTCCTCGGGGCGGTTGGTAACAAGGCAAAATTTGATGCAAATTGTTATCTTGTGTCAATGTCTCAAGGTCTTTGCTCAAAGTTTATTTTTCCGTGTGTGTCAGTTTGCGAGGTGGGGAGCGTCAATAGGAAGAGTTAGGCTGCGCTTATAATGCTGGCGACAGCGACGCGACGTCGCGGCAAAACAAATGCATTGCAAAACAAATGTATTGCCGACGGATTGGTCGCAATCGCTGGAAGTCATCTCTATTTGATTTTCCAGCGACCGTCGCGTCGCCGGCACAATTAGCATAGCCGTAGGCGCTTATAGTACTGGCTACAAGGAACGGCGGCGCGGCCGCGTGACGTCACACGTCGCCGTCGCTATAACGATTGTTACACTGATGTGCAGGACACCTCGGGAGGGCAACAGGGGGCGTGGCGGAGGCGTGGCCCGTGATGTCACGCGAGCGGTTTGCCCTCATTAGTTGAATCCGCAGATGGATTTTGGCCTAAACAATCCGGGAAATTTCAGGAAAACGGATTTGGACTGGTTCCCCCATCTGTAATTACATCACCCTCACCTTCCTCATCTCCCTTCTTCCTCCCATCTGTACCTCGCTGTCACGGTCCCTGTACGTCCTTACATTTATACGACTATTCTGCGTTTGTACAATTCAAACCGTCACACAGAACTTTACAAGGTCAGAACATAAGCCATACAAAAGGCAAATATACTATACAAGCCCAGGACAGACGCAGAGAAGTAAGTAGATGGAAGTCCCTCACCCAAGAAGCTAACAGTGTAACTCAGGGCTACTCATATGGAGGATTGAGATACAGAGCGGATCGTAAAGTAGGATGTTGGAGCTGACTCATTCTCTTGTTCACTCTGTCTCACAGATTATAACTAGATGGAAGGGACAACCACGGGCAGACTCCACGTGGTCTTACACATTGAAGATTATGAGTTGTCCTACACTCTCAGTGATGTGTTGGGAATCGTACAGAGACAAGACACGCAGAGGAAAAGAATGAGTGTTTAGGGGAATGTTGGCTACTCTGTAGTGTCATCTGATCACACCAGCCACACGATCTTAACAATGGACCATGTGCCCGGCTAGCCATGTGCTTGTCAGGCAGACGTGAGAAATGCGTGATCGCCTGTTCCCAAACCAAACATTTCCTCGCAACGAAAAAAAAAAGACAACAATGCAGCGATTTTGCACCAGAAGGAAGAACCTCTGCTGGTGAAAACGTGATCTCTTTTGTAGGATTTCATAACCTCACGGGAAATGTACAGGACCTTCTTAGTAAACACGCTCAGAAGGAACCCGTGCGAGAGCAGAAGAGTCAAGGAAATATATTCGTGATCCCTCGGAATGTAAAAGCAAATATCTTCATTTTGCCCTCAAGGGAAAGAGTCTCTAGCTGGAAGTAGGAATATTAAGTGTAATTCTAGTTACACAATATAATGCAAGATTTCTACATACAAACTTTAAAGGCTTAGAAAAACACATCTGTCAATAAATACCATATACAGCTCAACCCCCCGTATAACGCTGTGCTTAGGGTCCAAAGAATCACATCGCGCTATAAGCGGATCGTGTTAGAAATAATGTACAATTCTATGCACTGTACAATAAAGTATTTACCAACAATCGTGTTGTAAAGTATTCATACATACGAAAATTGGGAGCCACGTGTGCATCGCGTTATAAGCGGATTCGCGTTGTAATGGATCGCGCTATAACGGGGTTGAGCAGTATTTCAGTTCAAACGTCACCAACTTTTCCCCCCAAACCATGACACCCCTTACAGCCAAAGGGACCTGCAGCACATCACATAGCAAACCCCCCTAGCAGGGAAGGATTCTCAGGGAACGTACACTTCTGCTTCAAACTCCCACAGAAGAACAGGAATAAAAAAATATACTCACAAGCAATTCTTTTTCACTTCAGCAGGCTAACAACGTACTGTACAATCCACAGGAACATGGTAAAAAAAAAAAAACAACCAACAACCGTGAGTTTAACCAAAGAAAAATCTGCCTTTTTTAAACGTAAAAAAATAGAAAGAAAAAAAAAATCTATAAAACGGTGCCGGAAAAAAGTTGGTGTAGTAGCGATCAGGAGAAAGACGATCTCAGTAAGTATTTAAACATCCTGTCAGCGTGAGCTATACAGGCACCATCTGAACACATCCTGCCTGGGCAAGTTTACATTTTCCTGCCTCCTGTTGCTACAGAGTAAATCTCCTTTTGTGTGTGATTAATAATCGTCCTTCTGTCATTCCCCTTTGTATCCCACAGATACCGAGATCCCCCCTGCCTGAAGTTTGAGGGGGAAATCTTTTACAGAACGCACCGCAGTGACAAGGAATCCCGTTGCCTGAGAGAAATATCTGGAATTTGATGGGGGTTTCCCCCCTCCCCTTTCTCCCCCCCCTTTCTTTCCCCCCTCCCCCCCTTTCTTTCCCCCCCCTTCTTCCCCCCCCCCCTTTCCCCCCCTTTCTTTCCCCCCCCCTTTCTTTCCCCCCCCCTTCCTTCCCCCCCCCCTTTCTTTCCCCTCACTCTCCCGAGAGTAAACAATACCTTAGCAAGTCCTGTCTGCGCAGAAGCCAGAGAGGCTGCTGATAAGAAGCATACCGCGCAAGGCGCGTGTCAGTGGGGACTCCGTGGGCGTTGTACGTTGATCACAAAAAAAAACCAACACGTGGACGCATCAGAAAAAAAAATATATAAAAAAAACAAAACAAAAATGTAAATCCGTAAACCTTTTTTCTCATTCTTATGGGACTTATATATGAAGCTCATTGATGTCCAGAAGAGCGTGCAACATGTCACTGAGAAATCACATCGGGGATGATGTATCACTGTAATGAAAAGTGCAACGGGACGGTTGACGCATGGCTGTATTTTACGCTGGGGTGTAAGGCCAGGCAGGTAGCGATTGCGCTGGTGCTCGTGCACGGTGATTTGTGGCGAGCTAGGTACGCGCGCGGGGGCCGTCGGGGAGCGCGCCCATGACTTCACGGAGCTGGTTCGCCCTCACTGGGCGAACCGCTCACGTGACGCACTAGCGAGCGGCATATTCAATTTTGCTTGCTTCGGCAAGCAGCTAAGCGCCGAGCATGCGCAGGGCCTCGATACACGCTGGCCACACACATTGCAGCAATGTGTTTCATCGCGGCCAGAGCGCGCCCGATCAGCGTCAGCCTGGACGAGGCCTAAGAGTTTCCATTTCGTGCGTATGGTTAGGTTATTGATTTTATTTCTAAAATATGTTACCTGGAACGAAATACACCTCTCGTTTTCAAGAATGTCCTGGGCACAAAATAATGTTGACGACGTTACAAGTTACAGGGTACAGTAATTAAGAATACCACTTGTGGTGCATTGGCATGTCTCAGACAGGTCTGCAACCCTGTCTTTCCCCATTATCGCTTAGCAAACAATGCTTCCACTGCAGCAAGGGATTCTGGGTAATGACACGCAAATAAGTACCGTGTCACTCTTAATGTGCAAACCTGTTTAAAGTAGGAAACAGCCAAAGTCTTGAAATAATTTAATACAGTAGGGAGATTACAGAGACTTTCAGAAATAGCCAAGTTGACACGATCATTGAAGTCACAGAATTTGATACATCTCGTTCTAATCTGTCCATTATGTAAGTCCTCTCTTCCTTCTATTCACAGCCCTTAAAGCTGCAGTTGAAGCTGCCGGTTTTTAACTTTTTCTCCCATTCAATATGTGCATCAATACAATCTGCGCACTGACAAGTGATTAGCTAAGTTGCTGATCGATCCGTTCTCCTGTGATCGATCGGCAAAGATTCGGTTCGGAGTTCACTAAATGCATCTTGTGTCCTCTTCTGATGCACTGACAGACAAAGTTCTGTGAGGAAGATCATTTGACCAGGCACTAGATTCAATTGGTGCACTGCTACAGAGAGGGCAGGGCTCAAAGGCCAGAGCCAGTCTCAGAAGAGGAAGGGGATGTGACTTTGTAAATGGTTGCTTTAGAAACAAAAATGCTTGTTACGTTAGAATACATTAAACATATCTTTAAAAATTGTTTTAAAAAAAACCGCTACAAGTATTTTCTCATAGTACAGATCCGAGTTATTAAATAAAAAACACACATGTAGGATATTGCTTGAACTGCAGCTTTAAACTGCAAGCTGATGCACATAGGGCAAAAACTGGAGCAAATCCATGCTTCATTGATACAGAGTCACATGATGGAAGTGACACACTTTATATAGATATTGTTCTAAATTTTCCTTGCTACATCTCCGACCTTTTGGGTGTGATTTATAATGCTCCAAAAAATTGCCTATAGTCGCACAGAAATGAAGGATTTTGCCTGCATCAGCGATAAATATAAGAGACGTGTTATTTAGGGGGATTATTTACTGAAGGTCTCCCAGCTTCAGTATCTATATACAGTGCGCCTTACTACAGTAACGGCCAATTCTATGGCAGATTTACTAAGTGATGCTCTGCAATGGGTTGCTGGTCTCTCCAGCAGTGAAGGGCTTAGTGATTGTCCGCTTTATAAACGTTAGCACATCTGGGTTTAGGTCTGTCCCATCACCTGGATGTCCCTCTGCTCCAGACAGGGACACCTGACCAGTAATAACAGGATGTCTCTTCAGCAGGACACCTGATGGCAAGTGATTGTTGGAACCTTCAGAGCGGGTTCCTTGTTGCGGAACTGTATCCTGAAAGTCCATCCACCCCATAGAAATGCCTGGTTCAATTCCCGGTGTCAGCTCCTTGTGACCTTGGGCAAGTCACTTTATATTGTGACGCGCTTTGAGTCCCATTAGGAGTAAAACGCTATATGAATTTTTTTTTTTATTGTTATAATATTGCCCTATCTTTTCAAAATTCAAGTTGTGTAGCTGTTGTTTTATGAGTAAGTTGGGGGCAGCTTTCAATGAAAGTCTTCTTGCTGTTTAACAATCAAGATTTATCAAAGGAGAAAACAAACACATCTGGTGTTATTTACTAAAATCTCCCAGCTGCAAAGCAGTTACACCAGATTTATTAAGGGAAAAACTCTCTTTGCTCTCAATGGGATTGCGTTTCTTTGATGACCCCCTCGGTCTGCTTACCAAAGTCTCCTGCCTGAAAAAAAAAACTAGTTTATAATAACAACACCGGATTCATCAAACGCACATGATGTAAAAGGTGACGCTGTGTGCTCATTTTCATGTCATTACCCAGAATCCCTGGATGCAGAGGAAGCACTGTATGCTTAGGCTACGGCCACAGTGTCGGCTCCTGCACGTGCGCCTGGCGGCGCGTGAATGGGTGCAAGCCGCGATTTGCATTCTGTGCTGGAGCTGCAGGGGGAAAGACAAGATAGCGGGCGGGCGCGGCCATGACGTCACACAGCTGGTTCGCCCTCATTGGCTGAACCGCTGCCGTGACGTGCCCAATGCTCGTCCGCCGCACCACAAGACAAAAATCTTGTCTTTTGGCCAAGATAAAAATATGCACACAGCGCACCGGTCAGTACAAATATAGTATTAATATTTATAATAATATAATCTAAACACAGTCACCTAGGGGACACGTGAAGCTCATGAAACCAAGATAATATGTGCATCTACAGCTAACTATAAAACCAACATTGCTACATGCGCCATATAAATGATAGTCAGATGACAATATGGGACAAGAAAATAAAACATACAAAATGTACCACAGAGGGGGTGGGAGAAGGGGGTGGGCAGACACTGACCATGGGACGGGAATAGCGGTATGCCAAGGCTGGCATTGATGTAACTGTCTGGACTGCACCTTCACTTGGTTGTGTGGATCCTTCACTGCCACTTCCTGGTCTCTGCCCCAGCCAATGGGTGTGCTCGCTGGAACAGCCCACGTGACCTCAACGCGTTTCTCCACAGTGTGCTTTGTCAGGGTGTTCTGATGAAGCACGCTGTTGCGAAACGCGTTGACGCTGACTATCATTTATATGGCGAATGTAGCAATGTGGGTTTTATAGTTAGCTGTAGATGCACATATTATCTTGGTTTCACGAGCTTCATTTGTCACCTAGATTACTGTGTTAAGATTATATTTTGTTTTAGATTAGTTGTTTTACCTGTCAGGTTTCAGTGAACCTGCAATAAATATTAATACTATATTTTTACTGTCCCCGGTGCGCTGTGTGCATATTTTTTATAGTTATTCTGAGAAAAACCTTCAGGCTATCTCGCTTAGGAGTTATTGGGGAGTGACTCCATGCGCCCAGCAGTAAGGGGATCTGTCTTCTACCTACACCACACATCAGACAGCACGAGCGCGGAATCCTTGATCTTTTTTCTTCCTGCCCTGAAGAGCTTACAATCTAAGTGGTAAGTGGGGAGAACGTATAGAGACAGTAAGAGGGTGTTCTGGTAAGTGCGTCTGCAATGGGCCAAGGTCAGTGCATCTGAGATGTATAGTATCAGCCAGCGGAGCTACTCATATGCTTTGTTAAAGAGGTACTGTATGTTTGAAGATCTTGAAGCTTGAGAGAGAGGGTGCCAATCGGATATTGAGGGGAAGGGAATTCCAGAGGTGTAGGGCAGTGAGTGAGAGGTTTTAAGCAGGAGAGGGCTTCAGATTTAAAAGGGGTAGAGAGAAGACATACTTGAGAAGAACGCAAGAGTCGGGATGGTGCATAGCGAGAAATTAGGGCTGAGATGTAGGGAGGGGCAGAAGAGTGTAAAGCCCGAAAAGTGAGGAAGAGAATTGTGTGTGAGATACGGAATTAAATAGGAAGCCAGGAGACACGCAGAGACAGATTTAGGAAAGAATAGAGTGATTCTGGCAGCAGCGTTTAGGATAGATTGTAGGTGAGAGGCAGGAAGGCCGGACAGCAGGAGGTGACAGTAATCGAGACGGGAGAGAATGAGGGCCTGAGTCAGAGTTTTAGATGTAGAGGGATAGAGGAAAGGGCGTATCTTTGCAATGTTACCTCAGAAACAAAGACAGATTTTAGCTACAGTACATTGTGAATGTGAGAGGAGGATGTGAGGGAGTAGTCGTGTGACCCCTAGGCAACTCTTGTGCTACTGGGTGTATGATAGTACTGCCAACAGCAATGTAGAAGGGCGTAGTAGGACCAGACTTGGGTAGAAGAACGAGGAGCTCTGTCTTTGACATGTTAAGTTTGAGTTGGCGGAGGGGTCTCCTAGCAAAGCGAGCAGTGATAAAACAGAACAACGTCACATTTATCAGAGGAAAAAGATCATATTGCTTTCAATGTTTTCCCTGTTCTTTTGTAAGTCTGGTGCTCTATTTTGTTCCAATTTTGGCCCAGTTTTGCAGTCTGGAGACTTTAATAAATGACCCCCCAATAAAACAGATTATATATGCATTTATAAATCCCCAAAAATGGCTGCGCTTAAAGGTAAATAAATGGACAACTTGACTAGAGATCGGCAAACTTTTTGCCAAAGTTCAAATCGGGCTCTGAAAATGGTGTTTCTCCGCAAGTTTGACTTCGGAAAAAGTCCCCTCATTTCTTTAGCATTTGATTCTGCGAAATGTAGACAAGCACAGCTTTATACAACTCGCGCAGTGACGTTCCTCTCCCCACCTGTCCTCTCCTTTCTCTTCCCCCCTCTCTCCTCTAATCTTGACCCCCTGAACCACCCACCTCTTCCTTGGCTTGTTCTGATTGCTCTAGGTGCCTATACAGGGCACATGTTACCTAGGTTCTTATGTATAAGGGAGCCCTTCTCTGATTGGTCAGTTTTGGCAGGTACCACTTACCCACACTTTTTAGGGAGGCAGATAAATTGCCCCCCATCTTTCTCCCTTTTTTATTTCCCACACGTAGCAGTGACATCTTCCTTACTATCTAGCGACACTTGGGAAGGGGGGGGGGCGGGGCTACCTTACTGTTTCCCCCACGGAAGCGCGCCGAATGTTACATTAACGCTGGCTACATCGGTAGGTAACGTTCAAAGTGGTAAAGCAGCTAATAATATATGATTTCATTAAATGAAACTTTAAAGATAAAATCCCAGTGAGCGATTAAAAAAATTAAATAAATTACCGTATCATTGACGCAGGGGGTCTCCGTAGCGTAACCCTGTTAATTTCATCCCTGGGGTCCCCATGTTTGTGGTGATACAGATCTCCGCAAGGGGTGCAGATAGCCGCTCGGCTAGCAGGGATCACGTAATGGGCGTTTTAGAGAGCTCCGGCTCCCTGCGGGCCAATAGGAAGCTGTGACATCATCCGGTTCAACTTCCTATTGGGTCACGTGAGGCGAGAGCTTTAAAAAAGCAGAGGGATACCGGCACCTCTTCAGAGGTCTGTATCTCGGGGTGCAGGGGGTCCCCGGAGCTGAAATGAACGGGGTTCAGATCCAGAGACACCTCCCCTGCTTTAAATCCTTTGCTTTGAGAACAAAAATTTGCAAAAATATAAATCTCCCGCATGGATTGCTGCTTTAATAGAGTTAAAAACCGTTTTGTATAAACCTGTCGGTCACAGTATGTCATGTTCTCTCACACCGGCTGTCCCGCACTGTTGGCGGCCCTGGTTTTGTATAAACCTGTCGGTCACAGTATGTCATGATATGTAATGTTCTCTCACACCGCTGCATAAAGAGGAAAAAGAGAAACTATTTTCCCCAAAAAAAGTTCTCTTACCTAAATCAGGGGTGGCCAACTCCCGTCATCCAGGGCTACCAACAGGTCAGGTTTTCAGGATATCCCTGCTTCAGCACAGGTGGCTCAATCAGTGGCTCAGTTCAAGACTGAGCAGACTTGTGCTGAAGCAGGGATACTACAAACAAACACAAACAAAGACCAGTGCTACATCCAATGACAAAATTACACAGTGAAATACCTATATATCTCTTGAATAGAAGGTTTAAAGCTCGTCCCATCCCACTTCCCACATGCACAGGTCTTTGCATGCAGCTGATTGTGACAGGTCTAATACAGAGTATTGTTCCTGGTATTGTCCAGGTAAATAAGAATTTCAATCCGATTTAGAACCATGCAGCTGATTATGACAGATCAATTATGATCATTCTTCCTCGTATTGTACAGGTTATTAAGAATTTTAATCGGTGTTAGGACCTGTGAATTATGGTCATGGCTTGAAGGGGCTCACAGGCTTACAATGCTTTGGCCAAAGTGTTAAACTAAATGACCCTTTTATTCAAGAGATATATAGGTATTTCACTGTGTATTTTTGCCATTGGATGTAGCACTGGGCTGTGTTTGTGTTTGTTTGTAGTATATATTGCCATGTCCAGTAGCACTCAATTTTTGACATTTAAATACATACTAGCTGAGAGACCCGGCGTTGCCCGGGAGTTAAATTTCCCGCTCCCTCCTCTCCCCCTATTTCTGTGCTCCCCCACTTTCTCCACCTCCCCCCCCCAGAGGGAGGGAGGGACAGTGGACAGGAGGTGGGGGGACAGTGGATAGGAGGTGGGGGGACAGTGGACAGGAGGTGGGGGGGCAGTGGACAGGAGGGGGGACGGACAGTGGACAGGAGGGAGGGGGACAGTAGACAGGAGAGGGGGGACAATGGACAGGAGGGGGGGGACAGTGGACAGGACAGGAGGGGGGTGCATTGGGCAGAGGGGGGGCCAGTGTACAGGAGAGGAGGGGGGGGGGCAGTGGGACTGGGGGGGGGGGGCAGCGGACAGGGGGGCTCATCCCATCCCACTTCCCACATGCACAGGTCTTTGCATGCAGCTGATTGTGACAGGGCTAATACAGAGTATTCTTCCTGGTATTGTTCAGGTAAATAAGAATTTCAATCCGATTTAGAACCATGCAGCTGATTATGACAGATCAATTATGATCATTCTTCCTCGTATTGTACAGGTTATTAAGAATTTTAATCAGTGTTAGGACCTGTGAATTATGGTCATGCCTTGGAGGGGCTCACAGGCTTACAATGCTTTGGCCAAAGTGTTAAACTAAATGACCCTTTTATTCAAGAGATATATAGGTATTTAACTGTGTATTTTTGCCATTGGATGTAGCACTGGGCTCTGTTTGTGTTTGTTTATAGTATATATTGCCATGCTCAGTACCACTCCTTTTTGACATTTATATACATATATCTATATTGTGGTAACTTTTGAGGCTTAAATGAGCTTACTGGGTATCTGTGTGTTTGCTGAAGCAGGGATATCCTGAAAACCTGACCTGTTGGTAGCCCTTGAGGACGGGAGTTGGCCGCCCCTGACCTAGATCAACCCACAGGGGGTAATTAATTAACCTGCAAGAGTGCCGATCAGGGCACGAGCGCACAGAAACTACTATTAAAGTTAATGCGCTAGTGCCCCGATCGGCACTATTGCAGTTTAATAAATAGAGGCCCATGTACCAAGGCAGAAGTAGAGCGTATGCGGAGCCAAACATTTGCACCCCATGTACCAAAGAAAAAACAATCCCTTTTAAACAAATAAAACATTTTTTTGATACATACGGGGCCAGTGTTTGCCAGACTATAGCTCCACTTTTACCTTGATATATAAACCCCTAAGAAACCGCCAACGCTAAAAACCACTCGGATTCGACTCTGTACGCTGAGCTTTCTGTCCGTAGGTTTTTGGGCCAAAAGAAGCTACTTTCTTACTGGCAAACTGGTGCAAATAAAAAAAAACCCCCAGCACCAGATTTCACCGCCGGAGATACATTTGGCGCAGTGTTTTTTCACCAGGTTTTTCATACCGTAAAACTGCGCTTTTGTAGGCTGGATATCCTCATTGCAAGATGTTTATATTCTGCCATGAGTAATGATATTAAAGGGAACAAACGTTCATTTGGAAACAGTCAGACAGGCCAAACACAATATTAACATTCTATGAGATGTACCTTTTGCCATACAAAGCAATGAACATTAATAACCCTGGCTCTGCAGCAGCAAGCGTATTGCTGACATAGTTATTTCTGTTTTCAGTGTATTCTGGTTACCATGGGTTGGATAAAGTCTGGCAGGAGAAACCTGACACCGTTATACAGCTGAGAAACGGCCTAGCAGACCGAATACATGCACAGATCCCACAGAACTTCCCTCAGACCTGTGCATAGCTCACACTATCGGGCCTATCTACCAAGGACATTTTGTGCATCGTTGTTGTGTCGCGCCTCTTTGCTCCAATACATCAAGGACTTTGCTCCACTTTTTGCTTCTCTGCCCCAGCTTGCACCTCGGGGAGAGTCAGTAGGAGGAGTTGAGGAGAGTTACATGGTGCACAGATTATAATGAGATGTATCACATTCTGCGTCTCTGTCCCAGCTTGCACCTTGGGAAGGGTCAATAGGAGGAGTTGGGAGGAGTTACATGGTGCACAGATTATAATGCTATGTATCACATTCTGTGTCTCTGTCCCAGCTTGCACATTGGGAAGGGTCAGTAGGAGGAGTTGGGGAGGAGTTACATGGGGCACAGATTATAATGAGATGTATCATATTCTGTGTCTCTGTCCCAGCTTGCACCTTGGGGAGAGTCCGTAGGAGGAGTTGGGGGGAGTTACATGGTGCACAGATTATAATGAGATGTATCACATTCTGCGTCTCTGCCCCAGCTTGCACTTTGGGGAAAGTCAGTAGGAGGAGTTGGGGGGAGTTACATGGTGCACAGATTATAATGAGATGTATCACATTCTGCATCTCTGTCCCAGCATGCACCTTGGGGAGAGTCAGTAGGAGGAGTTGGGGAGCAGTTACATGGTGCACAGATTATAATGAGATGTATCACATTCTGTGTCTCTGTCCCAGCTTGCACCTTGGGGAGAGTCAGTAGGAGGAGTTGGGGGGGAGTTACATGGTGCACAGATTATAATGAGATGTATCACATTCTGTGTCTCTGTCCCAGCTTCTTGCAACTTGGGGAGAGTCAGTAGGAGGAGTTGGGGAGCAGTTACATGGTGCACAGATTATAATGAGTGTATCACAATCTGCGTCTCTGTCCCAGCTTGCACCTCGGGGAGAGTCAGTAGGAGGATTTGGGGGAAGTTACATGGTTTAAAGCCTGATAGACCAATAGGAAGCCGCCTATGATGTCACAGCTTCCTATTGGCCCATCTGATGGGACATCTAAATCTGAGCAGGAGATACCGACACCCCCTGAGGAGGTAAGTATGTCAGGAAACAGGGTGTTCCGTAGCTGAAATTATCAGGGTTCATCCCCAGAAACCCGCTGCTTCCTACCTGAGGGAGTGGGGAGATTTTGTTGGGAATTTTTTTTGGGGCGGCAGATTTTTTTTCTTTGTGGGGTGGGCGGGGGGCGTCCTTAATAGTGCTTGCCTAAGGGTAACGCACCCCCTAGGGATGTGCCTGTCTGTATGCCCAGTGCAGTCCATTTCTTCTCTAAAAAAAAATGAGCAAACAAAGGCATTTTTTGATCAGGCCGCGCAGATGGGGACATTTCAGGTTAGTACAAATTTCAAACGAGAATTCAGGGAGCCAATTTCTTGTATGGAGTTGAAGAAACACTTCTGGGGCCGTCGGTAAACAGCAGAATTATGCAATTTCCAAGTAAGTATGAGAACGTTTCCATGGTAAAGAGGGAGTGTTACTGACCCACCACCTTACCAGGGTTTTACTATCATACACAAGTCAAAAGTATTATTTCCCTAAGGGCTGTTCTATACAGCATGCGGCCGCACGTTGCTATGCGAACGTGCGTGCACCTGCCGCATGCTTTTCATGTATATAGAGCCGGGAGCTGCAGGTTAGTGTATATGTGTGTGTGTATGTGTGTATAGGTATGTGTGTATATGTGAGTATATGTGTGTGCATGGGTTGTGTGAGTGAAAGTAAGTCCTAGATAGATTTTTTAAAGAAAAAAAAAGAAGTTTAATAAATATTAATTTTTTTTGTTTTACAATCCTTCACACACACACACACACACACACACACACACACACACACACACACACCACACACACACACACACACCAACACACACACAAACACACCACACCACACACACACACACACACCACCAAACACACAAACACATCACACTATCCAGCAAAACACACACACACCAACACGCAGCGAATCGATAATCAAACACACACACACACACCTATACAAACACACACACACACACACACACATCTATACAAACACACACACACGCATACACACACACATCTATACAAACACACACACACACACACGCATACATGCATACACACATACACACATATACATACATTTGAGCGCAGGTAGCGGCGCGAAAAGATGATTTTCCTCATCTTCGCCGCTGTCTGCCGGCTCCCCTCTCCCTGCCGTGCGCGCGGCCCTTCTATTGAAAGGCTGACTAATGTCAGCCAACTAAAAATCCGCGCGCATGGCGTAGCGCGCACATGGCACTATAGAACGTGCCTTAGAGGGTGTTAACGAGCGGCCATTTTGTTTTATCCCCTAATATTTAGAATACAAGCAAAAAGCATAAATACAACTTTATTGTATGGGGGGATGGGTCAGGAGCAATGTTAAAAAATGAGGCTGCTATGTGAGGAGATCGGAATAATGTCTAAATACCTGAGACCAATGTTCCCTGCAGGCAGCAGCAAGTGAATGTGACTCCACCCCTCCAAGCCTCACTGGGAATGTCCCTAGACCAGTGTTTCGCATCTCCAGTCCTCAGGGAACCCCAATAGGCCAGGTCTTAAGGACATCCCTGCTCCAGCACAGGTGGCTCAGTCAAAATGACTGAGCCGCTGATTGACCCACCTGTGCTGGAGCAGGGATATCCTTAAGACCTGACCTGTTGGGGTTCCCTGGGGAATGGAGTTGGGAAACACTGCCCTAGACAATAAGGAATAAGACTCTATATTCACAGTCTCTTTACTAGGTTCTTGTCATCCATCACCCCCAAATCTGTGTCTCCAAAGGCGGCCTGCCAGCTGTTGGTAACAGTCCAAACATAAAACAAAAAAGGGGTTAACAGCTCACAGCCAAAGGGAGGTAGGGTCAAAAGTAATGGAAAAAAATCCTATTTATTGAAAAAACAGTTTAAAAGGGAGGTATAACGCTCCCCTATGCGTTTCGTACCTGCTGGTACTTTAGCAGAACTTTTGTTTTCGTTTCTTTTGACCCTTTGCCTGTGCGCTGTTACCCTTTTTTTGCACAATATAAAATAGCCTTGAGTATTATGTTTAAAGTTTCATTTTCTAGAAAATAATAAACCATTGGAATAATGGTGGCACCACAACCCTTCAATGACTTTTAACATCTTTCAAAAGACCAACCCGAAGCATTACTGTGAAAGGATACTCTTCATTTTGGCGAACGCCACAAGCAGACTCTATATTAGATCAACATGGCAGACCCTGCAAGGGTATGTTTGTTGTTATACGTTAGAAGGAACTATTGGAGGACAAGTAAATGTTTTCAGAGATGCTTAGCATCATTAAACAGCAGCATGTAAGTCCCTCGGCTGGCCACTCTGGCCGTAAAAGTGTTAATGTCGGGGTGTGGGGCGGGTGGTACATATCTCCCCCACCTCACTAAGCATAACATAAGGAACCCCAGAGGGTATTAGATACATGGTACAGCTCAGCTGGCAGTAAATTACACGGTGTCTCTTCTTTCCTGGACTCCCTCACAGAACTGCCATGCAGGCCAGTTAGGTTAATGTAACAAAAACATATATACACATTCCAGAGGTTCCAGGAAGAGTTGAAACAGATCTCGGAAACATGTGAGGTGCTGTCCATAAAGAAACATCTCTTAACACAAGATCATACTGATTAAAACCAAGGGGGATATGCATACAAATTGGTGGAATTTGTGTCAATATTTTTGTGTCTGCATTCAATCTGAACCCCTTTAGTGTACATCTGCGTTTCCCCATAGGCGGACGCCTGATGGGGTTCCCCAAGAACTGCTCCCCTCTGCACAGAACCAGCGTGCTAAGGGTTAACGTCTGCTTTTACTATGTGGAACGTCAACTCCCACTGGAAGGTTAATGAGCCAAGAGGACAAAGGACTTTGACTCCCCAGCTGCATTCAATCCGAACCCCTTCACTGTACATCTGCGTTGCCCCAAAGGCAGACAGCCTTTGGCGCAGCCGAAGGGCAGCTAAAGGGTGTGAGCCATTTGCTGCCATTCGCTGATGTTTGATGGTAATAGACTGAGCGTGTCTATTTCAATCTGAAACTCACCGGCCCTTTTATCCCTTGCACCCAATTTTCCAACTTTATCTGTCCACAAAATGTCTGTAAATTGACTGTATAACGTCTGTTCTTTTAACGTAACCATGTATTGTTATAACTCTGTGCCCAGGATATTCTTGGAAACGAGCGGTAACTCTCAATGTATTACTTCCTGGTAAAACATTGTTATAAATAAATAATATTTAGCTTCTCACACTTGGTGCAAATTTCCTCAGAGCGGAGGCCGACACCGCCTAAACCTGGCGGATTCCTTTGACACCTGTTACAATGTTTTCCCTAAGGCCGAATCCATGGGGCAGGCGCGCACTAACCGGAGCGCATGGCCCCACGCTCGACTGTCAGCCGAGCGATCTGCGGACTACAGATCCTCGCGACGGGGAGGCGTGTCCGATGATGTCACCGAGCTGGTTCGCCCTCATTGGGCGAACCGCTCTCATGACCCGGCCGTCGCGAGACAAAGACAAAAAAAACGTTGTCTCGCGAAAAACCAGCCGCTCCGACGCTCACTAGATGTCGGTGTTATGGCTGCTAAAGATGCATTAACTTATTCAGGGTGCAATACAGGGAGTAATCTGATTTCCATTATTGGAGTCAGGAAGGAATTTATTTCCCCCCTTATGAGATATCATTAGATGATATGTCACTGGGGTTTTTGTTTGTCTTCCTCTGGATCAATATACTGTAAGTATGGATATAGGATAAAGTATCTGTCGTATAAATTTAGCATAGGTTGGACTCGATTGATGTACGTCTTTTTTCAACTCATCTACTATGTAATTATATAACTATGTTATTTTCCTCCATTGTATTGGCTCATATCCTGTTAGCCAACCTACCTGCCCTCTGGGGTTCCCACCATACCTCTTAGATATTGGGTGCGCAACCTGGGAGGGGGGGGCGCAAGATTTTCTGGGGGGGGTACGGCTCTTACAGAGTCCTCGCGCTCTTCCTGAAGGCATTTAAATGAAACGCCAGGGGCCTGTGTAAGGTCCCTTACCATATCTGCGGTGGCTTCGGGTGTCAAAGAGCTTACAGTTTAAGTTGTCTATGTACTGTATCAAGGCAAAAGTGGTGCAATTATGGGTCATAAATCTTTACCATACAATAGGTATCAAAGGAACAATCCCATTGAAAGTAATGGGATATTTTTCTATGATACATCTGGTGCCGTTGTTTTACCTAATTTTGCAATGATACACGGGTCTCATAGACCGTTATGAGGTACATGTCTGTTGGGAGACTTGCACACATCCCCCTTACACAAATCCCCCTTACACAAATCCCCCTTACACACATCCCCCTTACACACATCCCCCTTACACACATCCCCGTGGCAAACCGCTTCTGCCTTGTTACATTTATCAAATGGGGTTTAATGTATCAAGGTTAAAAGGTGCTACAACAACCCCCTGCCAGTAGCAGCAAGAAAAATACCCTATTGCGTTCATTGTATACATTTGGAGCAATCTTTTTACTCTAGAATTGCAACTGCTTTTGCCTTAATAAATACGGGGGATTAGTAGCCTAGTTTCTCCCCCTTTACCAAGTAGATTGTGCTCTTCAGGGCAGGGACTCCTTTCCTCAATGTTACTTTTAGTGTCCACGTGTAAATTACTGAGGAGCTGTACCACTCTTTACGTGATGGCGGCTAAAATAGAGATCTAAATACATACAGTACATACATATAGTACATACTACACAGTACATACCATTCAGTGCATACATACAGTACATACCATATACAGTACATACATACCGTACTGTACCTAATGACAGTACTACAGACATACAGACAGTCCTGTACATATATACAGTACATATTATTCATGCGGATTGTGTTCTTTTTTCTGGAAATCAGTAGCTTACATACAGGAATTGATCAAGCGTTTTAGTGAATGGGGATTTGGGATTCAAGGCGAGCGTGTGAATGAGCGGAACGTGTTAGCCTCATTCAACCTTCCTCTTCTTCCTGAGCATGACTGATGAGATTTGGCTCGGGAGACCCGTAACATGCGAACGACATATTATATGTGCGTGTTACCGTGGCGGGAGGATTTCTTCCGTGGCTTGCCCATGCTACCGCCACCTCTCTCGTGCCGGGAGAGAAATAAAGAAAGCCTTGTCAAACGACGGGTGGCTAATCGCTAATAACGTCAGATTTGCCTTATTAACATTCTACTCGAGCGCATTGGACTAGTTCGCCCACGAGTCAGCATCTTCGTGCTTAAGTGAAGCCGCGGGACCACCCCTTCCAGCACTGGTCTGACGCGGCATTGTGACCTTGAGAGGCTTCGGCTCGCTACACTAATAAATAACAACGGCCTAGGGAGCCTAGGAGTTTGCAAAGGGAGCTTAACCCGGGGTAGCCAACTCCAGTCCTCAAGGCCAGCAACAGGGTCAGGTTGATATATCCCTGCTTCAGCACAGGTGGCTCAATCAGTGCCAGTTGAAGACAGAACCACCGTTCTAAGCTTGCACAAATATCCTTCAAACCTGACCTGTTGGGTGGCCTTTGAGGACTGGAGTTGGCCACCTCATAGCTAATAGTGTCAGTCGAAGACTGAGCACACAGATTGAGCCAACCTGTGCTGAAGCAGTGTTCCTTAACACCGCCATCTGGTGCCCCTTGAGGACTGGAGTTGGCCACCCCTGTTATAGCATTTGTTTAGGGATTGTGCATATTCTTGGCAAGGTTAGTACATACAGGCATACCCGCATTAACGTACCAATGGGACCGGAGCATGTATGTAAAGCGAAAATGTACTTAAGTGAAACACTCCCTTCCCCACTTATTGAAGCATGTACTGTACTGCAATCGTCATATACATGCATAACGATGTAAATACATGCATCTGTAACAGGTCTATAGTCTCCCCGCTGTGCACAGCTTCGGTACATGTAGGGAGCGTTATTGCTGTTCAGGACGTGCTGACAGCCGCATGGTGAGCTGCCGTTTGTATTGAGCGATATTGTTACTACTCGCGAGTGTACTTAAAGTGAGTGTCCTTAAACCGGGGGTATGCCTGTACTGGATCAAAAGAACAATATGTGTGTGTGCTTGGACATTTGCCTTCAGGCTACAAGTGTTGTAATAATTAACTTGCCAGACATGGGGTCTATTCACTAAAGTGCCCGGCTGCAAAATCGGTGCAAAAACCAGAGCCATGCTCATGAAAGAAAGAGGAATAACATGGAAAGCTATGGGAGTGTCTCCAGTTTTTCACAGACTTTGCCCAAGTTATGCAGCCAGGTGACATTAGTACTGTATATAGTCTCCTATAGGGCTTTAAAGCAGCAAAAACATGTGAAATTCTTATATTGTTTTTTTTTTATGATAAATCAGTTTGTAGATCTACTAATAGTGACTGTTTTTATTTGCCTTTTATTCAACTCTTAAATGCCATTTTTTTATGTTTTAAAGCATTCCTTGATTTCTATAGCAGTGAAGTGTAACACTTTCTGTTGTGATAATGTGTTGCCAATGTTCCCAGCAGTTGAGCTGCACACTGTAACAATAGATTATGTTGCCTGAGTACATATAGGATACATTGCGGTAGCTGCTGAGTATACAGGCTGAAGCAGCCATTATGTTAGGCACACAATACAGGTTTAACAGATTTAAACAGGAGCACAAACAATTGCCAGTTTAGTTTAGGTAAGAATGTAGAATTATACATGTCAAACGCTTTAACATATACAAATAAGGGGGGAAGGTAGGAAAGTAGTATAGCTGCTTAAGTATTCAGGTAAAAATGGAGCAATTATGGGGCAAAGAACTCCACCAATTTATTAAAGAAAAAAAAATCCGTGATAGTGATAGGAACTTTCTCATTGATAAATACTGTAAAGTGCAGATTTTTTTTGCTCCAGAATTGCACCACTTTTGCTTTAATACATAGGCAATAATACATAAAATAACTGCGTTCTATGCTGGGCCGAGCCTAGTCCCGTCCAAGTCAGCTGTCGCGCCCAAACAAAAGGGCGTGAGTCAATGGGGACAGCCAAAGAGCGCGCTCATGCACGACAGCGACGGCCCGCCCGATTTTGCGAGACGGCGGGCCCTGTGGCGGTTCAGCCAGTGAGGGGCGAAACGACGCTCACGTGATGTCACGGGCACGCCTCCGACCACGTCCCTCCTCCACATCCCACCGGCCACAGGCACGCGCGACACCTATAATCCGAAGTATGGCTGTGGGGGCCCAAGGCAGCACCCTGGCAGTGAGCCCACCCTGCGGGGGGAAAAAAAGGGGGGGTAGGACTTACTTGACATGCAGCTCTCCTCCATCAGCGTCACGGCCTCGCGGCGTCATGTGTGATTCGTTGCCAACGCGACGTTGCTGGAGGCGGCAGTGCAGGTACGATAAAGCCGTGCAGGCCACGTGCACACACACTACCTCTCTTGCGGTCCGAGAGCCCCCGCACATACTTCCTTTCCTCTGTCAACTCCGGGATCTGACTTCCGACTGGAGGGGGGAGCCTGGAGTAGGGGGGAGCTGGAGTAGGGGGGAGCTGGAGTAGGGGGGAGCTGGAGTAGGGGGGGAGCAAGGGGGGAGGGAGTTAGGGGGCGGGGAGGGGGGAGCTGGAGGAGGAGGGGGAGAGGGGAAGTGGAGTAGGGGGGGGGGGAAGCTGGAAGGGAGTGTGGAAGGGGAGGGAGATGAGAGTAGGCGGGGGGGGGGATTGAGTCCAGGGATGAACGAGAGAGGGATTGCGGAGGCCCAAGGCAGTCGCCTTGCTTGCTTTGCCCTAAGGACGGTCCCTGTTCAAGGAAACACGTTTAATGGAAATCAATAGGATTTTATTTTAAGACACATCCGATGCTGCTGTTATTCTGCCCCAGAGTTGCCCCCATTTGTATATACAGTCTTCTGAGAGCAGCGAAACTGGAATGTTTGGCTTTGCTAATGATATACACACATGTATTATATATATACGTAGCAGCCATTAGAAAGCAATGGGATTGAGGCAGGTGTTAGCGCATATGGGGGACAGGTATGAAATGTGTCCTAGCTGCAAACGTGGAAAAAAAAAATGGCACCCAATATATTAAGTAATAAAAATCCTGGGCCTTCCTTTGGCGACATTTTTCTTTGATAAATTGGGGCGCAGTTTCTTTGCTGAACTGTTTTGCAGCTGGGGACACTGTGGCAGATGTATCAAGACAAATGTGGAGCAAAAATATACACAATTGTATCATTTTATATTGTGTCTTTGAGTCAACGTGTCCAAGGGCCTTGCTCCACTTGCATCAGCTTGTGATTTGAGTGGTCAATGAAGGTACTTGGGGAGGAGTTACATGGTGGCTCAGATTATAATGAGATACACATTCTGCGTCTCTGTCCAGTTGCACCTTGGGGGGAGTCAGTAGGAGGAGCTGGGGAAGAGTTACATGCTGCACAGTTATAATGAGAGGTATGAAAATCTGCGTCCCTTTTGTTCTGCAAAAAATCCATCATGTCTGAAGTGGCTGCTGTGTTGACAGCGCGCTGCCTATACATGTACTATATAATCTAATCTCGCACTGACCATATCGACATCGCCATGCCGAAGTGGCGTAAACTTTCTGGCCAACAATTACGTGACCATGTAGGACATACTTTGATATATTTGATACATTTGATGGAAACGCTGCAGAGATGCGTAAAAACCAACGCCTAAGTGCCATTTCTTCACTCTTTTACCCCTGCTGATACGTGACCCCCGTTGTGTACTATTCCCCAAGGGAAAGTGATCTATGTTAGGAGTGGGGCCACTCCAGTCCTCATCCCCCCCACAGGTCAGGTTTCTGGATATCCCAGCTTCAGTACAGGTGATCAATCAGAGGCTCAGTCAAAGACTGAGCTTCTGATTGAGCCACCTGTGCTGACGCAAGGATAATTGACCACCTGTGCTGAAGAAGGACTGATTGAGCCCTGTGCTGAGCAGGGACCGATTGATTGAGCCACTCGCTGAAAGGGAGGATATCCTGAAAATCAGATCTGTTGCTAGCTCTTGAGGACTCGGAGTTGCCCACCCCCGATATATATGTATTTTGCTCTGTGACCCTTACAAATGATATCAAGAGAAGCTGTACACTTCCTAACCAGCCAGTCTGTTATTACATTAGTTACGAGTTAATAGGATTGCAGCAGTATTAGAACATGTTATGGGAAGAGTCAGATAAGACAAGATAGGCCATCAGACTCCGAATGGAAGAGTATAATAACATGTATGGGAAGGAGTTCAGATTAAGCAGAGATAGGCCCTCAGACCTCCGAATGGAAGAGTATTAATAACAGTTATGGAAGGAGTTCAGATAAGCAGGAGAGCCCTCAGCACCTCCGAATGGAAGAAGAGTATTAATAACAGTTATGGGAAGGAGTTCAGATTAAGCAGAGATAGGCCCTCAGACCTCCGAATGGAAGAGTCAGAGATATTAACTAATGTTTGGGAAGGCGTTCAGATTAAGCAGAGAGATAGGCCCTCAGACCTCCGAATGGAAGATTAATAACAATGTTATGGGAAGGAGTTCAGATTAAGCAGAGATAGGCCTGGACCTCCGAAGATGGAAGAGTATTAAAACATGTTAGGGAAGGGTTCAGATAAGCAGAGATAGGCCCTCAGACCTCCGAAGGAAGAGTATTAATAACATGTTATGGAAGGAGTTCAGATTAAGCAGAGATAGCCTCAGACCTCCGTATGGAAGAGTTGATGTCTGGTGGGTTTTTTTTTTGTAGTGCTGCGGTTGCTTTAAATGCTAGCGCTTTTAGAAAGGAATTTACATTGAGTTAGCTTTGTTCATTTGTCAATAAGAGATGTATTGCAGCAGCAACTGGCATAATTATTACCACACTCTGTCCTGCTCAACTCAGCAGTGCTCATAATGCAACATACTAATCCCTGCACCATAACAAGTTGCTGTATTTAAAGCATATATCTCTTCAATTAACTATATATATATATGTCTAACTGTATATATACCCCATATAAAATAGAAGCTTAGAAGCGCAGTAACCTAGAATATCTTGGGGGACCTTCATACAGCAGTGGAGGTGAGAGAGAGAGTCAATGTCGAGACAGAGATTGAGAGACTGTCAGTGCCAAGAGAGAGACTGTTACTGCGAGACACAGATTGTGAGAGATGTCCTGCCGTGACAGAGATTGAGAGACTGTCAGTTGCAGAGAGAGCGGGTGACGCCCGTGACGAGACTCTGTCAGTGCAGAGAGAGAGAGAGAGAGACTGTCAGTCAGTGCAGAGACTGTTCATGCAAAGAGAGAGACGGATCCCTTGTACAATAACAATGGTACCAATAGAGAAAAGCGGGCAACATCAGGTCTTGGGATAAGCATAGAAAGGGTAATAAACAAACATCAAGAACGGCCTACCTGCGTTCTATTTCTCTCGTCTGTCTGTCTCTCTCTCCATTTCTCCTCGTCTCTCTGTCCTCTACTCCGTCTCTCTCTCATCTCTCTCGTCACTTGGTTCTGTCTCTCTCGTCTCGCTGTCTCTCTCTACTTCTGTATTCTCGTCTCTCCTCTCTCGTCTCTCTGTCTCTCTCTCTCTCGTCTCTCTGTCTCAACTCCATCTCTCTCTCTCGTCTCATCTCTCTGTCTCTCACTCCGTCTCTCTCTCTCCGTCTCTCTCACTCTGTCTCTCTCACTCTGTCTCTCTCATCTCTCCGTCTCAAACTCCATCTCTCTCTCCGTCTCTTTCACTCTCTCTCTCTCGTTTCCCTCTCACTCTCTCTCGTCTCTCTGTCTCCTTATTGGGAGCTTTGATAAACTTGGTTTATGTGTGTAATCAGTTATCTGTTTTTTCTCCAGCACCAACTGGGATATGTGTAAGGGGGATGTGTGTAAGTGGGATGGGTGTATGGGGGATGTGTGTAAGGGGGATGTGTGTAAGGGGATGTGTGTAAGGCGGAAGGATGTGTGTAAGGGGGATGTGTGAAGGGGGATGTGTGTATGTGTCAGGGGGCGTGGTGTAAGGGGATGTGTGGTAAGGGATGCTGTGTAAGGGGGATGTGTTGTAGGGGATATGCTGTACGTGGGACTGTGTAAGGGGTGATGTGTAAGTGGGATGGAAGGGGATGTGTTGTAAGGTGGTGTGTGTGTAAGTAGGGGCTGTGTGTAAGTGGGCCTGTGTGTAAGTGGGAGTGTGTACTAAGGGGGAGTGGTTATGTTAAGGGCGGGCTGGTTTGTGGTGTAAGGCGGGATGGTGTTGTAAGGGGGATGTGTGTGAGGGTGTAGGGAATTGTGTACGTGGGATGTGTGTGTAAGGGGGGGTGTGGTGGTACGGCAGGATGTGTGAAGGGGGATCGTGTGTAAGGGAATGTGAGTGGGAGGGTGGTAAGGGGGATGTGTGTAAGGGGGATGTGTGTAAGGGGGATGTGTGTAAGGGGGATGTGGTAAGGGGGATGTGTAAGGGGGATGTTTGTAAGGGGGATGTGTGTTGGGGGGATGTGTGTAAGGGGGATGTGTGTAAGGCGGGTGTGTGTAAGGCGGAGTGTGTAAGGGGGATGTGTTTGTAGAGGGGAATGTTTGTAAGGGGGATGTGTGTAAGGGGGATTGTGTAAGGGGATGTGTGTAGTGGGATGTGTGTAAGGCCGGATGTTGTAGGGGGATGTGGTAAGGCAGGCAATGTTTGTAAGGGTGGGTGTATGGTGATGTGTGTAGGGGATGTTTACGGGGGAGTGTAAGGGGAGTCGTGTCAGGGACCGAGGTGTAAGTGGGGATGCATGTGTAAGGAGTGGTGTTAAGGGGATGTGTGTAAGGTGGGTGGTGTGTAAGGGATGTGTGTAAAGTGGGATGTGTGTAACGGGGGAGGTGTAAGGGGGTGTTGTCGGTGGTAGGGCGGAGTGTGTACAGGGGGATGTGTAGGGTGGGTAAGGGGTATGTATTGTGTAGGGGGATGGTGTTAAGGGGGTTGTTTGTAAGAGAGAGACAGAGAGACGAGAGAGAGAGAGACAGAGAGACGAGAGAGACAGAAACAGAGTGACGAGAGAGATGGAGAGAGAGACGGAGTGAGAGACAGAGAGACGAGAGAGATGGAGAGAGAGACGAGACAGACGAGAGAGATAGAACGCAGGTAGGCCGGGTCTTGATGTTTGTTATTAACCCTTTCTATGCTTATCCCAAGACCTGATGTGCCCGCTGTTCTCTATTTGTACCATTTGTTATTGTACAAAGGGATCCGTCTCTCTCTTTGCACTGACAGTCTCTGCACTGACAGTCTCTCTCTCTCTCTCTCTGCACTGACAGTCTCGGCACGGGCAGTCACCCTCTCTCTCTGCACTGACAGTCTCTCAATCTCTGTCACGGCAGTGACTCTCTCACAATCTGTGTCTCGGCAGTAACAGTCTCTCTCTTGGCACTGACAGTCTCTCAATCTCTGTCTCGACATTGACTCTCTCTCTCACATCCACTGCTGTATGAAGGTCTCCCCAATGATATTCTAGGTACTGCGCTTCTAAGCTTCTATTTGTATATGGGTATATATACAGTAGAATATATATATATAGTTAATTGAAGAGATTACTGCTTTAAATACAGCAACTTGTATGGTGCAGGGATTAGTATTGTTGCATTATGAGCACTGCTGAGTTGAGCAGGACAGAGTGTGGTAATAATTATGCCATTGCTGCTGGCAATACATCTCTTATGGACAAATGAACAAAGCTAACTCAATGTAAGATTCCTTTCTAAAAAGCTGCAGCATTTAAAGCAACCGCAGCACTAGCAAAAAAAACCCACAGACATCAACTCTTCCATACGGAGGTCTGAGGGCCTATCTCTGCTTAATCTGAACTCCTTCCCATAACATGTTATTAATACTCTTCCATTCGGAGGTCTGAGGGCCTATCTCTGCTTAATCTGAACTCCTTCCCATAACATGTTATTAATACTCTTCCATTCGGAGGTCTGAGGGCCTATCTCTGCTTAATCTGAACTCCTTCCCATAACATGTTATTAATACTGCTGCATCCTTTATAATCTCGTAACTAATACTGTAATACTAAGACTGGCTGGTTAGGAAGTGTACAGCTTCTCTGATATCATTTGTAAGGGTCACAGAGCAAAATACATATATATCAGGGGTGGGCAACTCCAGTCCTCAAGAGCTAGCAACAGATCTGATTTTCAGGATATCCCTGCTTCAGCAGAGGTGGCTCAATCGGTCCCTGCTTCAGCACAGGTGGCTCAATCAGTCCCTGCTTCAGCACAGGTGGCTCAATTAGTCCTTGCGTCAGCACAGGTGGCTCAATCAGAAGCTCAGTCTTTGACTGAGCCTCTGATTGAGTCACCTGTGCTGAAGCTGGGATATCCAGAAAACCTGACCTGTTGGGGGGGATTGAGGACTGGAGTTGGCCACTCCTAACATAGATCAACGTTTCCCTGGGGAAATAGTACACAACGGGGGTCACGTATCAGCAGGGGTAAAAGAGTGAAGAAATGGCACTTAGGCGTTTGTTTTTACGCATCTTCTGCAGCGTTTCCATCAAATGTATCAAAGTATCAAAGTATGTCCTACATGTCACGTAAATTGTTGGCCAGAAAAGTTTACGCCACTTCAGGCATGGCGATGTCGAGTATGGTCAGTGCGAGATTTATATTATATAAGTACATGTATAGGCAGCGCGCTGTCAACACAGCAGCCACTTCAGACATGATGGATTTTTTGCAAGACACAAAAAGGGACGCAGATTTTCATACATCTCATTATAATCTGTGCAGCATGTAACTCTTCCCCAGCTCCTCCTACTGACTCCCCCCAAGGTGCAAGCTGGGACAGAGACGCAGAATGTGATACATCTCATTATAATCTGAGCCCCATGTAACTCCTCCCCAAGTCCTTCCAGTGACACTCAGCAAATCACAAGCTGATGCAAGTGGAGCAAAGGCCTTGACACGTTGACTCAAAGACACAATATAAAAATGATACAATTTGTGTATATTTTGCTCCACATTTGCCTTGATACATCTGCCACAGTGTCTCCCAGCTGCAACAGTTCAGCAAAGAAACTGCGCCCAATTTATCAAAGAAAAATGTCCCAAAGGAAGCCGCAGGATTTTTATTACTTTAATATATTGGGTGCCATTTTTTTTCCACGTTTGCAGCTAGGACACTTTCATACCTGTCCCCCAATATGCGCTAACACCTGCCGCAATCCCATTGCTTTCTAATGGCTGCTACTGTATATATATAATACATGTGTGTATATCATTAGCAAAGCAAAACATTCCAGTTTCGCTGCTCTCAGAAGACTGTGATACAAAAGTGGGGCAACTCTGGGGCAGAATAACAGCATCGGGATGTGTCTTAGAAATAAATCCTATTGATTTCCATTAAACGTGTTTCCTTGAACCAGGGCCGTCCTTAGGGCAAAGCAAGCAAGGCGACTGCCTTGGGCCTCCGCACTCCCTCTCTCTCATCTCCTGGATCCAACTCCCCCCTCCCCCTACTCCAGCTTCCCCCTCCCCCAGCTCCCCCCTAGTCCAGCTCCCCCCTCCAGTCGGAAGTCAGATCCCGGAGTTGACAGGAGGAAGAGGAAGTAGTGCGGGGGCTCTCGGACCGGCAGAGAGGTAGGTGTGTGTGCACGTGGGCCTGCAGGCTCTTATCGTCACCTGCAGCTGCCGCCTCCAGCAGCGTCGCGTTGCAACGTGACATCACATGACGCCGCGAGGCCGTGACGCTGATGGAGGAGAGCTGCATGTCAAGGTAAGTCCCTACCCCCCCTTTTTTCCCCCCGCAGGGTGGGCTCACTGCCAGGGTGCTGCCTTGGGCCCCACACAGCCTATGACTTCGGATATAGGTGTCGCGCGTGCCTGTGGCCGGTGGGATGTGGAGGAGGAGACGCGTGTCGGAGGCGTGCCCGTGACATCACGTGAGCGGTTCGCCCTCACTGGCTGAACCGCACACAGGGCCCGGCCGTCTCGCAAAAAATCGGGCGGGCCGTCGCTGTCGTGCATGAGCGCGCTCTTTGGCTGTCCCCATTGACTCACGCCCTTTTGTTTGTGGCGCGCACGCTGACTATGGACGCGGACTAGGCTCGGCCCAGCATAGAACGCAGTTATTTTATGTATTATTGCCTATGTATTAAAGCAAAAGTGGTGCAATTCTGGAGCAAAAAAATAATCTGCACTTTACAGTATTTATCAATGAAGAAAGTCCTATCACTATCAAGGGATTTTTTTTTCCTTTAATAAATATGGTGCAGTTCTTTGCCCCATAATTGCTCCATTTTTACCCTGATACTTAAAGCAGCTATACTACTTTCCTACCTTCCCCCCTTATTTGTATATGTAAAGCGTGTGACAATGTATAATTCTACATTCTTACCTAAACTGGCAATTGTTTGGTGCTCCTGTTATAAATCTGTTAAAATCCTGATTGTGTGCCTAACATAATGGCTGCTTCAGCCTGTATAACTCAGCAGCTACAATGTATCCTTATATTACTCAGGCAACATAATCTATTGTTACAGTGTGCAGCTCAAACTGCTGGGAACATTGGCAACACATTATCACAAACAGGAAAGTGTTACACTTACACTGCTATAGAAATCAAAGGATGCTTTAAAACTAATAAAAAATGGCATTAAGAGTTGAATAAAAGCAAATAAAAACAGTCACTATTAGCTAGATCTACAGAACTGATTTATTCAATAAAAAAAAAACAATATAAGATTTCACATGTTTTTGCTGCTTTAAGCCCTATAGGAGACTATATACAGTACTAATGTCACCTGGCTGCATAACTTGGGCAAAGTCTGTGAAGGAACTGGAGAAACTCCCATAGCTTTCCATGTTATTCCTTTCCTTTCATGAGCATGGCTCTGGTTTTTGCACCGATTTTGCAGCCGGGCACTTTAGTGAATAGACCCCATGCTTGGCAAGTTAATTATTACAACACTTGTAGCCTGAAGCAGAAAATGTCCAAGCACACACACATATTGTTCTGTTGATCCAGTACAGGCATACCCCGGTTTAAGGACACTCACTTTAAGTACACTCGCGAGTAAGTACATATCGCTCAATAGGCAAACGGCAGCTCACGCATGCGCCTGTCAGCACGTCCTGAACAGCAATACCGGCTCCCTACATGTACCGAAGCTGTGCACAAGCGGGGAGACTATAGAGCCTGTTACAGATGCATTATTTACATCAGTTATGCATGTATATGACGATTGCAGTACAGTACATGCATCAATAAGTGGGGAAAAGGGAGTGTTTCACTTTAAGTACATTTTCGCTTTACATACATGCTCCGGTCCCATTGCGTACGTTAATGCGGGGTATGCCTGTATGTACTAACCTTGCGAAAGATATGCACATCCCTAAACAAATGCTAATACAGGGGTGGCCAACTCCAGTCCTCAAGGGGCACCAATGGGCCAGGTGTTAAGGACACACCTGCTTCAGCACAGGTGGCTCAATCTGTGGCTCAGTCTTCGACTACACTTATTAGCTATGAGGTGGCCAACTCCAGTCCTCAAAGGCCACCAACAGGTCAGGTTTTAAGGATATTTGTGCATTAGCACAGGTGGTTCTGTCTTCAACTGAGCCACTGATTGAGCCACCTGTGCTGAAGCAGGGATATTATCAACCTGACCTGTTGCTGGCCCTTGAGGACTGGAGTTGGCTACCCCTGGGTTAATAGCTCCCTTTGCAAACTTCCCTAGGCCGTTGTTATTTATTAGTGTAGCCGGAGCCTGCAGCATCTCAATGTCACAATGCCAGCGTCAGCCAGTGCTGGAGGGGTGGTCCGCGGGCTTACATTAAGCAGCGAATGCTGACTCGTGGGCGAAACTATTACAATGCGCTCGAGATAGAATGTTAATAAAGGCAAATCGTGACTTATTAGCGATTAGCACACGTGTTTGCAAGGCTTTCTTTCTCCCGGTCACGAGAGAGGTGGCGTCAGGCATGGGCAAAGCCACGGAAATCTCCCGCCACGGTAAACGCACATATATGTCGTGTCGCATGTTACGTCTCCGAGCCAAATCTCATCAGTCATGCTCAGGAAGAAGAGGAAGGTGAATGCTACACACGTCCGCTCAGCAACGCCTCGCCTTGAATCCCAAAATCCCCCATTCACTAAACGCTTGATCAATTCTGTATGTAACGCTACTGTGTCCAGAAAAAAGAACACAATCCAGTATGCAAATATGTACTGTATGTATGTACAGTACTGTATGTATGTACTGTATGTACTGTATGTATGTACAGTACTGTATGTATGTACTGTATATATGTATGTACTGTATGTATGCACTGTATGTATGTACTGTGTGTATGTATGTACTATATGTATGTACTGTATGTATGTAGATCTCTATTTTAGCGCCATCCACGTACATAGCGCGTCACAGCAGTAATACACGTGACACATAAAAGTAACATTAGGAAAAGGAGTCCCTGCCCTGAAGAGCTTACAATCTAATTGGTAAAGGGGGAGAACTAGGCTTACTAAATACCCCCTATTTATTAAGGCAAAAGCAGTGCAATTCTAGAGTAAAAAGATTGCTCCAAATGTATCAATGAAAGCAATAGGGTTATTTTCTTTGCTGCTACTTGTGCAGGGGTTTTTGTAGCACTTTTACCTTGATACATAAACCCCATTTGGATAAATGTAACAAGGCAGAAGCGGTGCCACTCCGGGGAAATAACACAGAGTGTATCACAGGAAAAAATCCTGTTAATTTCAATTGGATTTTGTGCCTTGATACATATGGCGATTTTATAATCCAGATTTGCACCATGTTCTGCCTAGATACATATGACCGATTGACTCTGGGGATGTGTATCAAGGCAAAATATGGTGCAAATCTTGGGTATGAAAATACAATATGTGTGAAGGCACAAAATCCAATTGAAATCAATAGGATGTTTTCTTTGATACAGTACATAGTGTATGGTGCAGATCTTTTACCCCAGCATTGCACCACTTTCCCCTGGTTAAATAAACCCTGCAAAGTATTTTGTTGCAGGCCGCTCTGGCGAGAATGAGGTTAAGCTCCCGTATTATTTAAATGTATATGTGTCTTGTGACAGCACATGACTGGATAACATACAGTAAGATTGTTATAAATATCCATCTAACTTGTGAACAATCCTGTTTATCTGTTGAACACATGAATGGATTTACTGTATGATCTGTGAGAAGCAAGAAATCAGGATTTTGCATTATTTCGGTTTTGGGTCTTTACAGTGTAAGGAAATAACATAAGCTATGTTAAAGCCGCATATCTATCTGCCCTCCCCTTATGCAGCTTTCAGCAGATGGGACAACGCCACAGTTGGGTATGGATGGGTGTAACAGTACAGTTAGGTATGGATGTGTGTAACACCACAGTTAGGTATGGATGTGTGTAACACCACAGTTAGGTATGGATGTGTGTAACACCACAGTTAGGTATGGATGGTGAAGTTGGGTTGTTGTTAACGACCACAGTTAGGCATGGATGGGCGTAACATCACGTTAGGTAGGGATGGTGTAACCCCACAGTTAAAGATGGATGGTGTAACACCAGTTAGGTATGGGATGGTATAACCCACAGTTTTACGTATGATGGGTGTAACACCCACAGTTGGTATGGATGGGTGTAACACACAGTTAGGTATGGATGGAGTAACACCACAGTTAGTATGGATGGGTGTAACCACCACAGTTAGGCATGGATGGTGTAACAACCACAGTTAGGTATGGATGGAAGTAACACCCCAGTTAGGTATGATGGAATACCCCACAGTTAGGTGTGATTGGTGTAACACCACAGTTAGGTATGGAGATGGGTGTAACACCACAGTTAGGCATGGATGGGTGTAACAACCACAGTTAAGTATGGCGAATAACACCACAGATAGGTATGGATGGGTGTAACACCACAGTTAGGTGTGGATGGGTGTAACAACCAGTTAGGTATGGATGGGTGTAACACACACGTTATTTATGGATGGACGTAAACACCACAGTTAGGATGGATGGTGTAACACCACTTTAGGTATGGATGGGTTCACAACCACAGTTAGATATGGATAAAGTAACCCACATTGGGTAATGGGGTAACACCACAGTTAGGTATGGATGGGTATAACACCACAGTTAGGTATGGATGGGTATAACACCACAGTTAGGTATGGATGGGTATAACACCACAGTTAGATATGGATGGTGCATCACCACAGTTAGGTATGGATGGTGCATCACCACAGTTAGGTATGGATGGAAGTAACACCACAGTTAGGTATGGATGGTGCATCACCACAGTTAGATATGATGGTGCATCACCACATTAGGATGGATGGAATAACACCACAGTTAGGTATGGATTGGCAGTAACACCACGTTAGGTATGGATGGAATACACCACAGTTAGGTTGATGGATACACCACAGTTAGTTATGGATGGGCGTAACACCACAGTTAGGTATGGATGGGCGTAACACCCACAGTTAGGTATGGATGGCGTATCACCACAGTTTATTATGAGTGGGTATAACCCACAGTTAGGTATGATGGGTTGCATCACACAGTTGTATGATGGCGTAACACACAGTTAGGTATGATGGTGCAATCACCACAGTTAGTATGGATGGGCGTAACACCACAGTTAGGTATGGATGGTGCATCACCACAGTTAGGTATGGATGGGCATATCACCACAGTTAGGTATGGATGGTGCATCACCACAGTTAGGTATGGATGGGCGTAACACCACAGTTAGGTATGATGGGAACAACCCCAGTTGGTATGGATGGTGCATCACCACAGTGGTATGATGGGTTGATCACCACAGTTAGGTATGGATGGGCTAACACCACAGTTAGGTATGGATGGTGTATCACCACAGTTAGGTAGGATGGTCTATCACCACATTGGTTGGATGGTAACACCACAGTTAGGTATGGTATTGGCGAACACCACAGTTAGGTATGGATGGTGCATCACCACAGTTAGGTATGGATGGGCGTAACACCACAGTTAGGTATGGATGGGCGTAACACCACAGTTAGGTATGGCTGGGCGTAAACACCACAGTTTAGGTATGGATGGGTACACACCAAGTTAGTATGGATGGGTGTAGACACCACAGTTAGGTATGGAATGGTTGTACACCACAGTTAGGTATGGATGGGCGTAACACCACAGTTAGGTATGGATGGTGCATCACCACAGTTAGGTATGGATGTGTGTAACACCACAGTTAGGTATGGATGGGCGTAACACCACAGTTAGGTATGGATGGGCGTAACACCACATTAGGTATGGATGGGTGTAACACCACAGTTAGGTATGGATGGGCGTAACACCACAGTTAGGTATGGATGGGTGTAACACCACAGTTAGGTATGGATGGGTGTAACACCAAGTTAGTGTATGGATGGAAGTAAACCCACAGTTAGGTATGGATGAATAACACCACAGTTAGGTTATGGATGGAGGCGTAACACACCACAGTTAGGTATGATGGGTGTATCACACACAAAGTATATGCTAAGACCATTAGGTAGGAATGGTAGCTCACCACAGTTAGGTATGGATGGGCGTATCCACAGTTAGGTATGGATGGGGCGTAACACCACAGTTAGGTATGCGATGGGCGTAACAGACCACAGTTGGTATGGGATTGGTAACACCCACAGTTAGGTATGGATGGGTGTAACACCACAGTTAGTATGGATGGGCGTAACACCACAGTGTAGATGGAGGGCGTAACACCACAGTTAGGGTATGGATGGGTAACACCACAGTTAGTATGGTGTAAGTACACCACGTTAGGTATGGATGGAAGTAACACCACAGTTAGGTATGGATGGGGTACTAACACCACAGTTAGGTATGGATGGAAGGTAACACCACACTTTTAGGTTGGATGGCGTAACAACACACAGTGAGGTAGGCTGGCTGTAACACCACAGTTAGGGTATGGATGGGCGTAACAACACACGTGAGGTATGGGTGGCTGTAACACACCACAGTTAGGTATCGATGGGCGTAACACCACAGTAGGTATGGATGTGGCGTACCACCCAGTTAGGGTATGTGATGGAAGTAACACCAAACCGTTAGGTATCGATGGGCGAACACCACAGTATTAGGGTATGGATGGGCGTAACACACAGTTTAGGTATTGATGGAAGTAACACCACAGTTAGGTATCGATGGGCGTAAACACCACAGTTAGGTACTGTATGAGTTAACTTACACAGGTTATTTCCAGCATTATTTCCCTCCTCTCTTTCTCACCTTGTTAAACACATTTCAGGTTCTGTATCAGATAACATACAGTACATAAACATAGATAACGTCACGTTATGCTACAATACCGTGACATTAAAGGGGGAGTTCCCTCTGGGCCCCTCCCCCTTTTATCCAAGCAGGGTGACTCCAGAGAACGGTTAATTCCACTCTGGGGCCCCTCTGCTTCCCGGGATCCTTATAGTGCTGCAGGTTTAAATCCCCGCGCTGCAGCTTCCAATGGCCCATGTGACCCGAGAGACTTTGTTTCTTCCTGAAGAGGAGTACAGGGGGCTTCCTTAGACTTGCGACACCCAAAACAAACGAGTACATTTAGGACTGCCCTCTATAACACATAGACATTCTATTGCCCTCTAGTAGGCTTAGTGTGGGAGCATGGGTTAAGAGCTATGGCATGTATTTCTAACGTACCCGGACATTTCTCTTTTAATTGGTGGTTACTGGAAAAATAAAGTGTTTTGTTTCCAGAAAATTGAACAACGCACCCCATCACAAAAAGAGACAAACCACAAAAAACCAAAAAAACAGGATTTGTTTACCGGAACCAGAGATGTTGTCACAAAATCTAATAAAATCTAAATATGTAAGTATTAAAAGGAGAGTTTCAATTTAAAGAAAAACAAGGGGTGGTGTGGTGGTGGGGGGGGGGGGAGGGGAATGACAAGCTTCACTGTCCTTGGGGACCTTAACTACAGCCAGTAATTATGAATTTGGTAAAACTGGTGAAAATCTGGAACAATTGGCAGATTCTGTAAAACTTTTGCAAAATCTAAGAGATCACAGAACGACAAAATACTTGGAAGCCGATGTTGAAGAGATTCGCACTGACAATGCTAAGCCAGCTGTGCACTTTGCTGGAGGATAACATTCCTGGAGCAGCAGGAATACAATTCTTCACCTCTGCTGCATTAGGACCAAGTTTTATATGCATTTAAAGCAGCAGTGCATCCTCCATCATTTTGCATGCTTATGTTACAATTTGCAATGGGATTACTGTTACATTTGCATGGGTATACGTTAATTTTGCATGGCATTACTGTATATTTCGCATTCTGTTTGTGTGCATGGGATTACTGTTACATTTGCATGGGCATTACTTGTATTTCATTGTTACTGTTCTGCATGGGCTTACTGTTATCTTTTGCTGGGTATTACTGTTATAAGTTTGCATGGGCATTTACTGTTACAATCTGCTGGGCCATTATTGTTATATTTTGCATGGGCATTACTGTTATCATTTTTGCATGGGTATTTACTGCTCCATTTTGCCATGGGCATTACTGTTATTATTTTGCATGGGTATTACTGTTACATTTTTGCATGGCATTATTGTTATATTTTGCATGGCATTACTGTTCTATTTGCATGGGTATTACTGCTCCATTTGCATGGGCATTACTGTTATATTTTGCATGGGTATTACTGTTACATCTGCATGGGCATTATTGTTATATTTTGCATGGGCATTACTGTTATATTTTGCTGGGATTAGTGCTCCATTTTGCATGGGATTACTGTATTTTGCATGGATTACTGCTCCATTTTGTTGCATGGGCATTACTGTTATATTTTGCCATGGGTATTACTGCTCCATTTGCATGGGCATTACTGTTATATTTTGCATGGGTATATAGTGCTCCATTTTGCATGGGCATTACTGTTATATTTTGCATGGTATTACTGTTACATTTTGCATGGGCATTACTGTTATTTTTCATGGGTATTAGGTTACATTTTGCATGGGCATTACTGTTATATTTTGCATGGGTATTACTGTTACATTTTGCTGGGCATGTATGATGGCATTAACGTTATTTTTGCATGGGCATTACTGTTATATTTTATGGCTCATGGTTTACTGGTTACATTTTGCATTGGGCATTACTGTACTTTTGCCTGGGCATTACTGTTACATTTTGCCTGGCATTAGCTGTTACATTTGCATGGGCATAACTGTTATATTTTGCATGGTATTACTGTTACATTTGCATGGGCATTCTGTTACATTTTGCCTGGCTTACTGTTACATTTTGCCTGGGCATTACTGTTACATTTTGCATGGGCATTACTGTTACATTTGCATGGGCATTACTGTTACATTTGCATGGGCATTACTGTTACATTTTGCATGGCATTACTGTTACATTTTGGGCATGGGCATTACTGTTCATTTTGCATGGGCATTACTGTTATATTTTGCATGGGCATTACTGTGTTCGTTTGCATGGGCATTACTGTTATTTTGCATTGGGCATTAGCTGTTCATCATTACTGTACTTTGCTGGGCATTACTGTTACATTTTGCCTGGGCATTACTGTTACATTTTTCAATGGGCATTACTGTTTACATTTGCATGGCATTACTGGTTAATATTGCATGGGCATTACTGTTACAATTTTGCATGGCATTACTGTTACATTTGCATGGGCATTACTGTTATATTTTGCATGGCATTAACGTTACATTTTGCATGGGCATTACTGTTTACATATTGCATGGGTATTACTGTTACATTTGCATGGGCTTTACTGTTATATTTGCATGGTATACTGCTGACTTTTGCATGGGCATTACTGTTACATTTTGCATGGCATTACTGTTACATTTGCATGGCATTACTGTTAATTTTGCATATGGGCATTACTGTTACATTTTGCATGGGCATTACTGTTACATTTTGCATGGGCATTACTGTTACATTTTGCATGGGCATTACTGTTATATTTTGCATGGGCATTACTGTTACATTTTGCATGGGCATTACTGTTATATTTGCATGGTATTACTGTTACACATTCTGCAGTCATTTTTGATGGCATTACTGTTATTTTTGCATGGGCATTACTGTTATATTTTGCATGGGCATTACTGTTATATTTTGCATGGGTATTACTGTTACATTTTGCATGGGCATTACTGTTACATTTTGCATGGGCATTACTGTTACATTTTGCATGGGCATTACTGTTATATTTTGCATGGGCATTACTGTTACATTTTGCATGGGCATTACTGTTATATTTTTGCATGGGTATTACTGTTCATTTGCATGGGCATTACTGTTATTTTGCATGGGCATTACTGTTATATTTGCATGGCTTACGGTTATATTTGTGGCATGGGCATTACTGTACATTTGCATGGGCATTACTGTACATATTGCATGGGTATTACTGTTTACATTTGGCATGGGCTTTACTGTTATATTTTGCATGGGTATAACTGTACATTTTGCATGGGCATTACTGTTACATTTTGCATGGGCATTCTGTTACATTTGCATGGGCATTACTGTATATTTTGGCATGGGCATTACTGTTACATTTGGCATGGGCATTACTTTACATTTTGCATGGGCATTACTGTTATATTTTGCATGGGCATTACTATGTTAATTTTTGCATGGGCATTACTGTTATATTTTGCATGGGTATTCTATTACATTTGCATGGGCATTACTGTTACATTTTGCATGGGCATTACTGTTATTTTGCATGGGTATTACTATTACATTTTGCATGGGCATTACTGTACTTTGCATGGGCATTTACTGTTACATTTTTGCATGGGCATTACTGTTACATTTTGCATGGGTATTACTATTACATTTTGCATGGGCATTACTGTTACATTTGCATGGGCATTACTGTTACATTTTGCATGGGCATTACTGTTATATTTTGCATGGGTATTACTGTTATATTTTGCCTGGGTATTACTGCTACATTTTGCATGGGTATTACTGTTACATTTTGCATGGGTATTACTGCTACATTTTGCATGGGTATTACTGTTATATTTTGCCTGGGTATTCCTGTTACATTTTGCATGGGTATTCCTGTTACTACCTGACCCTAGAGATGAGCTAATTTCTGGATTTGGATCTGCATCGAATCGGCCGGATCCTTTGGTCCACGGATTTCCACGGATCAGCCTGAAAAAGGGCGGATCAGATGCTTACAAATCCGTCCGGATTGTATCCAATGGCGGTTTGGGATTCAACCACGCGGATTGGAACAGGAACAATCCGTTCGCGGATTTTACACCGCGGAACGGATTTTTAACGGAAAGCCTGGGGAATTCTGGGAAACGGATTTCGGCAGTTCCACCCATCTCTACCCGTTCACTGCCAGAGGGGTCTGCAAAGCATTGTTTTATCTTAAAGAAGTAGTCCACACTTTTCAACGCCGTTTTTGTCTTTAAAATCCGATGCTCTGTTTATGAAATATAAACGTTTAAAATATTAAGTGTCCGGAAGTGGTTAACATGAAGCTCTCTCCTGAGCCCAGTGCAGTCTAAATATTAGAGAAATGCATGATCAGGGATATTTAACAGTAAAAAGAAAATATTTTCTTTACAAGAGCAGGACGTCTTTTAGATAAAATAAACAGACTAAGTTTAAGATATGTAAAAAAAACAACAACTATTAAATAGAACAAACACTTTCATAGAAGAGAAAAATAAAACTAACTATTTATTACTTATTTACAGGAAATGTAAATATTTGAATTTTTCAGTGACTGGAAAATACAGTTTTGACATATCCCGTGGTAGGATTTCCCTGTGATGGAGAAAAAATGGCTGCCAGGAACTTCCTTCGTGTCCAAACAGTCATACGTGATGTCAGTAGAACACGGATAAGTTCCAAATACCAGCGCCTTTCAGCTGCATCGCCTACTGCTGATTGAGGGAAGCTGTTGGCAGCCATTTTGAATTTGGATGAGGGCTGGCATTTCATCTCAACACTTCAACACACGGAATGAAGTCGTTAGACATTTCCAGGGGATGTTTCCCAATGTAATTAACCATCAATCACAATGACGTGGAAGCACAATTATACTGACATACATTTTGGGGGAGAATCGCTGCTTTATTGCAGCACCCGATGATATCATCCTGTGGTTCCGTGGGGCAGTCACGGTAATGGTGACCCACCTTATAAATAATTACTCAGGGACCACAGATGAAGCGTTACTCTATTTATACAATATTTGTATGATGTATTCTGGGAAGCCTCTTAAGAACTTATTCAAAATACTGTGACGCTGCCCTCTTCATGCTACAGCCGGGGTAGCCAACTCCACTTCTCAATGGCCACCAACAGGTCAGGTTCTCAGGATATCCCTGCTTCAGCACAGGTGGCTCAATCGAACCACTGATTGAGCCATCTGTGCTGAAGCGAGGACTGATTGAGCCACCTGTGCTGAAGCAGGGATATCCTTAAAACTTGACCTGTTGGTGGCCCTTGACGACTGGAGTTGCCCACCCCTGTGACAGAGAGAGAAGATTCTAGCCCAATTCCTTTAAAGCATCAGTCCTGTGACACTTTTGACATTTTTTTAATAGGTTTGAAGCAGGGGTGGAGGGGAGAGGGGGGAGGGGGAGTTCCGGACCAGAGCTGCGTTCATTTCAGCTTCGGGGACCCCCTGCTTCCCGAGATAACATAACGGCGGCTTAAATGTCCCACATCTTGCTGGCCAATAGGACGCCATGACATCATCCCCTGTGGCTTCCTATTGGCCCACGTGACGCAGGAGATTGAAACTGTGCAGGAGATTCTGGCACCTCCTTTCGAGGTATGTATATCGGGAAGCAGGGGGTCCCCGGAACTGAAATTAATGCGGTTCGGTTACGGAGACCCTCCTCCTCCAAACCTTAGTAAAGAACCCCACATGTTGTGCTGCTTTAAATGGAGCTGAACAATTCTCTGACATAGGGAAGGCGTTCAACAGGAGCCTTAGCCTTTAAATAACATCATATGGATAGTACTTGGAAATGAAGCCTCCCGGAAGGTCCTACTCCGTGTTGTGGTAGTGCGACAACGCACATACAGGCATACCCAGGTTTAAGGACACTCACTTTAAGTACACTCGCGAGTAAGTACATGTCGCCCAATAGGCAAACGGCAGCTCACGCATGCGCCTGTCAGCACATCCTGAACAGCAATACCGGCTCCCTACCTGTACCGAAACTGTGCACAAGCGGGGAGACTATAGAGCCTGTTACACATGCGTTATTTACATCAGTTATGCACGTATATAACGATTGCAGTACAGTACATGCATCGATAAGTGGGGGAAAGGTAGTGCTTCACTTTACGTACATTTTCGCTTTACATACATGCGCCGGTCCCATTGCGTACGTTAATGCGGGGTATGCCTGTATTCCTAATCTTGTAGCACATGGTTTGCTGTCACTGCCAGTGGGACCTGCCACATCTGTGGCCACAGACCGCCTGGCACTGGCGGATCCCGTGCCCGCTCACAGCCGGACCAGAATTGAAGGGGAGGCCGCAGGCTGGAACATTTTTGGCTGAGGGGCAAGAGCATGGCCGACCAGCCCAGGTATTACACGCACCCCACGCAACTTCACCAACGTAACAGATAATGTGTACAAATATATACATGCCACATATATGCACCATACATATATGCATCATGCACAAACACAATGTACACCGGATACAGTACATGCACACAAAGACCACAGATATATATGCACCATCCACAAACACCACATACACCACATACATTCAACACACACACACACACACACACACACACACACACACACACACACACACACACACACACACACACACACACACACACACACACACACACACACACCCATACACACACACACACACACACACACACACACACACACACACACACACACACACACACACACACACACACACACACACACACACACACACACACACACACACACACACACACACACACAC
>CM071568.1:297866720-298099647 GCA_036426205.1 Ascaphus truei
CACACACACACACACACACACACACACACACACACACACACACACACACACACACACACACACACACACACACACACACACACACACACACACACACACACACACACACACACACACACACACACACACACACACACACACACACACACACACACACACACACACACACACACACGCAACATACATACACATACATACACCAAGCAAACACATAGACCAGATACAGTACATGCACACAAAGACCACAGATATATGCACCATCCACAAACACCACATACATGCAATATACACACACACACAACATACATACACCAAGCAAACACATACACCAGATACAGTACACGCTCGCACCAGATATATGCACCATGCACACACATGCACCATGCACACACACCACATACATGCACCATGCACTCACATGCCAGATACATGAACCATGCACACACATGCCAGAAACATGCACAATGCCCCATGCACACACGCCAGATAAATACAGTATACACATACACGCCAGATATATGCACCATGCATACACACCCACTAGATATATGCACCATGCATACACACCCACTAGATATATGCACCATGCATACACACCCACTAGATATATGCACCATGCATACACACCCCACTAGTTATGCACCATGCATACACACCCCACTAGATATATGCCCACTGCATACACACCCACTGATATATGCACCATGCATACACACCCAAAGAATATGCACCATGCATACACACCCTAGATATATGCACATGATAACACCATGATATGCACCTTGCATACACACCCATTAGATATATGCACCATGCATACACACCCACTAGATATATGCACCATGCATACACACCCACTAGATATATGCACCATGCATACACACCCACTAGATATATGCACCATTCATACACACCCACTAGATATATGCACCATGCATACACACCCTCTAGATATATGCACCTTGCCTACACACCCACTAGATATATGCACCATTCATACACACCCACTAGATATATGCACCATGCATACACACCCACTAGATATATGCACCATGCTCAAACACACCAAATACCTGCTCAATGCACCATGTGCACACGCCAGATACATGCACCTTGCGGCCAAATACTAGATACATCTACTACACACATACACATCAGACGTACCATACACATACACATGTACCATACATATACACACATATAAGATACATGCAATACTCACACACATGCATGCACAATACATATGCATGGACTACACAGACAAACAAATCCATGCAATACACACCCCAAATACTATACCAATAGAAAAATAGACCATTTGACGCCACGTCGCCCAAAGCCGGCTGAATCAAGTTACAGAGGCCTCGCGCGGTCCCCCAGCATTTCATTTAAATGCCTTGGGGAAGAGTGCAGGGTGTCTGTAACCGCCGCGCCCCCCCCCCCCCCAAAAAAAATATTGTGCCCCCCAGTCTACGCAGCCCTGTACTAATACTTACACACACACACGCACGCACGCACGCACGCACGCACACACACACACACACACACACTAGTACTTACACATACTAGTACTTATACACATGTACTAGTACTTAGCCACATAAACACTTACTGACCTGGGGCTGAAGAAGAGCAGAGGAGGACAGAGGCATGCAAGGGGGAGCTCACAGGCGCCTCCACATGTCAGGAATATGATGCTGCAGTAGCAGACCAGCTGGCCATGTGAATGCATATCTACCCCTCCCCCCCTCCCACAGCTACCAGCCCAGCATTGGGAAATGTGAGCGCCCCAAGAGGGAACTGGCATGTACTCAAAAATAATGTGTCCGTGCGCCCAAAAAGAAAAAGTGCTGCACAATCATAAACTCTGAAAAGTCTGCTTATATCGTTAGCACAGAAATAATTAATATTTAACTAATACTAGTTGTTAATAAAAAAAAATACACACATAATTCTGTTTAATTTAAATTGTATCAATCAAGTATTCAACGTTTCAAGATTTATTTCAACAATAAATATAGTGTCATATGTATAAAGCCTTGTACATAGGCCCTAAAAGCTACTTGACACATTATTAAAAGTTCTGCACTTTCTAAAAGTTACTCAGAACATTCTAAAAGTTACACTGAAAATTCTAAATATACTCCTGAACATTCTAAAAGTTGTTCTGTGCTTTCTTAAAGCCTCATGGCATATTAACTGAGGTTGGCACACCTAGAGCATTGTGTAATATATCAGACACGACAGGCAAATATGTACCTTATATGGACAATAACTTTGCAATAAATGCAGACGAGGACATTTCGAAAGTTTACGCAGAAGTGGATTCTCACTTAACAATCCAGATGAGCTACTTGTGCGTTGGCTGTAAATAACATAAATGGGATGCCACTTTAGACAGAAGTGCATTTGATTTGTACTGTACAACATACTCTTTCTTGGGCTATATAGAAAGTCTTATTCTAGGAATGCTGCATAACACATTAATCATGATATAGTGTGAGCTTCTGGCTTGCTCTGTTTAAAGAGCCCACGCTCTGCAAATTCTATCATTACTTCTGTGCGTTCCATACACACACTTTTAAAAGTCATTTATTACAAAAGTTGCCCTGCCCATTCTAAACATTATTCTGTCCAATTTTAAACTTCTTTTCTGTATTGTAAAAGTTGTTCTGCATGCTCACAAAGCTGTTACACATCTAATTAATATATAGTATACACACACACACACACAACACACAAACACAACACACACCACCACACACCACACCACACACACACACACACACACACACACACACACACCACACACACCACACACAACACGCACCGCCCTCAGGAAAGTCATGATATAGGGACCAAAACGCTGGATTTCTTTCGCTCCAATATACTATTTTTCCACTTACGTGTGATGTGCTTTATTCTGAGCCACGAGTTTGGGTAATAAATACCCTGTGTGTATACATACATACCATACATGTGTACCCCCCATGCACATGGTTCCCCGGCTTGCCAGTAAAGAAGAAATTTGCAACAATTAGCTAATATTTCTGACAATGTTGATGTGTCTTTCCTTGGATGTGTTAACCCCGACCGAAAAGAACATTGTATTCTTTTCACAATATTACACACGTATTTGTTCCATTTATTATGAAAATATTATGAAAATGTAATAAAAACCATTATTCCCCTTCACTGCGTTGCTGGCCCCTGTACCGGAAAGGTGTTAGAAAAACGAATCTGTTCTACTCAGTAAAGTCTCAGGTGTCTGTAAGATGTAAGGAATGCACTCATTTCCCCTATACACTTCCCAAGATTCCTAAATCATTTTTCATGGAAAAAATATATTTAATATATATTGCCATTTGAACAGGACATTGCTATCATTTGGAAACAATTTGCATAATACACACTCTTATATAACGATCACATATACTAAAACCCCCTTCAGAGTCAGAGGGGCATTACTGTACTTCCTATGTCCTTACCAGACTGTGCTTCTCCATTAGTGGAAGAATGGGAGAGTGAGACCTGCAGATCCATCCATATTTACCAGGCATATAGCAAATAAGCCTGTGTTTCAGACTGACCTTCTCCTGGGTACTGCCATCGTTTCACATGCCCGTTATCCTAGCTTGGACGTGGGAATGCCACCTTCTTCCAAAGCCCACATTTAATAATGTAGTAATAATTGGAAACAGTGTCTCTTCTTCATGTGCTCTCTTCCCAGGCTATTTACCCTTGGAATAATCTTCAGACAGGCAGTGACCTCCCTCCAAGCAGTTATGGATGTTGCAATTATACAGGACAATGCCTAATGCGCGTGAGATGTATTCTTTAAGTTAATATGCCAACTGAGAACCTTGCTACAGTACCAATGGGGCCTGCAACGTAATGCAGATGGTTCAATGATCCATTTGGTAAGATCCCATGGCATTGCAGGATTCACTGGTACGAAAGGGTTAACTAACGAGATGTAAATAAGCCTATCATGTATTTTCTGCAGAAACATAATTAACCCCTTTAAGCCCCATGCATGACGAAATGTGAATCATTACAATGATGTGTTTTAAATTAATAGGGGATTGATGTCCTAATAAATTATTATTATTATTATTATTATTATTATTATTATGTATATGTACGTCTTTATTTATGTAGCGCCATTAAAGTACATAGCACTTCACAGCATTGATACACGTTATATAATCATATAAATAACAAATAAAACAAATAACACATAATGGGAAGAAGTGCTTCTGACATAAATGTGACATTTAGGAAAAGGAGTCACTGTTTCGAAGAGCTTACAATCTAATTGGTAGGTAGGAAGAACGTACAGCGGCAGTAGGAAGGCGTTCTGGTAAGTGCATCTGCAAGGGGCCAATGTTTATGTATGAGATGTAAAGTATCAGCCACGGAGCTACTCATATGCATCCTTAAGCAGGTGTGTTTTAAGGTGGATAGAGAGGGTGCTAGTCAGGTATTGAGGGGAAGGGCATTCCAGGAGGTGCGGGGCAGTCAGTGAGAAAGATTTAAGGCGGGAGAGGGCTTTCGACACAAAAGGGGTAGAGAGAAGGCATCCTTGAGCAGAATGCAAGAGTCGGGATGGTGCATAGTGAGAAATTAGGGCTGAGATGTAAGGAGGAGCAGAAGAGTGTAAAGCTTTAAAAGAGAGGAGGAGAATTGAGTTAGTTGCGGGATTTGATAGGAAGCCAGGAGAGGGATTTCAGCAGAGGAGACGCCGAGACAGATTTAGGGAAGAGTAGAGTGATTCTGGCAGCAGCGTTTATTTGTGAAGAGCCAACATATTCCGCAGTGCGGTACAATGGGGTACAGAGTAACGTATATTACAAAAACATAAAACAGTTATATACCAAACAGGCACAAACAGATACAAAGAGGCAACGAGCGTCCTGATTCTGAGAGCTTACACTCTAGAGAGAATGAGGGATAATGTTGAAACAAGATGGGGAGGTGGCTGCCCAGTGTGGGACTGAGCGTACGTATCTCAGGTTGGAATCTGGCCCAGTCTGACAGTTAATGTCATTAAAGTTTTAAGGGGGGTGGGAGTGTTACATAGGGTGGAGATTGGCCCGGCTACACAGGTGATCCCAGTGAGGTTGTAGGAGGAGGGGAGTAGGATGTTAGTGGTATGGCGGGTATTATTCCTTGAAAATGTGAGTTTTCAGGGAGTCTTTAAACATCTGAAAACTGTGGGAGAGATAATAAATAATATCAGACAAAACGATGAATTATTAAGTCATTTTTGACAGCATGAGAATTGCCTATTTGTATCGGCATAGGCAATGGGGGGCTGTGAGTAGGAGAAAGAGAGCGATTGTCCATCTTGTGACGGAACCCTGCTGTTCACATTCAGGCTTAGCTCTTTCATGTCATATGACCAATTATAAGGACAGGACAGAGTAAGCCAGAGTAAGCATACATTTTACACATGTATGGTGCTTTACACAGGCTGATGCCAGCATAGTTACATAGTTATGTAGCGGTCATGTAAAATGCCTACAGTCATCTCTCCTGCTGGCAGTAAGGCCTGGTAAGTGTGGGCATGCCAGCAGTAATCATGGAGGTTTCCCCTCACACCCTGGTGGGGTGCTCTGTGTATGGCTGGGACTGGTCACATGCTCTGACTCCATGGTTAGTGATGTCAGAGATGTGTCAGCCTCAGAAGCTTACATAAGGCACAGCACTGTGTTCTAAAGTTAGTTGATGAGTTGCTGCAAAGTTGTTGTTCTGCTGAGGAAGGAGTTCCAGCTCTTGTCAGAGCTGAGGAGGAGTTCTGTCAGTTATGTTATAGTAACTCCATGGGAGGCTGTGTCCAGGGACCTGGCACAGGACAGTGATTCCTGCGGGAATAGTGAATCCCTGATCTGGGTGACAAACCTAACTAAAGGGAGCACTGGCGAGATGAACGGCTGAAGATACTCCTTGTGGAGGGCAGTTGCCCTGCCGTGTCAATAAAGATGAGTTCAGCCAGAAACCCTCTCGTGTATCTATCTGGAATGAGTGTACAGAGAGGAGCACCACGGAGGAGTTCCTCGCCAGGATCATCCCCATGCGGACGCAGGGACCCTGGTGAGGTGGAGGCGCTGCACTGTAACTAGGTGAGACTCAGCACACTACCTCAGCTGCCTGTCTGACGGGTTCTCCCCACACACCATCATGCGGGAGACTCAGGAGTCCTGTAGCCAGCAGGTGCACCATATGACATATCCACACTGTAATGGGGTCCGGTTAGACCACAGGGGCCAATGTGAGATTGGGTGGGTCAGGCCGGGCCAGAAATACCGTTACATTTGGAGGCGAGCTGCTGAGAGCAGATCCGTCAACAGGACAGGCTTTTAGCTAGGTCACTTGGAAACAGGGAGAGTGTCTGCTGCCACTTTGTGCTGCGTAGGGACGGACCTAGGGGTGGTCAGGGGGCTGACGGGATATTGTCAGTTCGCAGGGACAACCTAGGGGCCTGAAAGGAGTGAGGGGTCTGGAGCGGGCTATAGCTGACCGAGTCACCTTGAGGCAGTGCTAGTTGGTAGGATGCCAGAAGGGACAGCCTGTTAACTTGGTCAGGAGTCCTGGAGAGGGTCTGCGCTAGGCTGACCAAGACAGGTAGACGCCCCAAGTACTGCATGGCAGAGCCAGCCAGAGTACCTAGCCATTCCAGACACTCACCGTAGGGAGCACAGACTGGGAGGAAGGAGTCACAGCAGACACTGAGAGAGTGAGCCTAGCCTGAGGTAGTGCAACCCTGAGTCACACCTAGAGAAAGTACACATGTGGTGGTGCATCTGAACTAATCTTTATTGTACCGGTGTGGTGGCTGCCCCGCAGAGTGGAGCCTCATGTACGACAACTGTTATGAGAGAGTGGAGGATCCGCGTGGCGCGGAGAACGTAAAATGGCGGACAGAGGCTGATGGGGAGGGCACCCGTGGCGTGCAACCCACTGAAGAGCAGACTGTCGCTGAATTGTCCTTAACGAGTTTGCTCTGGAGCGGAGCAAAGGCCGTGGCTGCCCCGTTTTTATCCTGCCTGGGACAGCGAGGGGCCACCCTTGAAGAGTGTGAAGAAATTGTTATAATTGGGGGAGAACCCCGTGAGAGCGAACGAATGGACTTTTTGGGCTCAAAAGTCAACCAAAATGGCGGTTCCCGCTTGCTAGGGAAACCGCATGGGCCAGGCGCAGAAAAAATGGCTGCTGCAGAACTTGCACAGAGCTGGCCGGGAATGGCGCGAACAGCAGAGCCCCGCCCTGATGGGGGGCATGGCGCGAAAGCTATGGCTGCGCCGGGATGGACAGTGACTAATTCAGCCCCTGTGCTGAGTCAACCGTTGAGTTTATGGGACCCTCCCCTGATTTCTACCAGGGGGAGTGACTTTCAATTATGGCCTGTGGGGATGCACCCACTGGGCCCAGGGACTGATATCCAGACGGCGCCACTACAAAAAGTAGTTCCGGCCGTGGAGGTGAATTGCAAGAAAGCGTACCTTGTGCAAAAAGCTGCTGCAAGGAGAAGGCGGGAACTAGCCGCGGGAAAGGAATCCAGCTCTGAGGAGGAAATTGGCGCGAAAACGCTAACCGCGCCCACCAGGACTGAGAGAGGTGCGGCCTTAATTAAGGGGCATGATATTCCCCTGTGGGACCCGCCCATTATTGCAACCCCTGGGGGCGGGTTCCAACTCTGTCAGAGAAGGGAGGAGCCGAAGCAGGGAGTGGCGGATCCAGCAACTTCCACCAGTCAGTTGCGAGGAACCACAGAGAAGGAGAGACCTGTACAGGAAGTGACTCCTGTACCAAGAATGGCCTGCTCCTCCACTGTGGCACTATGGGTTCTCCACCCCGCCTACTCAGTGCCCGGCGGGGTGCTGTGTAGTGGGGTGGCCAATACAGAGACGTGTGTCGGCTCTGCTACAATGCGGGCTGCCCGGAGGTACTGTGAATACGATGGCACGTTGTCCTCATTGCGGGACTTTGTACCTGTGGCCTATGCCCACGTTTGTCCCAATACAGGCTGCTGACCCCCGGTGATTGATACACGGCGCTCTGCTGAGTCCCCGGGCGCGCTGTGGATGAACGCGCGCGAGTCCCGGAGACAGGGGACTGGAGCCGGTCAGTCGGCTGGGTCACTGGCCATCGAGGCGGCTGGATTAAACCCCGAGACAGGGGCAAAGAGACTTTCACCCCCCCCGCGACACCCTAGGTCGGGGCGAGGGACTACTCTGATAGGATCTCCGTGAGCTGGCGGTAGCAAGAACGGAGCGGAAAAGACAGACGGGAAGAACGACGCCCCGTGGGGTGAGTGACGGACGTCCCCGCAGATCGGCGATCCGACCGACGGAGTCCCGCCATCCCAGGACCTGGCGGAGATGTGGAGAGAGACGCCTACCCACCTGCGGATGGGTAAGCCAAAAGCCCTATCTCTTACCTGGTCACAACAGACGGCGAAGCGCTGGACGGGCCGCGCCAGGCCCAACGCGCACGTGGAGGGACGGCATCACTTCCTGCGACGGCGGAGCAACCGGATGTCGTCGTGGAAGAAGAGATCCCGCATGGGGGTCCAACGCGAGATGGCGACGCTTCCGGTTCCGGGAGGACGTCACTTCCGGTGGCGACGGCGGAACCCAAAGGGGGAAGCGAGACGCTTCGGCGATTGGGGGAAGGCCCCGACCGCTCGTATTGCCCAGAAAATGGAGAGACGGTTGTCAGGACTGAGGAGGGTGAGACATCATCCTTGGACCAGTCTACTACGGACAGCCAGGCGGGTCGTAACCCCTGGGGTCCCGCCCCATGCCCCTATAACCCCACCCCATGCCCTAGCTAATCCCCTACCCCATCACACGGTCACCGGGTTTCACCGCCCAGCTTGGAACTTGTGGACATACCTTTGGGGGGGGAGGAAAAACGACGGGGAGAGGGCACTCAGTGGAGTCTACGGAGGGTGGCTCACGGGGAGGAGGAGAGTGAGGGTGGCGGATCCAGCACCCCAACCTGCAGTAAAGGCTCCGGGTCATCAAGGTGGTCCAACCGCGATCCACCAGGTCGTCAGGGGTGTTTTCGTTTGATGATGACAGGGAACCAGGGCTTAATCCCTTTAAGGAGACCCGGTGGTGGGCTCCACTATTGAGGGGTACTCCGCATGGATGGACCGTACTCGGTTCCTCATCCGGCGGAGGACGTGGTAGATTTCTGGTGGAGAGAGGGAGAGTTTACACCCGAGCAGAGGGACAGGGAATTACAGGAGAGGTGGTTCCAGCTGGAGCGTAGAGACATAGCGCCATGGGTCCCGACAACCCTGTCAGATCCAGTTGATCCTGATGAGCCCCTATCATGGGTGTTACCTGGGAGGGCAGGTAATGCTGATCTGACCAGGGTCAGTAGGGCGGAGAGGGCTATAATAGTCAAATATAAAAAATCCCATGGGTTGGAGTATCCCTATGTTCCGGAGCCCCTGATGATGAAATTGAGGACAATAGGGAATCGTGGCTCCAAGAAACTATAGAGCTGTACTTAACCAATAGGGGGAGCGACATAGTAGGTAAAAAAGCAGAAAAAAGAATAGACACCCTGATGCGAGTGTGGAGCATAGGGAGAAATGTGCACAAACATAGAGTGACCTATGTGCAGAGAGAGGATCACCTAGGCATTATTATGTTACGGTCCTGGATATGGGTAACCGGGAAGTGAGGAAACCTGACCCAGATCACTATTTTTAGGGGGTACTGACGCATCCTGCGGGCTGTGGCTGCTGGTCGGGCGGCTTGGCGGATGACTGTATTCATATGTACTGAAGTCATGTTTACAATATGCTGAAAATTGTATGGATGTTAACCTAATTATGTTTTCTGTTACAGTGCTTCCTGGAAAGAGGTATGCAAATTTAGGTCCCAGCGAGGACGATGGGATTCACCAGGGGGAGAATGTAGCGGTCATGTAAAATGCCTACAGTCATCTTCCTGCTGGCAGTAAGGCCTGGTAAGTGTGGGCATGCCAGCAGTAATCATGGAGGTTTCCCCTCACACCCTGGTGGGGTGCTCTGTGTATGGCTGGGACTGGTCACTGCTCTGACTCCATGGTTAGTGATGTCAGAGATGTGTCAGCCTCAAAGCTTACATAAGGCACAGCACTGTGTTCTAAGTAGTTGATGAGTTGCTGCAAAGTTGTTGTTCTGCTGAGAGAGAGTTCCAGCTCTTGTCAGAGCTGAGGAGGAGTTCGTCAGTTATGTATAGTAACTCCTGGGAGGCTGTGTCCAGGGACCTGGCACAGGACAGTGATTCCTGCGGAATAGTGAATCCTGATCTGGTGACAAACCTAACTAAAGGGAGCACTGGCGAGATGAACGGCTGAAGATACTCCTTGTGGAGGGCAGTTGCCCTGCCGTGTCAATAAGATGAGTTCAGCCAGAAACCCTCTCGTGTATCTATCTGGAATGAGTGTACAGAGAGGAGCACCACGGAGGAGTTCCTCGCCAGGATCATCCCCATGCGGACGCAGGGACCCTGGTGAGGTGGAGGCGCTGCACTGTAACTAGGTGAGACTCAGCACACTACCTCAGCTGCCTGTCTGACGGGTTCTCCCCCACACACCATCATGCGGGAGACTCAGGAGTCCTGTAGCCAGCAGGTCACCATATGACATATCCACCACTGTAATGGGGTCCGGTTAGACCACAGGGGCCAATGTGAGATTGGGTGGGTCAGGCCGGGCCAGAAATACCGTTACAGTTATATAGTTACATAGTAGATGAGGTTGAAAAAAGACATGCGTCCATCCAGTTCAACCTACGCTAAATTTAGATGACAGATAATTTACCCTATAATTATATTTACAGTATATTGATCCAGAGGAAGGTAAACAAAAAACCCCAGTGAAATATCATCTAATGATCTCTCATAAGGAGAAAAAGAAATGTCTAGCTGACTCCGAAGATTGGCAATCAGATTTCTCCTTTGATCAACATCCTTCCCATGTTTACTTATTTGTTATATCCCTGTATACCTTTCCTTTCTAAAAAAAATGTCCCCCCTTTTCTTGAACAAATCTATTGTATCTGCCATCACAGTCTCCATGGGTAATGAATCCCCCATTCTAACTACCCTTACTGTAAAGAACCCTTTAGACTTGGCTCAATGCATAAAGAATGGAAAAAAGTTACTTACTCACTTTCAATATTCCTCTTATAATATTTATGTCAAGTAACTTCCCCTTCGCTGCAATGCGCTGCAGATCCCACTACCAAAAGGGCGTTAAAAAACACATCTGTTGCACTCTGTAAAGTCTCAGGGGGCTGTTAGATCTCTGGAATGCAATCATTTCCTCTGTAAACTTCTCAAGATTCCTAAATCCTTTTTCCGGGACAAAATATATAAAGAAATGCAATACTAACATGACATTGCCGTCATTTGGAAACTATCTGCTTGATACTCTCCTCGCCAGATATATACAATATTAATTTGAAGCCAATAGGAATTTCTTTCATTGTCATACCTTTGATGGCTCCAATGTGTGAATGAGGAAGTGCTGTAAAAAGTAAGGATTTTGATTTATTGAACATAGCTATTCTACCTGGAGGGATATGGGTCTATATTAAAGAGAGGGACTGGCCCCATCTTGGAGGGGAACCACAATACTCATTGAGCAGTTCAGATGCTGTATGTGGTTCTTCTCGAAATGGGGAGCGCAGGATCATAGCAGATGGAAAAAAGAGAAAAGTACATAGTGCAATATTGCAATGTGCTAGAGAGATAGATAATTAGACCTCAAGATGCTACAACTAACATGGCCCCAAATATAAACGGGCAGTGGTATATACCCAAGACGCAATCAGGAGCATCAGGAGCCGTGTTGAAGCCGAAGCGAAACGCGTAGGGCCAGTGATTGTTACTGCAGCACAGAGAGAGGCGCCTCCAGCCGCCGGACGTCTTGCAGCGAGATTCAGCCTACGCGATCTGAGGAACGAGGCCGGTGACAGCCGGTATCAGGACTGGACGCAGAGGCAGTGATTCCAATCTTAGAGACGCGGCGTCGATCAGGGCGGCCGCACTTCACCTCTTATGCCGATTTTAACCTGTTGTATACGTGAGTGATCACGTTATTATATTCTTGGTTTTGCTACATAAAACTTACCCTATACTCCTTTGTGTGCTACCTATATCCCGGGAGGGACGGGGAGAACTTGTGACAGTTATTGGAAGGGATCTCACACCAGACAACACATCTGATTGTGTCTTGGATACATACCACTGCCGCTTATATTTGTGGCCATGTGAGTTGTAGACGGTTCTACTGGGTTCTGAGCAGCGTATTTTTTCTTGTTTTTTTATTCACCTATTAGCACAATATTGTCTTTCACCATAAGTTTTGATTATTCACTATTTTGTTGGGTTTCACCAAAAGCGCCGGGTGTTTTTTAATTTTTTTTTGCAGATGCTTCATGTGCAAGTATTTAAACTAACTAAGGGGTGCAGGGCAGTGAAATGAGTCCGGATAAGTCCAAGCCCCCTTCCCCTCTTCCAGAGGTAGCGATTGGGTGGGATATTACAGCAGGAAACCTATCCAGGGGAACAGAAGACGGCTTAAATAGGAAAACGATCAGCACTGGCAGAAATGGGGTGTACAGGGAGAACAGGAAAGATTAAGGAAAGCAGTAACAAAGACTCTCGGCAATATGCACAAACGCTCGTAGTTTGGGAAAATAAAATCCCAGAACTGATTGCAATAACGACGACTTTGATGTTGTGGCTATTACTGATCGCATGGCACAATGCATCGATGTACCGGACTGGGAGATAGTTATAACAGTTTACACTATATTTAGAAAGGACAGGGTAGGAAGGAAGGGAGAGGAGTTGCCTTTTATGTGAAGAACAACACAAAGGCAACTTCAGTACAAGGAAATGGAGAAATAACCGAGCCGCTTTGGATAACCCTGTAAACTGGTGAGAAGGTTGTCATTCGAACTTGGGTGGTCTACAGACCTCCAGGGTAAGAGGTGGAATTGGATAGGGTTCTGTATTAATAGAGGACATCACTAAGTTGGCAATTGAAGGAGAGGTAATCATTATGGGAGACTTCAATCTGCCAGATGAGGACAGGCATGTGTCTTTCGCAGGTGCAGCCAGAGAGTAGGGACATCCCGGGTTCGTTGCAAGAAGCACCTCTCAAGTAATTGGTGAGTAGTGAGCCAACTGGCAATAAAGTTATCCTGCACTTAATACTTCCCAACTGGGACAGACTATCAGATGTACTTGTGGGTGAGAACTCTATAAGTTTAGGCAGAAAGAGGCTTATCAAATAAGCATACTGTATGTGGAAAGGCCCAAGCAGAAGAGACAATATCCCAGTTAGTAAAGAAGGGGGAGAACACCTTTTTTTAGGTATGTACTTAAGTGAAAGGAAAAAAACAAAAGGAGGAACAGCTGCGTCCACGCTGCCGCTGACCGCGCTTGGTGCTTAGCGCGGTCAGCACAATCAATTTTAATCTGTCTGGGCACGCTAACGCGGCACGCGCATGACCACTTGCGGGCGCTAGGCACTTGCGAGACAGATAAAATTGTGTTTGAGTCGTGCTGAAGGGTTACATGACCTCCTCAGCCAATCAGCGCCAGTCACTGCTGAGCCACGCCTCCGGTCACGGCTCCCCCACTCGTGCTTACCAAAAAAGATGCCGGACAGCCGAACGCCCATGCTCGGAGAGTTGGTGACGTCACCACTCTCAAGCATGAGCGCAGTCAGCGGCACAAGGGACGCAGCCTAAGACTAAGATAGAAAGGCATAGTCCTGTTGAGGGCAAATAAGGTATATCAGACCACCGTAATAATTATCAGCTGAAGATGGAGAGGACCACAGTGCCCAACTCAAGTTCTCAAGGGCCACCATCAAGGGTCAGATATTAAGGATATCCATGGTTCAGCACAGGTGGCTCAAGAATATCCTCAAAACCTGACCTGTTGGTGGCCCTTGAGAACTGGAGTTGGCCACTCCTGCACTAGGTCGTTACAGAAAGTCTGTGCTTAGTCATTTTAGACCACAACTTCTATTGAAATGGGTTTACCTCATTATTCCCAAATTCTATTGGCTCAGAGGAAGTAACATGAACCTGTAACAAGTAATACCATTGTCTGGCACAGGAAAAGGTAGATCGTAAAATGATGTCTGCGTGTTCCACTTCCAACCCCCGTGAAACCAAACAATAGGCTGGAAAACGGGAAATATATCAGACTCATCAATGCCCACGGAGGCTGCTTTATAAGCTGCAAGCCTTGGACTTTTTTCAAAGAGTTTAGGTTTAGTTTTCTTTTGGCAAAGAAGAGAGAAAACAACGGAGCACTAATCCACACCTGGTAATGCCAGAAGAAGTTCAAGGATGCGTTCCCATAAATAAAAGCTTACTTTAATGGATCATATAGCAGAAAAAAACACACCAACGCGTTTCAGACTATCTCTAGTCCTTTATCAAGTTTTCTTTTGGAATGTAATAACAGTGAGAGTTGTCAGTCCAGCTGGGGAGACCCACTGACACTTTAGTGCTCGTTCAGGCATAGAGGGGCATTTGTTTAGTCACTGGCTTCTCCGTCATTAAACTCAGCTTTGTGGGTTGTTTATTAAAGCCTACTGGTCTCATTTATCAGAGGTTACCCACTGGGAAACTGGAGCAAATAAACGGCACAACATTCATCAAGCAAAAAAAGTATATTACTTTCCATGAGATTCATGTTCTGCCAACTTTTGCCCCAGAGTTGGTGAAATGCAAAAAAAAAAAAAAACCTAATCTTTTTGGGGGGTGAGTTATTAAAGTGTCCCTGCTGCACAAATGTGCCAAGAACCCCCCTTCCTGCCCCATAATTATCAAAGAAAAGGAATCCCGTTGCAGCAACAGGAGTTTTACTTTTGGTAATAGGGTGGAATCACTTTGCCCCGGTTTTGTCAGGACACTTTAGTAAAAAGAAAACCCCTATAATTTTCCAATTCAGTGTCCAGTCGGGCAGTAAATCTGATGTAACCCCCCCGCCCCCAAAAAAACAACAACTTCGCCAACACTGATAAATGACCGATATCCATTGTCTGTCTCTCACATCCTGAGCTTTGCAGAACTCTGCACCAACGGGTTCTTTATTGTTCCCAGTACATAACAATCCCACGTGTGAGCACATTCACATGTCTCAGACAGGTCTGCCACCCTGCCCTTCCCCATTATCTCTTAGCATACAGTGCTCCCACTGCAGCAAGGCATTCTGGGTAATGACATGCAAATGAGCACAGTGTCAATTTTTGCATTTTATCCATTTTAACATGGATCCCTATAAGTTTATACCTGCCACATTACACAGATTTTCAGCACAGCCTGCGGTACGGAAGTGCAGAGCAAGCAACCCTACTCACAGACATCTATTTCAACCTTGTAGGTCTCATCAGTGTTGATACAGGCTTTGCAATGTGAGGCTGGAAGAGGTTTCCACCACACATTATAGACGTGCTGGTGTTTGCAAAAGATGACAAAGTGTGGGTTTCATGCAGGTGTGGAGATGCCTCCCCTGTGTAACAACTAACACTGAAGTGCCACACACTGCTATGACAAATTAAATGGGTTATTTAAGCCAGGGGTGCTCAACTCCAGTACTCAGCACCCCCCAACAGGTCAGGTTTTCAGGATATCTCTGCTTCAGCACAGGTGGATCGATCAGTCCCTGCTTCACAGCACTGGTGGCTCAATCAGTCCCTGCTTCAGCACAGGTGGCTCAATCAGAGGTTCAGTCTTTGACTGAGCCTCTGATTAAGTCATCTGTGCATAAGCTGGGATATCCTGAAAACCTGACCTGTTTGGGGGGGTTGGAGTACTAGAGTTGAGCACATTCAACCACTGTTAACCCCCTCAATGCTGGGAGGGCAAGGTGGGAATGGTTTTGCCCTTTCGGCACTAAGGAAGTATCACTTATTTGCTTCCTGTATAACAATAACTACATTTCTATAAGAAGAGTTTTGTGCTGATCATTTCCACTGCCAAGTATTGTGTATCCGGTGAGATATAATCCCTATTAACCCTTCTTGCAGAAAAGGGGCTTAACAACCCAGCCAAGAGGATCTGTTGAGTAAATAGACTGCACCTGGCCCCCAAAATATTCTTTGCAATATCTGTGAGGGGAGCAGATTAATCACGTGTGGTCCCGAGAGGCGGAATATATCCAGTCTAACAACATACACTGAAACCAGGAGGTGTTTGGTTGTTCCTTTCTTAATAAGTCATTTGGAAGGCCGCTTCCCCCAACTCATCTAGTACTATTAGCAGACATGCCCCCCCCCCCAGTCTCAGTGTGTCCCCGGCTCTTTCTCCGCACTAATGGAACAGAACTGCAGGCATTAGCGGCAGTGCAACTCTAATAAAACCAACCAACGCCATGGGAGGATTTTACACCACAAAACGGTGGTGCCGCCCCCTTTGATTTTTGGTTTGTGTTTCTTTTTTCCTTTTTGTGTAGTTGCCTTTTTGGCAGTGTGTGGCACCTTTTTTGCACTTTATTGTGATATTTGCAGTGTGTAGATCAGTGTGTTTGTCTTCGTTGTCCCCCTTCCTCCTGAGTTTACCCCTCTCAGGGGGAGTATGTGTTTGGGTAGCTGCATCCTGTCAGTGCCCTGTGCAATATGCTCTGTTTGTAAGATTTGTTTGTTCTCTTTACATTAAATTGCTTTGTGTTTGACCTCTGTTAGTGTCACAGCTGTTTGTGAGAGCTGCAGGTGCTCTCTTATTTTTGTATTTGTCTGGTTTAGGGAGACGCTTACACCTGCGTGCACCACTCCTTTTGCTTATATACAGTATGTTGTAGTAATGCTGATAAACTCTAGATTCTGCTTTTATAATAAAACCGACCGAATCCGTTAGCGGATTTTACACCACAAAACAGATTTTGGGTGGAAAATGCGAGAAAATTCTGGAAACGGATTTGGGCTTATCCCTAGTCAGTAAGAGGACTTCAGAAGTAGTTAGAAGGCACAGATATAACACTGAGATACATTGAATGTATTGTACGGAATAGTTCCCACTTTTTATCAGCGTCAACAAACCTGCAGCACCTGACTTATGATCTACATCAAATGTGAGAAACATGATGAACAAGCTCCTAATATTTCAATCACACTGAATCAGAAAAACCTGCAGTATCTTCCAAAAAGCAAACGTAATTTCCTATACCTTAGGTCAGAGATACAGGGAGTCGCCAAGCACCGGGAGCCAATATTAAATCTTCAACCGCATTTGGTTACATCGAAAGTCTTTACTTCTCTCGGTCTCCCCCCCCCTACCGATTATCCACATATTCAACGTATCGAAGAGTCGGAATCACAATTACGACCATGTGTTAACATCCATTTACTGCTGTACCATGCATTGCTAATGGTGGGGTACACCACTTTTCTCCATATTGTATAGTGGCCTGAGGACTTTACCGTGACGATGTCTTCTTGAGCACTAGGAAGACGTCTTCCAGCATATGAAACAGACCGGGGGGTCTCAACTCCAGTCCTCAAGCCCCCCCAACAGGTCAGATTTTCAGGATATCCCTGCTTCAGCACAGGTGGCTCAATCAGAGGCTCAGTCAAAAACTGAGCCACTGATTGAGCCACCTGTGCTGAAGCAGGGAATGATTGAGTCACCTGTGCTGAAGCAGGGACTGGTTGAGCCACCTGTGTTGAAGCAGAGATATACTGAAGAGCTGACCTGTTGGGGGGGTCGGGGTGGTGACTGGATTTGAGCACCCCTGGAATTCAAGACCCAAGATGTATAATTTGTCATGGTATACGCCTCCACCGTTTCTATTCTGTCAGCCGGCCCTCCAGCTGCGATTCCTGTTGTGGTTACCAGTAACCAGTTGCCATAAAACTTTGGCATAATTGGCCTTGGAGTTTTTCCGCCACACCACTGCAGACAGGAAGAAACCTCCCAAGCATGAGCTGTAAACTTGAGCAGACTCACCATTGTTTCCACTGTCTTGCTAGCAAACTAGGGGGAAGGCATTTTTTAAGGGGAAACACAATCTCTACATAGTTCAAGAGTGAGCTGGCATTTGGAACATTGTGAGGAGAAGTTCAATGTGCTCTAGAACGACACTGGGATTGCAGCGTGTGAAGTGACTGGTGGGTGAATGAGGTGATGAATGAGGAAAAGATGAGACCAATAGATAGTTGGGTGGTGAGCTGCTCTCAAATCACGGATTTCTTTTTCCGTTTGTAGGGGATCATTCTTAGGCTAAGGTCCCAGTCACCGCGTGCACACACGTGCCGGGGGGTGGGGGGGGGACGGCAGGTGGGGCGTGCGCCAGTTTCAGCCGCGACCCGGGGTTGCGCGTCAGGAGAAAAGCAGGAGATCGCGCCGGGAGGGGTGTGGCAGGGGTGCGGCCATGATGTCACGCGGCTGGTTCGCCCTCATTGGCTGAGCCGCCGGCGCCGTGACGTGGCCAACCCCGCCAAAAAAGACAACAATCTTGTCTTTTGGCAAAGGCGGCCGCGCATCCCGCATTGTGCGCCCGTGCACACTCGCCGACTGGGGCCTGCCCCATAGAAGGCTGTACTTTGTGTGCAGCGCGCACGCCGTAACGTGCGCAGCCGCGTCCTCCGGGGACAAAGCGTTAAAGGATGCCGGGTGCACAGTGACTCCCAAGCTCATAAAATAGAAGGAACTAACCGCGACATAGTATAACTCGCTGACCGGTTTTAATACGGAGTTATACTAGGACGCGGTTTCCCCGAGCGCATCCATGTCTTTTAAAGAGGAAATCCAAGCGGCACTTAAAAATATATATATATTTTTTTGCTTTAATACATGCAGCCTTTGATTCATTTTCTTGAAAATGCCGATCGATTCACTCTTCCGTGATTAATCAGCAAAGATCCTGCTTCTCAGGGCACACTAAATGGCCGCCTTTCAGTTTCAATCAATCCTCCAGCCAGTGTAACTCAGCAGCTACAATGTATCCTTATATTACTAAGGCTTCGTCGCCGTGGCTGCGCGCGCAACGACGTGCGTGCCGCACACAAGGCACAGCCCTCTACGGGGCAGGCCCCAGTCGGCGTGTGTGCGTGCGCGCACAAGGCGCGACGCGTGACCGCTTTTGCCAAAAGACAAGATTGTTGTCTCTGGCCGCAGTGGCCGAGCATTGGGCACGTCACGGTGTACGTTCAGCCAATGAGGGCAAACCAGCAACGTGACGTCATGGCAGCGCCCCCGCCGTGCCCCGTCACGCCTCCCCATCGCGAGTTGCCTGGTGTCCACCAGGTGGCGCGGATGCCGGCAACGAGCACCGCCAGGCACCCCGGCGTGCGCACACTTGGGCCTTAGCCGAAGATAACATCTATTGTTACAGTTTGAAGCTCAAACTGCTGGGAACATTAGCAACAAATTATCATAAACAGGAAAGTGTCACACAAATCTTGCACTGCTGGGGATGTGTGCTAAAACCTGCTAGGGACATCAAAGGATGCTCCGTACATTAAAACTCATTAAAAATGGCATTAACAGCTGAATTTAAAAACAAAAAATGTAGTAAGAATGATCTAATACTACTGATTTACAGGCAGTCCTGGTTTTACAACGAATGGCTTATCCAACGCTATGCAATGCATACCTATGTTCATTTTTACAACGCCAAAATGGCTTATCCAACGCTCTTACAACGCTTTGCAACGTTGTGTATGTGTATATATATATACACATTCACATAAACAACGTTGCAAAGCGTCGTAAGAGCGTATATATATAATATTATACTATATAATATTATATTATACTATATAATATATTATTTATTATGTTATATTATATATATATAATACAGTATATACACTATATAATTTATGTGTGTGCTGCATAACTTATTGCCGGCATAAAATATTTGGTGTATTTTAGTGTTAAAAATGCCTTCAGGAACGGAACCTTTCATTTTAACAGTGTTCCTATGGGAAAACGCGTTTCGCTTTACAACGTTTCGCTTTACAACGCCATTTTGAGTAACGCATTGTGTCGGATAACCGAGGACTGCCTGTATTTAAAAAACCAAACACATGTAGGATATTGCATAGATTGCTCCTTTAAGAATGATCATTTTATAGCATTGCAGGATTACAGCATCAAGAGTGAATCTGCCCACTTTAGTGTATATCAAATGCCTACAGGATCTCCATTCTTTACCCCCTGCCATGCAGGATCGATCGGCAATGTGTGCCAAATATCTCACACGTCCAGTCATGCACCGAGGCTCGCGGTGAGTAAAACAGCGAAGAAATGGATTTCTGCTGAAGAGAGAAGGTTTATTTTTAGAAGGGCGTAACTGTTGTGCTTTTCATTGAATCCCACATCATGTCTGTTTATGGTTTGGATAATCCAAGAAGGGAATAGTTTTGTGGTCCAGGATTTTTCTTATTACCAGCTGTCGTTCGTCTTGGCATGGGGAAAATAAGTAGGATGTAAAGATACAGTCACATATGCAATACAGGGAAAGGCGGGGATCACTGCTCAAGTGAACATCCATTTAAGTTGGTAGCAGTGAGGGCCTTGTTACTGCACCACCCTGCTTCTCACTATACTGATTATAGGGACCATACGTTCCTCAATTTAATTGTTGCTGGTTTTGTCCGGTTGAGGCTGTGGATTTCAAAACGGTCCATTTTTTTTATTTTCCCAGGTGCTGAAACGCCCATGACAAAAGCTACAATCCCGTACCCTCCTAATGCAGATGCTGGATACAGAAGAAGAGAACGCAAATGGATCCCATCTAGGTGCTGAAGCAGAGGTTCAAAGAGTGAAGCCACTGACTGAAAACCCTGCCATCCTTGATATAACATATGGGATTTTGATTTTCCAGTGATGGTTTCGCTCAGTGCCAGTACAGTTGCCAGTATTTCCCATACACTCCTCAGCCACGGCACCATGCCGTAGGGTAGGAATGAGGAAGCCTTTTGGGTGTAATATGGTTGCCCTTTGTTTTGAACTGACGCAGGATACCAAGTGATGCAATAAGATACAGCAAAATAGATATAGCGTGCTGAGCGGAGAGGAAAAGAAATCCCGATTTCAGGCCTGTGTTTGCTGTTTAAACTTGTATCTAATGAATTGAGCATTGTCCAGTCTAATTAGTGTCATCTGAATCCAATTTCTCTCAGCTAACACGATCTATCCATTTACTATAAACGGGAACAAACAACCCCATTGAGACCAGCTGTGTGGTTGAACCGATCCCCACCCTATGTAACACCTCCCCCCCCTTCTCCCCCGAAACCATAATGGAATCAGCTGTCAGACTGGGCCGTGTTCCAACCTGAGATACGTATGCGCCGTCACACACTGAGCAGCCACCTCACCTTCTTGTTTCAACAGTCTTCCTCATTCCCTCAAGAGTGTAAGCTCTGAGGATCAGGGTCTTCATTACCTCTTTGTATCTGCGTGTGCATGTCCGTCCTCACCTGTATATAACGGTTTATGTAATGATCGCTTCTCTGTACCCCCCATTGTACCGCCCTGAGGACTATGTTGGCACTTTGCAAATAAATGATGATAATAATAAAAATGCATATTTTATATCCACTGCCAGCAAAACTCAGCTAGGGAGTTTTAATATTATTGTCTCCTTTACTGTCAGACCCCTGAACATTATTCTAGAGTCTGGGGGCTCAACTCCAGTCCTCAAGCCCACCCCCAACAGGTCAGGTTTTCAGGAAATCCCTGCTTCAGCACAGCTGGCTCAATTAGTCCCTGCTTCAGCACAGGTGGCTCAATCAAAGGCTCAGTCGAAGAAGCAGGGGCTGATTGAGTCACCTGTGCTGACGCAGGGACTGATTGAGCCAGCTGTGCTGAAGCAGGGATATCCTGAAAACCTGACCTGTTGTGGGGGGGGGGGGGGGGGGTTTGAGGACTGGAGTTGAGCAATTATAGAGTAATGACAATTATTTAGGGACGTCTCAGGTGTTATTTACTGTAGTTTTCTTATCTAGTGTGAGCATTTAATGTTTTCTTTCGGTTCTTTCAATGGTTACAGACGATGTGAGATCAGAAACACGAATGTCTTACTCTTTCCTTAATTTCTATACTTACCACTATGAAGAGCCTCCCTCCCGACCATGAAAATGAACATTCAGCTATATAGAGAAGTGCTGAGTAACCCTACACTCTTCAACTACCCAAATCTCCCCAGCGGAGAGACCTCCTGTTGGTAATTATCTTAGGAGAGAATGCAGCAGCAAGAGAGGGCACCGTGCAAAAGGAAGCTGGCAAACAGGACAGGGAGAGTATCTTAAACAAGTACCAAAACAGCCTGAGAATTACTCAGAACATTCACAAAAGATAAAAATAATGGGTATTCTGTTTGTTATTCTCCTCAAATTAAACGCATTCAATCATTAGCATGCAACAATGACCATTTCCTATGGAAGGTACGGCAACCATTTTGTTTTATCCCCTAAATCTAAAAATGACAAGCAGACCTCTCTCAAAACAGCGACCTCTCAGACAAAGACAGTCATCACTGTACAGATCCTAAAAATACTTATCGCAAGGAAACCGTAAAAATAAAATGAGGTTTATACCTTTACCGACGGAGCGTGGAGAACCAGGGACGGCATTGTCGCAGTCTGATAGCAAATAGCGGAGAATTAGGGATTGTTAGGGGTAATGTCGCTCACCTACCTCACCTTGAGACCTGTTATTTCAGGGCAGGGACTCTATGCACAGAGCTGTGTACATGACCAGTACTATATACTAAACAAATATTATTATGTATAGAGTATTAAATACACAATCAGGGCAGGCACCTTTAGCCCCATTAACTCTGTGTCTGGCCCTGCAGTGACACAGATGTTCAAGGGTCACGTGATCACTAATGTAGCGAGCACATGTCCCTCATCCGCTCGCTCACGTCATGTACGGGACGTTTTCCCCTTCTGTTCTGATCGCGGCTGCGGCTCTGTGAGAGACAGGGTCACGATTTCGCCAAGAACGGTTGTGTTCAACTCCTGTCCTCAAGTCACCCTCAACAGGCCAGGTTTTAAGGATAGCCCTGCTTCAGCACAGTGGGCTCAACTAGTCCCTGCTTCAGCAAAGGTGGCTCAATCAGTCCCTGCATCAGCACAGGTGGCTCAGTCTTCGACATGAGCACCCAACAGGTCAGATTTTCAGGCTATCCCTGCTTCAGCACAGGTGGGTCAATCAGTGGCTCAGTCTCCGACTGAGCCAATGTGATTGACCCACCTGTGCTGAAGCAGGGATAGCCTGAAAATCTGACCTGTTGGGTGCTCATGAGGACTGGAGTTGAGCACCCCTGCCCTAGAAATAAGCAGGTATAACAGCAAGGGAACACCGTGAGGGCCCCCGCTAGCCCTTATGACATTCCCTAAAAGGGTTACAAATACGGAGCTCCAGGAGGCGGCAACCTGGAAGTGTGCAGATGTTCTCTGTGTCACTCACTTCCCTGGCAGCACGCTTTCTGATGTCCACACACACACACACAGTTATTATAGCGATGTTTCCCCCCCTCCCTCTCCCCCCCCCCAAAATAATACAAAATCAACATGTTTACGTAATTACACAATAAAGTGATCACGATAAAATTGGGGCTTTTTTGAGGGGGGGGGGGGGGCTAAGTGGAACGACAACTTGTGGTAATATAAACACAGCCAGCATCAGGGGAACGGTCAGGTTTGAATTGAATCCCGACTGCACCAGAGGCGATAAGTTTCCGGCGTTTAACCCCTTCAAGGACAGGGGTGTCACCTGCTCATTGGAAAGCGCTGCGGGTTTTGGCCGCCGCAGTGCAGAACGGGTTAATTCAATGCGACATTTTACTGCCCCCCCGCTGCGGAGAGCCGGCGTTTTTTTTTTTTTAGTTTTAAAATCGGGGGGGAGATGGAAGCGTTTGAAATATTAGGTGTCCGGGAGTTTAAAATGAAGCGCTCGCGTTGTGTAAAGGTTACCATGGTAACCGCAGAAACTAGCGACGAAGAAAATCACATTTCTAACACTAGAAAAACATTTTTTTTTTAAAAAAAGGAAGAGACGGGCTCGCTCGGGGGGGGGGGCAAGATGCTAACACTATATGAGTTAATAAACACATACTATATAGGATTCGGCCGATTTAACCACTGGCGACGCTTAGCAAATGACAGACCTACATACTCAGAAATGTTCAGCCATGGACGTCTTCCCGGTGCCGCGTCCCCCCGCTCAGACGCTCAAACTGCAGAATTAACCCCGTACATGGATATATCCGTCCCCGGGTGAATGCAGCCCGGGACGATTCCGTCGGCAGCTCCCAAAACGCTCTCGGTTATTCTCCTTCTGGGTTTCCTCCTAACTCCGGCCGCTCTGTAAAACTTTCCTTCTTTCTTTTTTTTTTTTCTTTTTCTTCAGAGAGTTTGGCTCCTGCCAGAGAAACGGTTTTGCTTATAGGGTCAGGGACTGGTAAGTGTGAGTCACAAAGTCGCAGACGGAGAAAGGCCCCCAGCTGAAGTGCTGATTCAGAGCTGCGCTAACTGAAGACATCGTCTCTTGCTGCAGATGAGGATTAGAGGCTGAGCGGAAAGGGAAAAACTGTGTTTTTGGATTTTTGGGTTTTTCCATGTAACCACAGTGGTCAAAAACTGCAACTTCTGCAAAAGTGTCTGGAGACAAAAAATAATATATATATTTAACTCTATACTAAGGCTTAACACCTTGGATGCTAGAAATGCCGGCAACACATTGTCTTGAACCAAAGATGACATCAGAAGAACAATTCGATTTGTCTTAATTCTTTAAGACGTGTGAAATGTTATATTTTTTTTGTAGTATTAGGTTAATAGTGACTGTTTTTTGTTGTTGTTTTTTCAATTCAACACTTAATGCCATGTTTAATGAGTTTTAAAGCATCCTTTGATTTCTATAGCAGGCTTTAGCCCACCTACCAAGCAGTGCAAGATCTTTGCAATACTTTCCTGTTTGTGATAACTTGTTGCCAACGTTCCCAGCAGTTTGAGCTGCAAACTGTAACAATAGGTTACGTTTTTAATATCAGGATATATTGTAGCTGCTGAGTTACACTGACTGAAGGATTGATTGAAACTGAAAGGCGGCCATTATGTTAGGCACGCAATGAGGATTTTGGCAGATTAATAACAGTTGCACCAAACGATTGCCAGCTTAGGTAAGAACGTAGAATAATACATTGTCACGTGCGTTATATATACAAATAAGAAAAGACGAAAACAAAAGGGGGGAAAGTGGTTTTGCTGCGTTAGTATTAAAAAAACCACATACAAATATAGGACAAAAGTTAACTAAGTCAAAGTTTATTAGGTTAAATGTAGCTAACTGAGACCCTTTTCTAAAACAAGAATATGTATTCTGAAATAATTTTTTTAATTTCTCTGGTAAACAAAAGTTTTTTTTACATTTTTTGTACAATCTTTATCCAGTGTCTTTTGGTAATGTTCTCAGTTCTCCAAAACTACAGGTCAATTGTCATTTTTGTTTGTTCATTATTTGTATAGCAATTATAAAGCCATCATTAGTAAATAGAGTTGGCAGGTGTCCAGTATTGAACCGGACTGTCCTGTATTTGGACACTGTCCAGTAAAAAATGAGAGGTAATACTGGACATGTGTGTGTATACCGGTATTACCTCTCTGGGCGTGTGTGTGTATACCGGTGTTACCTCTCTGGTCGTGTGTGTGTATACCGGTATTACCTCTCTGGGTGTGTGTGTGTGTATACCGGTATTACCTCTCTGGGCGTGTATGTGTACAGTATAGCGGTATTACCTCTCTGGGCGTGTATGTGTATGTGTATACCGGTATTACCTCTCTGGGTGTGTATTTGTATACCGGTGTTACCTCTCTGGTCGTGTGTGTGTATACCGGTATTACCTCTCTGGGCGTGTATGTGTATACCGGTAGTACCTCTCTGGGCGTGTATGTGTATACCGATATTACCTCTCTGGGTGTGTATGTGTATACCGGTATTACCTCTCTGGGCGTGTTTCTCGATGGGATCCCGTCAGTCCGCTCTCCCTCTCTTCTCGATGGGATCCCGTCAGGCCGCTCTCCCTCTCTTCTTGATGGATCCGGCAGCCCGATCTCCCTCTCTTCTCGATTGGTCGGGAAGCCCGATCGCCCTCTCTTCTCGATGGGATCCCGCAGCCCACTCCCTCTCTACTTGATGGGATCCTGGCAGCCTGCTATCCCTCTCTTCTCTATGGGATCCCGGCAGCCTGATCTCCCTCTCTTCCGATGGGATCATGCCAGCCCGCTCTCCCTCTCGTTTTGATGGGATCCCAACAGCCTGATCTCCCTCTCTTCTCCATTGGATCCTGGCAGCCGCTCTCTCTCTCTTCTCGATGGGATCCTGGAAGCCCGCTCTCCTTCTCTTTTAGATGGGATCCCGGCAGCCCACTCTCCCTCTCCCTGTTGGGTCCTGCAGCGAGCTCTCCCTCTCTTCTCAATTGGATCCTGGCAGCCCGTCTCTCCCTCTCTTCTCGATGGCAAATGACAGCCGACTCTCCCTCTCTTTTTGATGGCTCCTGGCAGGACGCTCTCCCTCTCTTCTTGATGTGTCCCAGCAGTATACTCTCTCTTTCTTCATGATGGATCCCAGCAGCCCGCTCTACCTCTTTTCGATGGGATCATGGCAGCCCAATTGCCCTCACTCCTTGATGGATCCCGGCCACTCTCTCTCCCTCTCTTCTCGATAGGATCCCGGCATCCCGATTTCACTCACTCCTCAATGGATCCTGGCAACCTGCTTTCCCAGTCTTCTCAATGGGATCTGGGCAGCCCGCTCTCCTCTCTTCCAATGGGATCTGGGCAGCCCGCTCTCCTCTCTTCCAATGGGATCGCAGCAGCCCGCTCTCCCTCTATTTTCAATAGGATCCCGGCAGCCAGCTCTCCCTCTCTTCTCGATGGGATACTGGCAGCCCGCCCTCCCTCTCTTCTTGAGGGATCCTGGCAACCTGCTCTCTCACTTCTCAATGTGATCTGGGCAGCTCTCTCTCCTCTCTTCTCGATGGGATCCTGGCATCCTGCTATCCCTCTCTTCTCAATGGGATCCTGGCAGTCCGCTCTCCCTCTCTTCCAATGGGATCGCGGCAGCCAGCTCTCGCTCTCTTCCAATGGGATCCCGGCAGCCTGGTCTCCCAGTCTTCTCAATGGGATCCGGGCAGCCCACTCTCATTCTCTTCCAATGGGATCCCGGCAGTCTGGTCTCCCAGTCTTCTCAATGGGATCCGGGCAGCCCGCTCTCCTCTCTTCTCGATGGGATCCCGGCATCCTGCTATCCCTTTCTTCTCAATGGGATCCTGGCAGTCTGCTCTCCCTCTCTTCCAATGGGATCATGGCAGCCCGCTCTCCCTCTATTTTCGATGGGAACCCGGCAGCCAGCTCTCCCTCTCTTGTCAATGGGATCCGGCATCCTGCTATCCCTCTCTTCTCCTAGCCTTCTAACCTTTCTATGGCTCGCGTCGCCCCAAAACCTTACAGAAATAAGATTAAGCATGAAGTGTGGGGGATACACAAAGCCCATGCATAGGCTGTGTAGTAGGGATGCAGCAATGAGCCATAAAGGACTAACATATAAAATGGCGTCGGTCCTGACATCTAACGGTGAAAATGAGAATGATATTAGAAACGGCAGATGTTGCAACTACAGTATTGTGACCAACAAATCAACACGTGAACATTTTCCAAATTTTGCGCTTAATATTCGACTAAAAAATGCTCAACTTTTTTGCATGGTGGGCCAAAGTTCTCCACAAAGGGCCAATGTTACCACCATTTCCAGTATATATAATATATAAGAGAAAAAATTAATCAAGTATATATAATTCAGAAACATATATCAATAATTAAACATACATTTACAGTTATTGCAACACATTTTGATTTGATTTCCTCGCATTATTTCAATCTACGTTAGTAGAACCCCCTCTGGTTTAATTGGGGATAAGTTACACAACAGAGAACAGAAAAATGGGGAAAGAGTATATAGTGGATTCTAAGAAAAACCCAACAACGTTTAGATTTTTCCCATGGTGCCTACAGCGATGCTTTTTTTGAAATATCAAATTCTTTCAAAAAATGTTCTCATTATTTGTGGTGCCCCTGCTTTGCTGATGCCCTGAGCACTGGCTTATTCTGCCTATTGGGTAATCCAGCTCTGCCATTCTCGCTCTCTTCTGTATGGGTTTCCCGGCAGCCCAATCTCTCTTCTCAATGGATCCCAGCTGGAGATGGGTGAATTTTCTACCTAAATCTGACGTGTATTGGCCTGTTCCTTTGACAGTTCCACAGATTAGTTTTAAAAAGGCAAAATCGTTTTTTTTTTTTTACTATCAGTAAAAATCCGACCGATGGATTGCAAAAAATCCAAGCAGCTACTTTGGGAAGAGGAGTTGTTGAAATTTAGTATGGTCTCCAGTTTTGAATATATATTCCCACAACCCCCCCCTCCAAATATATTAGGGAGAGATGTCTGTGCTGAAAAAGGAGCACACCTGAGGTACCCTGGGAGATATGCTAATGGTTACACAATGTATATTTAAATGAGTCACACCCCACACTTACTAAAAGAATTTCCATAAGAACTACAGGTATATTGAGTTGATGAGGCTAAAGCACATAGTGACTGGAATGGTGTGCTGGTGTCAGACCCAACAGAACTAATACCCACAACCACTGCTCCTCCTCCTGAAATGGGTACAAATCACCAACTACCATCTGTTAATAGCGATATATATTTAACATTGCATTGCTGTTGTGCTGTATTTATGTCTTTTTTTTGTATACTTAAAAAAAGAAAAGAAAACCTATTTATATAACAAATGAATCAGTAGAGTGGATATTACATGGTTGGATGCAATCACTTTTTTGCTTTGGTTGCTAAGTGGAACTGCAGCTGTAAAAACATAACGGGATGCGTTTGGGTTGGAGCACTTGAGGTTGCTACAAGCAATTCCACATGCTCAGCAAACTAGCAAGATATTGCCAAGTGCGTGTGCTTACACAGTACTTCAAATCCCTTCTTGGTGTTAGTGATATCTGCAAGACTTTACTGCACACAATAACATCCACAACATTAAGTGACTTCATATAATGATAACCTACGTTAACGTCACATTAAGCCTTACTGCATATCTTCGGAGGCCAATAGCCTCCCAGGAACCGCATTGTGTTCACTATAATGCTCGCTAGTGATAATGAAATATCAAAAGAGACGTTCCTCGCTATCAGTGCATATCCACAAGTGTGTTAAGGTTAATGCAGGGACTTAACACTACATTAGTTAGAGCAGGGGTGGGCAACTCCAGCACTCAAGGGCCACCAACAGGTCAGGTTTTCAGGATATCCCTGCTTCAGCACAGGTGGCTCAATCAGTGAATGCTTCAGCACAGGTGTCTCAATCAGTGGCTCAGGCATACGGTCCTGAAAACCTGACCTGTTAGCATATGTTACATATCCATAGCTTGAAATGGGGCTTTTCCAGGGTCTGGGTGGGTGTTACACCAGTATACAGTAGGTATGATTTATCTAACGTAGTGCTCTTCCCAGCATTATTTAATCCGTTTTTTAAAAACTGTAGTTAAATGCCTATTTCGGGGTCTGGATCGGAGTAACGCTAAAACACACTTAACATCACGTTATTGGAGGATAATGCAATGTTAAGCTGCAATGACGTGGTGTTAAGCCTATACGAATGAGGTACACAACGGCGGTGGTTTTTGCATATAATTAACTTTGAGGAAATGTGATAACCTCAGAGGAAATAATGGCAATTCCTGGTTTAGGTAATGTGACGTTATGAGAACTGAGTGAACGGAGCTTTGTTGATCTGGCCCAGAATGCACTGCAGGTCCCTGTGCTGAGCTGCCTTGTTTGAATCTGTGTTGAAGTCTCTGGCTGTTTCTGCACTTATTAATTCTCCATGGTCTTTATCCCCAAGGCTGACAGCCAGATAACTAATTATAGATGGCTAAATAAAGCATACAAAAACAGGAAGCCATGAATCTTCACATCTTTCTGTGTACCGCCTCCTCCCCCCAACACACACACATACGATCTGCACTTTCCCACAAGGTGTGTTTGCCAGGAACAGCGATCTTCTTATCAGAAAATACATCTGAGAGTAGGGTGTCCCTACTTGAGAAGGCGGCTGCCCAGTGTAACAATAGTTTAACAAAAAAATAAATAAATAATTAAAAATAAATAAATATATATATATTTTTTTGATGTACATTACCTATTCGTTTTTGATTATATATATATATTTGATTATATATATTTGATTTTATATATATATATATATATATATATACATACACACACTCTGGGTTTTGTATCTATATTCAACAATATTGTGTTCTATTGCACTGAAGGACAGTACAGGTGGTCCTTGGTATCCGACGTCCCTCTTTCCCTTGGATGCCTTATCCGGCGCCGCATAATGCAGTCGCATTATGGATGCATTATCCAATGTTGGACCCACTTATCCGACGGTCACCGCCGCCGATTACCATGGACCCGCAATCCGACGGTCCGCTATCCGACGGCGGTTTGCGGGACGCATTCTGTCGGATAAGCGAGGATCGCCTGTAACACTATTTTAAGGATACTTTAAGCCCAGATATCACTGGTTCGTGGGTAAATATACGTAGAGATTTGGCAAAGAACGCTGGAGATGTCTCGTTCTGTAGTTACAATACAGTATATTGGTAATCTGGGCAAACATCTACAGGGCTCAGGTAAAAAGTATACATGCATACATACATCCAATGCCTAAAGCTACTACACAGTCCCTCTAAACACCAACGTTATTAAGTCAGGGTGATCGATGCCTTCTTATTCTATAAGGCAACAATACACATGTCTAAAATCATTGTCCTAGTTCATTTGTAAACAAGGCGAGCTGAACCTTTGGAGGGTTTTTACTTCCTTTAGCTCCTGCTTTTTGTGTGATGTCATTCCTTTAGCTCCCGCTTTTTGTGTGATGTCATTGTGCGGGACGCGCCCTACCCTTCTATTAATAAACTGCAATCATTACCACTTCACCCATGTTATATTTCGTTCTATCACAGAGGGTAAGTATGCATATCGGTAATGAGTGAAGCAGGCCAGGGGAGGAACAACAAACTGACATTAATCACGAGTCATTTCATTGGGCCAGATTCTTACTGCTTTGTGACATCAGACCTGATAATGTGAACATTAAAACTGAAACAGATGTGTTGTGCTCCCTGAGTTAACATGGTATCCTCAGAGCTAATTATATACAAATAAAATCCGAAATACATCTCATGGCGTTACTCCTACCCAGACCCCGAAATAGGGCATTGCTGAAGAGGAAAGAGAGGGGAGAGGGAAATAACGCTGGGAAATAGCCCTATGTTATTTACATTGTACCAGACACTGCAAAGGCCACTTTTCAATGTCTAGAAAAGAGTAACTCAAAGTTTAGGTAGAATTGAAATATTGTAATGTTAGGTCCCTGCGTCAACCTTAATGGACTTTAGTGGATATACGATGTTATCATAACGCCTCATCGGCATGTCATCATCACTAATGTTCAGTATAGTTAACACTATGGTCGTTGCAGGAGAAAACATGGCTTGGTGTTACGTTACTGTCATTTAAAGACACACCATTAAGTGACATAGCAGAGCTCCTGAACACCTGAGTGTAAGTTGCTAACGCTGTTATCCAGAGGCTCTTCAGACCTGGCTGATGGTTTTTGACACAGTGAGATAAAAGGATGGACAAAGAGCCAGAATTCGATATATCACACTATAAACAGTAATTCAACTGTTCCCTAAATGGCAAGCTACATTAAGATATTAATACCAAGAGGCAAACGACAAATATATTTAACTATAACATTGCCGTGATACATAGACTTCAATCTTTGGGTCGAAGTAACTTTGTGCCCTTAATTGTAAGACTGGCACTATAAAACACTAAACTATTAGATGATCATTATTCATGACTAGCTTCATAGTCATGGAACTATTTAATCATCGACTCAATTCTGTCTTCCGGCCAAATGCCTAAGGCCTGGAAATTGGTTATAGTTATCCCTGTCTTCAAAAGCTGAGACAAAGAGATTGTCTCAAACTACAGACCTAGCTCTATTCTACCTCCCTTACCCAAAGTCATGGAAATATGCGCTAATTCCCAACTCTGACACAGGCCCTCATTCTCTCCCGACTCGATTACTGTAACCTCCTGCTGTCCGGCCTTCCTGCCTCTCTCCTGTCTCCCCTACAATCTATCCTAAACGCTGCTGCCAGAATCACTCCACTGCTCTGGTATTGGACGACATGCTCTAGCCTGGTTTATCTCTTATTTATCAGTAAGATCCCAACATGTGTCTATCTCAGGTTCCAACTCTAACCACTTGGAAATGACCTGTAGTGTCCCCCAAGACAACGTCTTTGCATATGTACTGTATGCTGATGATACTATCCTATATGCACGCAGTCCCAGCCTCTCTGACTGGGAAAGTGGTCTGCAATCTGATTTTTCATAGGTTGAAAACTGAATCACCCCAAACAAACTGTATTTAAACGCTGACAAAACAACTAACTTTGGTGTTTGGGACAAAGGCTAAATTTCGCAAGCTTCCCACGACAGAGCTACTGATTAGAAGCAGCTCTAACACTAATCCTGCCTCAGTTACTAGCTTTAAATATTTGTGTACAGTATGTGGCTTGACTCACATTTAACATTTGGTTTGCATATTGACAAACTGACATCCAAAATCTATCCCAAACTGGGTGTATTTTATAGAAATAAATCCTGCCTAAGCCCATTGGTCAGAAATGACATTACACAGTAAATGTAAAAAACAAAGCATCCCAGAGCTACATCCAATATGGCAAAAATACACAGTGGAACACCTATATATCTCTTGAAAAATGGTAATTTAGTTAAACTCTTTGGCCAAAGCATTTTAAGCCTGCCCAAGGGCAGTACAAATGACACAGAGTCATCCCTTAAGGTTGGAGGAAAGGAAATTTCACCAGCAACAAAGGAACGGGTTCTTTACAGTAAGGGCAGTTAAAATGTGGAATTCATTACCCATGGAGACTGTGATGGCAGATACAATAGAATTGTTCAAAAAAAGGTTGGACATCTTTTTAGAAATGAAAGGAATACAGGGATATATCAAATAAGTAAACATGGGAAGAATGTTGATCCAGGGACTAATCCGATTGTCAATTCTTGGAGTCAGGAAGGAATTTATTTTTCCCCTTATGAGATATTATTGGAAGATATGTCACTGGGCTTATTTGTTTGCCTTCCTTTCGATCAATATACTGTAAGTACGGATACAGGATAAAGTATCTGTTGTCTAAATAGGTTGAACTTGATGGACGCATGTCTTCTTTCAACCTCATCTATTATGTAACTATCTAAGGATGACAGAGAGGGGGGAGAATGACAGAGAGGGGGGGGGAAGAGAATGACAGAAAGAGGGTGGAGAATGACAGAGGGGGGAAGAATGACACAGTGGGGGAAGAGAAAGAATGAGGAGGGAAGAGAATGAGGGAGGGGGAGAGAGAATGAGAAAGAGGGAGATAGAAGGGGAGGGTGACAGGGAGAGGGGGAGAGACTGATATAGAGAGAGAGGAGGGAGAATGACTGAGAGAGGTGGGAGAATGACAGAGAGGGAGGAGGAATGACAGAAAGGGGAGAGAGAATGAGGGAGGGAAGGGGAGAGAGAATGAAAGGGAGGGGGAGAGAGAAAGAGAAAGAGGGAGATAGAAGGGGAGAGTGACAGGGAGAGAGGGGGAGAGACTGAAAGAGAGAGAGAGAGGGGGAGAATGACTGAGAGAGGTGGGAGAATGACAGAGAGGCGGGAGGAATGACAGAAAGGGGAGAGAGAATGAGGGAGGGAAGGGGAGAGAGAATGAAAGGGAGGGGGAGAGAGAATGAAGAAAGGGGGGAGAGTGACAGGGAGATGGGGAGAGAATGACAGAGAGAGCGAGGGGGAGAAGGACCGAGAGAGGGAGGGGGGAGAGAATGACAGAGAGAGGGAGGGGTAGAATGACAGAGAGGGGAAAGAGAATGAGGGAGGGAAGGGGGAGAGAGAATGAGGGAGGGGGGAGGGAGATAGAAGGGGAAAGTTACAGGGAGAGAGGGGGGATTGAGAATGACAGGGAGAGGGGGAGTGTGTATGAATGTTAGAAAAAATCTATGGGGTATCACATTTAAAATTTTCAGTTAGAAAACAAAATCTAAAAATGAAACGTGTGTGTGAGGGCGAGGAGGGAGATGGGGTGGGGGGAGGGGGCGGGGGAGCAAGCTGACGGTTCACAAATACCCTTGCACCAGCCCTGGAGCCCAAGACATACTTGAAAACGAGAGGTAACTCTTAATGTATTTTTTACCTGGTGAAGTATTTTATAAATAAAACAGTTCACATGCTCGCCCAAAATAAGGTGTCATTACTTGCAATAATCTGATCACACTTTTTGGTCCTGTACGCTTCCATCACTGCCGTCTAATCATTAACGTGCTATTTAAGTGAACGCCCGTGAATAATATCACTCTCTAGTGAATGTTACCCTACGGACTCTTACTTTTTCCGGATACATCCTCTGTGCTCCTTCCCTGAACATTTCTGGCCATTCGGAAGAACAGACTTAATTGATATCAGAAGATCATAGAAATCACTATTTATAAACCATTTCCATCATACCCTTCCAAATAGTTTCATAGCCACGTCATTGCCACCCCAGACAAGTATTGGAATTCAGTCGATTTATTTTGTTTCTGTTAATCCGTGAAAAAGTTCCAACAACCACTATCTGGAATTTATGGCGACATAAAATAGCTATTTCAAATAAGTCTGACCACGGTCCAATTTCCCAAGCATGAGAATATTACACTGCATGACTTCGTTTTGTTATTTGAACTTCAATATGCTGATCTACAGTACATAAAATAAATGATGCATTTGGAAGTTCACCCAGGGATAAACCTCTGCTCCTGCTAGTGGCTGTAGTCACAGAGGTGAGTACGGCTCTTTTAGTGTTAATCCGCTGCATTAAGTAAACGAATAAGAGGAGTTATCTGGCGCATACATTACCTTTCCACAACGAAAAAAAAAACCAGATAGCTGTGACTCCTCGACTCCTCACAGCATCCCCAGGGAGAGCGGTACTGTGAGCTGGACGGTGTTAACTTCAGATCTGAAAGGGACAGAGAAGATACAATTCATCATTCTTCTCCTGGATCCAGGCATCCTCTCCCCACCAAGCACAATGGGCGTCACGTCATCGTTCAATGGCCCGATTGTGCTCATGGTAAGGACGACACAGCAGAACACAGTGCTCTGAATGACTTGGCCTTATATCCTGTCGTATTCCCCCCAGAGCCAGGGCAGATGTTACCTGATGGAAGTGGGACGGGACTGAACAACCTGAAGACAAGTGCAGGGAATTTAATCATCTGATACATTGAGTTTTGCGAGGAGCATGCTCTTGTAATGTCACGAGCCTGTTGATAATAAGTATCTTGTACTTTGTTAAAGACATCAAATTAATCAAATGTTTTTTTTCTTCCATGTGTGACATTAGCAATGAAATTAAGCATTTCAATAGCCCAGACTAATGGCTACTGTCCCACACCCTCATCCTCCTCATCATTTATTTTTAGAGTAAAAACACGCCTCCACGTAAGGGGGCATCATAATACTTTACATTTAAAGAACAAACTAAAATGATATATAATTATTTTGTTAAACAGGAAAAGCCAGAAGGAAGAGATTAATCTTACACCGAGCCCGAAACAGTGGTAAAGTCGGTATACACCTGAGCTCTGGCGGTAACGCGTTCCAGACCTCTGGAGCTGCACACGAGAAGGCGCGCCCACCCGGCGTAGCGTGCAGTACCCTTGGCATAGAGAGGTGGACCCCCACTGAGGACTTGAGATCATACAGTGGCGACACTGTTTATTCTAATTCGGCTAGAGCCGCAAGCCGCGAGGTTTCCCGGCTTTTGCATTGAATTCCCTCGGCGTGCCACGCGTCACTGAGCCCTGGTGTCCCGCAATGTGGGGGATGGCGGTGGGGGGTTCCGGGGGACCCGGCGGACCCGGAGAGGGGAGGGGGGGAAGCCCCGATCGGAGGACCGATCCTCCGAGGCTCCGGCGCGTGCACGGGACACCTCGGTGCGCGCCCGGTATCTGTCGCGGCCGAGACCGGGCAAATGTTAGAATAAACTCGGCCGCGACAGTAGCCAGTATCCCTCTGAGGCTTCAGAAGAGATGGCAGATAGTCAGGCTCTTGACCTTGCAAGGTTTCTAAGGCCATTCCGGCCAACTTGAACTGAACCTGGAAGAACACTGGATGCCAGTGCAGATCATGTAAGATGGTAGTAATATGCTCAAAGTGATAAACACGTCTCAGCATTGGAGCCTGGCGCGTTCTGCACAAGCTGGAGCCTCCGCATCAGGCACACCGGTAGTGCTGCATATAATGCATTCCCGTAGTCCCACCTTGTAGACACAAAGGCATGTTCTAGTGACTCAAGGTTCATAGATGACAGGAGTTGACGCAAGCTCCAAAACAGCTTCACATACAAAGACAGACTTAACAACTGAGACCACTTGGCTCGCATGTTGAGACTCCGGTCAAAAAGGATGCAGAGGTTATGAACCTAGCACATGGGCAGTGGCTGTAAACCATTGATTACGGGCAGCACGCAACCCCCCCTGTCCCATACTCATTAGATCAGTCTTCAGCCAGTTCATCCCTATCCATGCTGCCACCTAGTCTAAGCAAGCCATCAATGTAACAACAACCGTCCCTGTTCTCACCTGAAGAGAAACATAGATCTGGGTGTCATCAGCAAACTGGTGTCACTTCAGACCATGCTTCCGGGTTATATTGCCCAGCGGTTTGACATATCCATTGAACAGGAGTGGTGACAGCACCACCCTTGAGGGACCTCAAAGGGGACAGGTCCTATCGGTGACACATGGAACCCCATAGCCAACTGCTCGGTCCGGCCCTGCAGGAATGAGGAAACCCATTGTAATGCGGTAACCCCTATACTAGCTAAGTCCCTCACGTGGTGGAAGGGATTTCCCCATTATCTAAAAAAAAAGGGGGGTATTTTAAATTACTACACTTGTAGTTTCTTTTCAACAGTAACACAATCAACCTTGGAACTTCCCACACTCTGTAAATATTTTGGGGTCCATGTATCAGTTCTGGGGTGCAAAATCTGCACCTTATGCATAAAATATGATATTGTAAGGAATAGATGGATTTATTTGCTACATTGTTTTTCTGGGACCTCATTACGTTTCATTATGTTTTATAGTGTATGTTTTGTGCATGTGCTTAACTCCACATTGTGCTGCACTGAAGCCTCTATTTACCAAAACGTACAGATTGTAAAGCGAAACTGACTGAACAAAGGTTTCTCTATCTCTACTGCTCTACCCGAGAGGTCCGTAAGGCAGGGATCTCAACTCTATTCCTCTATACCCCCCAATAGGTCAGGTTTTCAGGATATCCTTGCTTCAGCATAGGTGGCTCAATCAGTGGCTCAATCAAAGACTGAGCCACTGATTGAGACATCTGTGCTGAAGCAAGGACTGATTGAGCCACCTGTGCTGAAGCTGGGATATCCTGAGATACGGAGAAAAGCAAAGAGACTCAATTATTTTTTTAGCTTTTGTTTAGTTGGGAAAACACATTGAGGCAAAAGCATTTTCTCTGCCATTCCCTGGGGGCAGCAGGGTTCTGGGACACATTACAAGTCCAAAGGAAATAACTGTTACATTAATAGCTTGAGAAAGTATTTGCAAACTTAGTTAGATAAGAGATAAAACGATATCCATCTTGTATGACAACGTTAATGAGGGTTGTTCTTTTATGCACGAGTAAAGGTCCTAGCAGAGGGGGTTGAATGGGAAAAATACGTGCAGTTCTTTGTGACTTCTGGGACAAATGACTCTTTTTCCATCGAATATCCCCAGAAGAATTCTTCTTATACATAAACAAAGAGGAGGATAGCCAGAGAAGGATAGCCAGAGCATAGCCATAGGAGGATAGCCAGAGGAGGATAGCCAGAGAAGGATAGCCAGAGAAGGATAGCCAGAGAAGGATAGCCAGAGAAGGATAGCCAGAGGAGGATAGCCAGAGGAGGATAGCAAGAGGAGGATAGCCAGAGAAGGATAGCCAGAGAGGATAGCCAGAGGAGGATAGCCAGAGGAGGATAGCTAGAGGAGGGTAGCCAGAGGAGGGTAGCCAGAGGGCAGTGGTACAGAGACAGAGATAAGGTGCAGAAAGTGACCAAGGAGGCAGTTTTTCTTAAGCTCTGGGAACCCGATGTAACTATAACATGTTCAAATGCTGAAAACATAAATGATTTACCATTTTTGTTGTCTGCCATCAATTATTAATTTACAAAAAGATCCCTTATGACAGGGGTTCTAAACTTCAGTCCTCAAGACTCCACCCCTCCCCCCCAAACAGGTCAGGTTTTCCGGATATCCCTGCACAAGAGACTCAATCAGCAGCTCAGTCTTCGACTGATTGAGCCACCTATGCTGAAGCAGCCTTCTTGACTGAGCCACTGATTGAGCGACCTATGCTGGAGCAGGTTCTTCGACTGAGCCACTAATTGAGCCACCTGTGGTGCTGCAGGGATATCCTTAAAACCTGACCTGTTGGTGGGGGCTTGAGGACTGCAGTTGAGCGCCCTGCCTTGCGAGATCTCTTCTTTATGGTAAAGGTGTCGGGCTCGGCTTCTATCTGCTTCCCTGCAGGTGTCATTTACGACCTGAACCTGAAATCCCTCTCACCAATCAACAACCTTAAATGCTGTGGCTCCTACTGGAGAAACAGCATTGCTGCTCAGAGAAGGCGCTGTCCCCATGTACAAGAACAATACAACCGGACTGGCACAGCCCCGGCTTTTTTTAACGGCAGCCCCTCCAGAATGGCCTCGAAGCAACAGATGTTTCCTCGGCTGGCTTAACATCTTACAGTAGGAGGGGAGGGGAGTCAGAGAAGACACACATTTTACATAATTGTTTTTTATCTTTGTATAGTGCTGACAGTGTACACAGCGCAGTACATAGAATTAGTTTCATTTCGCAGACACAGTGCCTGCCCCGTAGAGCTTACCATCTATGATTTTTGAGCTAAAGTGACTTGCCTAAGGCCATGGCCATGTTTACCGCTTGCTGGCGGAAGCGTGCTGACGCGCGCTCCCGCTCAGCACTGAGCCCCTACTGCCGCAATTAGAGTGGCTTTAGTAGGGGCTCGCCTGCGCTTCCGCGCGCTTGCGGAAGCGCAGGTCTTAGGGGAATTTAAAATTCCCCCGCTTGCCGGCGCGACAGGCCGGTCACATGAGCGGTTCGCCCAATGAGGGCGAACCAGCTCCGTGACGTCACTGGCCCGCCCCCAGCCAGTGACGTGCCCGCCCCCAGCCAGTGACGTGCCCGCCCCCGGCCAGTGACGTGCCCGCCCCCGGCCCGCCCCGACGGCCTGCTGACAGCGCGTGCGGTAAGCAACCGCAAGGCCAGGGAAAGCACCCGCTTTCCCTGAGCCTCAGCGCGCATCAGCACGCCAGCGGTAAGCATGTCCAAGGCCTAAGGCTACGGCCCCGCTCTCTGCACTGCATGGCGCGTGCAGCTCTGATCCCCGGTACGCAGTGAGCTGCATGGGGAGACAGGGTGTGTGATGAAGGGGTGGCAGGGGGCGATCGTGCGGACCAATATGAGTGCAGGTGTTGTAAACCATCATGGCCGTGACACCCCCCCCCCCCGCCCCCAACATGGCCTTGCCCCTCCACGCATCCCATCGCTCCACAATAGTCCGCAGATGGCGGCTTTCACCCATGCACGCACTGCCAGGCGCCTCAGGGTGAAAGACTCTTGCTGAGGCATCTCCTGGGTCACCTGCCTTGGTACGGTATCGTACCGAGCTGAAAGTGTTAATCCTGTGAGCGGGCCAGCAACACACACAGAGGTTTAACAAGCTCAGACTTTAGCAAAGGAAAGCTGGCAGTCTGCAGATCTCTAGACACTCTTACAGTGAAGAGATCTCTGCCAGGGATATTGCACTGAATCCTCTGACACTGGTGGAGGGAGTGATTCAGTGATATGTGGCAATGGGGTCAGTGTGAGAAGGCACAGAAAGAAGGAAACATATGCAAAACTAGCTCTGGTGATATTGCTGTTCAGTTACATTTGGCAACATTTAGGAATGTGCAAAGGGTTTCTGGATAGATGGCACCAACGTGTCTCCAAGTCTATCATTTGAATATACAATGCTTTGATTTCCTGACTAGCGTTTGGTATCAGCCTATAATAGCAGTCTGCTTGCATGATTGCTACCAGCCGTGCTGGAGGGGAATACTGCCACGCAGTAGTACCAGGACGACGCGGAATACCAGCGCTATGTCTTACTGAGACAGACATCTCCTGCAAGCAAACATGTCTTAGTATGCACTGAACTGACATCTAATAGCAAATACCATCAGCTAGTAATGCAGCAAGTACATGTTCTGTAACCCCTGAACTGCCAAGAAATATATCATCATATCATATGTGATAGAGCATTTATTACATGCCTGAATATGACACAATGCTTATTATATATGTATAACATTATATATAATAATGTTATACATATATATAATAATATGTTCTAACATATATTAATAGCTAATATACCAAAAGCATGTATATATCTCTATAAATGCTATATATAGCAAGTGACCTCGTGCGTCATTTGACGCCGGATTTTAGAGTAAGGGGGGGGGGGGGCGCGCGTAACAGGGGCCTGCAGGCAGAGGGGGACGCAGAGCACAAAGTTTGCACACCCCTGTTTTAGATAAATGTATCTTTGTATTTTTCTAATTCTGGAGAGCTGACATTTTCTATTTTTGGATTGTTTTGATCCGGAGAAGTGAACACAGATTGGCCAGCGAGCATCTATTCTACAGTTAAGTGTCTATTATTCTATTTATCTTAAGGAGTGCTCTCTCCAAATGTTATATATTTATATATATATATATATATATTTTTTTATTTTTATTTTTTATACATATATATATATATATATTTTTTTATTTAACCTTTTTACTGGCAGTAAATATATGATATGAGCGATGTACTGTAGCCGTGTAAAGAAAGTGCAAAAAGAAATTTGTTTGGACGCATTCTCTGCTTGTGTTTGCGTCGCGTATTAGAAAGATTTTCCTACATGTGATGCAAATTGGCTCACGGAGGAGCATCATTTAATACATTGTATTCATTATAGTCAATGGTCCTTATTCTGTAAGGTGTGATAGTGCAGATTTATATTTATTTATTTATATGTGTTACCAGGAAGTAATACATTGAGCGTTACCTCTCATTTTCAAGTATGTCCTGGGCACAGAGTTATGATGACAAATACATTACAAATACACGGTTACATTAAGTGAGCAGGGTTATAAATTATATACACAACATTGCATGCACAGTTACAGATAATACATGTTATAGGTGTACTGTATGTAACAGTTACAGACCAGATTAAAATGTGAGACAGCTTTAATATTGAAAGAACTTAGACTGGTGGCGGCTGTGAGAGTCCCAGGTAGACTGTTCCAGTTTTGGGGTGCACGGTAAGAGAGCCTGGGGAGCCCTTTGTAGCACCTTGGGACCATGAACAGTCTTTTGGAGTCAGACCTCAGATGATAAGTGCTGCATGAGGTAGGGGTGAGGAGCTTGTTCAGATTGGCGTGCTATTGCATGAAAAGTCCCATGGACTTTAATGGTGCTTTCCATGCGGTACTACGTCTTCTGCGCTTATCACACTTTACAGAATAAGGGTCAATGTGTCATGTACCTTCTCCTTAATTAACCTCCTATTACCACTCCATAAATCGCACACAGACACATTGTGCAGAAATCGAGAGAGAGAGAGAGAGAGAGAGAGAGAGAGAGAGAGAGAGAGAGAGAGAGAGAGAGAGAGAGAGAGAGAGAGAGAGAGAGAGAGAGAGAGAGAGAGAGAGAGAGAGAGCAGTTCTACAAACTTGTGTTAATAGTAATAATACATGGTGTTTCTACACATTATCAAAGTAAATGTAACAGGGCTTTAATCTGGTGGCAAACAGGAATTCAAAACTAGGCTTGGATCAGTTTCACACTGTTGTGTAGATTGCAGATACAGTATGTATTCACTTTCAATGTACCACCATTTTTTGGGGGAACTTTACATAGATGTCAACAGGAAACTGGCAGTGAGCCAATTTGGCCTCCAAGGTCCCTATGCTGATATGAATCTGCATGAGTGTGATAACATTTAACATACTGCCGCCTAGTGGAAGAGATCAGAAACGGATCTAGAACAGCAGGAATTGGGGGGGTCCTAAACTCGGAGGCCCCCAAACTGCCCCAGTCCATAAATAATAGAAAGAGAACACAATGACCATTACCGATCGGCTCACAAGGAGGGTGCTTCCAGTGGCCATGTTGACCATTTTGGAAGAAGGCAAAATCACGTATATAATTGCATTTCTCCAGAACCATAGCTCTACCGCTAAAATATTAATGTTAACCCCAATGAATTAACCCTACCTCAACAAATATTAACCCTAATCGTACACCAAAACATCACCCTAGCTCTACACCCTAATAATAACCCTAACTCACTACAAAACCCTTACAGCAAACCCATTACACATTCTAACACTTCCCCAACATACAGTATATTCCTAATCTCATTATAAACCCTAACAGTAATGCTAATTCTAACCCAAACCCTAAATCTAAAACTAATCCTAAACCTAACCCTAGTTTTACTACTAACCCAATTACTAACCCTTATCCCTAATCCAAAACCAAGCCAGATCTGCCCAGGGGGTGGAGCGAGCCCACAGGTACCACTTTGCCGTCCCTAATGCCGGTGAAATTCTGGGGTTCGGAGTTGGATGTCATACATTACCAGTCTGAGCCCCACAAAGATATTGAGAAAGCTCACCCTTCCTGACATACGTTCCACACTGAAGAAATTAATCTGATCAAAGGAATCGCAGCAATAATCCCGCAGTCATAACAATATAACATGAATATCCATCATGCATCCATACATCATGCATTACAAATGAGTAAATCCACTTTGTAGTTTAAAGTCCTGCTAACCATATTGACTCTGAAGAAGTTTATATTCATTGCAGGTGGTGATATATTTTAGGCTTCAAGTTCTTCATACAGTAGATGAAAATATAAAGCATCGTAACCGCAGGACACTTTTATTTCTTTTTAGGTGGATGTTTACCATGCACATTGGGAAGGGCCCTGAGAGGCTGCAAAACTTTATACACTTCATACTCAAAGTGTAATGATACTAGGGGTATGGATAGTGTTACCAGGTGGCTTCTCAAAACACACTGGACAAAATGGTGAAAGGTACGATGCGCTGGAGACACCCACACACTCGAGAGAGACACACACACACACCTCTCTCCACTCCATGCTGTTTCCTCCTCTTGGCCCCACCCTCAGGCTCCTGACCCTTCCTCCTGATTGGCTGCTGCTGGGTAATGCAGCCAATCAGGATGAAGGAAGCCGCCCACCCCCCTAGCAGCAGGCCTGATCTCTCCCTGGCCGGAGAAATCCCGCGGCCTCCCCAAGCCGATCAGGTCACTATGTCCAGAGAGGTAATACTGTACACATACATGTCCAGTATTACCTCTATTTTTTTACCGGACACAGTTTCCAAAAACAGGACAGTCCAGTTCAATACTGGACACCTGGCAACCCTATATGATTGTCACTTAAGATTAAGATTTTTGCATGTTTCCAAAATGTTGCACAAAAATTGAGAGAGGCGTAGTTATCATTCAACAACAAGAATGGCATTTCCGTGCGAAAATACACATTTTTTTCATAGAAACACATCTCACCGTGATTATTAAACAGTTCTTACTTGTTCAAACATGTATAAAAGGCATTTTAGGCTCTTCAAACTTATACATGCACTTTTTTTGACCCAGGCTCTGCTTTAAAATTGTGTGAAACAATAGGCATACACTTATAGATCTATATTAAAGTGGATAAAAAGCAAAACTTGGTGCACTGTGACCCAGATGCTGTAAACTCTGTGACATTAAGAGTTACGATGTATCCTCAAAGCCACCGAAAACATCATTTTGTTAACTACAATGGGCGTTAGTAACCATGACATGCAAATGATATGCATGAACCGTTATAATAGCATCGCTTATTCCCTAAACGCCATTTGGGGTTAACGCAGGGACTTATCGTTATGTTAGGCCAGCGGTGCGCAAAGTGGGGGGCACTAGATTGTCTGGGGGGGGAGGGGCGCGAGTATTACAGAGGCCCCGCACTTCCCCAAAAGCACTTAAAAGAAAAGCCGGGCATTGCGTGAGGCCTCTGTAACTGGTTTACTGACCTTGGTTCCAACGACGCGTCTCCATGGCAACCACCGTCAAATGACGCCATGGGGTCATGTGACATCACGTTGCTATGGCAACGTGATGTCACATGACCCCACGGCATCATTTGACGCCAGGGCCATGCGGAGGGGGGGGGAGCACGAGCCGGAGAGGAGAAAGGGGGGTGCATGATGATAAGTTTGCTCACCCCTGTGTTAGGTAACCATACGTAAAGGTGTCAAAATGCACATCCAGTCATTGAAATAGGGCTTTTTGCAGTGTTTTTATGCAATGAAGCACAGCATCGCACTGTTTTGTAACTCGAGGCTCCATTGTTTTATATGCAAATCCCCCGATTTCAGAGTCTGAATCAGACATGCCAACACTGAGATAACATCAAATTACTGAAAGATAATGCACATTACTGCCACAATAATGCGATGTGAAGTCTATTTAAATTACAAGTATATCGGACGTCGTTTTTGCTTATAATTAGCTTTCAGGATACCACGTTAACTTAGGGAACATATGATCCCTACTGTATGTCCGATCTTGTTTTACTTATTGCCATGTTATGTTCCCTGACTGAATGGAGCGTTCTGGATCTAAACCTATGAGAGCTCATTTGCATGTGCTTACCCAGAGTCCCTGTCTGCAGTGGAAGCACTGTATGATGTGCGATTATGTTGTAAGGCTGAATCATGTGAGTGTACTCATAAGTGTTCTTTATCTTTACTGTATGGTGTACAGTTGAGTATTAATTTCCATTTTTTACTCCCCATAACTTGTTTGTGTCCCGGGTATGCATTTTGTTTAAATCAACTGCATCTTTGAAATTGCTTACCTATAGTTTTCACGGTCATACACATGTCCCTAACACACAGATTATACAACGCATTCCTTGATATTGGGCTATTTGAAATAAGGCTTTACAACTAATACAAATATACTAAGTGAGAGTGAAATAGACATTAAAATCGTAGAATGATATTGCTCTCACTTCATTGCAAATCTGACGCCGAGTGTAACCGCACCTTTCTGTGATAGATAGGAGAAAGTCTACCCCGATTTTAGGAAAGTGGAAAGGTGGGATTATTAACTAAATGTTTATGAAAGAATCTGTTTTTAGCTTAGATATACATGAGAGTTTCACCACCTGGAAGCATCTGGTTCGGGAGTGGACAAAAGGGTCAACTGCTGACAATTTTAGTTCGTCCCCAGGGCGCTGATAGTCTAAGAGCCGAAATCAAGAGCTGACCAGAAATTTCCATCTTTCCACCCACCGCGTTACATTTTGAAACCTGCTTTATTTCTTTAACCACAACCCACTTTATACTTTTTATTTGATATTAGAGTCCCGTTAAATGGTCTTCACTGGTGGGCCTTGTTTTTATAAAATATACAAAAAAGAATTCCAAAATTCCACTACAACAACACTAAAGATAATTTCTACCCACTAGAAAAAAATAAATAACAAGTCAGCACTTAATTAAGTAGAATATATATATTTTTTTCAAATGTGCCATTAATGGGCGTCGGACTAGCACCCACTTTAAAAAATATATATTCTATCCTATTACTGTAGCGCCGATGATTATTCTAAAAGAAACCTGGAGCTATCTCCAAAAAGACCCAGGTACATGCTGGGTACATGCTGGGTACATGCTGGGTACATGCTGGGTACATGCTGGGTACATGCTGCCTACATGCTGCAATATTTCACACATTTCTGCAGACAGACTAATGGCCCATCGGATTAACAGCGGGGGTTCCTGGCATTCCAATTCAAACTGAATGGTACTGCCAGGGACCCCTGCTGTGTTAATCCGATGGGTCATTAGTCTCTGCAGAAATGTCACTGAAATGTACCCAGCATGTACACAGCATGTACCTGGCTAGTTTAAGGCAAGTTTAAGGCAAGTTTTAGAATACTCGTTGGCTCGTCTGTAAGTGCAGATTTGTTATTTATTTATTTTTCTAGTGGGTCTTGTACCCTTATTCTGCATTCTCTGAGGCAGCAGTTCTGACCGGTTTCAACCAAAATTCCACATTGAAGTTAATGGAAATGTTTGGCTGGAATCAGCCTAAATGGTCACTTTGGGCTACAGTATATACAATAGCCCCGTAGCACAATTAATTCAGCCGTGTGCACAGTACATTCGGCAGTGGTGCAGTCATGGTGCAGTGATGAGCTATCAGAGGTTTTCAATGGCTTTGACGTGCAGGAGACAGCTAAATCACAGAGCCTTCCCTTATAACTATAATGGACCATGGCACAGACATCTTCATCCATCTGCCAGAGTTCCAACAATTGAGACCCGAGGTAGACTCTTCTGTTTTTTCCATGTGTCAGGACAACCTGAGCCGGCACCTGGTCACCTGGTTCCATCCAGATACCCAGTGTGCTGCTAGATCTGGGGTGGGCAACTCCAGTCCTCAAGGACCACCAACAGGTCAAGATAAGGATATCTCATCTTCAGTAGAGGTGGCTCAATGAGCCCCTGCTTCAGTACAGGTTGCTCAATCAGTGGCTGAGTCTTTGACTGAGCCATTCATTGAGCCACCTGTGCTAAAACTGATCTATCCTTAAAACCTGACCTGTTGGTGGTCCTTGAAGACTGGAGTTTCCAACCCATCTGTTACATCTCCTTCAGGCCTATTTTTCAGCCCAGTAACCTAGTAGTGATCGGTAGAAATGGAGTACCACTTACCAACATGCATTGCAACTGCAATAAATTGTGTGCATTCTCATGTCTAACCCAATACCTAAGGGATACCATGTTTCATGCTTGTTTGTCTATGACAGGGGTGCACAAACTGGGGGGCGCAAGAATTTCTAGGGGGGGGGGGGCATGGCGGTTACAGAGGCCCTGCGCTCTTCCTCAGAGCATTTAAATTAAATGCCGGGGGAGGCGTGAGGCCTCTGTAACGCCTTTACCTGCTCTCTAGCGATGCGCCACCATTGCAACCCGTCATTTGACACCGGGTCCTTGGAGAGGGGGGGTGCGAACGCTGCAGCTGCCAGGCAGGCGGGCGCAGCTCAGGAAGTTTGCGCACCCCTGCTCTATGACATACAGTGTGTCTACAAGCTTCTTAGTTCATTTGGGGTTAATGACTGGATCGTACTGTACCTATGTATCTCTAGGAGGTAAGTATGTTGCAGAGTTATGAGGTATTTCTTAGAAGATTCCCATGGGTTGCCCCAAAAACGAAAAATACATTTTGTAGTGATATCTTTTCTGGAATTGCTTCAGGTGTTTACAGGGCAAATGCAGCCAAATAGCACGAAAGGCAATATCTGGGATACAAATATTTGACCTGTCTAAACAAGCCTCACATACTGTATAACGAAATATTCCGCCTGCAGAAGAGACTCTGGAATGCAAAATAAAACGGGGGGAAAAAAACCAGTGGCATTTCTACATATGTGGGTTTGCATGTGAAGGCAAAAGAGAAGCAATCCTGGGGCCAAAAACCTGGCACCCAATGTAACAGAAAAGAAATCATATTAAAATCAATAGGATTTTTCCTTTCATACGGTGTATATCCGAAGCACTGATTGTGCCTCAGAACTGCAGTGGTTTTGCCTTGATGCAGATGACCCACGGACTCCTCACAGCTGCTTCCTGTTACATTACATGTCTTTTCTCTTTGTGTCTCATTTAACCCATCGGATTCCCAACCTTTCCCCTGGAAGGTGCCTATTCTCATAATAATTTCAGCTGTCATTGTATTCTATTCTGAGCGCTGTAAGTAAGACTCCTATGGCACCAAAGGTATTAACTCATTGCTCACCCATTTTTTATCAGTGGGGTTCATCAACAACCCGCTCATCATTGGCCAGATGGAAATTCACTAACACAGAGCGATGGATTTACCATATCTTGGCACCGAGATCTAATGGTGTATCTGGGCTTCACATAACCACACAACAAGATGCCAATTTGGATAGAGATATATAAAAATGGGAGATGGATGAAGAAGTCTGTGCAGCCGTCCGTCATAGTTAAAGCACTATTTATGGCTAGCTCAGTGAAAGTCCTCTTCAGGTTCATTGTGGAGCCAGGCGGTATACTGTGTGGATGATGGCAACATATGGTGATTTGTGTATGGTTGTTCATGATATGGTGCAGCACATAGAATAAGTACAAGTTAGTGATGACCTCTGGCTGTGGAAGGAATAGTCTACTCGGTATTCGGCCGTTAAAGGAGGCGAATTAAAGCTGCAATCCACACCACAAATAACTTCTCTCTGAAAGTGCCTTTAAATTCTGTACAACGTCAAGTGTGTGCAGAATAACCAAGAGAAGGAGCAGGAAAAATACCTACAAATGCCTGTCTGAATGTGCAGAACTACCTTTAGCAAGTGCGAGAAATTCTTTCAAATGAAGAGTGTGAATACAAAGAATGTGCAAATAATCCATAAGAATGTTCCGAACAAATTGTCAAGCGCATAGAACATCGCTAGGAACGCGCGATACCAATAACAATGAAACGTAGCGTCACTTAGACAGCGGTGGGCAACTCCAGTCCTCAAGGGCCACCAACAGGTCAGGTTTTCAGGATATCCTTGCTTCAGCACAGGTGGCTCAATCAGTGGCTCAGCTCACTGATTGGGCCCACCTGTGCTAGAATTCACCGGGATAAAAACCTGACCTGTTGGTGGCCCTTGAAGTTTGGAATTGCCCATCCCCAAACTAAGGAGAAATTGAAATAAAAATATTGGTGTTTTTTTTTTTTTAAGAGTACACTTGAGGAAGAGACCTATGAGGTTTAGAACGATCAATACACTATAATTTTATCTATGAAGAACTCAATTGTCTGCTAAAAGGTATCGACCTACAATGAATCTGCTCTTCTTCAGGACTAATACGGCTACTAGAACTTGGTCCTAATTAGAATTAGTTTGTCTTTCTCAAAAACCATGATTGAAGTGATCAAACTTTGAGGAGCTCAACACATAACCTTTAAGGACTGGACTTGCCCCCCCCTGACTTTGAATATGGCCCAGCAATCTCAAAAATGTTCAAAACAATGACGGGATCTACAGTATTACCTACAAAGTACAAAGGATACAATGTGCTACAACATGTGTCAAGTTCTACATCAGAGCCCGGATCCCTACTCAGTCTGAATGAAAACCAAGAACAAAATGCACATCACCTTCGTGCTGCTGTTCCCAACCTTTCTTTGCATTGTGCACCCCCTGTTAGAAAGTATTTGTTCTGCAAACCCACAATTAATAAGTCTTATTGCCTATTCATCAGACTATTGCTAACACATCTGTGTGATTGATCCCAGACAGTAGAGGGCCCTCAGCTGTTGGAAGTAACATAAACCTACAGTAATAAGGCACCAAACTGCACCTCAGTGTTTCCAGACAGCATGGGGGGTAAGTAGCGGTCAATCACTGCGGAAGCTTCCAAAGTTACGCCCCACAATGCCTTGCCACTGTGGAGAGTGACATAGGAAGCTCCTGCTGTAATCGGAAGTTATACCAACCACACTAAGGGGCAGTTTGGGGGCTTATTAAGTGCGCAGTCCCCACGCGCGCTATACTGCCTGGGATACGCCATTGCAGATTTTATTTGGGGGAACCCCTTGGCGACTCCTCACAAATCCCTAAGTGTTCCTGAACCCCCTGTTGGGAATTACTCATGGGCACTACCTCGTCATTTCTCCTCCTGATATTAATTGCAATTTCAAAATAAAGTTGAAGACTAAGTGAAATGGCAACAAATGATATTTTATTTTGGAATAAAAGTGAACTAAAATGTTAAATATTGAGGAAAAATGAAATATCGTTGACATTATTAAATAAGACTGAAAATGGTTACAATAGTTGAAATAGTTCATGGTTGTCGACTCCCACTGGCTCCTATTCAATATGGTGAGAAGCAGAGTAAGGTGCTGCTTTTATTGAAATGAATGCATCATTCATTGTGTTTCCCGGCTTCTAAGCCTGCTGATGATGGGCAGTTGTAGTGAGTGAGAGTTAGCTAACAGTTGCTAGTAATGTATCAGACTTTGCAGCTTGGGGAATAGACTCAGAAAACTCATGGTATTAAAAGGAGTTAGGGTAGTGGTTGTGTTTTTCTAAATTCTGCTAGATACAAACAAGAACCGCTGTTTTATATTTCCTTTGTCCAATAAATGGATATTAAATATAGTGCAAAGTTCTACTGTCTGCATTGGTCCTTGAAAAGTGTGAAGACTGTATGCTATAGGTTATCGTACATTTTAATAGACCAACAAGAGAGATCTTCCCACATATATTAATATATAGTATTATATATATGATATTATATATTATAACATATTATAGTGTATGAAGAAAAGACCTATGAGGGTTTGTACTAATTATCGTATCTATGATGAACTCTCTTGGTCTATTAGCTGCTATTACAAAGTAAAGAGTATTTACTAAATGTTACATTGCAAAACATTCATAATTCCAGCATTGTTCTGTGATGTAACGTGTAGTATATTTGTCAGTGTCATACACTACTGAAGAACACATATACATATATATGTATATGTGTTCTTCAGTATTATATATATTATATATATATATATATATATATCTATCTTCTGAAGAAGTTGTAACGTGACTTTTATTACCCACATACATATATATATATATTACACCTGCATTGTTTCACAATGTGCAGAGCCGGATTTAAGAACATTCTATTTGTATCACATAGTGTCGTAAACTCTTGCCCATATTTACTAAGCAGTGGTTTGCCATAGGACACCATCCGGGGCTGGGAGACGCCTTGTAGCCTCTTCAAGTCAATGAGCTGTAAGGAGACTTTTAGCTCCGGACCTTGAGCAAGCCACTTCCTCTACAGTTCCTGTTCTGGAGGAACCACATATCGTCGGTCTCCAGGGTCCGGACACATACAGTCCTATGTACCGTACACGGCAGTAATGGTGCGTTCTGTAACGAGCTGCATACGTAAACGCGCTATATCAATTAAAATAGCCGGAAATTGTTCTGAGAATTTGGAAGGCAGTTTGTAGGGGCGCATTTCACACTTTAGCAGAGATGCCGAAATATATGGACGTCGCTGGCGTGTGGTTTTTATTAACACTAGCTGCAAACCCTTCTGGCGGGGAAAGGGTTAATCCGACATATCACAGTTTGCTAATCCAGGTTTAAAACCCCATTGAAACATGACGTGGCTCAAAGTGGTGCTAGGGAGAAGCAGATGCTGCTTCCTGTGGCAACGCACGCAATATTATTAGTAAGAGAACAGGGTTTTCTTTTATTGGTATGCGTGGTTAAAGTTCATTACTGAAAACAAAATAAGCATCCAAAGAGAGGCAGAGCATGTTAAATGCATTCAGCCCAGATTACAAATGACTTGTCCCCTAAGGCAAATCCGAGTATCAATGCTAGCGCACTGTGTGACTGCACATTACTACCCACTGAGACTGAACAGAAATGGTACTTACTGTACTATGCCAAAGAGCAGTCCTCTATGATCTGTGGATATGAAGCATCCTACAGGCTTTTTAAATGAGGCCACGTCCTGGCGGATTTCCATTTCCACACCCCTGTTGTCATCCAGTTTGCAGACATATACCCTGCATCCTTCCACAGAGGGACACACTCATTGCCCTCCCTAACCCCTGCAGTGCTACAGAGCCAGTGGTGCCCTGTAATGCATTAAAAAAAATGTGGTGTGATTTCAGGATGCATTATTCCCAGTGACTGCGCAGTCCAAACAAAGGGACGGTAGTGACATGTTTAAGGGTTTGGAACGGGATGTGTTGCATGTTCTGCAGTATATGTGTTTCAAATGTAAACAACTTGTTAAAGAATTCTTCTGTATGATATTGGGGAACATTGTGCGTGCTCTTCTATAAGTTGCACTACCTTTGGTTGATCAAGTGGTTTGTTTAAAAGTGAACACTCACGCCGCGTAGGGCTGCCAGGTGTCCGGTGTTGAACCGGACAATCCTGTATTTGGACACTCCGTCCAGTAAATAATTAGAGGTAATACTGGGTGTGTACTGTATGTGTATACCGGTATTACCTCTCTGGGCGTGTATGTGTATACCGGTATTACCTCTCTGGGGTGTGGTATCCCGGTATATAGGCCCACCCACCTCTTGTTCTTGTCATGTGTATAAACCGGTATACCTCTCTGGGGCGTGTAGTGTCTATACCGGTATTACCTCTCTGGGCGTTTTTGTGTACAACCGGTATTACCTCTCCTGGGCGTGTTTGTGTATACCGGTATTAACCTCTCTGTCGGTTTTTACACTGTGCTTACCTCTTGTCTTTATTGTTATACCGGTATTACCCTCTCGGTGTTGTAGGTGTGATACCGGTATTACCTCTCTGGGTGTGTGGTGTATACCTATTACCTCTTGGTATGTGTTCTACTTTTCTCACGATCTCTGGGCGTGTATGTGTATACCGGTATTACCTCTCTGGGCGTGTATGTGTATACCGTATTACCTCCTCTGGGCGTGTATGTGTATACCGGTATTACCTCTCTGGGTGTGTATGTGTATACCGGTTTATTACCTCTCTGGGTGTGTGTGTATAACCGTATTACCCCTCTGGGCGTGTATTTGTATACGGTATTACCATCTCTGCGCGTGTATGTGATCCGTATTACCTCTCTGGGCGTGATGTTACGGCATTACCACCTCTCTGGATGTTTATGTGTATACCGGTTATTACTTCTCTGGCGTGTATGTGTATACCGGTATTACCCTCCTGGGCGTAGTTATCGGTATACTCTTGGGCGTGTATGTGTATACCGGAATTACCTCTCGGGGCGTGTATGTGTATACCGTATTACCTCTTTACCTCTCTGGGCTGTGTGTTCTCCCTTTATTCCGTACCTCTCTGGGCTGTATATGTAATACCGGTATTATCTCTCTGGGGCGTGTATGTATACGGTGATTTACCTCTCATGGCGTTTATGTTTATAGCCTTTATTACCCTCTCTGGGGCGTTTGTGTGTGTATACCGGTATTACCTCTCTGGGCGTGTATGTGTATACCGATATTACCTCTCTGGGCGTGGTACGTATGTGTATACCAGTATTACCTCTCTGGCGTGTATGTGTATAACCGGTATTACCCTCTCTGGGCGTGTACTGTAGTGTAATACCGGTATTACCGGCTCTCTGGTCATGTATGTCATACCAGTATACCTCTCTGGGCGTGTATGTGTATACGGTATACCTCGCTGCGTGTATGTGTATACCGGTATTACTCTCTGTGCGTGTATGTGTATACCGGTATTACCTCTCTGGGCGTGTATGTGTACACATGGTATTACCTCTCTGGGTGTGTGTGTATACCGGTATTACCTCTCTGGGCGTGTATGTGTATACTGGTATTACCTCTCTGGGCGTGTATGTGTATACCGGTATTACCTCTCTGGGCGTGTATGTATACTGGCATTCCTCTCTGATTTGGTATGTGTATACCGTATTCCTCTCTCTGGGCGTGTATGTGTATACCGGTATTACCTCTCTGGGCGTGTGTGTATACTGGTATTACCTCTCTGGCATGGTATGTGTATACCGGTATTACTCTCTGGCGTGTATGTGTATACGGTATTACCTCTCGTTGCCGTGTATGTGTATACCGGTATTACCTCTCTGGGCGTGTATGTGTATACCGGTATTACCTCTCTGTGCGTGTATGTGTATACTGATATTACCTCTCTGGGCGTGTATGTGTATACCGGTATTACCTCTCTGGGCGTGTGTGTATACCAGTATTACCTCTCTGGCCGTGTATGTGTATACCGGTATTACCTCTCTGGGTGTGTATGTGTATTCCGGTATTACCTCTTTGTGCGTGCGTGTGTATACCGGTATTACCTCTCTGGGCGTGCGTGTGTATACCGGTATTACCTCTCTGGGCATGTATGTGTATGTGTATACCGGTATTACCTCTCTGGGCGTGTATGTGTATACCGGTATTACCTCTCTCGGCATAGTGAGAAGGAGCGGCTCAGTGAGTAAAGACCCTGACAAGCACTGTGTTTGGAGCAGGAGAACTTGGTTGAATTCCCGGTGTCGGCTCCTTGTGACCTTGGGCAAGTCACTTTACCTCCCTGTGCCTCAGGCACCAAAAACATAGATTCATTGCCCGCACATGCTTAGTATAATACATGCCTTAGTCCATAGAAAAAAAATTGGAGAGTAGAAATTATTCATCAAAGTAAAATAATCTTGTCGCCTCAGTTATTTGTTAATGATATTAGTACTATTTAGTAGTACCTATTTACCTTCGGTTATAGGAGCATGCATTACATCCACGGGGATATTTGAATCTCAGGACATTACTAGTGCAATCTCTATGCTGATACAATAGAGTGCAGATAATAGGGGATTCTAGGATCACTTTCTTTCTTTTTGTATTGATGCACTGTGGTCCTTGCATTTTAAATAAAGGAAGTGATGACACTTTCTCTTTATACTAGTAAGTGATAATGTCCAATGATAAAGAGCCACTGGATGAGGCAGACATATTGATGGGTGAGTGGCTTGCCCACTTTGATTCTACTGTCACCCCTCTGCGAACTCTTTACATTAGTTACTGGGTAACATGCCTTTCCCTTAACGGTATCTTGCATCCGACTCCCTTTTCTGTCCAGCTACAACATACATCATTACTTTATTAAATACTAAACTGAGCAAGAAGCTTAAAAATCCAAGCTGTCCCTGAATTTGGGACACTTTACTGTCCGGAACAGGTGGGACATCTCATACACATTGGTGGCAGCCCTGCTACATTTCAAACAAATGGCAAACCTATTCCAATCTAATGCCAGAATCTCATTATAATTGTTTTGAAATTCAGCTATAATTTTCCCATTTTCTAATGTTTACAATAGTATTTATGTATTATTCATTCCTCTACATGTTTTCTTGCTCTATAAACATTCACACCTGGCTTGGCATTGTGAGTTATAATAGCGTACAGGCAGTCCTCGTTTTACAACGCTTCGCTTTACAACGAATGGCTTATCCAACGCTATGCAATGCATACCTATATTCATTTTTACACCGCCAAAAGGGCTTATCAACGCTCTGACAACGCTTTGCAAAGTTGTTTATGTGTATATAATATATATATATTATATAATATTATACTATATAATATATTATTATATTATATATTATGTTATATTATATATATAAAATACAGAATATATACTATATAATTTAAGTGTGTGCTGCATATCTTATTGCCTGCGTAAAATATTTGGTGTATTTTAGTGTTAAAAATGCCCTCAGGAACGGAACCTTTCATTTTAACAGTGTTCCTATGGGAAAAAAACGTGTTTCGCTTTAAGACGTTTCGCTATCCAACGCCATTTTGAGTAACGCATTGTGTCAGATAACCGAGGACTGCCTGTATTGAGAATCACTGATGTAGGGTGTCACATATAGGGTGCTGCTTATTTCCAAGACCAGGCTCACTGTGCCCTGGTTTACAACGATACCCCAGTATGAGTTATATTTTGAGCTCTTCCAGGCTTAAATCGATTTCAAACGTGTTTTGAGAAAGACGGAATGGAAAGTATTCTAAGTACTGTAGCACCAAGGTCTAGTAGCCGTATTAGTTCTGAAGAAGAGCAGCTACATTGAGCAGATACATTGTAGGTGGAAACCTTTTAGCAGTGTACAGGCATACCCCGTTTTACATACACCCGTTTTACGTACACTCGCAAGTACGTACACTTTTTTTTAACTGCACCATACCCCTGTGTACGTACTCAGTGCTTCGCGAGTACAGACACCAGGGGGCGGGGCGCGTGCATGGCGGCGTGCGCTTGCGGCGGCGTGCGCACCTCTGCATAACTAACATTCCTTCAATGTTGTCCAACGGAGCGAGCGGGAGTGCAGGGGGCGGCGCGCTTGCACTGCTGCGTCTACGTGCGCACCTCTTAATTGACTCCCCCTCCTGTCTTCTCCAACGGAGCAGAAGTGGAGGAAGGAGGGGGGAGTGCAGGGGGTGGCGCGCGCACGGCTGCATGCGCACCTCTTAATTGACTCCCCCTCCTTCTGTCTTCTCCAACGGAGCAGAAGTGGAGGAAGCAGGGGGTGGCGCGCTGCACTGCTGCGGCTGCGTGCGCACCTCTTAATATGCTCCCCCTCCTTCTGTCTTCTCCAACATCTGCCAGCACTAGTAAGAAAAAAAAAATCAGCTGACATTAAAACATTTCTTTCAATAAAGCCTACTGTATTTATTTTGGTTACAAATGCATTCTTTACATCAGTTATGCACGTATATGATGTTTGCAGTACAGTACATGCATTGTAAAGTGGAAAAAAGGTCGTGCTTCACTTTAAGTACATTTTCACTTTACATACATGCTCCGGTCCCATTGCGTATGTTAAAGTGGGGTATGCCTGTATTGAGTCCTTCATAGATTACATAATAGTGTGCTGAGCTTTCCAACTCAAATAGGCTTCTTCCTCAAGTGTAATCTAAAAAAAAAACTTCAGCTCCAATAATATTTTTGTTTCCATTTCTCCTTAGTTCAGGGGTGGGTAACTCCAGTCCTCAAGGGGCACCAACGGGTCAGGTTTTCAGGATATCCCTGCTTCAGCACAGGTAGCTCAGTCACTGACTGAACCACTGATTGAGCCACTTGTGCTGAAGCAGGGATGTCCTGAAAACCTGACCTGTTGGTGGCGCTTGAGGACTGGAGTTGTCCACTCCTGCCTTAGTGCCTATGTGATTTGTGAATCAATAACAATATTTTTTTTATGGAAATAACTATCCAAATTGCCCTATCCCCCCACATGGAAAACATGCACCATAACAGTTGTACTGAAAACTGGCATCAAATGCTGTGGATTGTGCCTTTAACCCATTTGCTGCCAAAGTGCACTGTAGGCCTCACTTGCAGCATAGGGGATAAAGGAACGAGAGGTGCTTAATGAGGAGAGAAGGAAGTGGTCACAATTTGCCTTATGTATGTAAGAGTTTACATACCTAGCTCTCAGCTGTGCTTCTTGTAATTCATTTGAAAGCAACACATTCTCTGCAGGGTAACTCCAGCCAGAGCAGCAGCCGCTGTACCTAATCGTGCAGCAGCCCTGGCGGATGGATGGCAGCACCAACCTCTCCTCAACAGCGGAACAGCGATCAACAACACGTATCGGGAATGTTTGGCTGGTGAAGGGACGGGCGAGCGAGGTTGCTGAGCAGTGAGGAGGCTGACAGCTCAGTCCTAAGGCTGGTTCTCATGCATTTAGTCACTCATTCAATGGTAGCACATGCACAAATGCCTGTGAGGACGATGAATGCAGAGGCGCTGTCTGCAGCTGTGCCCATTCAACGTATTTATTTTATAAGGACAACATATTGGGAGCTATTCATTAAGCACCCATTAACCTCTTCACTGCCAGAAGGACCATTGCTTGTGTTTAATGGGTTAAATCTAGGTGACTGATGCCTCGTTTAATCCCGCCTTTATTTGTAAACAATGTGGCCTGAAGTTTAGGGGGGTGGGGGGGGGGGTCCACGGCCACTCCTTCCTGTTTTATATATTTTCCCTGATCCTGTTCTATTTGCTAAGTGGCTGTTAAACATCAGTCCGATAATTATAACAATAATAATATTAATAATTACATTTGGTGGAGTCTAAGGTATTGACAAGTAAGAGTGTCCATTGTAAACAAAGGAAAATGTTCAGATTTATATATACTGAGCATTGGACTGTCCTCCCTATTTTAACAAGGATGAGTAGGTCCTGACAGCAGCACACCATTCCAGTCACTAGGGGCCTTACGGCTTACCAACTTAATATAGTTCTTATGGAAATTATTTTCGGAAGTGTGGCATGTGGCTCATTTAAATATACTTTGCAATACTGTCACGGTGAGATTATGGCAGGCTGTATAGTCACACATAAATATATATAACAGATGATATATATTTATCACTGGGTCTGAACTGGGACGAGACTAAGGCTAAGGCCCCGCTCCCAGAGTCAGCGCACCTGCGCTGCTGACAGGCGGTGCGCTGAGATACACAGACCGCGATCTGCGGTCTGTAGGGAGCGGGAGCCGGAGCGGGAGGTGGGCGGGAGGTGGGAGGTTTGATCGGGAGGTGGGCGGTTTGACAGGGAGGGGGGGCGTGGCTTGAGCGGTGGGACCCGCTACTCTCCCCCTCCTCCCTCCACGGACTCGGGCTGGAGCTGGAAAGTAAGTTTAAACACACACACGCAGGCACTCATTCATACACACACACACACGCACACGCGCACACACACACAGGCAGGCACTCACGCACTCATATACACACACGCGCGCACACACAGGCAGGCACTCATACACACACACACACACAGACAGAGGCAGGCACTCACGCACTCGGGCACACACATACACACACAGATAGGCATGCACGCACTCAGACACACACACAGAGAAAGGCACTCACCTGCTGTCCCTCCACACTCCTCCCCGCTCCCCGAAGCCTCTCCTCCTCCCGAAGCCTCTCCTCCTCCCGAAGCCTCCCCTCCCCATTGGCTCACAGCCACACACGTCACGCGTCAAAGCTAGAAAACACCATTCTCTGGTGTCTCCAGCGGCTGACGCGCTACAGCGTGTAATCAGCTGTGCAGCCAGTGGGGACCGGGACCGGCTCGCGAGGATTCCCCTGCTGGTGGGGAACTCGCGACCCGCCGCCCGCGCCAACGAGCGCAGCGGGACCGAGGCCTTAGATATCATAAAATATAATTTATTCCTTGATAAAGGTGAACACACAAAAATGTACAAATAACAGGCAAAATATAGACACTTACAGTACTTAAAATGGAAATGATGAAGCAGTCATATCTGGACTGGCAGTTCATACAGCACTCTTCCTAGTCATGAAGACACCAAAGACATGAACAGACCTCTGGCAGGAAGACAGTGCATAGCGTTTCTCTCAGCAATCAAGATGGTATAGAACAGACTGAACACCGGATAAAGGGTTGACCACAGATTATATAACTTTTGTGGTCCTATCTTTAACCTTAAGTACAGGTGATTGGTTTTCAATTACCTCCAGCCACTCAGTAACCTGGGAACACATTTTAATCCATGCCCCCCTGCTAGTTGGGACATGCGCAGTAGAGCTCTGCGTCTCATTTCTATAACCCCTCCTCTACCTCAGGAATGCCAGCTAGTCTACCAAACGGAGTACCTGGCAGGAAATCCTTTGTTGTGAGGTGTGAACTGGAACACTTGAAGACTGCTCTGGTTTGAGTAGTTTCCACCCTCATGCAAACAGTAGAGGTGACAAAATCCTTTGAAACATACTCAGGTCCTAGACATTGGGTCGCCTTTCTGGCCATATGCTACTCTGGTATGCCAAGGAATTTCATCTGGGTTTTACCCATATCTCGGAATACAGTATGTTGGATAAAACATGAACATAATAAAATATCCGGTTCCTTTGAGTCCAGCAGGTCCAAACTTCCCAGTTCTCAATGCCGGAACTGGGACACCCTATGGTCCAATTTGCGACCTGCTACGACCTGGGAAACCGGAGATACACAAATACACTTAAAACCGTTTTACATTTTAATACACAAATCTTCGCTGTAAATTAAATCACGTTTTTTCACTAAATCCCCATTGAAAACAACGGGTTCCGCCGCCATAGACTTTCAATGGCAAACCGCCGCCACTGGCGGCTATGGGAATCCCCGCCATAGACTTTCAACGGGGCGATGCCGCCGTTGAAGTCATTGGGGGTTTTCCACCGTAGCCGGTCAATGGGGTTTGGCCGCCATTGAAGTCTATGGGAGAAATCCCGAACTTTCAAGGGGGTCCATACTCCGTCGGGTTGGTCCAAGTGGGTCAAGGATGGTTCTGCAGCGATGCCGGAGCAGTGGCTACAGATACCCCCAACCCTAATCCGCTGGGCCCTCCGGAACCGGAGCTATGGATTACCAAATTTCAGCATTTGACACTTAGCCGTTTTCCTGCGCTGTTTCTGCCGCCGCCATTGGAACCTATGGCGCGGCCCGCTCTTCTCGGTTCGACCCTTATCGGGGGTTCAGGATACGGGGACCCAGTTGTGGCCAAGTGGGGGGAGGTCTAGGAACTAGGGACAGAAATAATTTTATTCCTAGGTGCCCTGGAACTGTTTATTCCCACGCCACTTGTTGTTGAACTTGACTTGTAAGTGATCAAAGCTCTCTTATTGAAAATGTATCTGTATAACTTTGCGGTTAAGCGGTTTGGACGGCAGCCAACTCGTTCCTGGAAAGCTCTCTCGAGGATTTCTCCATTGAAGTCAATGAGCCCATTGACTTTCAATGGGAAACCGCCGCTCTCCCTCTCGGACGCCATCTGCTGGTCTTCTCAGGAACAGGACCCAAACAGCAAGATTCACCATTAGAAAGCATTGAGCCCTAATGGCGGCCTATGGGAACCTGCAAAATGGTGCCTGAAAAGGTGGGAAAGTTACACAAAGGGCTATAATCACTATACAACCCTTGTGCTCCCGGATGGATCCCAGTGTGTGTGTGATGCAGACACTGATTAACAATAAAACATGGGGGAACAGGGAATATACATTTTCAGGTTAGGACAAGGGTTAAATCACATGTCTGGGCCCCAGCCCAGTTAACCCCTTGTCTCCCTGGTGAGGTTAGAGGGTGGCCAATTGGGGTGTAACCCCTTTAATCCCGGGCCAAACCCTCACGACCGTCACACATCCCCTGCTCAATGGGTGCCTGGTGTCCCAGTCGCCTCCCCCAGGCACTGGGGTATCACTGGCGCCCTTGAAGCACTCAATAAGTCCTGAGGGGTTGGCCTGGCAAAATTGTCCTCCGGCATTGTCCAGTACATTGTCCTGGCCACAGTGGATTGTAAAGTCCAGATCCTGTGGAGCAGGGCTCCACCTTGGCTTCCGGGCATTCTCCTTTCCCTCCCTCTGCCCCCCACCCAGTGCCTTGGGAACCAAGTCCATGGTGAAGGGGTAGCATTGCAGACCAGGCTGCACACTGCCCAGAGACTGGCAGGTTTCTGCACCTGCAGGAGACCAGCTATCCAGCACAGACCGTCGCTTTCCTGTCAACCAAGTCTGGGAAAGAGCTATGCCACTATCCTGTAGGGACCCTACCTGCTCTGGCCCTGTGCCCACCTGTAGCTGCTCTGCTATACTCCTGACTCTCCTCCCTGGCTGCCTATCTACCCACAGCCCCTCCGCTGGGAACCCAGGGGAATCTGTCAGAGGGGTTGCTCGTGGCCCGTCAGAACAAGGGGCCTTCTGCCTACCTAGCCCATCCCTAGCTTCTGCCAGCTGCCTAACACGCCACTGACCTCCTATCTTCCCCTGCTCCACGGTGTCTCCCTGCCTAGCCTCCCCTAGGCCCAGCACCTCAGCCTGCTGCTTACCTCCCTGCAGCCCACCTGCACTCCTCTCTCCCGTGGGCAATTCTAACCCAGACACTGGAGCTACCTGAGTGCACCTACCTCCCTGACCTTGTCTCCCCCTTACCAGGGATGAGCTCAGGGGCATCGCTCCAGATGCAACCGCCTTAGCTCTTGGCTGGCAGGTATCTCTGGGGTGGCACAAACTGGCCACTGCCCATGATACCCCCAGCCCATAGCCAAGCTGCAACAGGGGATTGCTGATCTGAGGCTCCCCCTGAGGCTCTGCCAGGGTAATGGGGGACTCTAGCTGTCATACCTGCTGCTGTACCTCCCCGGCTACCACTAGCCCTTCTTCTCCCACTGAGTTCTGATGCTGGCTACCTACCTGCAGCCTCCCCTCACTCCTCTTCGCCCTAGCTAATCCTAGCCTGGATCCTAGTGACACCTGAGTGAGGCCATCTCCCTGACACTGTCTCCCCATTACCGGGGATGAGCTCAGGGTTGCTGGTGCAGATGCACCCACCTTAGCTTCTGGCCGGCAGGTGATCGGGGGGTGGTCTAACTTTGCCACTACCCCTGAAATCTGGGGGTGGTCTAACTTTGCCACAACCCCTTTTACCTCCGGCCCATAGCCCGGCTACAACAGTGGGGCTCTTAACCGAGAGACCCCTTGCTGCTCCGCCAGGGTAATTGGGAATTCTGACTGCCCTACAAGCTGCCCTTCCTTCCCCTCCCCTGGTGCCCCTATCTCCTGCCACCCCCCAGTCACCCCTAGAGTGAAACAACAGGGTACAGTCCTAGGGAAAAATAAGTCAGGGTCAGTCTGCGACTTGGTCTGGCATACCTCGCTGGTCCCCGCAGAGACCGCCGCCTTCGTTGGTCCCAATTGCAGGGGGACTGGAGCGGCCGCCACCGGCAACATCTGGGCCGGGGAGCAACGGGTCGCCGCCGCAGCAGCGCCCGGGGTTGGCACAGGGGAAACGATGCAGGACCGGGGTCCCAGGTCTTTGTGGAGAAACACAGCTCCATGCAAACCAGGTAACAAAACCCCCTCCCGCAATCCCTGTCCCTCCCCCCACTCAGAATGGGCTCCGGGCACTTTGCCGGAATCGCGGCTCCTCTGCCGCCGCGCCATGGGTGAACCCCGGGTAGCTACCGCAGCAGTACCCGGTGGTGATGCAGGGTCGCCGGCGTGGATTGGGGGGCTCCGGTCATCGCGGGGAATCGCCGACTCCGCCAAACAATGTGAAACACCCAACTCCCGCACACCCCAACCCTCCCCCAAATAAAATTGCCACCGGCAGGATGCCGGAGTGGCGGCTTCTTCTCCGCCACCGGTTCTCCGCTGGGATCCGGTGGATGGCCGCTGTTCTCCGCCGCTGTGGCTGATACAGCCCGTCCAGGTTCTCCAGGAGACGTCCCGAGGAGGCTTGTCACCCCGGCTGGGTGGGAGCCATCAGAGGATGCCGCTAACTGGGTCATCTTTTCCGCAGCTCGTGAGCGCTGGCCCTGAGGGGCTTCTTTGCCCGACCGCGCACGGTCAGGGCACTGGGCATTATTGTGGCCCATTTGTTGGCAGTGCCGAAGCGGCTGCCGGTGCTTCTCCGCCACCGGTTGATTAACCCCAGCAAGCGGCAACGGAGTCCAGAGCGGAGTTGCCTGAGCGCCGGGCTCTGGGAGGGGATGAGTGGGTCGGTGTGGTATGTACGCCAGGAACTGAGTCCACTTCGCCGGGAACCACATCTTGCCCAACGCACACACCAGTGCTAGCTCTTTCAGGGAAAATGGACGGGCCACCGCAACGGCCGTTACCTCTCCTGGTGCAAGACTTCTGTGGTCTCCGAGACCACCCGCTCCCTCCACAAGTCTCTGCTGTCCCGGAGCTGGGTCCATTCCCTGTCCTCCGGGCGATTTGATGGTTACAGCGGCTGCAGCTGTGGATCTTCGCTCAGCCTGCCGGGTTTCATGCTCACCGATCGCTGTCTCACTCTCAGCCTTGCTGGCTGCTGGTCCTCACGCCGACTTGATGCACTCCTCCGGTCTTGGTGCCCGGCTCCAGTCAGACGGATGGCCGGCACTTTGGTTCTGGAGGCAATGCTTCTCACAAGTAGGGGAACAGTGAGGAGGTGCCATATCTTGTGTTATATGTTGTACACTGTGTGTTCAATATCTTTGGTCCCAGGAACTCACAATTACCATCGAGTTCCCACTATATTACAGTATCCCGCAGAACACTAGTAATACAGGTCCAGTTCAATCCCGCCGCTGCCACCAGTTATTATACAAGCCTGTCACGGTGAGATTATGGCAGGCTGTATAGTCACACATAAATATATATAACAGATGATATATATTTATCACTGGGTCTGAACTGGGACGAGACTTAGATATGATAAAATATAATTTATTCCTTGATAAAGGTGAACACACAAAAATGTACAAATAACAGGCAAAATATAGACACTTACTTAAAATGGAAATGATGAAGCAGTCATATCTGGACTGGCAGTTCATACAGCACTCTTCCTAGTCATCAAGACACCAAAGACATGAACAGACCTCTGGCAGGAAGACAGTGCATACAAGGGGGTTCCATACTCCGTCGGGTTGGTCAAGTGGGTCAAGGATGGTTCTGCAGCGATGCCGAAGCAGCAGTGGCTACAGATACCCCCACCCTAATCCGCTGGGCCCCCGGAACCGGAAGCTATGGATTACCAAATTTCAGCATTTGACACTTAGCCGTTTTCCAGCGCTGGTTTCTGCCGCCGCCATTGGAACCTATGGCGGAGGCCCGCTCTTCTCGGTTCGACCCTTATCGGGGGTTCAGGAACGGGGACCCCAGTTGGGCCAAGGGGGGGAGGTCTAGGAACTAGGGACAGAAATAATTTTATTCCTAGGTGCCTGGAACTGTTTATTCCCAACGCCACTTGTGTTGAACTTGACTTGTAAGTGGATCAAAGCTCTCTTATTGAAAAGTATCCGCTTTGGGTTAAGCGGTTTGGACGGCAGCCAACTCGTTCCTGGGGAAAGCTCTCTCGAGGATTTCTCCATTGAAGTCAATGAGCCCATGACTTTCAATGGGAAACCGCCGCTCTCCCTCTCGGACGCCATCTGCTGGTTCTTCTCAGGAACAGGACCCAAACAGCAAAGATTCACCATTAGAAAGCATTGAGCCCTAATGGCGGGCCTATGGGAACCTGCAAAATGGTGCTGAAAAGGTGGGAAAGTTACACAAAGGGCTATAATCACTATACAAACCCTTGTGCTCCCGGATGGATCCCAGTGTGTGTGTGATGCAGACACTGATTGAACAATAAAACATGGGGGAACAGGGAATATACATTTTCAGGTTAGGACAAGGGTTAAATCACATGTCTGGGCCCCAAGCCCAGTGTAACCCCTTGTCTCCCTGGTGAGGTTAGAGGGGGGCCAATTGGGTGTAACCCTTTAATCCGGGGCCAAACCCTCACGACCGTCACACCATCCCTGCTAATGGGTGCCTGGTGTCCCAGTCGCTCCACCCAGGCACTGGGGTTATCACTGGCGCCCTTGAAGCACTCAATAAGTCTGAGGGGTTGGCCTGGCAAAATTGTCCTCCGGCATTGTCCAGTACATTGTCCTGGCCACAGTGGATTGTAAAGTCAGATCCTGTGGAGCAGGGCTCCACCTTGGTTCCGGGCATTCTCCTTTCCCTCCCTCTGCCCCCCACCCAGTGCCTTGGGAACCAAGTCATGGTGAAGGGGTAGCATTGCAGACCAGGCTGCACACTGCCCAGAGACTGGCAGGTTTCTGCACCTGCAGGAGACCAGCTATCCAGCACAGACCGTCGCTTTCCTGTCAACAAAGTCTGGGAAAGAGCTATGCCACTATCCTGTAGGGACCCTACCTGCTCTGGCCCTGTCCCACCTGTAGCTCTCTGCTATACTCCTGACTCTCCTCCCTGGCTGCCTATCTACCCACAGCCCCTCCGCTGGGAAACCCAGGGGATCGTCAGAGGGGTTGCTCGTGGCCCGTCAGAACAAGGGGCCTTCTGCCTACCTAGCCCATCCCTAGCTTCGCCAGCTGCCTAACACGCCACTGACCTCTATCTTCCCTGCTCCACGGTGTTCTCCCTGCCTAGCCCCTAGGCCCAGCACCTCAGCCTGCTGCTTACCTCCCTGCAGCCCACCTGCACTCTATCTCCCGTGGGCAATTCTAACCCAGACATGGAGGCTTAAGTACAGGTGATTGGTTTTCAATTACCTCCAGTCACTCACTAACCTGGGAACACATTTTAATCCATGCCCCCCTGCTAGTTGGGACATGCGCAGTAGAGCTCTGGGGTCTCATTTCTATAACCCCTCCTCTACCTCAGGAATGCCAGCTAGTCTACCAAACGGAGTACCTGGCAGGAAATCCTTTGTTGTGAGGTGTGAACTGGAACACTTGAAGACTGCTCTAGTTTGAGTAGTCTCCACCCTCATGCAAACAGTAGAGGTGACAAAATCCTTTGAAACATACTCAGGTCCAAGACATTGGGTCGCCTTTCTGGCCATATGCTACTCTGGTATGCCAAGGAATTTCCTCTGAGTTTTACCCATATCTCGGAATACAGTATGTTGGATAAAACATGAACATATTAAAATATCCGGTTCCTTTGGGTCCAGCAGGTCCAAACTTCCCAGTTCTCAATGACGGAACTGGGACACCCTATGGTCCAATTTGCAACCTACTACGACCTGGGAAACCGGAGATACACAAATACACTTAATACCGTTTTACATTTTAATACACAAATCTCCGCTGTAAATTAAATCACGTTTTTTCACTAAATCCCCATTGAAAACAACGGGTACCGCCGCCATAGACTTTCAATGGCAAACCGCCGCCACTGGCGGCTATGGGAATCCCCGCCATAGACTTTCAACGGGGCGATGCCGCCGTTGAAGTCAATGGGGGTTTTCCGCTGTAGCCGGTCATTGGGTTTGGCCGCCATTGAAGTCTATGGGAGAAATCCCGAACTTTCAAGGGGGTCCATACTCCGTCGGGTGGTCCCCAACGGGGTCCAAGGATGGTTCTGCAGCGATGCCGGAGCAGTGGCTACAGATACCCAACCCTGATCCGCTGGGCCTCCGGCACCGGAGATATGGATTACCAAATTTCAGCATTTGACACTTAGCCGTTTTCCTGAGCTGTTTCTGCCGCCACCATTGAACCTATGGCGCGGCCCGCTCTTCTCGGTTGACCCTTATCAGGGGTCCAGGAACGGGGACCTGGTTGTGGTCGAGTGGGGGGGGGTCTAGGAACTATGGACCAGAAACATTTTTATTCCTAGGTGCCCTGGGAACTGTTATTCCACGCCAACTTGTTGTTGAACTTGACTTGTAAGTGATCAAAGCTCTCTTATTGAAAATGTATCTGTATAACTTTGCGGTTTAAGCGTTTGGACGGCAAGCCAACTCGTTCCTGGGAAAGCTCTCTCGAGGATTTCTCCATTGAAGTCAATGAGCCCATTGACTTTCAATGGGAAACCGTCCGCTCTCCTCTCGGACGCCATCTGCTGGTCTTCTCAGGAACACGGACCACAAACAGCAAGATTCACCATTAAAAGCATTGAGCCCTAATGGCGGCCTATGGGAACCTGCAAAATGGTGCCTGAAAAGGCGGGAAAGTTACACAAAGGGCTATAATCACTATACAACCAGTAACCTTTGTGCTCCCGGATGGATCCCAGTGTGTGTGTGATGCAGAAACTGATTAACAATAAAACATGGGGGAACAGGGAATATACATTTTCAGGTTAGGACAAGGGTTAAATCACATGTCTGGGCCCCAGCCCAGTTAACCCCTTGTCTCCCTGGTGAGGTTAGAGGGTGGCCAATTGGGGTGTAACCCCCTTCATCCCGGGCCAAACCCTCACGACCGTCACAAATACATTGCATATCTCCCAGGGTATCTCAGGTGTGTTCCTTTTTGAACATAAGCATCTCTCCCTAAGGTATTTGGTGGGAGGTTTGAGGGGATATATATACACCCAACTGGAGATATTACTCAACTGGAAGTCCTCGTCCTCTTTGATTTTCTTTAGAACTCAATTCGCAGATGGCTTTTGGTTTGGGGATCGGATTTGCTCTACAAAATCCAGAAAGGGGATTTGGACCAGTTCGCCCATCTCTAATTACAGTAGCAGTGCCTCTACCTCAATGAGAGGACAGCATCACTCCCTGATGCTCACCATCAGGCTGTAGCCCCCTACCATTATAGGACTACACCACACACTGTTGCGTAACAAGGGAGGTGACAGAACCTCTCCCATTCAATCCACCAAGTGTCAGCGGGGGAGATCCTCCTTTCTCCTCCACCGAACCATGGCCATGTATCCCGGATTATATACATACAACAGAAGCAGAATTCTTGCAATAGGTTTTTCATTCCATTCCATAAAAGCTTTAAAGTACAGTACCTAAATACTTCCTAACTAACTTTTTATCCATTAGTGTAGGGGTGGAAGGGGATTACCACCTGCTCCGATCCAGGAACGCTTCCAGTGGTGGCCTAACTCAGGGGAGCACAATCTTTTTTTCCCTGCGCCCCCTGCCGGCTGTTCCCCTCTCTCTGCGCCCGCCCCTCTTACCTTGGCTCCGGCGTCGTGACATCACGTTGCCATGGCGACACGTCTCCAGAAGCAAGGTAAGTGCAGTTTACAGAGGACTTTGCAGCTTCCCCGGCACTTAATTGAAGTGCCTTCGGGAAGCGCGTGAGGCCTCTGTAAACCCCATGCACCCTGCAGACAATCTCGCGCCCCCACAGTTTGCGCACCGTTGGCCTAACTTCTTCCCATTTTGTTTCGCCCCTTGTGCTCCACAGCCTTCTCCTCATTGAACCCCTTATTTTCAAATTCTCTAGCCACATCTGATCTATAATTCCCATGAAACACAATCCTTTTTTTCCATGGTTAGAGTGCATTGGGATACGCAGTCATATTGTCCATGCGCTTCTGCTTCCAGAGCTTCTTGTATGGAGTATTTTTATTATATATGAGTTCCCCAATTTATTTATAAAATGTTTTACCAGGAAGTAATACATTGAGAGTTAGCAGGCTTGGCATTATTTGATCAAAGGATGTATACCAAAAGTCTCCTTTTTTCTTATAGGTATTTACACCATACATATATTTATATTCCCCATTGATTGCTATCCCCAAAGGGAGAAGCGCAGGGATTCACTTTCTGTTTTGCACATTTGTATGGCCATTTCCTTCACTTGCTGCATGCTCTTTACATGGAGAAGCGCAGTGATTATATATTTGTTTTACCAGGAAGTAATACATTGAGAGTTACCTCTCGTTTTCAAGTATGTCCTGGGCACCGAGCTAAAATGACAAATAATACATGGTTACAATTACAGTTACATACTGTAAGTGAACAGGGTTATACATTATACAGGTGAGGACAAACATGCACAAACAGATACAAAGAGGCAAAATAGGTCGGGTAAAACATATGGGGGCGGAAATTTTTCCGCCCTAGGTCTGGGCCTAATTGGAAATCCACTACTGATTGCAGATATCAAGATTTTAGGTGTGAATATGTGCACTTGAAGTATTTTTGCACCCTCCCTTCACCGAAATGCCTCTAAAGCGTTTCCTAGTTGCAGTAACTGGTGTGCAGTGTAAATCTGAAAGCCGGCTGCTTAATACAGCAAGCAACAGCTGTACGGAAATCACGGGAGCTACAAAGTGCCCCACTGAGCATGGAAGAATTACTGAGTATTGTTTTTCTCTTTACGGTTTGAAGGTAGAATTATTCCATTAAAAAATGAGTCTTCATTTAACAGCTGCACCAAGTAATGACTGATTAAGATCGCTATATATATATATATGTAGCATATACCCCTATTGAGCTACATCACTGCTTCATAGCTGTGAGCGGAACGCGTTTTTTTGGACACTGCAAGCCACCATAGCTTACAGAGACAGCTATTGCCCAATCAGCCACACAACCCGACGGACGTCTGTGCGCATGCGCAAACCGGGTCCAGAGGAAAGGACAGTAGTGGAAGGCTTAGGCTTTGGTCCCGCTGCGTCGCGCGGCCGCGTGCGCGCTACTCACCATCTGATGGTGTCCTCCCGAGCAGGTCCCAGTCCCTCCTCCCTGCACGGCTCACTACACGCTGTGACGCGTCAGCCGCCAGGGGATGCAAGAGAATTGTAATCCCAAGCAGCGACGCGTCACGTGGTGTGGCTGTGAGCCAATGAGGAGAGGAGGAGGGGAGGCTTCGGGGAGCTGGGAGGCTTCGGGGAGGAAAACAGCTGCAGCACCAAGGGAGCCCCCCGGCTCCCTCCCACAGACTCTCTCCTCATAGTCTGTGTCTGCAGTGTCAGCAGATGCACAGCGGGGGAGGGAACCTCTGGCAATGAGGAGTGGAGGAGGAGGAGGGGAGGCTTCGGGGAGCGGGGAGGCTTCGGGGAGCAGAGGTGGGGGGAAAGCAGCTGCAGCACCAAGGGAGCCCCCCTGCTCCCTCCCACAGATTCTCTCATACTCTGTCAGCACTGCAGATGCGGGGAGGGTGGGGGGTGGGGTGGAGGGGGAGGCAAACCCTGGCACAGTGTGATGGCACCGCCCCCCGACGTCATAGCCGCGCCCACCCGAGCCATTTTGGCCACGCCCTTCCGCTCCAGCTCCTGCTCCCTACAGACCGCAGATAGCGTTCAAGTGCCTCTCCATGCGCCACCTGTCTGCAGTGGGGGCGCGTGGTCTGAGGCAGCGGGGCCTTAGCCTTAGGCTGAGGCCCCAGTACCTCCGCTGCACGCGTGCCCGCGAGACTGGCGGCGCGTGCAGCCGATTCCCCGGTCTGCAGGGAGCTGCAGACCAAAAGACCGGGGGGGCGTGGCGAGGGAGTGACGGGGGCGTGGCCATGGCTTCACCCGGCAGGTTCGCCCTCATTGGCTGAACCGCCGGGGGCGTGGCTTAGCGCTCCGTAGTGAGTCCTGCTCTCAATTCTATTTAGAGCAGGAGCAACTCGCGCCACAGCGCTGCAGCCTCCCCTCGCAGCGGGCCCAGCGCCATTGAGGGGAGGGCTCTCGTCCCTGCAGTGTCCGCCACAGCGGGCGCTGCAGTAGCCAGCGGGGTCCAGGCTGTGCACGAGCCAGGGGAACCATTGCCAAACACAGACAGAAGTTGGTTTCAGAAGTGGCTGAGACGGACACCACGCAGACACCGCACAGCAGAGGGGCAGATGTGGAAACAGTTACAGACCAGATTAAAATGTGTGACAGCCTTAGATTTGAAAGAACTTAAACTGGTGGTGGATGTGCGAGTCTCCGGTAGATTGTTCCAGTTTTGGGGTGCACTTGACAGAGAAGATCTTAGTCCATAATCATTTTGAACAACACGATTTGACGAACCACAGTGTTGCGAATGTCTGTTGGCAAAAGGATAGATGCCCTGATTACCTTCCAAAGACTGTGCTGATTAAACCAAGCAACTTTTTTACGTCCTACAGTTTTAGGCTTTTTAAGATGCATCTAGCGCCACCTGATGGCGTTCCTGTGACATAGCAAGTCTGGCACTTCTGTTTCCTCTGGCTGCTTTAGTAAAAATGTTGTGGTTAGAATTGTAGCAGCACAGATTGAGGAGGAAATATATTCTAGTAGATTTTTTTTATTTATCAAATTGTTTTTCAGCAATAGCCTGTGCAGGTGCGTTCAACCTCAAACAAACATTTATAGTAAAGGCATTTATGCTATAGAAGCTGCTTGGAAAATCACGGGGCTCGGTGCAACGTGGGAGTTAGGGGGCTCTTCCGCTCTCCGGAGTCCTACCTGTGGGGCGGTTGTGGTCGTGGTGCCCACACGGGGGATCCTGACACAAAGACACAACCCACCCTGGAGAAACTAAGTTACTTAAAAGAGCTCTGTGAATTTGGGCCATAACTCAATTTTACTATTATTCACGTTATGAGGAGAGTGTACAATCATCTTCTGTGGGAGGAAGTGTTCAATGTGCGTGGGCTGGAAATACCGAACCCAATAATGCTACTCTACTATGACCAAAAAACCAACACAAATAGCAGTCGAAAAAGGAATTGACAGATGGAAAACGTAGCTGATGTAACAGCTGGAAAAAGACACAAGTCAGAAATCTAATGAAAAAACCCTAAAACATTGAGAAAAAAGGTTAATTAAAAATTCAGTTAAACAAAAAAAATGACTAAAAGAGGGTCCGTCTTGTACACAATGTGTCACAGAGGACTCCGAATCTCACAGGGTTCTGTTAGAAGTGAGTCTATCTCTACAAAGAGCAACTTTTTGATACAAAGTTGCAGTGCTTTTGGGAGGTAGAGAGGATCACACTTAGGCTGCGCTTATAGTGCCGGCAACAGCAACGCGACGGTGACACCAGGCTGTGGTCGCTGGAAAAATCAAATAGAGATGACTTCCAGCGATCGCAACCAATCCGTTGCTCTATCGCGCCGCACTTACTATAAGCCCAAGGCGACGATGGCAATGCCTTTGTTTTGATGGTACGTTGCGTCGCCGTCGCCGGCACTATAAGTGCAGCCTTACCCTGAGGAGGTCTGTGCAAAGTTTGTCTGTCCTGTGCAATTTGTTGATTGCACCCATCACACTGGAAAGACCAGCAATGGCGTAATAACCCGTTCTAGGTTCTGCCCGTGCTGTTCTCGGACTAGGAAAGTGTTCATAGTTTCCAGTGATTCTTTTTTTTTAGGGCTGTTAATACTTGGGGAAGACATCGAGAGCACGCTGGTTATTACACACCCTTACTGCAGCGGTCTGGGACATTTGGCCGTTTGGCCGCGACCAAATCTCTGCTGGTGTTTAGCCGCTACTCACCTCACTGCCGGGACCTCTCACCGCCAGCTGGCTCGCCGTCAAAGTTACTCCCTAAACTTACCCCAACCCTAAAAACCTTAACCTCCTGTCCTAAAACCCCTTCCCCTAATTTCCTACCCTAAAAACCTTAACCCTTTACCCGAAAACCCCTTAGCCTACCCCTAAACCCTAAAAACCTAACCCCTTACTTTAAAACACCTATCCTTAAAGCCCTACCCAAACCACTTAATTAACCCTTAAATGACCTTACCTTGATGAAACCGCCAGCGGCTGTGTTGGAGGATCCCTCTGCGGCCGTACAGCGGCCGAGACTTGATCTCGGGGAGGCAGGAGCGACCAAGCGTCCGATTCCGTACTGCAGCCACAGTAGACAGAGGAGACTAGACCGGAAGCCAGATAATATAATGAGCTGAGCAGTTTATCCCGACTGGGAAAGTCATGATCCCTGTCAGTCATATGCTCGAGGTCATCCCTTAACACGTCATACGGAGCAGTCCTACTGCCTGTGCTCACTTGGTAGCGCACAAGGCCATTTCACCCACCTTCATGCCATCTCCTATCCTCAATTTGTTTTTTTCACTCCATTACTGCATCTTCCAAACATAAGTGTATGACTCAATTATGGCAGAAGGGCATTGTGGGATGCATCGTGCACATAGGTAGGCTCTTTAATGAATTTCCTTGCAAATCAGAAATAATTATTGTATTAGAGATATATAGCTAACAAGAGAACTGTCTGACACAGACATGTCAAAGGGAAGAGACTTGCAGCTGGGTCCTAGTACTGTAAGTCTGAGCACCTTGCTCTTTTGCAGGGGAACAGGCCACATTGGTGAACCTCAGCATCAATATCACAAACTCTCAATATCAAAAAGTTCATAGTATCAAAAGCCAGAATTCCCAGTTATTAAAGGCGTCTGTTCATGACATCATGCCCTCTTTCACAAATCTGTCTCTGTTAGACCAGGGAGGCTCAACTCTAGTCCTCAAGCCCCCCTGACAGGTCAGGTTTTCAGGATATCCCAGCTTCAGCACAGGTGGCTCAATCAGAGGCTCAGTTAAAGTCCGAGCCTCTGATTGAGCCACCTGTGCTGAAGAAGGGACTGATTAAGCCACCTGTGCTAATGCTGGGATATACAGAAAAACTGAGCTGTTTGGGGAAGTGGAGGGGAAGGGTGAGGACTGGAGCTGATCACCCATGTGTTCGACCAGCATACACTATGTTCAGTCATTCCTCACTGGGCTACCCTATCTCTATGTATTGTACCTGCACAAGCATGATGCACCTTGGCTTTCCACTATAATCTTTACAAAGCACTCTGACACACACACACACACACACACACACACACACACACACACACACACAATATCCACAACACAAGCGATTTTTGCAACTATGGAAAAATACTCGTCAAGCTGCGTTTCCTGACCTGTTCTGTTGATTCCATCTTGGTCAGTTTTTCTTTATTCTACGGAATTTAGCAAACAGTAAACAGTAAGGATCATTCATTTGTGTTGCAGTTTGAACAGCAGTTCTCAGCCATTTTTAGATATATTCCTTAGATTCCAGGTTTTCAATGCAGGGGTACCAACAGGGGGCAGAAACCAGGAGAGTCATCACAAGTCCAGTGGAGGAGCAGGGCCCCCTCTTCTAGGCTCCCTAAAAGTCATCAGGCCCATGCCCCCATTCCTCATGTTGGTTAAGCTTGGCAGACAGGGATGAGGATGAGGATGTAACTTGAGGAACCAGGTGGATGTTAGTGCTGGGGTAAAAGTGTTGGGGTCTTGTGTCCGGCTCTGCTCACCCAGCATCCCTCACACCTCACTTCAGGCCCCAGAGCCACAGACTCACTCCAGACACTGACCCCCCCCCCCCAGTCGAGATTGCTGCTCCCTCCCTAAGGCCCATAGTGTCTCCTTTTTTATCCCCATTTAGACCTCTAGGGGGCCTATGCACTAAATGTTCATAAAAAAAGTCGCCGGGCCATTTATATCGCCGTTTTTTGGAGCGTTGCTATCACGGTATTCAGAAAGCCTCGATTACCTGTCATAGCAAAATTCCCAAAATGGGCGAGTTGCTGCCAGCGATAGGATCGACCCTCTGAAAAGGCCTAACCTGGCGATACATTTCTGCTGCAGAGAGAGCTGCTCAGAAAGAGCCGCCTCTCCCAGCAAAAATCTCCCCCGAAAATTATGTTTTTTAATATACATTTTCAGCCTAGTGTAGATGAGCATGGTGTCTCCGGAGCAGAACCGCGTTGGTTTGATGTCTGGGGACCCCCTGCATCCCGAGATACAGGCCCCGTTATGGGATGCCGGTATCTCCTATGCAAGAAAATGTCCCGATCACGTGACGTGGGAATCCAATGCATAGGAGATACCGGCACCCAATAACGGTGCCTGTATCTCGTGAAGTAGGGGGTCCCCGGACCTCAAACCAATGCGGTTCTGCTCCGGAGACCCCCTACTCATCTACACTAGGATGAAAATGTATATTAAAAAATATTTAGTAAACACAATACACCACACACCCCCCGGACCCACCCATTACTGTAAAACCATGATTTATTTTTTAACATACAGGATTAATACCTCAGGCCGATGGGGGTCCGCAGGGCCCTGCAGCTGTGTGGCACCCGGTTCTTACCCGCAGGTGTCCCCTTTGGCTCTGCAGGTGGTACCCGTGGGAATCCGGGGGTCCTTGGGTGGTTCCCACGGGAGTCTGGGGCCCTCGGGTGGTCCCTGCGGGGGCCCCAGAGCCCCGGTTCTTCCCCGCAGATGTCCCCTGTTGGTCCGCAGGTGGTACCCGTGGGTGTCTGGGGGTCCTCAGGTGCTACCCGTGGGCGTCCGGGGATCCCCAGGTGGTCTCCATGGGTCCCCGCAGGCCTGCGGTAACAATCCTGTATGTAAAAAATAAAACATGGGCTACATTTAAATAAATCCCCCCCACCACCAAACCCATACAGTACAGTAATTGGCAAAATAACTATTATCCAGATATGGATAATAGATTATTTGCCCATTATTAATCTCAACATTAATTAAAACCAGAGACAGAACATGAAACACAGACAGAGCTCAGTGCACATCCAGTGAAACCTATACACGGTATAGTGCCTAAATATATATGTATAGATATCTATTAAATAAAATGGTCTTTTAGTTTAACATTTTGGCCAAAGTGTTGTAAGCCCTTGAGCCACTACACGGCAGACCACATCTCAAGGGTCCCTAACACTAATATAAATTCTTAATAACCTAATCAGACTTAGAACTATGCAACTAATTTTGAGAGATTTATTATAAATCATTCTTCCTGGTAATGCACAGGTTATTAAGAATTTAGATTGTATTTATTATGTATGTAGGCTTTCTGGCAACGAAGGACAGGGATCCTGATGAGGAAGCCCTTCATATTGACTGGGGTAAGTAGAACTGTATTTATTTACTTGATTTATGTATGCTGGTGTAACCCATGTTCCCCCCCCCCCCCCCCCCGGTCGCAGACTGGACCTCTAGGGTGTAGTGAGGGCTGGCTACATGCATGTGGGTGGTGCGTACTGTGAGGAACAGGAGGGCCTGAGTCTCCCGCGATGGTATTGGGGATAACAGGGACAGGCTTCTGGGGTATATGCCTCTATCTTCTTAGCAGTCTTGGTGCAACGCCTCCTTCTCTGGCGAGCCTTAATGAATAAGGTGGAACCCTCCCAGAGAAGCCCCGGTCCCAGGGCGAGAGATTCCAATCTCACACAGTCTTTGTATAAAATCAGCACTGGTCTTTATTGGAACATAGCAGATCAGTAGCACACCAACAGCACACAGCAACAGCAGCAGGGTACAGGCTTTTCCTCTTTCTCCTTCCCTCCAGAAGTACACCCTCAGGATGGCTGTCTGGAGCTCCAATACTTCACACCTTCCACCCCAAGGTATAGGCCCTCAGGGTGAGGCTGATTCCCCCCTCACCCTCTGCAGGGTGAGGGGCATTGGTCCACTGCACTATTGTGCTATCAGATCTACTCAAGGTGGCTGAGTCTCTCCTCTCCTCTCACTTGCATGCTCCAAGCTCAGACGCTGCTTCAGCACTCACTCCCTTCTCTGCAGCACTGACCTCCAGACTCACAGGAGCAGCCCACTAAATAGAGACAGCCCTGCCCATCCTGATGTCAGCAGGCCCTCCCCTGTGTCTCAGCCTGCCACACAGAGTCAGGTGCCTACCTCCACCAATCCCAGCAGGGCTTGAAGCTGGGGAAACCCATGATAGCTACTGCCCTTAGCAGGACTTACACCAGTAGGAGAAAGATATATAACCCCCATTTCTTACCGGGGCTACACTGGCTAATGTGATTAATAATGGGCAAATAATAATGGGGTGCACTGTGGGGCCTGAGGACACCTGTCGGGCCCACCGGGGACCCCTGTCGGCCTGGGGTATTAATCCTGTATGTTAAAAAATAAATCATGGTTTTACAGTATGGGGGGGCACAGGGGGGTGGGTGGTGTATTGGTGTTTATTAGATTTTGTAATGGCTTATTGGGGGCCTAGGAGGTGGGTAGTGGGGCTGTTGTGTGTATTGTTTGTATTGTGGGTAGCAGGGGTGGGTGAAGGGGGTATTAGCCCCAAGGATGGGTGTTTAGGCCTTGTGGGGGGTAGCGGGAGGGTTTAACCCCTTCATTACCGTAGCGGTATTAACCGCTAAGGCAATGGAGGGGTTAAGTCCATTTGCAATCCCCCCGTAAGGCCTAAACACCCACCAAGGGCCAAATACCCCCTTCACCCACCCCTGCTACCCACAATAAGCCTGGCACGGGTGGTTAACCCCTTCATTCCCTTAGCGGATAGCCGCTAAGGTAATTAAGTGGTCGGTAAATGCATTTTTCCTGCATCGGATTCATGCCAGGGGTATTAATGGGTATCAGCTCCGGAGATCACCGGCATCAATCCAATACAGGAAAAAGGCCCGATGTTTTCTAAGTCCCGTCTTTCCGCTTATCGCCGTTCATCGCCAGCTTCTCCCTACCAACTTTTGGCATTTGGATTTGGGGAGAAAATCGCCATTCTAGAGCGGCGATATGTATTGCTAACCTACTCGCTGCTACTAGAATTGCGCGAGTTTATGAACATTCCGGAAAGTGCCGATAAGTGGCTTATCGCCGCTCCCTCAGCGATTGGTTTTTGAACAATTGTTTTGGTGATTCAACCCTTTATCGCCCACTTATCGACGCTTACTGAATAGCAGTAGGCATTTTGGGCTATAAGTGGTCGATAAGTGGCTTATGAACGCTTACTGCATAGGCCCCCTAGTGTCCTGCTCCCACCCCCCCTCTCCAACACCACCCACTGCCTTTTAAGGCTTCCAGCTTGAAATTTGCTCAATTGCCAACGTTCACTCTGCATACATTTTGCTCAAACTTTTCTAAAAAGTTGAGAAATTAAAAAAATATTCTATTAAAAAATTGTAACCCTTGAAAGTTTGGTCAAGAGGAACTGGAAGCAAACATTTTTTTTTTTTGCATGAAAAACTCATATTTCAGAGTACCTTTTGTCTGGCGAACGTCAATTTTATCAAAATGTTCGCTTTGAACTTTTTCAGCTCTCAAAAAGAGAAAAGCCAGACAAAAAGGTTGCACGTCTGTACCTACAAGTTGTCAGTAGTCAGGACACCCTACATGTGAATAATGGAGTTGGAGTTTTGAAGAGATGTTTCTGCATTGAGTGGAGAAAGAGCAAACAGAATAGAACATGGTTCATTCAGGAATGATTTTTTTTTTTTAGGTTTTTAAGGTTTTAACCCAACCTAAAAAGGGTATTCCCTCCCCCCCTCCCATCACATCTAGAACTGATCCTGACTTCTTCCTCACTTGAAGGATATCCTGGTGCAAGCACATTTTTCCATGGTTCTTATCCCTGGTTGATACCTGCATTGGTTAACTTCAGGTTAACTTGATTAAACATGGTGTGTGTCCTATTTATTTCAGCGAATCAGCGATTTTGGAGAAGTTGGGAAAATGCAGTACCGTGTTAAAACTGAAACGACAAGGCTCATTGATGAACTTTGCAAACGTGGACTCAACCCGGCTTTTTCCACAACTCAAAAAGGGCACAATTTGCCTTGCTCACAACCTCATTGCAGAGTCAGATAGCTATAAAGCTTAGGCAGAAAGCAGACGATTTGAAAAGTGGGGCAAATGGGGAGAGAGGGTGGAAAAGGCTCTTGCTACAGTCTATGTAAAGCACGGGGTGCCAGGGGTAAAGAGAGAACACACACAAATATACTTGCCAAAGCAAGTACAAAAGATCCTACTGTAACAGCACTCGCCAAAATGAATATATGGTGTGTATATTAAAACATTACTTTTAATAGTTAAATGGGCTAAGATAAAATTGGACAATAGACACATGATAAACAGCACATATAACCAATGGTCACTAGTATAGTGATAAAGTTAAAAGGGATATTAAATAATCTACTCTCAATCTGAACACCAAGAATTGGTGCAGATACTTAATTAGAAGGGCTAATAAGTGTTAGAATAAGACAACCTTCCCATCACTAAATCTTAGTATGATGATAACATACGGGTAAACTGATCATATGAAAACGTTGGCAAGCAGCTTGATGTGTGGTCAGTTAGGTGTATTCATAACACTATATGCAGTTAATATTAGACCACAAGTATGAATATGCCGCTATAATAGAAGGGAGTTAGCAGATGTGGATATATTTCTAAGTGATGTGTGAACTCACACCGTTGTAGCATTCACCTACTCAGCGTGGTGTATTAATGAACACCACCGAAATTAATTAGCTAAATACGGTGATAATACATAAGTATAGTAAGTATATAGGGATAGATCAGTCTGCTGGGGAAAACCCAGAAAATGTTGTATCAGACGCAACTACTGTAGGTCTCCCTCCTCCCAGTGTAGAAAACGGGCGAACAAAGGTAATTAGTGTGTATCAAAGCGCAGCCTTATTAGCCCATGGTGAGAGCATGTTAGAAATATGAATTCGCAAATGATGACATAGTGGTCATCTCCTCGTATGAAAGGGTTGGTAAACAGCTTAATGTGTGGTCAGTTAGGTGTATTCATGAACACCATAAGGAGTTAATACTAGACCACAAGTCGAAGTGTGCTGCTATAATACAAGGGAGTTTGCAGGTATGGATATATTTTATAAGCGATGTGTGAGCTCACACCATTGTGTGTATAATGAGTATATTCACCTGCTCAGCGTGATGTATTGATGAACACCACCGAACTTAATTAACTCAATGTGGTGATAATGCTGAGGTACTGTAAGTATATAGGAACAGATCAATCTACTTGGGAAAAAAAACAGAAAAATGTTGTATCGAACGCAACTAGGTCTCCCTCCTCCCAGTGTAGACAATGGGTGAACAAAAAGTAATTGATGTGTATTAAAGCACAACTGTATTAGCCCATGGTGAGAGCATGTTTAAAACATAAATTCGCAACGCAAAAATAATACATCTTGATAAAAAACAAGTTAGGCTACTGTGTAGCTAATGAGAGTTAATTAGTGATTGTAGTGGTGTATGTAGCCTGATGGTAGGAATAGATTATGAAGCACCACTCACATGAGAGTTCTGGCACTGTAAGTGTTAACGTCAGGTATATCTCAGGAGTGTTTAAGTCGTACAATCAGTAAATCTTAAAAAAGAGCAGTGTTTACATGCATACAAAAATGCTTCTTTTTTTTAAACTAAATAATATATATTGGACCACAGTATTTCCAGATGCTCAATAAAGACATACCTGTAGGTTAATATATAAACACCTGCTCATATAGGTCTGTATAGAAACAACTGCTTTTGTGGTCAGTTAGGTGTGTTTATGACAGACAGGTTAGAAGGTTTTAAGATCGTTTTTAAAAATATATATAATTTATAAAAAGAAGAAATTAGTTCTGAAAACTGTATTAGGACCTCAGTTTATTTTATCTCCTAAACTCACATATTCCCTTGAATCCCTTACACACTATTTTGGAAGTTGCATTTCCTCCCATGTCCAATTGGCATAACATTAGTACTGTATAAACATCTGTCACAAGTAACTAACTAACGCTGATGCATAAGTATGTTTCAATAGCATACAGTATTACGTTTGAAACTTGTTCTCTCTCCAGAAGATTTGAATGCAGTCACTTCAAATGGAGAGTTGTGGTCATTCTTTTTCAAAGTTAATTAGCATTTCTTCATATTAACTTTGCCAGATTATATCTGTAATTGCAAATTAAACTGCCCATCATCTTTTCCTATTGTCATTGTTAGATTTTGATGGAAAACTAATTTACTGGAAGACTGAGGCCGTTATCTCATACAATTTTCACAGACATATCAAAGGATATGAACCACATCACACACTAAAACTCTGTATTGCCCACATAATTGGCCCATTAAAAAAATAATGCATAATCAGTCTTTACAAGATAATTGCAATTCAATAAAGTATGTAAAAAAGTAATCTGTAGGCCTATTGCTGATATTATCCTTTCGCAGTTATAAAACCTAACCCAAACTGTAGTGTTCACACAAAAATGGTACAATTTGATTGCAACATGTATATTTTTATACAAGGCTATTACATTTCATTTCTCACTATTAAGTTAATTTATTTACTCCATTATGGTAATTTCTTACAAATAATGTGTTTACAATCATTCATGCAAATAGTCCTAAATAATACATGGTCCAAAATATTTTCACTAGGTGATTGATTGTAGAGTCATCTTTAAAAATACACTTGGTTTCCCTTGTGTGACGACTCTACTCTATTTAAAAAAAAAAATCATATCTACTCAACTTGGTGGTGGTAGGACTGGACACCTCACCCAAACCCAAGACCCACCCAATAAACCGCACTGACAAATTAATAGGGTTAAATGGCCACGTAAGTGATTGATAACCACCACATTAATACTAACTTGGTCAGATCGGCTCACTCATCGGTTCTCCACCGCCGATACTGTCAAAGGCCACATGCCGTTTGAGCCAAGTAGGATTTACAATACTATAAAACCAACCAGCCACACTCACAAGATATCGAACAGCATACAGTATCCAAGGTCCTCAGGAATTGATGCAACACTTTCCCAATACTCAGCGATCATATTGCGCTTTAGTATAAATATTAGGCAACGACTGTATTAAAAAGGTGAATTTATTTTCTTCCATAGGGTTTGTAATAACTCTTATTTCATAAACCTATGGTAGAAGTATATAAGATTTTCTTCCACCATTGTGTTGCTTTGCAATAATTAACGCCTATTTATCGGTGGAGTTAAAGGACAAGATCAAGCTGTCACCACCATCAGTGGATGGACGGAGTCCCTTATGGTCAATATAGGAGACTTCGTAGAAATTGTACCGAAGACAACATTTTTGATGACCAGTGCAAAATTTTAGAAAACCGTTTTATAGAGAAGAAATATAGCCAAGAGATTTTAGATACAGCATTTACAAAAGCTAGGAATCTAGAAAGAAAAGAACTACTCGAACCCAAAAATAAGTCTTCCATTGTAAATAATAATGGTTATGAAACAGCTTTCTTAACAACCTTTAACAAAGAAGCAAAAAATATAGGGAAAATTTTACGTAAGCACTGGCATGTTTTAAAATCAGATACTATTTTAAGTGAAATTTTACCGGAGATCCCAAAAATTATTTTTAAAAAGGCACAAAATATGAAAGGTTTAATAGCACCAAGTGCTCTAAAAATAAAAAAAGAAGATAACCAGAGTTGGCTTAAAACCCTGACAGGTTTTTATGGATGTATATCATGCAAAGCTTGCCAACATAAAATGAAGGAAAAAAACAGCTTTATATGTAATAAGAATAAAGAAACATTTAATATTAAACAATATATAAACTGCTATACGGACTTTGTGATATATGTCCTTCAATGCCCCTGCGGGCTACAATATGTAGGGAAAACATCTAGACCAATACGTACCCGCATCCTTGAGCATTTGAGCAATATAAGAAGGGGAATTTTAACACACAGCATCTCAAAACATTATGCTAAATACCACCAATCCAACCCCGATAGTTTAAGATTTATAGCTATAGAAAATGTGAAACAGCATTGGAGGGGACGCAGTAGAGAGGTGGATCTTAGCAAAAGAGAAATGTACTGGATTCATAAGCTTAATACACTGATTCCAAACGGTTTGAATTCAGATTTTGAGATTTTACCCTTTTTACATACATAATGATTATATATATTTCATATTTTTGTATACACTTTTTTATCTCTATTTTTATCTAATTCACATTTTTCTTTATATTATATTTTTCTTTATTTTTATGCATTTTTATTTATCATTTGAAGTTTTTAACATTATGTATTTAAAATGATGAATTCACTGCTTATTAAATATGTGTAAGGGATGACTTAACTTAATTTATATACTAAATCCAAACAATAGATGTTTTTTTAGCAATTTTAGACTAATGCTTTTTTAAACAAACCTCTGCATATTTTAAACAAAATTAAATAATATTGTGGTCTAGATCTGTTTGTATTGATTGAATCAATCACTGATGCATCTTTCTCTTTTTCCTTCTCTCCCCCATACTCATGATGTCATAAGCACTTTATTAATTTTATTTCCATTTATTAATTTATTTATAATACTATTTTGAATATTTCTTTTATTGTAGGTAGTCATACTATTAAATGAGGTTTTTAATCATTAATTTTTTCTTGTCTTGATAATTAATTGAATGTTAATAAAATTGAATATATGTTTTATATTGTTTTGGACCACAGAGTCTAGTGTGCCTATGAATAGGCAAACCTGTGGGTTAATTTTTGTGTGCAAGTTAGCTAATTTGCATAGTTAATATGAAGCCAATTAGGGGATCTCATATAAATATAAGGCACTGACAATAGACGTCATAATGCTCCTGACGAAGCTGTATGTGTCAGCGAAACGCGTAGAGCCATTCAACTAGCTGCAGCTGCCTCCAAAAGAGAAGACGCCGGACGCAAGAACCCCCAGGCTGACTTTCCTCCAGTGCCGCCATCAATATCCAACGGATGCGGTCCACCCGCGAAAGCGAAAGTGACGTCAGACGCCGTCGCTGGCGACGGACTTTGCCACAGGAGGAAGACTGGGAGAAAACACTGCCGCAAACAAGAGCATTCATTTGCTAAAGAAACCTTTACATGTACATACAATTGTACTTAGTGTGAGTACTATCCTTATTCCTCAATATATAAACGCTTTATATTTACCATCTGCACTACTGGGCTATATCTGTTTTGTTTCAATTGCATGAACCGAATGGAGATTTGAATGCTAACATCCCTGGAATAGAAGACCAATTACATACACACCTCCTGACTGAGTCAGAAAAAAGCACTACTTTTTCTTACATTTTGTAAGTAGAAAATCCTCAAGAGCCAAGACCTGCATCTAGCCCATATTATATTAACATACTACACTATTATTGTTTTTTATGTTTTTTATTTTTCATGAGGTGCTCCTGATTGGATCGCTCCCTTCTCACCCCAAAGAAAACTCTATCAAATCAAATGTCAATGATTGGAATCAGTGATTGGGTAGTATACAAGCAGTGAGTAGCGAAAGGTCAGGTGTACAGTATCTGTAAAACAAGCAGTTTACTCAACAATGTAATGTAATGGTATTAGACCAAAAGCCACTAATTGGCCAAGATAATTGCAGATAATAGAAAGAGATCTACGTATAATTGCTCTGTAAATTGTTGATGAGGAAATGTGTGTAGTTTCCCCTTCAGACACTGGGACACATTGAAAATTGTGGGCAGTGTTGGGAGAGGGTGGGGCTATAGGGGAACTCTTAGAATGAGGTTCATGTTTGTTGTTCGGGTTGCGTTTCGCTAATAAGTTCGTAGCACACCCTACAATGTATTCACAACAACATCATCAATTTCAGTGGAATTACTTCTGTGACTGTTCTATGCATTATTTTTGGCAGGAGATGTGACCAAAATGGAGACAATTCATTCAGCTCAGGGAGTCATTTCATGACTGAACTTGTAAGGAAATGTTGTTACTCAAGAAACAATTCCAAAAAGGGAAGCCGGAAGAAGTCGTGGAATATTCCATTTTTCTGAAGTAACCATCCTTCTGCCTCTCTTGGGCATACAGGATAAATGGGTGGTAGGGAGTAGCGGAAATAACGTGAAAAGATGGAGTGAAGGGTTATGGTGAGGAGGGTTAGTAGAGTAAAGGTGGGCATTTGCAATAGTATGAAAAGAATACTGGGATTAAGTAGGAGAAAGGTATTTGGGATTAAAGGGATGTGGGGAATAGGCTGAAGAAGCAGAAACGGGAGTAGAAAAAGGGGGAAAGGAAATACAAATATTAGAATGGAGAAGGGAACAGGGGAAGGGAAATGCATGAATATGAAAAGGGTTGAGAAGAAAGGAGAAGAAAGGAAAAGGAAGGAGAGAGGGGGTGAAAGTAAATGGGATATGGAAAACTATGTACTGTATGGAGAAATAGTGGGAGAATTGGGGAGAGAAGAAATATTTAACTAAAGGGGAGAGACACTTGAAATGGGCAATAGTGTTAAGCACCAATGATTTTAGACTCAAAACGAAGGGTGTTTCCTGATTGCTGGAGCAGGCAGGACTGGATTGACCCTTGAGCGTGGCCGTAGAGACAGGCTGGGCGTCCAGAGTACTTGCAGCGCAGAATCAGTAAATACAGTACAAATGGCGAGGGAGAAGCGAAGGTCATGCAGGCTGAGGTCAGAGCAGGCTGAGGTCAGAGCAGGCTGAGGTCAGAGCAGGCTGAGGTCAGAGCAGGCTGAGGTCAGAGCAGGCTAAGGTCAGAGCAGGCTAAGGTCAGAGCAGGCTAAGGTCAGAGGGCAAGCAATAATATAGTCAGGCAGGCCATGTTTAGGGCAGGCGGATATCAGGAGAATTGTCAGGCAAGTGGAAATTCAGGAAGGTCTGATGGCGCACACAACAATGCTGGATATAATGGCAGAGACATATTGATTTGGCAATAGGAAGGGGATGTTGCTGGTTTATATAGGAAGCCAGAGTACTGTATGTGTCCATGAGGTTTCTCTGTAACGTGTGCCGAGCTCAAAGGCTGATCCAGCTCACTGTCAGTGCTGCTGCCCTGAATTGCAGACGTCGAGGGGACAAATGGGACTCCCAGCGTTGATCTTTTAAGGCCAGGCATAGCGGGGCACAGGGTGTGTAGACCCATTCTAACAGCATTTTGAAGTTGGAAATAGTGCCACAACCTCCTGACTTTCTTTGCAATCATATTAAGTGTACTGTAACATGGTATGTTCCATAGTACCTGTCTTTCTCCACATAATGTATCTGTTATATAAGCCCTGTTAAATTCCAGGCAGTAACAGGTTAATCTATGGGCCAGTGACCCCCCTTTTGCTTCCCTTGAAAGTGAAGGAAGGTAGGTGGTGACTCATGGCCTGTGTACAGCCCCTTGGATGTGGGTATAGTCCATGAGCCCACCCCTTCCAGAGTTTTCCATGGGGAATAGCTAAAAGTTAGAGAGTCTTTCTCTGCTCCTTAAGGAGTGAGGAAGGAGCTATCAGTCTTCCCCATTGCAGGGAAAGCATGCTCACTCTAGGCCAGCTGGCCTAGAGACCACCACCAAGATTGAGCCCATGATACCGGGCGAGCACCATTTAGAGGTCCTGAAACTGCAGAGAATATTCTGTAAAGTGAATCTGTGCAGAAGGAGAAATAAAGCTGCTTGTTCACCAAGACGCTGCCTGGGTGTCAGTTACTGGGCAGGAGGGAGACTGAATGCAGTGATGGGAGCTGATATCCTACCCCTAGGATCCCATCACGGCTGGAGGCGCTGTACCAATGAGTAAAGAACTAAAGACCACCCCAAAAGCCTGTCCTATTGCCCTTTACAATCGCGGCCACACAGCTCTCCTGGAACAGCAGGTATGCTTCAGCACCACACGAAGGTAGTAATCAGTGTATTTCCCGGAGGAGGGGGGAAACAGGGTTACATAAAGATGTTTCATGCATATCATTTTCACAGAAGAACAGGTGCCTGCATCTCCGTTGCTACGTATTCTAAAGGCTATTCTCTAGCATGTCTACAATAGGAGCTTTCTGCAGTCTTAATCTGCATCTATTAATTATGAAAGTTGTTTAATTTCCAAAGCCATCTGCTGAGTTGAAAAACCAACAGGCATAATGAAGCATAATTACAGTGACTAGCCTGAGCTTTAAGCCTTGGCACATAATGCCTGGCTCCATTGTAAGTTGTTACAGTATATCTTTTCTACCCCTTTCAGATTCACAGTTTCCTCAGACTTTAGAAGTTCAGTTATCAGATTGGAAAGTAGGAAATCATTTTGCATGCATACTGTACTGTGGGGTCTATTAGCTGACTTGAGTGATGTGCGTCTCTCTCTAATTCTGTATATTATGCCTCATACTATAAATCTGCTACACCGCCCGATCAGCAAATGAAATTTATATTTTACGTCCGTAGATAAAAACTAGATATTCAATATTCAATAGCGATGGGCCCATTTTTTGCCAAAACTCAAAATCGCCACGGAAATGAATTTTTGGGGAGATCTTTGTTTGTAGAATAATGTTCACAAATTAGCAAACAAAACTATTTGCAACACATTCACGTTTGTTCTAATCTTTCCCAAATTTGAAAAAAGGTCTGTGAACTAACATTTTCACAGATTGGGTGAGATGCTTGATGTGTGTATGGGTGAGATGCTGGGTGTGTATGTGTGAGATGCTGGGTGTGTGTATGGTTGAGATGCTGGGTGTGTGTATGGGTGAGATGCTGGGTGTGTGTATGTGTGAGATGCTGTGTGTGTATGTTTGAGATGCTGTGTGTGTATGTGTGAGATGCTGGGTGTGTAGGTGTGAGATGCTGGGTGTGTATGTGAGATGATGGGTGTGTATGTGTGAGATGCTGGGTGTGTGTATGTGTGAGATGCTGGGTGTGAGTATGTGTGAGATGCTGGGTGTGTATGTGTGAGATGCTGGGTGTGTGTAGGTGTGAGATGCTGGGTGTGTATGTTTGAGATGCTGGGTGTGAGTATGTGTGAGATGCTGGGTGTGTGTATGTGTGAGATGCTGGGTGTGAGTATGTGTGAGATGCTGGGTGTATTTATGTGTGAAATGCTGTGTGTGTGAGATGCTGGGTACTGTATGTGTGTTTGTGAGATGCTGGGTACTGTATGTGTGTGTGTGAGAGATGTGATGTGTCCTTCCTAGGAATTCAGATCGACACTGTGGAGATGGTATGTACTGTAGATTAGCTACACTGGCGACACACTTTATTCGAGCTCGGCTAGTCCCACGAATTCGGGTATACCCGGGTGTATTGAGGTTTGTGACTGTTTTCTGCCCGAGTGCATTGCGTTATTTTCCAGGCAGGGATTGAAGCATTTTATTCCCGCTGGCTGCAATACTGCACAGTATATATATATATACTGCATTACAATTCATGAATTTATGCCATCTGGTAGACACGCGAAGCATTGCAGCCTATTAAATCCTAATCATTATCATTTAACAGATCAGCCGCCCGTCAGCCAGGCATGAACCCAGGCTGGGAAGGCAAACGCAACGGGGCTTGTCAGAGGTGAGGAGCGGCGCATTCCAGGTATCTGCCAGGTACATACTGGGTATTTGCTCGAATAAAGTGTGTCGGTGCAGTACGAACAAGCTGGTAGAATTGCGAGGGAAGATTGAAAGGGCGAGGTCAGCCAAAAAGATAACAGTGAGGCAACTTCAGTCTCTGTTGGGGCATCTGGCTTTTGCTTGTAGGGTCTTGCCAATGGAAAAGGTTTTTATTTATCGGTTGGCCTTGGCTTCAGCAGCAGTAAAAACAAACAAACAAACAAACACAACGTCATAATTTCATTAGGATACCAAAAGCCCTATGCGATGATCTGGTTGGATGGCACATTTTCTGGACTCATTCAATGGATGGACTTTATAGCCGGAGCTCGAAGTGTCAAACAGCTTTCTACAACATTTTACGGATGCGGCTGGCTGTGGAGGTTCTGGAGCATTTTTTCACTCGAGGTCATGGGTGTGGGTCAAAGAAGGATTGGTTAAGAATTTGACCTTTTGGACTTTTTTTTGGTAGTGGTGGTAGTAGAATTAGGGGGGGGGGGAGGGGTTGCTGCACAACATAATGGTGTTGTTCATGACAGAATACATGCGGGAGCGGGTAAAGGTTGTTAACAGGTTGATGGTTATCTCTCCCCTAGTGGTGTTTCTGCTGAGAAGATTAGTGTTCCTCTGTCTTTCGAGGAACATTTCTTTTTGGGCTAAGCATGTCCAGGGGTTGGAGAATAACATGGCTGATGCATTATCTCATTCCAAGGTGGAGTTAATCCAGAGGATGGTACCAGAGGCAGAAGCAAAGGGGCCCAGATTTGTGGAGCCTCGGTTTGGATGAGTGATGGATGTGATAAGGCAGTCGTTGGCCCCGGCAACCTTACATAGTTACATAGTTACATAATAGATGAGGTTGAAAAAAGACATGGGTCCATCAAGTTCAACCTATGCTAAATTTAGACAACAGATACTTTATCCTATATCTATACCTAATTACTGATCCAGAGGAAGACAAACAAAAAACCCCAGTGTCATATCATCCAATGATATCTCATAAGGTGACAAATAAATTCCTTCCTAACTCCAAGAATTGGCAATCAGATTACTCCCTGGATCAACATCCTTCCCATGTTTACTTATTTGGTATATCCCTGTATACCTTTCCTATCTAAAAAGATGTCCAACCTTTTTTGAACAAATCTATTGTATCTGCCATCACAGTCTCCATGGGTAATGAATTCCACATTTTAACTGCCCTTATTGTAAAGAACTCTTTCCTTTGTTGCTGGTGAAATCTCCTTTCCTCCAACCTTAAGGGATGACCCAGAGTCCTTTGTACTGTCCTTGGGATAAATAGTTCTCTTGAAAGCTCATTGTGCTGTCCCAGAATATATTTGTATATACTTATCATATCCCCTCTTAGGCCGCACTTGTAGTGCCGGTGACGGCGACGCGACCGATGACGTCACCCGTCGCCATTGCGAATGTTACATTTCAATTTTAGGCGACGTCGCTGGCTACAAGGCCAGTGACGTCAGAAAAGGGGGAGAGCAGAGGGACGGAGAAGCTCCTGATTGGCCGCAAAGGGAGACCATCGCCAAAAAAATAAAATATCAGTGACTACCAGATTTTTGGTAGCACTGTCGCTCTGTCGCTTTGTCGCGTTCACTATAAGCGCCGACAACGGTGACAATGCATTTGTTTTGACGCGACGGTCGCGTCGCCGTCGCTATAAGCGCAGCCATAGACGCCTCTTTTCTAATGTAAATAAATCTAATTTAGCTAGCCTCCCCTCATTTGCTGCCATTCGTTGCTCTTAAAGCTGCTCGGTTACTGGGTTGAGTAAAGTCTTGTAACACAACACATTTTAAGCCTATTCTAGCTCTTTTAGCACCATTTTAACCTGGTCTGTAACTGCTACATGCGCCCATAATCACACAGTATATTATCTCTAACTGTCCTTGAAATGTCTGTACATTGAATATGTTGCCGCTGTTAATTTAATGCACACATGTATTGTCATAACGCTTTGCCCAGGACATATTTTTCCTGGTAAAACATTTTCTAAATAAATAAAATAATAATTGTGTATCACACTCAGTCAATTTCTACCGCAATGTTGATGATTTAAGCCATAACATTGCGGTTAAAGTGAGCAACATATTTTTTGTATGGGTGCGATATTACCTTCAGTTTAGTGGGGTTTCATGACTCCCAGCCCCAGTCTCTTATTTTATTTAAAACCAAGAAAGTATATCTTAACGGAGGCTACTCTTGAATTTCCCAATAAACAAGGGGTTATTTGCATTTGTTAGTAATCTATTCAACCTGATTTGCCCATTACATATTTTTCTTTTAGAGAAATTCAGTACTTTTTAAATATGTTTTAACTTGAGTGGTGATTATCGCTCATTACATGTATAATTGTTGTATCATTACATCCTTTCTGAGAAGGAAACAGTACAACACTCTTTCCGGGTAGCTGTTTATCTAAATGTGACATTGGTTTGACCTTCGTGATTGCACGACAGCACAGGGCCTCGTCCATTCTAATAGACGAAGAGCGTGCACTTTCATTCTGCTCTTGGTTTCAGCTCGAACGATTTTCAGGTTTTGTTTATTCGGGGACTTGATCAGTTTTGGATTTTGAATTTGTCACAAAAATATGAAAAAATTAAAATTAGATTGTGACAGCGATCAATCAGCAGGACTTTATTAGGGGCGTATTCGCATATCCTGTGCATAGGGTGGCCAGGCGGCTTCTCCAAAAATACTGGGCACAGTGGTGAAAGGTTTGACACACTCAAAACACGCACACACACACTCCTCTCTCTGCTCCATGCTGTTTCCTCCTCTCCTTGGCCCCACCCCCAGGCTCCTGACTCCTCCTCCTGATTGGCTGCTGCTGGGTAATGCAGCCAATCAGGATGGAGGAAGCTGCCCAGCCTCCTAGCAACAGCCCTGCTCTGGATAATCCTGCAGCACCCCAAGCTGGTCCGGTCACTATGTCCAGAGAGGTAATACCGGTATACACATACACATCCAGAGAGGTAATACCGGTATACACATACATGTCCAGAGAGATGATACCGGTATACACACACATGTCCAGTATTACCTCTAATTTTTTACTGGACACTGTCCAAATACAGGGCAGTCCGGTTCAATACCGGAACACCTGGCAGCCCTACCTGTGAATGTTGTACTATATCTAACTTGTGTTACTCAGTATAATGGTTCTCCATATCCTTTTCTGATGATGCTAAAAATAATTGAAAACATATCTTGACACATACGCCATTTATAAGCTTAAGAAATAGAAAGAAAGGCGCTCCAATGGTCTGTCAAAAATCATACATTTATTGCACAAGGATCAACGTTCGGGTCTGCTCGCGAACCTTTGTCAATATCTTGACAAAGATGAAAACGTTGATCCTTGTGCAATAAATGTGTGATCTTTGGCAGATGGGGGCGCTCTTTTTCTAATTCTATGACACCGGGGGCTCCGCGTCCAGCGGGCCTACTGTGGCTTTGTACCCGTGGCGTTTTGAAACCTGTTACCATGAGTGAACCTTTACTTGGACTACTATTTATAAGCTTAATACATAACCCCCGTAAACGGCATCGCTTTGCTGTTACATACTTATGTTCAAATATTTACAGAAAGGATAGAATAATAATGTCCACTTCTGCATATTGTAGCTGACAGTGTTTGCCTATGGACACACACTACACGGAAATGCCAGCTCATACAGAGTCCTTTCTAATGGATTGATGCAAGGAAATATAATTACATACTGTACTAATAGTGGAAAGAAATCTTGCATTCCCAAAATAGCCTGTTATATCAATTCTTGCCTTATTTGTACAACTACAAAGCTAATGTGATGTCTTTGTGTTATAGACGGTTCTTGAATTAACTATAAACATAAAAGGGAAGTAAATTCAATTTCTCCAAAAGAATTAGAACTAAAAGCAATATAATGTTGTTTTAGTCTTGTCAAACAAACGATTTTACCATTACTGGTGTAACTTGTTTTTGGATCTGGAAAAGTTTAACCGTAATGTGAAAGGTTTCAAATAACATAATTTCAGTTGAATAAGGTACATTTCATATAACTCATTGAGTGTTTTGCTTCAATTCCATAGTTTCATGTAATATTTTATATTCACTTGCTTAGAAAGCTAGCAATTTCCCCATCTCAGCAAAGAGAACAGAGCAGTACTGACAAATTGAGTTAGGAGATTTAGAGGATCACTTCAAATCTGAATTTAATTTAATGATTTCTTTATATATGACCTGGCAAATATAGATCTGTACATCATTCACTTTACACTTAAAACTAAATTGACATTTACATGGTCTCCTCCTTTATACCTACCTTGCAGTAACGTTTAACTCCTAGCCCTGAAAGTCTGTAATTGCTATCAATGTAAAATATTATATTGATATATATCACAAACTAGTTTCTTCAGTATCTATTCCTCGGCACAATTTGAAAATGAATTTCAAGAATAATGTTCCAATACCTAACTTAGGGTAGTACAAACGTTTGCTGCTGCGCCCCCTGTCTTGGCTGCTACGGTGCTCGCGCCCTCCCCCCCTCTGTCTTGGTGCTGCATCAAATGACGCTGCGGGGTCATGTGATGTCACATCACATGACCCGCAGCGTCATTTGATGGCGCGTTGCCATGGCGGCATGTCACAGAGCGTCTGAATCACGGTAAATTCAGAGTTGCAGAGGCCTCACGCAATCCCCCGGCATTTCATTTAAATGCCTTGGGGAAGAGCGTGGGGCCTCAGCAACCGCTCGCGCCTCCCCAGAAAAATCTACCGCCCCCCAGTTTGCGCACCCCTGACCTAACTAAAAGTAGTGGTGATAGTGGGGAAGACAGAAGGGACTGTGGTAGAGGTACTGAAGTGGACAAATAGTCCTGTTTTTACTCAGTCTGCAGACCTGGGACATTTTACGAACCTACCTGTTTTCATTAAGAAAGCCTTCAGTAAGCTTGAGCAGAGTGTAGATTTCATGAGAAGTATGGAAATAACTTTCAATTGTTCTTGATAGTTAACAAAGTAAGAGTGTGCACTTCACAACAGACATGTGGACTAGTGCACAAAGTGTACATGACGCACCGCCCATTGGGTGTGCGTGTGGAAGTTCTGATGCACCCAGTGCCATCCCACCCCTAGCATATTACCACCACCATATACTAGTGTCTTCCAGCAGTCCACCAACACCACCTCCATCGTCCTCATCAGCATTATCCTTATTGCTTCCCATCTTTCTAATTTCCCAGTGACATCATTTAATTTTCTTTTTCTACATTCTATGGGGGGCCCAAACTTGTCAGCAGTAGTCGCACAGCGTGGCCACCAGCCACACACACAATTATATTGTTAGTTCAGTACTTGGATTGTTGAGTTTACGTCCTAACCATACAATTTTGTAATGTAAGGCTGGGAGGAAGGGTGCATGGACATGCTCCTTTTATTTGCACTTACTGCCTTGAAGAAATGTTAATATTACACGTGTACTTAGAACTGTGTTTTTATGCGCTGCTGCCACAGCTGCAGGTGATCTAGTAAGAGAAAGTCAGAAGTGAGAGTCTGACTGACACAACTTAAGCTGCTGCTGCAGCTAACTGACTACAATTCGTTGCAGGTGGCCACAAGTGCCATCCTACTGCCCATGGAATAGATGTTATTACCACTACCAGTATCAACTAGTGTTAACCACCAACACCCGTTCTCCTCCTCATCATCATCCTTATTGCCAGCGGCTAACTTGCCAGTGGTATTATTTGTTGCAATATTACATTACTGCTACTAACCACAAACATAATAACCATATTGGTAGTAGAGTACATGGCTTGTTGAGTGTATGTCTTGAATGTACCATATGTACCATATGGGTGGGAGGGATCATACTCCTTTTATTGTAAATTTTGCCCTTTCAGCAACTTATGTAGACCCCAAAAAGCCACCAGCATGTGTACAGCATTGCAACCACCAGTCACAATTATAATATCCATAATATCCATGATGGTAATATAGTTTGGCTTGTTGAGTGTTTCACAAGTTTTTGCTAGAATTGAGCAAAAATGGCAGCTTGTAAAGGGTAATGTGAGTGTGACCTGAGTCTTGGGTCATGTGACACGCACAATGACTTGATAGCAAATTCTTTTTACGAACTTTGGAAACATTTTCATTAAAAGGAAGGGTACAGTTCCAGAGTGCGGGGAAACAGTTTCAGGCGAGGAGAATCCTGCGTGTGCAGCCAACACAACATAGACAAACACGTCCTTCATAGTGCAGGTCTCCTCTGGGACAGAGATACAAAGCAGATCTCTACTCACACGTTCATAATGCAATTCTCCATTTAATGTGACAGCCAAGAACTTGTGGAAATACAACAACATTTCATGTCCCAAATGGACCTTTCATCATTAAAAAGAAGGGCACATTTTGCCTGGTTCAGGATTTTTAGAAAAAATGACGGTTGAGAAGTCTGTGTAAAGGAACATAAAGAAATATCATGGTCAGCACACAGAGAAATCAATAATAACGGGTTTACATAGTAACTTTGAAATGTTATTCAAAAATATGAATTAATTTATTAATAATGGATTTTTAATAGTTTCATTTTTATTTAAATTTATTTTCTGCTAAGTGCAACATTTGTATTAATATGAAGGTTTCCATACATCGTTGGTGATGGATTCTTGCTAAACCCGATTTATTATCATGTATTTTTGTGTTTTTCACTTATTTTCTAGTAAAGACAAAAACACACTTGAGTTTGTTGCAAAATGTGTCAAACTGATGTTACATTCTCCATAAATCACCATGAATAATGCATGTCACTAAACTTATAACAGATACGACTCAGTTATTTCCCATGAATAGTATTATGGCTGCATTCTGAGCCAAACTGTTGTATCAATGTGCCACGCTAAAAGGACAAAGCACCACCTTTTTCGTTAGGCTTCAGGAGGCCAATTCAAATAATGTACAAATTGCTAGAGGAGCTCACTGCCCAGCCTCACCGCAGCCAAATAATAACACAACGGATTGTAGATGTTATGCCACTATGATCACATCTTTCTGCTTGCAGACTTCAAGGTCAAACCCAAGTCTTAAAGGGCAAGTTAACGTTACATTTGTAAGGAAAACAAAGTCAACATTGTGTGTAAACACTTCATGCGTTTCATATGGAAACCTTAGAGGACATAGGAACTGTGTAGCTGCAATGTTTCCAGAAAACACTCCTCGCACCACAGCATACAGTATTCATACTGGTACAGTAACATCATTTGTTTTAAATGATCAATCTCTATTGATGGCGCCACAAACCATTCTGCTCTGAAATGTACTGGAGACACTTCCAACCTACGAAATTCCTTGTATTAACTCGGCATTTACTTTTACTTTAGAGCAGGGGATCTCAACTCCAGTCCTCAAGACCCCCCCTCACCGCACCCCCCAACAAGTAGTTATCGGAGACTGAGCCACTGATTGGGCCACCGATGCTGAAGTGGGATATCCTAATAACCTGACCTGTTGGGGGGTCTGGAGCTGAGAACCCCTAGTTTAGAGTATCTTTCTATTTATTAAAATACTCTCTGTTTTGAACACAAGAGCTCTGTCCCAATATTTATTTGAGCATCTGGAACATTTCCCCAGGTCTGTTCTGTAGGCTGCTATCTGTTGGCATATACCGCACTTGCGGAGAATCCATTGGTAAATATGAATTAACAATTTCACCGGATAAGCGGGGTCCTGCTTTATGACACTTAACAAGAGAGCACTGCCTACTGATTCAATTAAGCACAAATTTGCTGCAAAATGAACACAAATCACACTAGAACGTGTTTGCAACTTACAGAAGAAACCATCAACATACCATCACAGAATACTCCAGAAATCAGAGCTCCTGTGTGACAGAAGCAGTTCCATGCTATTGAGGATTGCTGAGATGTGGTGTAAGATGCAACACCCCCATCCATCCCTCATCCATTTCTATCTGGTCTAGCACTCTTAACATATACTGTACCACCATTATAGATGACAAAACACATTGTGGCCTTTGCATCAAACTTTGAAAATTACTGTGATGTAGCTAGGGCATGTCCAGATCGGGCAAAACCGTGCAATAACCGGGCCTATTCTAGTAACTTAGATGAGTTTACTTCTATTTCGCAAAGTTTGGCATGTTCCCATTGAACGGTTTGTTATTTGTATTCAGAAAGAATCTGAAACCCTCTCAAACCGTGAGGTAGGAAAATGCCAAAAAGAGAATAAAGGTGCGCTCAGAACTAATAGTGTCTATGTCCAATGTTATTGAGACAATATAACAAACGCTAGTTATAATGTGAAAGAATGCTGCTAGTAGAAAATGAAGGTTGAAAACATCAAGGGCAAGGAAATAATAAAAGAAATAGCAGCGCAAAAAAAATTACATATTACATTTTAGTAGAACATATAAAAATCAATTGATCATACAATGAATACAAGTTAAAAAGCACTTGAAATGGATACAGTGCTAGGTAGAGCAAAGACATAGAAAAAAAAAACAGGTAACAGTGTGGACAAGGCAACAATACAGCTATAGAACGATACAGTATTACCAGATAATCCCGTATTAATCAAGAACTGCTCTCTGTAGGAATTGCCTTTAAGTAAGGCAAGGTGAAAAAATGTCCGTACTCCAGCTGGAAATAACACCGATAGGGAAGGCACCCACTCTCGGCGTAGGAGGACAAATTGTCCGGTTCCAAGTATGTTGTAAGGTGATTTTTGGTCTCAGGTTAGGCTTCGCCTCTGATCGTCACTCCAAACGAACGTCTGCTGCCCGTTACGGACAGATCTGCTCCGGTTAGGGAATGCACCCGCTCCCGGTCTTTCAGCGTCAAACGCCACATGACAGCGTCCTTGAGATGGAGGGGAAGAGTGGATCATCTGGTTCAAGCCACAACTGTGCACTGAGCATACACCAACCTCGCCTCGGATGTTGCCTCGTCGTCTTTTTAAGCTCGAATGAGACAGGACAGGTCTTATATAAGGCCTGTGATGTCACATTTGAGGTTCAGATGGTACAGCAACAATCCGATTGGATTCTGTACCATGTGAGTTTTTTTTTTAAGGATGTGATGTCATCTTCAAGGGAGGTTTGTTACATCCTTAAAACAAAATGCCTGCCATCACATGGTACTACAGCCAATTGGATTCTAGGATCTACTAAAGCGAAGTCCCAACCACCCACCCAGTTTTTAGGCATGAGGGATGTCGGCATTGGAAGGGAAGATCGGGACTCTGCTTTGTTTTTCTCGCAATTTGGGGTATGTGTTGGCAGGAGAAATGTTACTCTGGGAGGAGGACTCAGTCAGTATTGGCTCCTATAGGGAGGTTGCAGAACTAGAAATTATTTTAATTGGGGAATACGGTACCACTCCAGGCTCAGCGGCTGTAATGGTGCTGGCCTTCCAGGTGGAATTTGTTGAAGGTGGTACCATTCCAGACTAGGCTCGGTTAGTGTGGTAGTGACCTTCCGATGGGGGCTCTTTGCATTCAGACAAAGGTACTGAATGGATAGATGAGCACGAGCGGAGGGTATCCCTTGAGCTCTGGTAGATGTGAGGGGAGCAATCTGTCCAAGTCCCTAGTTGGGGATAAATATGAGATCTTTATCTTTTGTAAGAAATAAAGCTGTGACCGTTAATTTCTCCCAAGAAGTTGTATGGTGTCTTTATTGGGAATGTGAGAGGTGTCCAGCTCGAGGCGTGGGCAAGTCATGGGACAACCCCCTTCTCCAGCACAGGGGAGACAGCTGAGCAGCTTATTAAATTGGGTGCAGTTAGTGTATGTGATAGTCTTATCCAGAATTACTGCATGTCAGTTTACTATTTCGGTTATTACTCCTTAGTATTTCTTTATTATTTTAGTTTTTCTTTACAACGCAATGAAAGGACAGAAGACCAACTTTTTATGTTGCTTGTTTTTTTTACCCTGTAATATTTACATGATGTTTCTAATGGTTAGAAGACACTTTACTTGCCAGCCAGAACCCGTGAGCCAAAAACTCCCATTGCAACAGTGCTTATCTTTGTATGTGTGACCTGAAGTCATGTTTCCAAGGTTTGTAAACCTCTGTAAAATGTTACATTGGGAGGGAGGCACAAAAGACATACTGTGCAATAAGCGGTTGCACCGTATTTCCCGCTTGTCCCTTGAGGAAGGGAATCACTAGAGAATTGCAAGAGAACACTTTTATTCATCTTGGCGTCTCTCCTTAGCTGCTGTACAAACAATGTGGTTGAAGGTGCAGTCCCGCATAGGACCTGATTGAAGGCATGGCTTTGAAATGTTTTATATGTAAAAACAAAATAATTTACTTTTTGGATTCTTTAAAAAAAAAAAAAAAATTATATCAGTAAAGATAAGTATTAATAAATAACTTGGAGACGTTTACCTTGGAAATGTTTGTAAATCTTGCACCTGAAGGTGGTGGCAGACTGCACTGTCCTTATCTCTACCTTAACTAATTGGTGCTTTGGGAGGATGGAAGTGTGAATAGATCCGGTTAATTGATAATTAAGTACATTTTTATTGGTGTGGCAAAACGAAGTTTGGCAATCATCGTAAATTCAGAGCGGTCACTGTAAATTGGAACAATTGAAAATGTTATGACATTTAAAAACATTTGAATTGGCCGTAAGATGCCTTTACTGCCATGAGCCATACTCGACAGCAGGGGGCGCTCAACGACAGTCCTCAAGCCCCCCCCCCCAACAGGTCAGGTTTTCAGGGTATCCCATCTTTAGCACAGGTGGCTCAATCAGTCTCTGATGCCACAAAGGTGGTTCAATCAGAGGGCTCAGTCTTCAGCTGCTCCTCTGATTGAGCCACCTGTGCTGAAGCTGGGATATCCTTAAAACCTGATGTGTTGGGGTGGGGGGCTTGAGGAGTGGAGTTTAACACCCCTGCGCTATAGGTACTGTAATTATTCAGAACTGACAGTAGTTCTTCATGGGACACTACCTGCAATACAGAATGGAGCTTAAACTCTATTAAAGACAATAAAGCTACAGATGTAGAGAATGGGTGACACTGCCTTTCAATGGGTAAGACTTTAATGAGAACACATTTACCAAGTTTAATTTCATGATAGTATTTTGAACATTATAGGTAGTGTACATTTGCCATCACTGCACGTGTTTCCTTATTCTGCCAGTAGATGTCAGCCAAGCTCCACATTTGTAACTAGAACACAATAGAAATGTGGGGAACTGTTGTAACACTCTTTCCCTATCCCTAAGGGAAATAGCGGTAATTACTGTCACTGCTGCTACCTGTTAGACCAGCGGTGCGCATAGTTGGGATGGCGGCCCCCCCCCAGGGGTGGTGGGAGATTTGTCTGGGGGGGCGTGGGCAGTTGCAGAGGTCCCCCGCTCTTCCCCCAGGTATTTAAATTAAATGCCGGGGGATCGCGTGAGGCCTCTGCAACTAACTGACCGGGATTCTGAAGAGCTGCAGGGACGCGTTACCATGGCAACTCGGCATCAAATGATGCCATGGTGCCATGCGGAGTGACGTCACATGTCCATCTCCATGGCAACGTGGTCACGTGATCCCCGTGGCGTCATTTGACGCCGCCGAGCAAGGTGAGTGGTGCGCGAGAGCAAGGGGGAGCAAGGGAGGGGCACAGCTGAAAAAGCTGGCGCTCCCCTGTGTTAGACACAGAGGCCTGAGCCTCCACTCACGAGAGCTGTGTATTGTTTTTTCAATTATGTGTAATTGTTCAATTAAAAGTGTATTTTTAAATGTTATCCTAGCCTCACTTGATGGGGTTAAATTGAGAGCACAGAGTTTAACCCTGTAACAAGATCTGGGTCTTAATTATTCACACATATGTGTGACTTTGTTAACTTAAACAAAGATTGGTGCGGTGTGCTTTTCCATTTTGCCCTATCAAGTGTGGCTTTAGGGTATTTATATCCGTGAATTTATTACCCAAATTAACCCTGATGAAGTAGCTCACGCTACGAAACGCGCTGGATAAATTATTTAGCCCATTTGATATTCTATATCACAGTCTGCGTGCCGAAGCAATTTCTGAGACTTTGTGATTTTGTGGCATAATCGGAGTGACGTAATCCCTCACTTTACGGCCATCCTCACTTTACGGCCGGTCGCAACACGCATACGGGACTTTTGACGAACAAGTCCGGCGGCGGCTCCAACGGCCCTGACTTCTGAAGGCGTCTCACCCGGACTTAGAGAGACGAGCGGAGGGCGTTACGAGTGCCGTGGCGGTGTGTTCCTATGCAAAGACCTCCCCAAAGAAAGAAAAGTGGACATCTACTGATCCAGTGGTGGCTGTGTGGTGCCGGGTAACACATGTCATTGTACATGAAATGCTTACTATTCTTTAATCTGATGTACGTAGATAGCTTACCCTTCTAATATATATATTTATTTTTAACACACTTCACTAAGTGCGTCTGCGCTTTTGTTCTCTTTGTGAATGAAACCTGAAAGCTGATTGGCTGAAAATTGGATTGGATAATGCCCGGAATTTTAACCAATCAGAGAGCAGGGATTTCAATAATGCCCTGAATTTACCAGCTTTAGCCTATAATAGTTATTACAGAAGCCTATGATAGAAATATTATTAAAGCGATCACGATGCTGTAATTAACGCATTATTAACAGTTGCGTTAATTCCCATATCCCGACTTTGGGGGAAATATCACAGCCGGAAAATTATTACTGGAATCTTGACGTGTTCCATTATAAAATTGCAGTAATAAGATGTAGTATTTTTTTTTTACTTGGCGCGATATTAACTCGTTTAATGGACGTTGATGTGTCCGGTCTGTGTTTCTTGCTGCCAGTTTCCTCTGCTTGCATTTTTGCTCTTTCTTTGGTTTTGTAATGTTTGTTTATGCCTTATGTTGTAATTTACCTATTGTTTTTATCCTCATTGTTTCTACCTTATTGCCTTGAATTGTCATTTTGTAAAGCGCTGCAAACACTGTTAGCATTAGACCAATATAACTAAAATTATACATACATACACACAAACTGAGTGCAGAGCCCACAGTCTAACAGCTTTGGTGCCCGCACCCACCGAAGTAAAATAGCAGGAAGTGAAGGAAGGGGCATCCTTTGGCTGCCACCTTTGGGGCAACGCAGATGTGGGCTGAAGAGGTTCTGAATGAATTCAGCTGTGCTATAAAAGTCCATTGTACAGGGCAATAAATATTGCAGAAGGCAGGGCTGACAGAACACATTACAAGCAATCCTAGATGTTAACCCTTAGGATGCTGATTCTGTACAGATACACCTGTTTCAAATCCAGCTATTTGCATATCTCGCAAGTATCTCAGGTGTGCTCAATTTAGTGCACAAGGAACATTGAACGGGCAACCAGGAAGTGGAACCGGCCTGCTTTTAAAGGAAGCCAGGGGAGAGGGCTATAGATGAGCAGTGAGTAGCAGTGAGTAGCAGTGAGCAGCAGTGAGCAGCAGTGAGCAGCAGTGAGCAGCTCAAGTGTGTGCTGGTTTTGTTCACACTCCTAGAGCTGACACCAGTTTACCCCATTCCTAACAAGGTGCCTTAGACTTGTTAATATAGTTCTTATGGAAATCCTTTTAGGAAGTGTGGGCTGTGAGCCATTTAAATATACTGTTCATATCTCCCAGGTATCTGAGGTGTGCTCTTTTGTTTCCACAGGTGTATCTCCCTATGTTATTTGGAGGCAGGTTTGGGGGATCACGAGGCTCTAGTAAAATAGGTATTTGCCTCCCGCATAAATCAATCATATTTTTAATCCGCAAACCAATCTAGATTTGTAAAAAAACAAATTTAAGATAAAATCCGATGGTGAATTCCACGAAATCCGTCTGTAACGGATCCCAATGTATTTGGGCGGATCTTTTAGTGCCCAATCCGCCTTCAGATTTCTGTGTGCAGATTGGATTTTAACAAAACCAAAACAGAAAGTCCAGGGATTGGCTTTTAATAAACCAGAGCAGAAAGTCCATGGATTGGATTTTGATAAAACCAGAGCAGGAAGTCCATGGATTGGATTTTGATAAAACCAGAGCAGGAAGTCCATGGATTGGATTTTAATAAATCAGAGCAGGAAGTCCATGGATTGGATTTTAATAAACCAGAGCAGGAAGTCCATGGATTGGATTTTGATAAAACCAAGAGGAAGTCCATGTTGATGATTTTGATAAAACCAGGGCAGAAGTCCATGTTGGATTTGATAAAACCAGAGCACGGGATAGTCCATGGATTGGATTTTTTGATAAAACCAGAGCAGGAATTCCATGGATTGGATTTAAATAAACCAGCAGGAAGTCCGATTGGATTGGATTTTGATAAAACCAGAGCAGGAAGTCCATGGATTGGATTTTAATAAACCAGAGCAGGAAGTCCATGGATTGGATTTTGATAAAACCAGGGCAGGAAGTCCATGGATTGGATTTTGACAGGTCCGCCCACCCGTAGTCACTTTCCCGTTGAGTGTCTTTTGGTGCTTCCGTTTGTTGAAAGTTTGTAAAACATTTTTTGACTTACATATGTTTAGGTGGCTGGTTGGATAACCCTTTTATTTTCTAGATTGTAGTAATTAGCAGTAAGATTATAAAGGATAAGGATAAACACAGAATCTAGAGTCAATCAGCACTACTACTACATACTGTATATTAGCAAAAGAGGTGGTGCACCAGGTATAAGGGTCTCCCTAAACCCTAGATAATACAAAAATAAGAGAGTACCTGCAGCACTCACAACAACAGCCGTGACACTAAAAAGAGTCAAACACAAAGCATTTAATGCAAGAGAGCAAACAAATCTCATAAAAAGGGCACAGGGTCACACTGACATGCAGCTACCCAAACATTTGTAGTCGCATCTTGTCTATGCCTGTGCGAATATTTTTCTGTTTATGAGATTTGTTTTTCTCTCTTTGCATTACATTGCTTTGTGTTTGACCTCTTTTAGTGTCACAGCTGTTTTTGAGTGCTGCAGGTACTCTCCTTATTTTGATAAAGGATCAGGGCAACGCTATGTCTTTGGGTCATTTCTAATATTCTAAATGTGTTTTTCTTTATTATTGCAGAGTAATAAAGAATGTACCCTATGTTAACAACTGGAGAGGGGCAAATCTGTGCCTTTTCTGTTTGAGAATTTTTAAAAACGTCTGAGTGAGCAGAGCATTTAATCAATGGCTGCTAGTTGATTTGTATGTCCAAAAAAATGCTTACAGTAATTCTTGATGTGTATATTTAGTGTATATATATTTTTTTTGTAACTTAAAGTTTTATTGGGTTTACCAAATTAACAGATAACATCTCATCTCATCTCTTTTCAAAATCAACAACAATACCCATGATCACAACCCGTCAAATCCTTGAAGGGGGTAGAGGGTAGAGGGGGGCGGGGGAGGTTCCTCTTTTATCTTTTTTGGTCTAAGATTCTTCCATCTTTTGCACTCTCCTTGCTGCCCTCAATCACTCTATTAATGTCACTAGGGTCGGGTTTTAACCCCTCTGATTCCCTCAGTCGGAGGAGAACGACTTTATATCTATCAAAGCTAACTGTGGCACCGTGCTATATTTATTTTTAATCAAATACTCTCAAACATTCACCATTGTTCATCAATATCCAGCAACATTTTGTGTGTCATTTTCTTGAAAGCTGGTGCCTAGGTGCTTTTCAGTAAGATACTGTATTATACTGCATTACTGGTTGGCATTTTTTGGAGAAGTTTCATATATCTGCAACTTTTCACATCTCTGTTTGACTAAGAACTCTAAGACACAAATACTAATTAATTTCCCTTTAAAGCATTACAATGAATGAAATCCTTTATTTCTCCTTTTAGGCACCCACCAGAACCCCCCAAAAAGAAGCCAGATCCAGTGCAGATGGAGACAGTCGTATTCTGGGGCTTCGGCTCTGGCAGGTTTTGGGGTTTTTTTCCATCTTTGTTTTAGGAGTCAGTAAGTTGAATAATTATTCACCTAAAAAATACTGATCTACGTAACATCATTTGAAAGGATCACTAGATTTTAACTATGTTAACAACAAGGTTTAGAGATATATTGGGCCTTTCAGCCTAAATTTAATAAGCAATGCTCTTCTATAAGACAACAACAGTTCCGGAAGACAACTTAATGGCCCACCAACTGAAGTGTCTTCCGGCCAATGATGTCTAAGACATATTCTTGCCTATTAGTAATTCAATCAATTGCCAACCTGGATGCCGACACATACAGTCCACTGGGGGTGAAGTATTAGCTAAAGCTTCAACAATAAATATCCCAGTAAGTTGTTTGTCAGTTTAGAACATTATTAAGCCATAGATAACAGCTCGATGCAAAGACTCTTATAAAGATTATGAAAATACTCAACGTACACATATTCTTTACATACTGCGGATTTGAGTCCTAGTAGTTGTGCATTTGGGCCACAACCTCCTAATCAATTCAAGATTTCTAGTGGAAGATCATTATCTCAAAACTGTATTTTTCTTTCCCCCCAAATAAGAGGTCTGTTATTGTACTATGTCTCCATATCTCTCGATCTAACCCCATATACTACTCATCCCTACCTGCGTTACCAGCCTCTCATATTGATAAACCATTTTTATGACTTTAGTTTTCCAGCAGTCCATGTTTACTGAAGCGCAACAACATACACTAGAAGAGAGGCCAACAGAATTAGAGTTACAGTACGAAAGTGTTATATTTTGCAACAAGAAGAACTAAATAGCGAGCGACTACTCACTACACCAAGTAAAAAGACAACTATAGTGATATGTAGATATAACCAAAGTGTGGGTGCTTATTTACCTACCTCTCCTATCACAATGGTGTCTTATGCATTAGTAACAGTTAGCGACAATGGTTCTCAGTCTTTTTTTTGTCAAGTTGGGCTAAGGCCAGCTTAGAAATATTGTGCAAAAATGAGGAACCAATGTTATTGAAAGGGATAGAGGGAAAAGAAGGGTTGGGCCTTCCCTGTTGGCTACTGCAGCACCCGCTGTGCGGACGCTGCAAGGACAAGAGCCACCCCCAATGGGGTCTGGCCCGCTGCGAGGGGGGGGTCCATCGCGCTACTACGCTGACAGAAACTCCTGCTCTCAAGAAAATTGAGATCAGGAGTCTCGACGGCGAGCTAGGCCACCCCCCCGCGGTTCCAACCAATGAGGGCGAACCTGCCGGTGATGTCACGCCGCCCCCCCCGTCATGCCCCTTGTGCTCACTGCAGACCGGGGGACGCGGCTGCACGCGCCCCCAGCCTTGCAGTCGCGCGGCAGCGCAGACACTGGGCCGTAGCCTTAACAGAATGGAGGAGGCGGAATATACTCTACACCTATAAACAGAGGATTGGGCTTTATTAATTTTTATTTAATGATTCTTTCAGGATTTCTTTCTTAAAAAAAAACAAACTATAAATGAAATATTATTAATTTCAAAGAAATGTTGTTTTTCAAACTCTCCTTGATACAAGAAACCATCCCCCCCCATCTCACTACACTACTACTGCCTTGAGAAAGCGTTTCTTACGCGAAACGCCGCGCGGTCTACACGTGCACGCGCATTGTCAGCATTAGCGTGGCAGCATCCAGTATCGCATAGCGATCAGCTGCTAGACTCACTCACTCGAGTAGAGGAGAACCAGGTGTTCATTTTGTCTTCACAGTAAGTGGTCACACATCACTGAGTGTATTTGTATGCCTGTATCAACGCGGTTCTGTCCATTTATCTAATATGGACTCAGGCAAACTTATAGCCACGCCTGTGAGCTTCAGAGGGCTTATTAGCTCTTAAAGTATCAGTATTTATTCAGGGAAGCACCTACTTGAAAAGTAAAGAAGGATTGAAATTGCGCATCTAAAACATGGTTGACATTCAGTGTATCTGAATAACAGTTTGTCACATAAAAAAAAAACATTTTTTGACCTTATGAGTGAAATCACTAAATGCGTCTGCAGCTTTCTTGAGGCACCTCGACACCCCTAGAACTGGAGAAAAGACATAAACAACGGTCGCACAACGCCACATATTGAAGCACAGTGAAAAAAGGTAAGTTTTACTAAAGGTAATAAGTTCTCTGCGTACATCAAATTGATAACAACAACAAGGTAGGATAAATGAGCATAAACACCTTCCCAATGCGTTTCGTAACGAAAAGTTACTTCTTGAGGGAGAAACGCGTTGGAAGGTGTTTAGCTCATTAATCCTACCTAACTGTAGCCAATATTATCTGGTTTATTCCTCTCCCCTGTCCCTTTAATCGTTTGCCACTTTGTGAATTACACGCCGCCCTGTGGTGTTGACACGCCGCTGTGGACGCTCCTCTACACCATTGCAATAGGGGGGAATCCCGTGACGTCATCACAGCGTCCTCTGGTCGGAGAAGCGTGTTGTCGCGTTCGGCATTATGGGGACTTACGGAGGCTTCTGTGCCCTGCGACTCTTTTGCTGGACTTATTCTTGTGATCCCACAATCTGGTTACCCTGAGTGAGGGGAGTGTCTCCAAGGATCCACTGAGACTTCTGCCTCGGTGACGACTGCTGGTATCCTGTGTCTTCCATTCACGGTGAAGAGCATCGATTCCAGCCCTCCCTCTGTGTGTAACCCCTCACACCCATTGCTTGTTGTATCAATTTGATGTACGCAGAAACTTATTACCTTTTAGTAAAACTTACCTTTTTTAACTGTCTTCACTATGTGCGTTTGGGCCCTTCTTTATGTCTTGAAAACACTACTGTAGCATTGGAGCGCAGAACACTAGCGGTTAACACCATTATGAATAAGGGCTTAGGCATTCACTAGCCAAACCGTATCTCTAGTGTTTCTGCAACCAGTGCTCTTTTCCTTTTATTATGCACGACACACGGTTTGTATATATTAGTGCAGCAACTCATAACACAACTATAAGGTAAAATGGACGTAGCAGCCACTCTGATGGTGTTAATATATGCAATTGCAGGGTGCACACGGAAACAAAAGGGGACCCTTTTCCCCTGTATAGTACAAACAAATCTACGTAATACCACACTCACTGTCTAATAGCAAATGATGAAAACAGTTGTAATGCAGAATAAACATTTAATAAAAACTGAACCAGAATAAATCAAATGTGTTTTGCAAAAACCAGTATTTGGAAACTGCAGCACTGTTGTAACTTTTGATGATGGGCATTGGCCATTTATCAATTTGAAGTGGTCATCGTAGAGTTCATCCTTAGTGTCCTTTAATAGTGTTTGTAATTAATGAATTGTTGGTACATAATAATAGCAATGGTTCTGGTATCCACTGTGGTTTGATTTATGTGAAGTTATAAGCAGTCATCAGTGTTTTATGGGTACAATTAACGACTTTCAATAGGAGAACACACAAAACTAATATCACAGTCCAAAATAGCCTTTCTGTAGCCACCCGATTGCACCAACATAACCCAACATAACATTAGCCTGTAACCAACATTGTCCGTAAAAACACGATCACGTGTCACACTGATCACGGCCTCACGTTCATACAGTACTGGGAATTGGATAGAAGTTATAAACACATATCTTTCCTTTGCAACTAAATCCCTCCAAAAAAGAGGGACTGGCGGCTCCCACAGTACATAATGTGTCTTACTTTAATAAAAATATTTAAACAGAATGTGGATTACGGCCACTCAGAAATAAAAATAAATTGTGCATAGGACATAAATAACGGTGCGCCGATGTCACGTGGGTTCGTTGGAGACACCGGAACAGCTTGCAGAGTCCTTTGTAGTAAAGGCTCCTTCCTGCCACCCATATCAGGCGTGGGAGTGCACGTCCGCACCAAGCTCCCTCCGCATGCTCGCAGTAGTGCCAGAGGTTCCTCCGTAATCCACATTTTCGTTTAAATATTTTTATTAAAACGTATACCCATTTCTGCACTATGGGAGCCGCGCTGTCCCCCTGTATTTTAGTTGCTGAGGAAGGAGGTTGTTCCTGGGGCTGTCGTGGTTTCCTGAGTTGCATGTTTTTATTTTTTCATCGGCAAACACCTTTCTTTTGGTTTTATACCTATCGTGCCATGTCCCTGTTCCCATCCCCTTTCCCTTGTCCACCCTTCCTTGTTTTATATGTTGGGTTTGTCTGTTTTGTCCATTCTGCTTTTTATATTGTATATTTTTGTTTGTATACCTATCAGTGGTGCAAGCACACTCATTCCTTTAGCTATAGCCTCCACCACCACCCACAATATTTGCATATTGCTAAGGTACTATGTTATAGTAATTTATTTTATTTGGGCGCAGTATTTTATTTTGTGTGTTTACATATCTTCCTTTGTTTAGGATCCATCAAATAGAGCAGCTTTTAATAGAAAAGACGCACAGACGCTAACTATCCATCAATTGTGCGCGCATAGCACACACATATATCTGCAGTTTGTTCCAGGGATCCATTGATCGTTAGATTAATGTGAAGATATAAACAATACAACACTTACCCTTTTGGATACGTCAACTTGAACGACTTTCAATAGAAGAGACACAGAAGCTAATACCAAAATGTAGTCACCCATTATAGCAGCAGCACTGACTCACGCTTATTAACTTGTCCTGTAATAGTAAACTGGCAGCTGATCACTGACTCGCTGGTCCACAATGCAAAAAAATTGATTGAACGTATAGCACATAATCATCCTTGTGAGGAATCACAACAACTAATAACTTCAGTAGAACAGAACTTAAAACTATTACTCATATCCACTGTAGCGCTCATAATAACAATACTGTGTTGCACATACAGTATTATTTAAGTCCTTTTAGGCTATGATTAGCAGAAGGAAAGCAGGTTGTAGCGACGCGCGTCACCCGTGACGTCGCGGGATCCTCACGGAGGCGTGGGGCCCTGAGTCCGATCGAACAGTAACCCCCCTTCAGGGGCAACCTCCGTGCGTCCCGGATGGTTTAGAAGGGAACCTCCGAATTAAAGGCCTGATGAGCCTAAGAGGACTGTATGATCTGAGGGATCACTGAAGTCGATTATTTTGGCCGGCAGCCCCTCCAATTTGGATAATACTGGAGTTTTCCACCTGAATACTAGAATCCCGGTCGACTGCACTCACAACTTGCTGTCCTTCCACCAACATAGGCTGAGGGCGGTGGAGCCTGGAGCAGCACTGGGGACCTGTGAATGAAGGGTTTTTGAATCCAGGATGGTGACAAATCTAAGGACATCCCATCTACTCTGAAACGTAGGCGATAGGCCACTAGGATTTATTTTTCGATAATAGAAAATTGGGCCAATGAACCTAGGTGCAAATTTACCTGTGGGTTTCCTTCAACGATATTCTTTTAGAAAGCCATACCTTTAGCCTGGGTTTATGTGGGAATATTGCGACAATGCTGACTTCCTGTCTCTTCTGCATGGACTTGCTTTTTTGAGGTGGTCCTGAATCCTTCCCAGGTACTGCTGAGGTGCTGAACCCTGTTTCGCTGGTTGCTTCCCCCAGAACTCTGGAACCAGTAGTAAGAAAGCGGAAGGATGGAATCCATGAGTGGTGAAGAAAGAGTGCAGTTCTGTTCGACTCATTTCGTAGGTTGTTTGGGAGAATCAGGCCCAGGCAGATGAGGTCCGACCAATTTGTCTGGTGTTCGAGATAAAGCAACAAATGAATGGCTCTGAGATTGGTTTTGGTCCGCTCCATTTATGTATGTGGATGGTAGACCAGAAGAAAAGTGAAAGAATGCAATAGTTTTAGCAAACAGCCCAACCAGTCATCCCGCAGAATTCGAGCCGCCCCGTGGTCCTACAGACTGTCGTTGCAGTGATGACATCAGCAAGATGAGCGTCGCCGGCACCAAGAACCACTAGTAGCCCCATCAGCCAGTGAGTGCTGACTACTCCCTTCAGTACTAATTTGGGTAGGGATATGCGATGGTAAATCTGCCTAGTAGGGGGACTGACTCTGAATCTTGAGCCAACACGGGCTGGTAGGCGACTGACAACCATGAGTTGAACATCAAGATCTATTCAAAAGCCTGTCCTGTTCCCCACACCCATCGCGGACCACTCACCTCTCCTGGACACTAATAGGTATGACCCGCACCACAAACAGCAGCTAATACCAAGTTGAACATCAATCAAGAAGGGTTGGGGGGGAAACGGTATTAATGTGTAAATCATAGACAATTGTCTGTCTGATTTTCTGAGAGTCCTCATGTTTTAGAACAGATCAGTTATTCTAACTGCAGTCTCGTTTCACTGAACAAAGCAGGTCATTAAAAATTCCCTATGGTACTAAACCCCCAAATCCAGGGCGATTGTAATCATTAGGCCCATAGAGGCCACGGCCGCCGACATTTGGTGGTGGCAAAAATGTGGCAAAAATGTCCGCCCTCATATCCATTTTGCGAGCGCTACTCGGGCCTGATAGGACAGTCACTAGTCATGTTGCGTGCCGTCCTCCTTATCTGTTGGCCCTCTCCTCTTCGAACCACAGTCGCCAAATGAGAGCGCTGAACGTCGACAAACAGTGACTGAACACGACATTCACGACTTTTCATGACTTGGGGACATCGTGGTTCAAAGGAGGAGAGGGAACCGCCAATGAGGACGTCAACATAGCAACGTGCCGTACAGGCACTAGTTGCTGGCCAATCTCAGGATCTTACGGTCTCGAGATGCAGAAATCGCAGGCTAAAGATAGTCAGTAAATCAGGGATACTTTCAAACCCTGTCCAAATATACTAAAAGATTCTAGCCACATATAATGTGTGATGCTTTGACACTAGATGCAGCATCATAACAACAATCCAAAATTCAAACATTCTTGTTTAGAAGAGCAAGTTGATGCAGAATTAGACAAATTATAGTTTTTGTTTTAATGAGAAATAATATAACAACATTTTGTAAAACAAAAATTGTAGTTGTTTCAGCTTTTTTAATTGAAGTTCTGAACACACCAAAAAACCGATAAAAAACAGCAAACTGAATTGCACTTACAGTATATACAAATATTGTCCAAAGTGTCCAGTTCAACCTATGCTAAATTAGACGACAGATACTTATCTATATTCTGTACTACAGTATATTTCACAGGAAGGCAAACAAAAACCCCAGTACATATCATCTAATGAATAATCTCATAGGGGGAAAATAAATTCTTCCTGGATCCAATATTGCAATAAGATTTTTCTCCTAGATCACAACTCCCATGGTTACTTTTTGGTATGTACAACCGTGGGTTGCTAGAATATTCTTAGTGCGTCTCTGGTCCCTACAGAGAGTTGAGGGTTGTTAATACCTTTAAAGGCTCTAGTTGTAGCGAATGGTAAGTACTTATTTCAAGATAGCTAATTTGGAAGTTAACCATCTTGTCGTGCAAATCACTTAGCTCAGTGATTGGCCAGTTTCTGTTCTCGAGATTATGCTGGAAAAGTCAACAGTTAGGAGATGACTTAATTAAGTAGTACACCTTATCTTGTCCTGCCCCAGAAACAGGGGTGGGGACAAAGGTATAAATATTTGGGATCTGATTATTGGTCAGATCGGATTTCCCCACAGAGGAATCTTGGGGCTCGCCTCGTAGCTCGGTAAAATGGTAAACCACATCATTCCCAGTCTCCTCCCAGTAATGCGGAGGGCCTTAGAGGACAATGCCACTAGAAAGGAATCCTGACTTCGGGGAGGATACCTGTAGAGTAGAACTGCTAGGAATTGCAGAAAGAAGTTCAGCTCTGTTCTAGGCAGTAGAGAAAAGGCCTTGCAAAAAAGCGAGCCCTACCTACAAATCATCATGTTTGAGGAAGCTGAGTGAATGCCTATGATACATCCATAAACCTGTCCTGTTGCTGAACCTGAAGTTGACTGTTTTAAGAAAAGTTCCTGGATACACAGCCATATATGGCTCACACCAAGATAGAGTCACTTAAATACTCTAACACACGTCAACTTGACTAACAATTAAGGGAGGGGTCTGCCTATTACCGCCCATATCAGTTAGGCCTGGCCTGTTTGGCGCTTGCTCGCTCATATCCGCTTTGCTGCCGCTACGCTCTACCAGCAGAGCTTTGTGCTGTCCTTACAGAGGAGACAGCAAGCGCTTGGGAGGCGGGTATCACTGTGTGTTGTGTGTACACTTTGGTAAGCTGTCAGTGTTTGTAGTGTCACTAGGGGACACATGTGTGTTTGTGTGTGTGTTGTGTGGGTGTGTGTGTGTGTGTTGTGTGTGTGTGGTGGTAATGGCGTGCTGCTGGTGAGTCGTGTAGTGTGTGTGTTGGTGTGATTATATATAATATTTTAAAAATTAAAAAAAAGACATGTATTGTTGAGAATAAATTATTTATTAACATTGTGCAATTGATAAATATATTTCACGCACGCACGCACACACACAGACGCACACACACACACACCACACACGCAACGCACGTCACACACGCACACACACACACACACACACACACACACAAAAGGCACACACAACAACACACACAAATGCCACACACATCACACAGTACACACACACATCATACACTCACACATGCATATCATACACAACTGCCTACACATGACAACAACAGCAGACACACACACACACAGGCATACACACAACATCATACACAAACAACACACAGCATAACAATGCATACAAACACACACACACAAACCACACAAAACACAACACACATAACACACACACACCATACACACACACATTCTACACACAAGCACACACATGCACACACACACACACCACACACACACACACACCCACCCACACACACATCCACCACACACACACACACCCACACACACAACACACACACACACCACAACGCACACACACACACACTCACACCACCTACACAGACACACACACACCACAAACACAGGAGACATTGGATCGGGACAGAAGGGGGACAGGGATCGGGCAGAGAGGGGACAGGGTCGGCAGAAGGGGGACAGGGATCGGGCAGGAAGGTGGGACAGGGATCGGCAGAAGGGGGGCAGGGATCGGGAAGGCAGAAGGGGAATGGATCGGGCAGAAGGGGCAGGGATCGGGCAGAAGGGGGACAGGGATCGGGCAGAAGGGGGTGGCAGGAATCGGGCAGAAAGGGGGGCAGGATCGGGCAAAGAAGGGGTACAGACCGTCAGGGGGCGGCCGTGGAGCGGGCGCGTCACTGGCACGGTGTGGAGGCCAGTAGACCGTCACGGAAGCTGGTGTCGCCCTCATGGGGGCGAACCGCTCACCTGACCGGCTGTCTCGCCGGCAAGCGGGGGAATTTTAAATTCCCCTAAGACCTGCGCTTCCGCAAGCGCGCGGAATCGAGGTGAGTCCCCTACTAAAGCCGCTCTAATTCGGCTGTTAGGGGCTCAGTGCATGAGCGGGGAGCGCGCGTCAGCACGCTTCCGCAAGACGCAGGAAACATGTCGGGGCCTTAGTTTGTTAAATAAAGATCATAGTGGATAGCTTATCTTTGATACGAAAGGTCCTGTAACAGGGAGTTACATCCTGTTCAGGTATAGTGCCTCTAATCCAGCGTGTGGTTGGGTAAACTGGCGGTAGTCAATATCAAAAAACCACCTGCCTGATGTGTATAAAAAGCCTGTCTTTTGACAGGAAGTGAAACTCCTAGCTCACACCTGAGCTCTGAACTTGAAGACAGAGCAGGGATTGTCCTTGACTCATCACAACTTGTCTTGAGACTCGGCCAGAAGAAAACAGCAGAGCTGCTTTCAAGACACAGGGAAACTTCTAAACATGAATGGCTGACAAAACCTGAGGAAAGGTAGCAACCAGAACAGCAGAAAGATTTTCCCTCCAAACCACAAGGAAACAGATAAGACTTCCATTTATGAGACTTTATATATCTGCTTATTTTCATGCTATAATGTTGGGGCTGGAGACATGCTATCTAAAGGGCGTGGTGTGGATGCATACAGTAGTATTTCACTAGAAATACTCCAAGTGAATATGGAACTTTGTTTACCCCTTTGTTTGGATGGTTTCCTATGTTAAGGAACAGGCGCAATAAAAAGCCTTATTTAATTTTCACTATAAAACCAGACTCCCTTTTCATAGCCTGTGGCTGCACCCGCCCCGCCCCTCTACATATGTGTCCAGACGTGGACGAGAGGGCGTATCTGAAAGTTAAAGGAACCCGGAGTTTGGCTGTGAATTTATTTTTTTAATGCTTTTGCCTACAAACAGTCTGAGCAACAAAGATCTCCATGCAGCCAAGAGACAAGAGTTAAGGGGACACACCCATGCAGGAGAACTTACACTGCACTGAAACTAAACAAAACCACAGATGGATCTCTTTTCCCACCAAGCCAGAGGAAAAGAGAATGAGAGAGACTGTTGAAGCCAGAAGGTAAACCTTATTTGCCTATCACAATAAAGTTATATGGTCATTGAAAGGGTGGGTTTGCCTTCAGCCATATCAGGGTCAAGAAGTGAGCGTTAGCCCTTAAGGATAGGCGTTTGTTGTTTTCAAATTTTTAGCTGAAGCAGTGAATTACAGAGGGGTGACCCTGTGAGCGGTACTGATTCGGCAAATAAGGTTGCCACACCGCATATGACTACTAGCTGTGAATAACTGTATACTGCAAAAGTGTGAAAATTGATGCAAGACTGTGCGAAGCAGGGAATTTTCAAGCAAACAATAATGCTTGAGTGTAAAATGCCCTACAGGGGAAAAAGATGATGCTGAACTGTGTAAAAGGTATTCCAAAGCCATTGCTGAGTATTGGAGTTACCCTGCCGAGGAGTGAAAAGATATTACACTGCAAGAATGTTTTTTTTTCTGCAAGTAAAAAATTCTGCTATGTATCTTAGGAGTAAAACAGGCAAACAAAGTGTGAAAGAGTGAATCACATAATACCCAAAGATGAGACTGAAAATTACTAAACTCAAGCAGAACACACAATTCGGTTGCTCAAAGCGGGAGGATTGCACATAGCAGTAAATGGTTTAAGCAAATGCTTTTTGCTGAAGCCAGAAAATGGGCAGCTAGCAAGCATTGTATTTAAAGCAATAGAACCCTGGAATTTAAATGGCCACCCACTGAAGTCAAATAACAGACTCTGTAAGAAAAATAGGCAAGAAATTTGTCCTGGTGTAAAGACCCCACCACACGGAGCAGTGTCCCTTCAGGCCTTATCTCAGACGATGAGAGTGAATGTCATGCACAGCCCTGCTATATGTTGTAAAACTTACCCAAGGGAGAAAAGTCTACAGAGAGGGCCTTTGAGAGCTACGACCTCTCACAAGCAAAATATGCCCACCTGTAGGACTACAACCATTGGGGTTTCTAGCAAATACAGTGACAACAGCTGCAATAGCGCCTCCTGAGGTCAGAGAAAATATACCACTGATACCCCAAATTGGGAGGACACAAAATACAGCGTTCCTTTAAATGACCCTACAACCACCAAGAAGAGTGCCCTCCAGTCCGATGAGGAGGAAGACATCTCTTATGGGGGAACCGAAACGAGTCACACTACACAAAACACCACAAGAATGGAGGGTGCCTGAACTCGGTACGAAACCCAAAAAGAACTGCTTCCTAATTGATGACGAATATGATCGCAGGAGAAAGAGCGTGGAGCAGTGGAATCACCGAATATTTCCATCAGATATATAGTTTGCAAGAAAGCCGGTGGATCCGTGACGCTGCTAAATTTCAAATGAAGATGGAGACCCACGTAACCCTGAAGGGGACAGTGTCATCCAAACACAAAAGGCGAAAAAAAAGAAAGCGGTTCTTCATGTACCGTGGAAGAAACAGACACGTTCCGCATCCTGTGGAGAAAAGGGGAACCGAGATGCCATGCAGCACCTAGAGAAAAATGGATATTACTAACCTCGCGGATACCGAATATCCAGAGGGCCCAAGGCAGAAGTCGTGTACCCCAAAGAAGTGTCTGTCCGGTGCCAACAGTGAGGGACCCTCAACCAGTCATCCCAGGGAAGCGGTGCCGGAACCAGTGAGTGACGATCCCTTGACCAGCCCTGAAGACGCCCTGAAAATTGCCAGGCGTGACTGTGATCTACTTCGAGAACAATTGAAACTTGAGAGAGAAGATAATGCTTAGTTACAGAAGACGGTCCTCGCAATGTACTCTGAATCTGGAACAGAATTGGACGATCTCAAGACTGAGCTAGATACTGCAAACGTTACTATTTCCGGCATGGATGAAAAGCAAAGCCAATCTGATAAAATGATGATTAAGCTGAGGCGGAAGTATGAGGAGGCACTAAAGCAGATGACAGTCTTTCAGGAAGAGGTTCACACTCTTCGCGTAGAGCTGAATGCCTCACAACAGGAGGTCAACAATGTCCGGACAAGGTGGACGTATCTCAGAAAGAGGTTCAGACACTCCGCAGAGCACTGGATGCCTCACATCATGAGACCAACAGCTGCCGCACAGATAGGAACTACACAGTCTCACTGAGGAGCTGGACATATCTAAAGAAACTATTGTCAATCTTGATACAGATCTCAAAGTCTCTCAGAAGGAGCTTCAGACCCTCAATCTAGAGAAGGAAGTCTCACGCCAGGAGACTGTCATTCTCAAAGCAGATGTGCGTAAATGGAAGGAGGACTGCAAGGAGGCCCTGAATAGTACAGAGACTGAAAAAGGAGAAAATTCAAGATTAAAAAGAGAAAACTTAAAACTGAAAGAAGAAAATTTTCAGTTGACAGACGAAGTCAAGGAAAAGAATGAAAAGCTACACGAGCTTAAGGAAATAAATAGACTTTTGGAAGGTGAGAAGTTTGAAGCAGAGCACCGACTGCAGAACCAACTGCAAGGTCTGCATACGCACCTCGAGAAGGCCGAGGAGAAGCAGCGAACTCTGCAGGAAGAAAATCTGCAGGCTGTTAAAGAAATTCAAGTGCTGCAGGAATGTCTGATGACCCAGTATGTCCCCGCAAAGCAGCATGAGAAACTGAAGGCTACCCTGAGCGTCACCAAAGCATCGCTAGAGGCCAAGCTTAGAACCCAGGTGACCCGGCACAAAAGGGAGCACAAGAAGGTCCAGAAACTAAAACAAGTAACTGTGGCCGAGCAAAGAAATTCATAGTGCTTCACAATGCAATAAAAATGTGGAAGCAAGCTCAGAGAAAGCAAAGCATGCAGATAAATTCCCTGAGAAGAGACTTGCAAGACGCACTCAAAAAACAGGGATCTCTCGCGGATGAGATTACAGTCCTACAAGGACAAGTATTGACCCTGACTAAGCGTCAGTATCCCACAGCCACAAAAACCCATGAAGACAAGGGTACAGTGAGAGCTGGGAATACCGCTCATCTGAAAGACAAGGTTGCAAAAATTTTAACCACCTAAACAAGCACTAGCAAAACCTTCAGCCGCCCAACAGGCAACAAAAGGTACACGTGCTGAATCAAAACCAGAAGAATCCTTAGCTGATGAAGCTGAAAAGATGGGACATTCTCTGGAGGTGGGTGTGGAATTGCAACTTAATACCAAAGAGGCTGAACTAGCAACCCCATTGAGTGGGAAAAGGGCAGAGAGACAGCTTCAAGAGCAGAAAACTCAAAGGGCTGTTTTTAAACGCTCTGCAACAGCTGCTATACAGTCTGCCTACAATAAGACAAGCACCAGACGCGCGGGAAATCTCATGACCGCGCACGTAGCAAAAAGACTGTACTTAGAAAAAGTCCTCCTCGAGCGACTGAGGAGTGCTGATCTCAAGCACCTTCGGGAGGAGACACGAATGAACTGGAGAAAGGGCTCCAATCCCAGCGGGACTGAAGGTTCTCTTCCTCCATCCACTCTCATTCAGGTCACAGAGATATCTAGAATGAGAGTGGAAGGATGGGCTTTGGCCGTGGCAAGCCCGAGCTTCCCACAAACAGGGGAGGTATGTAACAGGGGAGTTATCCCTGTTCAGGTAATGTGCCTCTAATCCAGCAGTGTGGTGGGTAACTGCTGGTAGTCAATTAACAAACACCACCTGCCTGATTGCTTAGAAAAGCCTGTCTTTTGAGACAGGAAGTGAGACTCCTTAGCTCACACCTGAGTTGAACTTGAAGACAGAGCAGGGATTGTCCTTGACTCTCACAACTTGTCTTGAGCCCTGCCAGAAGAAACAGCAGAGCTGCTTTCAAGACACAGGGGAAACTTCTAAACCTGAATGCTGACAAAACCTGAGGAAAGGTAGCAATGCAGGAACAGAGAAGATTTTCCCTCCAAACCACAAGGAACAGATAAGACTTTCATTTATGAGACTTTATATATCTGCTTATTTCATGCTATATGTTTGGGGCTGGGAGACATGCTTATCTAAAGGGAGTGTGGACTGCATACAGTAGTATTTCACTAGAAATACTCCCAAGTGAATGGAAGCTTTGTTTACCCCTTGTTTGGATGGTTTCCTGATGTTAAGGAAACAGGCGCAATAAAAAGCCTTATTTAATTTCACTATAACCAGACTCCCTTGCATACCTCTGTGAGCGTCCGCCTACAGGTCCCAATCAAACAAACATACAGGGTAGATGTTAATTAAATTAATATATTTATATATCAGTGTATACCTTTCCTTTCTAAAAAGATGTCCAACCTTTTTTGAACAAATCTATTGTATCTGCCATCATAGTCTCCATGGGTAATGAATTCCACATTGTAACTGCCCTTACTGTAAAGAACCCTTTCCGTTGTTGCTGGTGAAATCTTCTTTCATCCAACCTTAAGGGATGAGCCCGAGTCCTTTGTACTGCCCGTGGGATGAATAATTATTTTGAAAGCCTGAATATATTTGTATATACTGTAGTTATCATATCCCCTCTTACATGCCTGTTTTCTAATGTAAATAAGTCTAATTTAGCTTGCCTCTCCTTATAAATCAGATTTTTCAACTACAGTATTAATTTGGTGGCTCTTCTCTGTACTTTTTCTAGTTCCAGTGGGCCGTAAGTGGGGTGCTGTGCTCGGTATCCATCTTGTTTATTTTCAATGACACCTCCTCCTTTAGTGCACTTTATTTTTAGTTACAGTTCACTGGCTTCTGTTTTATTTTGACTTAGTTTTAAAACCTTTTCTTTTCTGGTTCGTCTGTGACCAATCAGATGTCGTATTTCTCTGATTGGGTGGCTTTGCCAGCCAATCAGTTAAAAGGTTTTAAAAATTGTATTGTATTGTATTGTATATCTTTATTTATATAGCGCTTCACAGTAGTAATACATGTGGTAATTAAATAAATACCAGAGCATGGGAATAAGTGCTTTAGACATAAAAGTAACATTAAGGAAGAGGGGTCCCTGCCCCGAGGAGCTTACAGTCTAATTGTTAGGTAGGGAGAATGTACAGAGACAGTAGGAGGGAGTTCTGGTAAGTGCGTCTGCAGGGGGCCAAGCTTTATGTATCATGTGTTCAGAATATCCACAGTGCTATTCATATGCTTCTTTAAGCAAGTGTGTCTTAAGGTGGGTCTTAAAGGTGGATAGAGAGGGTGCTAGTCGGGTAATGAGGGGAAGGGCATTCCAGAGGTGTGGGGGCAGTCAGTGAAAAGGGTTTAAGGCGGGAGAGGGCTTTAGATACAAAGGGGGTAGAAAGAAGACATCCTTGAGAGGAACGCAAGAGTCATAACGAGAAATGGTGCATAATGAGAAATTAGGGCTGAGATGTAAGGAGGGGCAGAAGGGTGTAAAGCTTTAAAAGTGAGGAGAAGAATGGAGTGTGAGAAGCGGGATTTGATCGGAAGCCAGGAGAGGGATTTCATGAGGGGAGATGCTGAGACAGATCTAGGAAAGAGTAGAGTGATTCTGGCAGCAGCATTTAGGATAGATTGTAGGGGAGACAGGTGAGAGGCAGGAAGGCCGGACAGCAGGAGGTTACAGTAATCAAGACGGGAGAGAATGAGGCCTGAGTCAGAGTTTTAGCAGTCGAGCAACAGAGGAAAGGGCGTATCTTTGTTATATTGCGGAGGAAAAAGCGACAGGTTTTAGAAATGTTTCGAATGTGAGGGGCGAATGTGAGAGAGGAGTCGAGTGTGACCCCTAGGCAGCGTGCTTGGGCTACTGGGTGAAAGATCATAGTTCCAACAGTAATGTGGAAGGAGGTAGTAGGGCCAGGTTTGGGAGGAAGTATGAGGAGCTCTGTTTTAGCCATGTTGCGTGTAAGGCGGCGGAGGGCCATCCAGGATGATATAGCAGAGAGACATTCAGAAACTTTGGTTTGTACAGCAGGTGTAAGGTCGGGTGTTGAAAAGTATATTTGTGTGTTGTCAGCATAGAGGTGATAATTAAACCCAAAAGATGTTATTAGGTCACCTAGAGAGAGTGTGTACAGAGAAAAGAGAAGAGGTCCCAGGACAGAGCCCTGGGGTACCCCCACAGAGAGATCAATAGAGGAGGAGGAGGTGTTAGCAGAAGAGACACTGAAAGTACGATGGGAGAGGTAGGATGAGAGCCAGGATAGAGCTTTGTTCCGAATACCAAGAGTATGGAGAATGTGAAGGAGAAGAGGGTGGTCCACGGTGTCAAATGCTGCAGAGAGGTCGAGTAATATGAGCAGAGTGTAATGACCTCTGTCTTTGGCAGCATGGAGGTCGTCAGTTATTTTAGTGAGGGCTGTTTCCGTGGAGTGAGCAGTGCGGAAGCCAGATTGTAGAGGGTCCAGGAGAGAATAGGTGTTGAGAAAATGGAGCAAGCGAGATAATACAAGACGTTCAAGGAGTTTAGAGCCAAAATGCAGGCGGGAGACAGGTCGATAGTTAGAAAGACAGGTAAGGCCAAGCTTGCTGTTTTTGAGTAATGGTATGAAAATATATCTAGTTCCATAATGTATTTATATGGAGTGGTGCCCAAAACTGTACTCCAAAATACAAGGTGTGGCCTTAAACCAGGGGTGCACAAACTGGGGGCGCAAAATGTTCTGGGGCGGCACAGTGCTTAGAGGTTCCGCGCTCTTTCCCAGATGACGTCAGATGATGCCGGACAAAAGGTAAGTGAGGAGCAGGAAGGGGGGCGTGAGCATTGGGGGAGAGCAGGCAGGGGGGCACAGACTAAAATGTTTGAACACCTCTGCTTTATACAGGGGCATAATTATGCTTCTTTCCCTTTCATCCAAACCGTGTTTAATGCAAGATAAGATCTTGTTTGCCTTTGCAGCTACTACTACATGACTTTGTGCACTGTTGCTAAACCTGCTGTCTACAAGCACTCCTAAATCTTTCTCCATCAAGGATTGACCTACTTTTGCCCCATTTAATATGTAAATTGCTTTATTATTCTTATTTCCCAAATGCATAACCTTTCATTTATCGGTATTAAACCTCATCTGTTATTTATCTGCCCAAGTTTCCAGTCTATTCAAGTCCTGGAGAGAAATGACATCCTGCTGTGATTCTACTACCTTACACAATTTAGTGTCATCAGCAAAGATGGAGACTTTTCTCTCCATGCCAACCTCAATGTCATTATTAAACTGTGTCTGCAGTGTGTGTTTTGAGGTTGTAGAGGGGGAAGGTCAGCAAAATGTATTTTATTGAAGTGTGTGTGTCTGCAGTGTTTGCTTTGTGGGTATAAAGGGTGGCTGCAGAGTGTGTGTTTATTGAAGGGGGCTGCAGTGTGTGTGTGTGTGTGTGTGTGTGTGTGTGTGTGTGTGTGTGTGTGTGTAGTGGCTTTAGTGTATTTACAATTTCATTTGAATAAACAAGTACAGTAAAATCATAAGAAAATCTAAATGATCATGTTGATAAAAAATCAATATAACGGGGTGCATGTGCGGATCCTGGCGCTGATGGTCGCATAAAGGCTGTGTTCTGCTCCAACAGGAACTTAAAAGTGATATTAAGCAGAACTGCATAACCAAAACTGAACCAAATTACTCAGAACTCTACCCTTAACAAAGTAGGATGGCTCCAAAACAACCACCTCACCAAAAAAAAACACCCCGAGTGTCCTGGACACCTATTTCCAGAGGCAAGGGGACTCCCGTGCTGCACGAGCCATGGAGCCTACCCCTGACAGCGGCTCGGACACGGAGCAGGATCCCCAGGGTTTGCCGGATCTCCCAAACTACACCCAAGTCACCGAGCAAGACTTCTTAGAACTCTATGGGAACCTGAGTGCGCTCCTAAAGAACGAGATCGGTGAGGTGAAGAAGGGAGTGTCCACACTGGAGGAGAGAACCGACACGATGGAAAAAAAACTAGATGAAATGATTAGGAGCCAAGAGGGTCAAAGTGACTAAAGAATTAGGAAACTGCATGGATGACCTGTCCCACCAGCCCGAGGACATGGAGAATCGCTAGCGGCGGAACAACTTAAGAGTGAGGTGCCTACCGGAGTCTGAGTTGGAGCCGGAAGCTTTCATCTCAAGATGGCTGACAGTCATGCTGCCGGAGAGGAGGGAAGCCGATCTACTTCTAGATCGCTGCCATCAGGCTCTCAGGCCTTGCCCAGGACCATAGGAGACCCTGCGGGACGTCATCATTCTCTTCCATTTTTTCAAAGTAAAAGATGCCTTCCACTCAGCAGCAAGAGGAACCGGGAAACTTACCTTTGAGGGCATCCAGACCCAGGTCTACCAGGACCTATCCCTGACCACCCTCACAAGGAGAAGAGCCCTAAGACCAGTGATGGGGGTGCTGAGGGACCGAGGGTTCAGATACAGATGAGCCTTCCCCTTTCGTCTCCTGGTGATCTGGGGGGGCAAAACTCATACGCTGAAAGACCCGGTGGGAGGCTCCACGTTCCTGGAGGGCCTGGATCCGGGGGCCGCGGCGGAGGAGGCAAGCTCACCCAGATCTGGGAGAATGCGGGCTCCACGAGAGCCCAACAGAAAAAGGCCTGAACTGCGCAGGAGCAGAAAGCGGCCTAGCTATCTGGGCCCACGTGAGTACCTTGAGCGTGAGTACCTCGGGGCCAGCCCAATCCGGCCTGACTCTTGACTTTTTTCCCCACATGGGGTTGGTGACCCCGGACTCTTTCTCCCGGCTTCCCCCATTGCCCATCGGCCCGGTCTACCCCTCGTGGACCACACACCGGGTCCCCCTGTGGAGACACAAGCCTGTTGAGTAAGAGGCCTCTCCTCGCATTCCTCTCGGGAAGTGGGGGAGGGGGCGGGGAGAAGGCCGGAGGAACTGTATCCCCCTCTCCTAACCAGAGACCTGAACTTTGATGTTTTTTCTCAATATATTGCATATGGTCTGTGAGGGGTAGTGATCGCGGGGAGGGGCGGGGGTGGAATATATATTTTCAAGGTGTAGGGGGAGGGAGGCTTGGGCTAAGAGTGCATAAACTCCCTAGGGAAATACAATAGTGATCCGATCATTGACATAAGAGGTGGAATAAGAAGAACTATCAGCCACAGCTTTTAGCTCAGTGGAGGGTCGGCGGCAGATTATAGCTACTTACATTTAGGAGGCCCCTCTTGGACACACGCTGCCAGCCCTCCCCCCACAGATGGCAAGCCGAGTGACAGGCCCAAGATCCCAGAGCAGGTAATCTCATGCTCTTCCCTTCCCTCCTCCCCTCTCCAAACACCCCCATTGAGCCTTGTTTAATAAAAACGTCCCCAGGAACTGTTCACTTTGGCCAAAGAGTTCACATTCTTTTCTCCGCCACACTGCTCTTATTCTCGAATCAACTATACTTTTGCCCTAACAAGACTAATCCCCAGAATCTCGCTGGCCAAAATACATGTGTTCTCCTGGTCGGACCATGCCCCAGTAGAAGTCCAGTGCTCAGGCTTAATTACCCGCCCGCTATATTCTCAATGGAGACTGAATGAGTCCCTCTTAAAAGTACCCGAGCTAAGGTGGGGGAAGATTTAGCTTCTTACTTCAAGACCAATGTGGGCAGCGTGTCCTCCCCATTTACCCTATGGGAGGCCCATAAAGCCACCATGAGAGGAAGGCTTATTAGCTAAAGACAGGATAGCGTATCTCACTAGGGCCCACCAGAGAGACTTCAATAGTCTAACACTGGGGAGCCTTAACAAGGCTAAACTAGAGTTGACAAAACACAAATACCCAGTAAGCTCATATTTAAGCCCCCAAAGTTACCACAAAATATATGTGTATAAATGTCAAAACGGAGTGCTACTGGGCATGGCAATATATACTACAAACAAACACAAACAGAGCCCAGTGCTACATCCAATGGCACAAATACACAGTGAAATACCTATTTATCTCGTAAAAAGGGGTCGTTTAGTTTAACCCTTTGGCCAAAGCATCTTAAGCCTGCTGCCACTTACAAGGCATGACCATAGCAGGGCCTAACACTGATTAAAATTCTTAATAACCTGTAGTATACTAGGAAGAATGATCATATTTTATCTGTCATAATCAGCTGCATGGTTCTAAATCTGATTGAAATTCTTATTTACCTGGACAATACCAGGCCCTCACCTACACTATACCTTGCCTCATCAGCTGCATTGGGAATCCTCTTACATTGGTTTCAGACGCGCCGGGAGAGAGATCAAACAGAGGAGGGGTTGAGAGCCCAAAAGCTGCACTCGCTTTTATTATGTGCACGTATTTTATGTTTAAAATGTAAATGTATTTCCACTAGTTTTTATTAGATAAAGAGTTTTTTGAATTACACTGGTGTGCACTATATCTGATTTAAACTTTAAACTTAAGGCCTTCTATCAAAATCCGGGCCCCAGGAACCCCCTTACATAGTTACATGGTTACATAGTAGATGAGGTTGAAAAAAGACGTAGGTCCATCAAGTTCAACCTATGCTAAATTTAGACAACAGATACTTTATCCTATATCTATACTTACTTATAGATCCAGAGGAAGGCAATACGAAATTTGAAACCCAAAGTCTAAAAGAGGATGGATCATCAGGGCTTATCTTCCGTATCTACGGAGCGTTGGTTAGTTCCTCCATCCTTGTCCATAAAAAATTAAAATATATGATCCATTGGGAAAATGATCTGGGGAAGAAATTGACGAGGACGACTGGGACGATATTCTCTTAGCAGTAGTTAAGTGCTCGATCTCCACGGTAATCAGGGAAAATGCATACAAAGTACTGATGAAGTGGTACCTAACATCCCTGATGTTATCCAGGTTTATCCCAGGCTAACCCCAGACTGCCCAGAGGGCTGTGTAGGCCAGGCCTCATTCATCCACTTGTGGTGGGCCTGCTCGAAGGTATCTGCACTATGGCATAATGTGAGACTATGGATCCAGGAAATCCTGCAAGTAGACTTACTGTAGATCTGGACTGTCTACTAAACAGACTGTCTGACACTTTATCTAGACAGGTGAAAAGGCTTGTGTCCCTCATCTCTAGGCGACAAGATGCGAATTGGCTGCAATATGGAAACAGTCAGGAATCCCCCCCCCCTATCTAAAATAAAAAACAGACTGAGCTTCATATGCCACATGAAGAAGCTCCTGAGCTTTGCAAATGATTATTGCAGTGAATTACTTAATGTGTGGAAGCCCTGGATCCTCTCAGCGTGAATACAGGGTGTAGATTCTAGGTCAATCTTGCTATAATTATCCTTGAAGGCGGGGATACAGAGAGCCTGATATGTACAGACCGGCGTAGGGTAATCTCCAGTCTAGTCCACGGGAACATGTTCCAGAGGAGACGTTAAAACTAGAATGCCCCAGGACCACTGGGCGAATCGGGCCATTACAAACTGCCCCACTACACGATGTTAAGAGACAACCTCGATCTACGGAGAGAGGTCCATATCTAGTGCTCTAGGGAAAAGGTCAGACATGTAACATATGTAATCCATGCTTTGTGATGTGTGTAATATGAACGGACCCCGTCCCTCTCCACTCCCCCCCACTCTCCCCTCCCCCACCCATCTTTCTGATTTCTGTACCCCTCCCCCGCATCCCATTTTTCTTTCTGTACCCCCCAAACAACTTCAATAAAAAAATCAAGCTTAAAAAAAAAAAAAAATGTAATACATCTGAACATCCGGGTCCAACGCATTTCGTCAGCACGTGACTTTGTCAGGGAAATAAGGTGCCCATACAGCTTATAGAGTTTATTGACATACTGCATGAGTTTGTAGTTTGCTTAACAAGTTAAAATTCCTGATCAAGCGATTTCTCTCCAGAACCTTAAATAGGGTGTAAAGGAGGAGGAGGACTTCCAAACCTAATAGGTATCTCCAGTTGTACTAACTTATGTACCCCCTATGACACATGTTACTCTTGTACATACAGTGTACTGAACTCATTAGATGACTCATTCATTTCTTGGCCAAACTACAGTTCTGTAGTGTTTCTGTTTAGTTTATTCGAGAGCGATAAGAGATACATGAGGATATATATTAACTGTTTGCATCATATTTAAAGCTCAACTTATAAAACCAAGAGTACTACATTACTAATAATTTTCGTGTTGACCTAATGTTACTGTTGGTTTAGCGAAGAGGGTTAGGAGATATGAAGAAACAGATTGGTGCTAAATGTTAAGCAATTTGTGAAAAATAACATGAAACCATTGCAATTAGAAACATGGGCCATTATTTGTTTTTAGTTTTTTTCTCATCTCAGAGATGCCATACCACCATTACTATACAGTATTTACAGCAGGTCGTCCAAGTGGATATGAGGCCTCAGTTTCCCTGACTTAAATTACCATTATTTACCAATGATTAGATTTTGCTTCGTTTTTTTATATGAAGAAATAAAAAAGGAACAGACTTTAAGTATAGCCATTACCAGCCGTGGAACTAAATAAATAAAGATTTAAGCCTCTACAAACTTTTCTGAAATTGACTAGAACTACTGTAATTGCTTTCCCCCCCCCCTCCTTACCCCTATTTTTCAAAGTGAGCCAGCATTTGATGGATAGAAATGTTATACGATTGTCTTATTTTGCAGTATATTGATTTTCTGATGGAGTCCCGAACATTTCTACTAATGGAATTTATTTGATAAACCTGGTGTAGGCGTTTGTTACAGTTTTATTCCTGCTCTGGAGATACAAGACGTCATAAATACGGTAGCACATGTTCAATGGAATTAGGCAATTAATAGAACACAATCTCTCTCTGTATTTGACCAGTGTTTGAGGGACTAGGTGCACCACTTTCTGGGGAAGGTAGAATCAACTCTTGTACAGGTTAAAAGAAGGAAGTGTTAGATTCACTCCACATATAGGAGCGCCTTTATCTGTGATCTGAAAAGAATGATCACATAAATAAAGTGATAGTATTAGTGCAATGATATTATTGTGATAAATAACACAGTGTATACTAATTATACTATACTGTATAAATGTGAAGAAAAAAACTTTGTGAAAAAGAAGTGCTCAATACTGATAGAACACAAAATAAAGTGCACAGTGATAACGTGAATAATCAAATGGAGCTCAAAACCCTATGAAGGATGGTCCTGGGTCCTCCTCAATGGACACTTTGTTCAGAGACACCACAAGGATCCAGGGATGCTCAGGGTGATGGGAGTTGAGCATATACCCTCCACTTTGTTAGGGTTTACTGTGCCCACCTGTAGCTGCTTTGTAACTCTTGACTATTTAAGGGAGTCTTTTATTTGATCCATTTTCTCCCTGATGAAGCCACATGGTAGTGACGAAACAAGTAGGGTTTTTACCAGGAGACACTGACGTTACTACGTCTGATCGCTCATTGTCGGTGGTATAGCGAAGAGCTCCCCTCTTCATTGCCCCTGCTAGGACACTCTCAGTGATCCAGAACGTTTGGATTCCACTGCCGATGTGTGCAGTGGAGTTAGGGACTTCCGACTGCCCCTGCAAGGACAATACTGATTATTGGTGCCTCTGTGTAACGTTGCTGATTGCAGGACAGGATACGGACCCGCAGGGCAGAGGTAGGGAGTAGTACACCGACCTTGGCCTGGGATCAGAGGTCTGGGATGCAGATATAGTCAGGTCCAGTTCCGGGGTCGAGGCAGGCAAAGGGTTGTCAGGTACGGTTCCGAGGTCACGGTAGGCGGCAGCCAAGGGCTAGTTAGGTCCAGTTCCGAGGTCCAGGCAGGCAAGGGGTAGTCAGGTCCAAACAAGATCCAAACACAGACAGGCAAAACAGAGGCAAAGGCAGAGCTGAGACAGAACAAGGTACCAAGTACTTTGCACGAGCAAAGTCTAGTAGCAACTGCCTGCTACTTAAAGGCCAGAGGCAGCTGCTGGCAATGAGAACAAAAGAGAAGCTGACTTCCTGAGGGCAGGAATGCCAGGAAGCAAAATGGCCACTGCAGTATCAGTGAGGGTGTAAGGTCATATCCTGTCAGCAGCTATCTTGGATTTTCAGACCGATCCCTTATAGTATTCCCCTCTTCACGGTAGAACTCCAGGGCAACCAGGTCCTGGTTTCTCTCGCTGACAATGGTGGAACACCTTAACCAGGGCTGGAGCATGAAGATCCTGAGTTTTCACCCAACTCCTCTACTCAGGATCCAACCCCTTCCAGTCTACCAGATATTGAATTGATCCAGTGGAAAAACGAGAGTCAAGTATCTGTTGTACCTCATATTCAATTTGACCCTCAACAGTTACCGGATTAGGAGGAGGAGGGTCCTCTGAAAAGCAATTTTTCACCACAGGTTTCAGTAGAGACACATGGAATGTGGTGGGAATATTTAATGGAGAGGGAAGCTCCATCTGATAAGTGACTTCATTGATCTTCCAGGTGATGTTGAATGATTCATGGCCTGAGTTTATCAGAAGGTCGGCGTAGACGGATGTTCTACATTGAGAGCCATACTTTATCCCGATTGAGTATGGTGTGATGGCCTCTGATGTTTACCCAATGACTTTTTTTGTCTCCCAGTAGCTGAGTGAAGGGTTGCCTGAATCCCATTCCAAAGGTCCTGCTAGCTCTGTGCCCTGGTATCAGCCGCTGGAACACCTGTTGCTGGAGAATGAAGGGGAAGGGTACAGGGATGGAAATCCCATGCTGCGAAAAATGGAGAACAGGCCAGCGAGTCATGAGATAAACTGTTGCTGACAAATTCTGCCAGTGGTAGGAGTTCTGCCCTATCATTCTGATGTTCATTAATGTAACATCTGAGGTATAGCCAAGGATTGGTTGGTGCGCTCAGTTTGCCCATTGGATTGCGGTTTCTAGGCAGATTAAAATTTCTAAATGAATTGGGACCCCCTGTCAGAGATGATCTGTAAAAGCAGTCCATGCAGACGAAATACCTCCTTGGTAATGATGTCCGCCAGAAGAGGGAAGATTTTTTTTAGGGGTACAAGGATGTAACCGGCCTTGCAACTCGCTTCTCTGTGACAGGACTGCATCTGCTCCAATGTCAGAGACATCCACTTCGATGACAAAAGGATGGCGAAGATCGGGGTGTTTCAAGATGGGTGAAGATGAAAAGATCTTCTAAATCTTCAGAAAAGCTGCCTGAGCCTGTGGAGACCAGTTTGTGTTTGCCTGTTTCTATGTCATGGATGTGATGGGTGCAACGATTTTGGAGAAGTCCCATATGAATTGCTTGTAGTAATTTGCTAAGCCCAGAAATCTCTGGATAGCTTTTAGTCCTTTAGGTACCGGCCAATCCAGAACAGCGGAAACCTTGGCAGGGTCCATTTCTAGGCCCTGGGCAGAGATGATGTATCCGAGAAAAGAAAGGCGGGATTTCTTGAACTCGCACTTCTTGAATTTCACGAAGACAATGTTATCCAAGAGGCATTTAAGGACCACCCTAAAGTGCTGATGATGTTTTTCCAGAGTTTTAGAATAGATGAGGATATTGTCATTGTATACAATCACAGAGGAGTCTAACATGTCTCTGAAAATGTTGTTCACAAAGAACTGTAAGACTGCGGGTGCATTACATAAGCCGAAGGGCATACTCATAGTGTCCATCGCGTGTGTTGAAAGCAGTTTTCCACTTGTCATCCTGTCTTATCCTTACAAGGTTATAAGCACCTCTTAGATAGAGTTTGGTAAAAACAGTTGCCCCACGCAGACTGTCAAAAAGTTCAGTGATCAGAGGGAGAGGGTACCAGTTCTTGATAGTAATCGAATTCAAACCCCGGTAATCAATACAAGGCCTTAATGACCCGTCCTTCTTTGCCACAAAGAAGAAACCTACATTAGTAGGAGAACAGGATTTACAAATGAAACCCTGCTTCAGACTCTCGTCAATGTATGTCCTTATCGTCTTGGTTTCAGGTTCGTAAAGAGGATACCTGAAATGAAAGCGGATCAGCTCTGGAAACTCCCTGCTACTGTACAATACTATGTAACAAAAATAAAATAAAAGCAGCGCTATCGCCTGTTACAGATGTGCAGAGAGGGATCGATTCTGTCAGCTCTCGATACCCATCTCTTTCAGACTAATGTGGCCTGGTATGATTAACTCAGCGGGAGTCCCATTCAGAAGCAGGGAACCCACTGTTTTAATACGATGGGGAATGCCTCCCTGCTCTGCACTTGGCTGTGAACACTCCACGTGTGGTCCACGGTTCACCAGCACATGCGCGGGGCAGGTTGGATATAAGTCTGGCTACATCTGTATATCAGAAAAGAGCACACCTGAGGTACCTCAGAGATATGATAATAATATATTGTAATGCCTCCTATTAGCATATCTCTCAGGTATCTCAGGTGCGCTGGGTTTTGAGCTGAGCTGTCTCTCCACATCAAAATCCATATTTCAGGGTCTGGAAGATCTGGGCAAATCAAATGGGTAAACATTCGAGAATTGAATGTCTTAAACAGTTGGATGTTAACCAGTAACATTTTGTGTGAAGGGAGAATTATGGTGGTTTCAGGAGCAAGTGCCCACATTTTTAACTGTCCAAATCGCCTAAAGACATCTGTGTGCGAATTAAATTTTGTTCATAAACCGCCACACAGCACTCTATTTTATTTCTTATAAATACTACTTTATAACGTACAGTTGTTGTTTAAATTAACAATAATATATTGTTGAATCTAGCACTAAACACTTAAATATTTCAATTTCAACAATATAGATGTTGCAGACTTTATTGAGACCATTAACGTGAGGCGAAAACTATGCTAACGCATCCATTGTCTCCTTATATCATGTTGAAAAGTTCGTGGTCGTTGGGAAGCGCAAACATATGTGAAAAAAAGAATAAATATCTAATAGTGCAATATTGTCAAATGCAGATGTAATTCAATTCTTCTTAGGTTCTATGCGACGGATACTCACAAATGTGAGGAGATATAGGTGCACGTAATGGTATCTTTAGGGGATGATTCACAGACTGCAGTATGGTGGAAGATGGCACCATAGTCGATGTGTCCACTAGTACCCTTCATAAAATGTCAAGAGAACCGGACATAGTGCAGACTGTAATGCTTTATATACAAGTAGGTATATGATGGTATACACTCACATGGTAAAGGCAAAATACAGGCAGTTTGATCACACGATCGACACCGGCTGCAGGTAAGGGCAGTTCTTGCTTTCCTTGGATCGTTTCCCTCTGCCAAACGCACGCCTCGCAGTTCCGTCTTAAGGATTCCGGATGTTGCTTCAGCGGGATCCTAGGATTTCCGGTCGACTGTGTAAAAGTCACTCCACGCGTTTCACCATAGCTGGTTTCTTTGACAATATTGCACTATTAGATATTTATTCTTTTTTCCACATATGTTTGCACTTCCTAACGACCACAAACTTTTCAACATTCTACGAGATTGAGAAAGCAATCCAACACTGGATAACAGCAGCATTCAATAATCTGTTTGTATTTACAGTATCATTTTGATATTATTTTCACGAGCACTATTGCACTGATATTTATCAGATTCACCTACGGTTGATGCACTAATTATTTTAGAGCGCCACGCATGATAATTTCTTTTTCACTCTGCTTATATCATGCAATATTTACTGCATCATTTCTTGCTTTATTCCACAATTATAGTGATGATAACATTTGCACATCTGCACTTACTCTGCAAAAAAATGGCATTAAATGAATACCATATCGACATTCAATTCCTGTTTTTATGTTGTACCACTTTCAAATATCATTTGTTTTCTGCAAATTAAAATTCTGGATTTTGGGGTAACTCCTTTGTTTGAACCTGGGAACTAATATGACAATTTTCTTTTCTTTTTTTCATTTGTGAATGTGCTCTCATAAAGTCATCACCTTGTGCTGCATCTTCAAATGCCGGATCCCGAGGACAAAAAAGGAGATTGAAGCTCGATATGCCCAACGCCAGGCAGGGAAGGAATATGCCGACAAACTGGAAAGTGTTCCACCATTAAACGAGCTGACGGATATCCCTGGAGGTAACACCTTATGTACTTTATGAACTCTTCAGCCCAATTTCTCTTACTAGTTTGGGGAAATATGTGTTACTAAATAAAGTAATGTGTATGTGCTGAAGTTCTAGGACACACTGAGCACTCCATGATTAATTTACTGTATGTTTCGCTAGTAACGCACATATAGTAAATATGTATACCTTGTAACGCCCAAGCAGGAGGCCTACACAGTATTGCATATGCAACTTTAACCCCATTTAAAGAAAGTTGTTTTTATTTTTCTAATAATGGAGTACAGAGTTGTTTAATATGTAGTGTCATAAAAGTTAATACTGTACTCTGGAACACAGTAGTGTTGTTCTGGCCCTCTAGCCAAGGGGTGCGCAAACTGGGGGGGCAGGAGATTGTTCTGGGGTGGCACGGGCAGTTGCAGAGGCCCCGCGCTCTTCCCTAAGGTATTAAAATTAAATGCCGGAGGATCACATGAGGCCTCTGCAACACCAACTTACCACGATTCAACTGGCGTCTGGACGCATCTCCATGGCAACACAACATCAAATGATGCCGTGGGGTCATGCGGCTTGATGGCGTCAAATGATGCCGCTGGTCACGTGATGTCACATGACCCTGCATGTCATTTTGATGCTGCACTTAGCAAAGGGGGGGGGGGAGCACCAGCACTGGGGGACACAAGGCAGGGGGGCGCAGGAGAAAAAGTTTGTGCACCCCTGCTCTAGCCCCTTGTAACTATGAGGTAGGGTCAGGCAGGTTAACTCACTCCCTTTAGATGCACACTGAGTCCTTCTTTCTTTCTGTTCTTTTATTGCAAAACAAACAATAACAACAGATGAGGGGAACTTTGAGTGAGTGGCTTATGTGGGGAGAGGTAAATTAAGAATGCCTTGTATGGGAGAGGCAGTAAGATATATGTACTCACAGACTGCTGGATCCAAAAGGAAGTGAGCTTGTCTGTACACGCAGGACTAACTTTACAACAGGGTTTCTGGGAGAAACTTACAGGGGTCTGTGCTGTAGTCACTAGACAACAGACAAACCAGGGAGGGAAGGATACATTAGTTGCAATGTTACACTGAACAGGGACAGGAATAACATTACAGGGAAAAATGCACAACTAATTTTAGGGCATCATTTCAGTGTATTGGCATCCAGAGAGTAGTGAAAAAAAACACAATCCTGTTCCAGGACAAGTGTGTATCAGTCTAGACTTGAAACTTACAAAGAATATGGCTGTGACACTGCAGTGCTGTGTGATTTCACTTTGATGTGGGTTTCATTCAACCCTCATTCACTTACACAGTGCTCACATTTATAGCAGGAATCTCTCCTATTCATTTTTTTTTATTTTGACATCTATTTTTTAATAACATCTGAACCATGAGATCTATATACTGTATGGAGATATTCTAATTTTTATTTGCCAGGGTATTTTTTCCCTTTGGAAAATCACTATTGCAGTTGTGGTCAGTTTCATTTCTCCGAATTAATAGAATGCCCTAATGTCAGCAGTTAGAACTGGGGCCTCTGGCTTATTTTGCAAATACAATAGGTAATGCCTTGGTGGGATCCATGAAAAAAAACCCTAAAAGCAATCATTCAGATCGGCTCTTGGGGGGTGGGGGGGGGGAATTTTACTGCTTTAGCCTATAATATGGATTATTTCTATATGCTAATGAAGGGTACTACACCATATAGTTGTGCTTTGTGTACCACCTTGAAAAAGGAAGCAAGCCACTATAGTCTGACATTTGATAGCAGCTGTTTTGCCGCGACCGCATCGCCACCCTATTTAGCCGCCACTCACCTCGCCGCAGGAACATCTCTTCGCCAGCTGGTTCGCCACCAAGGTAAGTCCCCAACCTTACCCTAAATACGCCTAATACTAATGCTACCCCTACCATTAAAATATTCACCCCTTAAAACCCCTTACCCTAAAAAAACCCTTTACCGGAAAACCCCTATGCTTAACCCTCTACCCTAACCTCTAAATCCCCTTATGTTAAATTACCTTATTGGTGAAATGGCCAGCGAGTGACCAGTAGTGGAGAGGCTGCGGTCAAGGGTCCCTCAGTGCCAAAATGCCAGCAGCGACCTAGTCCCGGTGAGATGTCCGCGACCATATGTCTGATTCTGCACCCACTTCAGAATTTGTCATTGGTATGGACGCAATGGGCAATTGAATTTAGCATGTTACTGTCTGTGTGTTTACTGTGCAGTACTGTACATGGTCTTTTTGTTTAGTATGTTTTGCTAGTAAGTCCTTCCTTTTTAATGAGACCTCAGCTGTGATTGTGACTGATCCATAGCGACTACATTACATCACTATTATAAATATACAAGCAGGGTCTTGTTGATGGACTCAAGGAACTGATTAATAGGGCTACAATCTTCCCAGGCCATGAACTCAAATGTTAGAAATATCCAGGGTGAACTTTAACTCAATGCTGCGCAATCTTTCCTGCTAGCGTCCCCCCCTGCTTAACTCCCTGCTCCCTCCCTTACCTCCCTTACCTCCCTTACCTCCCTTACCTCCCTTACCTCCTCTCTGGCTCCCGGCGTCAAATGACGTCGCAGGGTCACGTGACGTCACGTTGTCATGCCAACGTGACGTCACATGACCCCGCGGCGTCAAATGACATGTCACGGTGACGCGTTGCCGAAGAGAAGGTAAGTGAAGTTGCAGTGGCCTCACGCGATCCCCCGGCATTCATTTAAATGCCTTGGGGGAAGAGCGCGGGGCCTCTGCAACCGCCGTGCCCCCCCCTGAATAATCTTGCGCCCCCGCTGCTTTAACTCATTCCTTTCATTAATACGCATAACACATGCATTATAGATAGATTAGCTATAGCCACAGAGGAACTTAATTACACAGGCAACACAAATCCTTTCATTAGATGCTCTAGCTAATGTAGATACTCTTTTGAAGCTGGATCCATAACAGTATAGAGCTTGTTAAATGGAAACAACATTGCACACGCAATGCAGCACCAAGTGGGTAAAAGGGAGGAAATTAGTACGGTAGCAGAGCACTTTCACAAGGTCTAATGACGGGTGATAATTATATTTATTTTATGTGATAAATTCTGTTATATTTTTGCGTCCCATTTTGATTTTTGCACAATACAGAACAAAGAAACTACAGTTGAAATTTTATGACTTTCGAGACTATATTAGCTGACTTGATTAGCAAACAATAAGGTGTATTAAGGAGAACATTGGGATCAGGATTTAGGATCTTCAAGGGGAGAAACAGTGCCTGTAGTTACAGTAATCTGAACATACCTGACGTAAGGATTTAGGGAGCGTTTGCACTTTTTGAAATGTTTATATCTATGATATACTGTTCTAGAATGAAAAGTAGTGGTAAAAATAAACCATTTAGGGACTTATTCTATATCCACCTACCGCAAGTGGCTGTTTTGGGCTGAATATTTTTGGCTGCAAACAGCTATTTTGGTGGATATTCAATAACCCCCTTAAATCTTTGTACAATTTTACACATCTCATTATAAAATTACAGGCTGCGAACAAAGTGAATACAGAAATCCTTCTATCCGGTTAGAAATCAGGGAATCCCCAGAACTTTAATCAGAGAGAAGGATTTGATTATTTACTTGATTTGCTTTGCCTGAGGGTGATAGATCTCTCAAAGATTCTGTCATCGTCTTATTTTCCCTCTGTATTTCCATCTGTATTTTCCCCTCCATATTTTCCCTGTCTCCTCTAACGACTGTTTCTGCTTGCCTTTTCTTGCTTCTATACTCTAGGATCTTCTGACAGTCTGCAAACCCTTTCTGGTCATGTCCAGTCTAGACCACACAGGTCCCTGCCTGTTTTAAGAGAAGAAGATGAAATGGCTCTTCATGGGAACTAGAGACTGCACCAGTTACTCTGCTTTCACACTCTCAAAAAATCTTCTTTTTGGGTCTTATTCATATTATTCCCCTTCTCTGTATTCACTAAACCTTCTAGTATCTTCCAAATACAGCGGTGAATTTGGTGTGCTGCACACAGTATAACATTATTACATCTTGGTTGCCATGTTCAATGTAGAGGAACTTGTTTACAGATTTCTTCAAACACAACTAAGGAAAATACCTGTTCATCAATTGAAAATAATTTGTGCGTTTCCTATTGGTTTTTCTTTATACATTTTTTTTTTGGTCTAGTCCATAAGGATATAGGATGGTTGTCAATTCTGAAATGTATTTCCAAACACGATTCGAACTGTATATAAAGTGTGCCTGGAGGCACAGCTAAACAGATGTATTATAGCTTGTAACTACACCAAATTGAAGAACACTTTCAATGAAAGGTTTTCCATCGCACTAATATCGTTATTATGGTGAAGAATATAGGGAGAAGGTTTTTGTCGCACACAACACCAGGAAAATGTGATGGATTCAGATGTAGGAACGTTTACATTTCATGAACATGTGACGTGTGTCCAGTGACGTATTTTCTCTTAGGCCCGACCGGCCTGGGCCGAAGACGGCAACATTTTGGGGTGCCAAATTTCCCCTTTTTCCCCCATACAGAGGCCCCACTCTCTTCCCCACTGATTGCCTGGGTGGAGTGTGGGGCCCTTGTACAGTTCTGACCTTCTCCTTTGTGCCACCCTCCTCCTCCAGCATCAAATGATGCTGCAACGTCACATTACCATGGCAATTTTGGCGCCATGTGACATCACGTTGCCGTGGCAACGCGATGCTGTGTCATATTTACATCTAAAATAAGGGAGAATGTGGGCTTTGTAATTCATTGGTTATTTCTAAAATCTGGCCTTGCTGGGGTATTGTGAGGAGACCACTGTGAAACACAAAACTAGTACCTCCCAAAAGTTACTTATAATCAACCTCTCCCCACAGATCACTAGCAGTCACAAGCTGGGAACGTAAAGTCCAGATACACAGAGATCTGTTAAATGACTTATAAGAGGCTAACCTAGGTTAACACCTCATAAAGCGTTACCGTGCATCTTCCAAGCTCAATAACTTTCAGTTGCCATGTGAGAAAGGGCATCTCATTAAGCATAACTCCTGTTGGTGCTAATTATATGCTAAAAAGGCGTTCCCCCTAACAATGCCTATCCAAGTACCAAGTGACTTATATACCCCCCAAACCCTCCTCTATACAACACGTGGAGAGATACCTGTGAAAAAAGGGACCACACCTAAAATACCTGGGAAATATGCTCATTTAAATCACTTGAATGTACTTTGAATATTCTACATTTGTATATTTTCCAGGTATCTCAGCAAAGAAAAATATCACTTGCGAGCATATTCACATGTCTTTGACAGGTCTGCAACCTGCTTTCCCCCATTATCTTTTAGTGCTTACACTGCAGTCAGGGATTCTGGGAAATGACATGCAAACGAACACACAGCATCTGAGATGTGCTGTTTAGTTCACAGGTATCTCTCCACATGTTATATAAAGGAGTTTTTGAGGAGGTGTGCAGGTCACTTGATACTGTACAAAAATAGTCGTCTCTCACACGCTCCTCTGCCATTTTCTAACAAAACCCATATTTCAGTATGGGAGTAACACCACCTCTAGTTAAGATACAGTATGCATAAAGCCATGTTATGTGATGTTAATGCAAGATTGTGGTCATGTAACATGATGTAAGACTATGCTAATGAGATAAACACTGGCTGTTGTTTTTGCATAGAATTAGCTTTGTGTATAAGAATTAAACTCAGGGAAACTCACATCCAGTACTGTTTTTAATAATGAACATTATGAGACCCGACTTAACCGACCTCTGTTGATCTGGTCCTTAGCGATGTACACTATTTTAAAAATTACTATCAAAGTGTCAACTTTCTCTTGCATCCTCTTTTACACGATGTAGCTATGTCTGTATGCACTGTCTGTAGAGGAATGCAAGGTTTATTTATCAAAGCATGTTTGCTATAAAATTGATGTTGGGAGACACTGTCATTTATACAAGTGTTTTGTAGGGGTGTACTGGTTTAAAAAAATGACCAGGTAACCGGTACCGGGTACCCGAGAAAAAAAATAAAATTACTCGGCCAGGTAGTTTTGATGTAACTGCAGCCGGCGGCGGAGGGTGAGGAGGATTACGGTGACATCCTGCAGCGGTCAGCAGCCGGCGGCGAAGGGTGAGGAGGACCACGGTGACATCCTGGTGTCGGTGGGAGCAGAGGAAGACATCCTACAGCTGTTGGCAGTGGGAGCAGAGGAACATGTGACCGGAGCAGGAGCCTTACTAGAGGACAGCCGGGGAGGAGCTGCACTGTAGCAGCGACGGACACTGGAAGTTGGAAGACTTCACCGGCTGAAGGATGTCTTCCTCTGCTCCCACCGCCACCAGGATGTAGCCGTGGTCCTCCTCACCCTCCACCGCCGGCTGCAGGTAAGTCTCTGCTCCTGCTGTTCTCCAAGTGGAGGACAGAGGGAACAGAGCAGGACAGAAATACCCGGCACCGGGTCCCAGCGCCATGGGCCGGTTCCGGGTAATTTCTGGGTACTTTAAATATGACCGGTTACCGGGTAATTTCCGGGTATCCGGTACATCATTAGTATTTTGTAACTATATTGACACGCTGTCATTTGGGGAGTGCAAATAGGAGCAGTACAAGGCAGATATAATACATTGGGATCTGTTGCAGCAAAGGATTAATAGAGGTATGGAAATGCAAATCAAATTAATGGACACAAACCGGAACATTTTAGCACGTTCTACCATCTTTTGTCTTGTTTTAAACAAATTGCCATAACATATTTGCCAATGCTTTTTGTACTTATTATGTGATATTGTATCTGCCACATTCTCTAAATAAAATAAGAAAGTTGTTACCATAGCAAACTGCAACCCACAATGGGAGTCACGTGTATAGCTAATTATTATGGGGTTTCTCATTTTCAGACCAGATTTTGCACTCTGCTCACATGTAAGCCAGGAGCATCTAAATTGCAATGCAAATTAAGTGATTTTCCTCCAGGACTAGAATTAAGAGCAATTTATAGTAGCTATGGTCTTTCGCTACTTAAGATTTACTGTGCATCTTCCAAGCTCAATAACCCTTAGTACCTGACCCCCCCGAGAGAAATACACCCCCTCCTAGGGAATTGATCTCCGTTATACAAACGATATTCCACACTGATGCTATCAAAGAAGCTGGTAACAGCAGGTTCCATTAAATGGTGATTAATTCACTTTTTACGGCAAAATTATTTTCCAGTTTTGATTGTAATCTCATCCTTCGCTATAAGCCTGAAGGAGATGATCTAACTTCTCACTTTTTATGTGTCACCGTGACAAGCTCGACATTGTTTTGCAAGATAGTTTGCATAATGCCTCATTAACCGCGCTGATGTAGAGATTTAAGCAAAGTGGAGAAGTTCTAAAACCAGCTGCAGCAAGTCATTAAAAAGAAATGCAGAGACTGTTACCCCTTACATACCAGCATTGGGATGAAGGAGGCTCTGCATACTCTGGGTATTTGTGTGCACTTAGGACGCTGGCTGGGAAGAGGGTATCAGGTTTGGTAGCGTGTCCAGGGGGAAAGTCAAAGAACGTCTTAATAGTATTGCTCACCAGAGGTAAATGCCCGGGAATCCAGATCAGCAGAGCTGCGGGAGACCAGGTCTCAAGGAGCGGGTAGCAGTGTGTAGCGCATGTTCCCCCACCCCCTGAAGGATATGGCGGTTATGGTGTATGTGCTGCTTTACCTGCAGCTCACAGGAGGCCGGATCCTCCGCTGCTCAGAGCCTGGGGTGTGTCTGAGTAGGGAATCAGTAGCGCCTCCACCTGTACAGGATCCTACTATGTGGGATAACACCGTTACAGGAACCCCATACAATAAAACACACGCTGGTACGTATAACAGTTTTACTGCATGCAAAAGAATACTGAAAATATATATACACAGCTCCCCACAACCGGTCACCCATGACCGTGCCCTCAGGTAACCACCAACCCAGTGTCCACACATTGGCGATATAGTCCCACAAAGTCCTGAGGGGCCCTCGGGCACCCAACCACCCTGGTGCCCACGAGTAGCAACTCCCACCCAAATGTGTGAGACAGCGCTGCCCCCACTAACGTGTTTTTAGTTGGTGCACTTGTACTACCTGCCGGGTGCTCCGACACCCGGTAACGCCACCCAGAAGGATAGGATCCTTGGATCCAGCGACGGCGGTTGTCAGACGACGTCCGACTCCACGTGGGGTGCCCTCCCGCGTGGAGTGTCACCTTTGCAGGTAGTCACTAGTATGGTGTCACCGGATCACCAGTCCGCAGCCGTGTCCTGGCTGCATCCCTGAACTGGGGTGCTAAGTGGGCAATGTCCCTATCTAAGGGCAAGTCCCTAGCACAGCCACAATCTAAGTGTAAGTTGGGCCTAAGGGGTCTCTGGCCTAGTGCAGGGGCCCTGCACATGCCCACCCTGTAGATACCTACAGTAAATACCCAGATGCAGCTAGATTTGCTGTCCTGCGGCATAACACGCAAAACGCCCACAGCTCCGAGGACAGGCTGAGCCGTTCTTCCAAATGGAACAGGATTCCGCTGCTTACCACAGCGGCGGGTACAGTGAGGCTGGCTACATCTGTACCTTTAATACGTAGCTGCTGAGAAAGTCACTAGGGAGTAGGGAGGTGTTCTGGCGATTTGTCAACCAAGTTTGCATCGTCACGTAGCCCACCCGGCCTCTATTACAGAGCAATAAAGATGGGAGAGGAAAGTAATGGGGGAGTATCTGTTTGTACTTAAGTTTATATTGCAGACATATTCAACAAATAAAGGGGGATTCACAAGGCACTGACAAGGGTTATTGGAGCACAATTGCCATTAACTGCTATTCAAGGGAACAGCACTTAATGTCGGATTGCCATCCATTATCCCTGATCAGAGCTTTGGGAATCCAGGCCATAAAAGCAAACGCAACAAATTCCCCCTAAGTTACAGATTTGCCATGTTCCCAAACTACTGTAAAGTTAAAAATGTTTTCACTTTTAACTATAATAATAACAACTTTATTTCACATAGCTCTTTTCTCCCAATGGGACTCAAAGCGCGTCCCAATTACAGTATAGCACGCAGTACGCAGCACATAGGAATGTTACAGACACTGTCTCTTCCCAGGCGAGCTTACAATCTATGATTGTGTTCCCTGAGATAAAGTGACTTACCTAAGGTCACAAGGAGCTGACACCATGTTCCCCTGATTCAAATTTAGTGCCATTGCTTACAGTCAGTGTCTTTTCTCACTGGGCCCCCTTCTTCCTAAATCTAAAAGAGTGTGCACAGGATACTGTTTTTAGACTGATACATTTTTAAGTAACCCTTGGGGTTTAACTGCTGCCAAACCTGAGATTAAGTTAGGGTCGTACTGCTACAGTACATGTACCCAATAAATACTTCAACACCTTCCTTTACCGAGGGATTGGCAATGCATTGGTTTGTCATGGGTTCCTGTCCCTGAAATAGTGAAAGGGTTCAATATATAAATATGTAGACTACATTTTTAAAGGTCATAACACATCATTTTCTTAAATAGTACTGAATTTATAGGGATAAATTAGGTTACATGAAAAGCCATTCTAATATACACCACATTTTGCAGTACTTGCCCGCGGCTGCAACCACACTATTGAAATCTGTGATTTTGGACGTTAATTTAATAGTGAGACATATAGTAGTCAAAAAAGCACTATATATAAATGTGGGCTAGCGATTATTATTTAACTAAATGATAGGGACTTGTATGGTTACATTTCTAAGAGTAAGATTGCAATGGCACTCACATTATGCCAAAGTTCTACATGTATAAATGAATCAGGAACAAACTTTGCAATCAGCACTTTTTTTTTGTTGTGAATTAATGTGTTTAAAGCAGAAATCCTCCCATTTTTAAAACGTATTTATTTTTTGCATAATAAGAACTAAAGGGGCCCTGCAGCTGAACTATGCTATTCTTCGACCCGGAGACACCCCCATATCCTCATATATTCACATTTTTAATAGCCAGTATAATTATTGCTAGCGGGATATCCAATAGGAAGCAGCGATGTCATGTTTTGATGACATTTCTGCTTCCCATTGGTCCACTGGAGTGAAGCTTAGGAAGTAGCTATATTGATTTCCGAAAAGGGATCAGCAACACGGCACATAAAACAATAAATATCTTAGGAAACGGGGTTATTGTACCTAAAAATAGTATGCAGATATAGTAAAAGCCGGTTCGAGCTCCAGGGCAGGCACTGATATTGCTATTATAACATTAAGCGCTATGTACATTAATGGCGCTATATAAATAAAGACATACAATGTCCAATTTTTACAAATGGGCATTAATGTCGGGTACTGTCTGGAGGATAAAAATACTGCCAGATCCGTTTGTAGAGAAATGGAGATGGCCAAATATGTTGAATAGCGGAGAGAAAAGATGAGCATTCAGGGAGGAACATAGACGACTAGTGTAGGTAATCTGAAGAGAGTAAATATGTTACCTCTGAGTCAAGACCAAACTTGGAAGTTTCTTCCCCGTGTTTCCCATTTTCACGGTGAGGAATTTTTCTACTCCATATGGTGCACCGTCTCCGATCCAACTGGCTTGGCTTCAGCGTTCAGTGTTCAAGCAAGAGTAAGATGCAGCGGACCAGTATAGCCTCTGCTCGTCACTTCAATCAAAAGGATAGTACAACAAAAACACAGGGGATTGGTGGCACAGCGGAGCCCGTAAAAAAACGGAAACTCACCGGATTGTTGAAAAAATAAAAAAGATGTATTAATTACATGCTAAAAAACACAAAACAAACGCCGAACAAAACACAAATCTCCTCCCACGCGTTTCACGCCAAAATGTGCTTTATCATGGAGCAGTAATCTTTTTATTTTTTATTTTTTCAACAATCCAGTGAGTTTTTGATTTTTTACGGGCTCCGCTGTCCCACCAATCTCCTTTGCTTTTGCCAAGAATAGTATGGTGCATCTACTTAGAATCTCACAATACCAATTCTGTAACAATAAAGTGTTTGGGGATTGCTAGTTTAAATCCATAGCGGTGAAATCATAATATCACATTTATGATACAGCAATGGCTCAGATATAATTTATCAGTTACAGAATATTCACCTACTGTTTATAAATCTCGACTATTAAAATGTATAGACATGTCATAGAGATTCAAATGGTAAATCAACCTTATTGAATTATGTTCAAACTCTTGAGTGATGCAATTTGTTGCACATGGTAATTCGTTTATAGTGTTTATTATCTTTAAAGCAGCAATCCAAGTGGAGTTTTTATGATAAAAAAAAACTAGCATTGAAGCAGGGGGTCTCCAGAGCGGAACCTCATTAATTTCAGCTCCGGAACCCCCTGCGTCCTGAGGTACAGACCCTCCGTAGGGGGTTCCGGTAGCCGCTCTGGCTAGGCTAGCTGAGGTTCATATAATGGCGACGTTCAAAGCTTCCGCGGGCCAACAGGAAGCTGTGACATCATCCGGTGCAGCTTCCTATTGGCCCGCGGGGCCTTTAAGCAGCTCTGACATTGATATTGGTGATGCCTTAAAAAAAGTTCAGCTTACTGTATAAGAATCTTAAAATATTATGTAGCCCTTGTACCCCGGGGGTACTACAACTACGCGTGCTGCTATCACTTGTGAGGCTAACAGGAGACCTGAACCTCTGCTACTGGGAGCCTGGGGTATACTTATACACGGTGCAGCGCCTCCACTGGCGAGGGATCCCAACGTGGTGGGAGTGTTCCCTCACCAGAACCAACATATACAGTAAATACACACACAGTGGATAAGAACAGTATTTACTAAGCATATACTATAACTTCTGCATAATTATCATTACATCATTGCATCCCCCTGCATGAATAGCATTATATCATCAGGTTCATCAGGTACCACCCCACGTGTCAATCATTGCAATACTATCAGTCCTTTCTGTAGCAATGTGCTTGGGCACTTTACCCCTAAGAGTACACAAACAATAGTGTACGTGTGAGGGATAGCGCTTCCCTGTGTTGGGGCCTGGTGGTGCACTTAATATACCTTCCTGGTCATAGTCCTGACCAGGATAATCCGCAACGTGATCCTGCTATGCAGCGCACTGCTCCTTGCAGGAATAACTCTTGCCTTCTGACTCCTTTGAGGAGGGATCCCCAGCCGGATGATCCTTATAGAACCGTCTCTGCTATGAAGTCCAGATCTCCTTTCAGCTATTAAGCTGCCCTGACATTCAGGCAATGTCCTGCAGCATGTCTTTCTCTCTCTATTGCAATATGGAATGTTACCTTTCATAAGGCCTTTCCCTATCATGCACATACAACACTTCTACAGTGGCTCAGGGAACTAACTGGGCCCTGGTGGATTAACCTCTGGCCTAGTCCCTGGAGCACTGCTCCGTGGACCAACCGCGCCTACGGGGTCCAGGTCTTGACTGTCCGTTTCCTGTCCTAGCAGGCAACAGTCTTTCCTTCCTTTAGAAGAAATCCAGCCATCCCATTGGCTATCGTGGGTCACCTGGCAGCTTCTCCCTGAGCATCATGGGAGTTGTAGTCTCTCTGCTGCACAATTACCATTGGGACCGCATGCGCACAGGACACTACGCATGCGCAACTCTAATGGCTGCCACGGGGTGCCCTATGCATGCTTGAGCTAGCAAGGACCCCTAGCTTTCAATCGCTGCTTCCTGTGCATGCGCGACTCTGCACTCATGAGCGTGCACGCCCAACATGGCGGCACCCTGCGGCGGGAGCCACCGGCGACTCCGTCGCCCAATCAGCACATCCCCACATATCTGAGGGTAAGGAGAGGGGGAAACCGGGAGCGCTGGGAGACCGGAGGGTACCTGGCTACAATTATATTGAAATACTGAAATGTATAAGATTGTTCATGTTGTTGCCTGAAACTTGGAAGGTGTTAAACTTTGTTTAGATCCTCCCACTTATGTGATGTCATTTTGCTCTGCAGAGCACTGGAGCCCAGGTCCACATTGGTCTGGTAACTCTGTGCTAATAACGTTCCGTATAAAATCATATGCGTTACCTTCCAATGAGGTTAACATATAACCCAAAAAACGACATATATGATCTCATTAGCATAGGCTTAATGCTATGGTAAGCTAGCATAGCATTGCGTTAGCTTCCACTAACGTAGGTCCCTTCACTGTGTTTACACATAGGTGGAGACAGAGAGAGATCTTATTTTTGTATTGTCCCAAATGTGTGTGGCTTTGCGTTGTTAGGGGGAACACCTCTTTTGCATATTATTAGCACAAACGGTCATTATTTATTTATAAAATGTTTTACCAGGAAATAGTACACTAAGAGTTACCTGTCTTTTTCACGTATTTACCGGGCACAGCGTTATGATGACAATACAGTGTTAACACAATGCTCTTCCAGTTCAAAAGCAGCACTTAACACTGCGTTAGTGAGCTTTGAAGATGCACATTAACACTTAACAAGGCATTAACTCAGAGCAATGCCTCCATAAGTCAGTAACAGACCCCAGTGGATCTGTGCTGAGGGTGTTTATTGTACTATGACAGGAAGCAGCTTTAACCATTCAGATAACACAGTCTTGGACTGACATACTGGCTACTCAGAAAAGTCCAGATGAGCTCTTAAAGTCCAGACTAGCCAAGTCTCCAAGAAGGGCCAATATTCTCACCAATCGTCGTTGGACTAGGAAGACTCAATGTCCCATAGCTGGCTGTCTGTGCATGCAGCTGACAGGAGAGTCAGATTCCCGGCCTCTATTGGTGTATGGCTGTCATGTATTTCTTACTACATATACAGTATAGAAAAAACACATAAAAGGGGGAGCAAGGGATTAGATAATGAATAATAATAAATATGAATATATATGCAATCTCGACCAGTGGGGGTGAGGTAATAGCACAAATATAAGATCTTAAACTCACACGGCCATGTGTAAGTAAATACACAACAAAAGGTATCTTTACTTGTCTTTACTCATCTTTATCTTGTCTTGTCTTTATCTTTACTTGTCTTTGCTTTTGACTCTTCTATGGCAATCCTTGTCCAGATGGTCCTCGGATCCTCCCAATATCATATACACAATGTATAGGGAGCAAAAGATTAAACAAAATACTTTCGCAATGTAGCAGGGGATCAGCCAGGGGAGGTTTAGAGTGAATAATGCTAGTAATATCACAATACTCACACGGGCAAGTGTAAGTACATACACAACGAGGGGTTTCATTACATGTACAGTATGTGTGGATGTCTGCATGCATATATGTATGCATACAGTATATGTATGCATGTTTGTGTATGCAAGAATGAACGCATCTATGAGCCTGTGTATATATGTGCACTTATGCATGAGCTCAAACACTATTATACCTATTGTGTCTAATATAGCTCTACAGAGAAATAAATAGAATGCTGGTGTCAACATGTTTTAAACTACACACCTTCCCTCCGAGAAAGAAAAACATTTGAAGAATACACAAATGGTGCATGATCTACATCATAACACTTATCAAGGAAGACTAGAGGACTTCATTATGTACAACTTGGAGGAGAAAAGGGAGAGGAGATACATTATATGATTAAAATGTTCAAATATACTGTATAAAGAGCTTCAACTACAGTAGGTACAGTAGGAAAGCATATTTCAGAGAAAGTACTAGAGCAAGACATACTCTGAAGCTGGAGGGTGGGAGGCTCAGGAGAAATACGAGGAAGCACTTCTTCATGGAACAGGGTTATAGGCACAGGAGAAATAAGGAGATGCACTTCTTCATGGAACAGGGTGGGAGGCACAGGAGAAATAGGAGGAAATAAACACACATATACACAACAGAGCAATAACTATATATTCTCTTGAAAAAGGGTAATTTAGTTCAACCCTTTGGCCAAAGCGTCTTAAGCTTCTGTCACTTCAAGGCATGACCGTTAGCAGGTCCTAACACTCCCTGAGTTAAGATACTTATTTACCTTTATAATTAGGGGAATAATGATCAGCATTGGATCTGTCGTAACCCAGCAAAAGGAAACTGCCCTGCCAACTTGGAAAGTAGGGAGGAGCGAGATTAAACCTTGGGGGGGGGGGGGGGAGGGAGGGGTGCGCTAACCTTCTAAAAACAGCTAAGACCAGCTGCACATAGTTAATAAACACAATTTGCTGATCCAATGCTGATCATTCTTCCCCTAATTATAGAGGTAAATAAGTATTTTAACTCAGGGAGTGTTAGGACCTGCTAACGGTCATGCCTTGAAGTGGCAGCACGCTTAAGACACTTTGGCCAAAGGGTTGAACTAAATCACCCTTTTTCAAGAGAATATATAGGTATTGCACTGTGTATGTTTGTCATATTAGAAGTAGGTTTGGGCATGTTTGTTTGTTTTTTTGTTGAAATACAAGGAAGCACTTTTTATGGAACAGGATGGGAGGCTCCGGAGAAATATGAGGAAGCACTTCTTTATAGAACAGGGTGTAAGGCTCATGGGAAATACGAGGAAGCACTTCTCCATGGAACAGGGTGGGAGGCTCAGCGGAAATACGAGGAAGCACTTCTTCATGGAACAGGGTGGGAAGCTCAGGAGAAATATGAGGAAGCACTTCTTCATGGAACAGGGTGAAAGAATCAGGGGAAATATGATGAAGCACTTCTTCATGGAACAGAGTGGGAGGCTCGGGATATACGAGGAAGAACATCTCCATGGAACAGGGTTGAAAGATATGGGGAAATACAAGGAAGCACTTCTTCATGGAACAGGGTGTGAGGCTCCGGAGGAATATGAGGAAGCACTTCTTCATGGAACAGGGTGAAAGGCACAGTAGAAATATGAGGAAGCACTTCTTCATGGAACAGGATGGGAGGTTCAGGGGAAATATGAGGAAGCACTTCTTCTTGGAACAGAGTGGGAAGCTTAGGAGAAATGAGGAAGCACTTCTTCATGGAACAGGATGGGAGGTTCAGGGGAAATACGAGGAAGCACTCCTTCATGGAACAGGGTGAAAGGCTAAGTAGAAATATGAGGAAGCACTTCTTCATGGAACAGGATGGGAAGTTCAGGTGAAATATGATGAAGCACTTCTTCATGGAACAGGGTGAAAGGCTAAGTAGAAATATGAGAAAGCACTTCTTCATGGAACACGGGAGGAAGCTCAGGAAAAATTTGAGGAAGCACTTCTTCATGGAACATGGTGGGAGGCTCAGGGGAAATACGAGGAAGGATTTCTTCACTGAACAGGGTGGAAGATTCAGGGGAAATAAGAGGAAGTACTTCTTAATGGAACAGAGTGGGCGGCTTAGGGGTAGTATGTGTAAGTACTTCTTCATGGAACAGAGTGGGAGGCTTGGGATATACAAGGAAGAACTTCTTCATGGAACAGGGTTGAAAGATATGGGGAAAAACGAGGAAGCACTTCTTCATGGAACAGGGTATGAAGCTCAGGAGAAATACCAGGAAGCACTTTTGTATGGAACAGGGTAGGAAGCTCAGGGGAATTATGACGAAGCACTTATTCATGGAACGGGGTGGGAGGCTCAGGGGAAATATGAGGAAACACTTCTACATGGAACTGGGTGGGGGCCTCAGGGGAAATATGAGGAAGCACTTCTTCATGGAACTGGGTGGGAGGCTCAGGAGAAATACGAGGAAGCACTTCTTCATGGAACTGGGTGGGAGGCTCAGGAGAAATACGAGGAAGCACGTCTACATGGAACTGGGTGGGAGGCTCAGGAGAACTGGATGGGAGGCTCAGGAGAAATACGTGGAAGCACTTTTGTATGGGACAGGGTAGGAAGCTCAGGGGAATTATGACGAAGCACTTATTCATGGAAGGGGGGGGGGATCAGGAGAAATGTGAGGAAGCACTTCTTTATGGAACAGGGTGGATTTCTGGATATCGAAAATGCTTGATATGACAGAATCGTGGATGCGAGGAGATTATTTTAGCAGCAGGGAAAAGGGTCTTTACAATAAGGGCATTTAAAATGTAGAATTTACCACCAAAGGTGACTGTGATATCAGATACAGATGTGGCAAAACTTACTGGCCTTGTGGCCATGAAGAAAAATGTTGAAACCCACAGCCACAAGAATAGCAAGGTGCTAAACCAGAAGGAATAATGCTTTGAGGGTCCATGCTTTTACATGGAACACCCACAGCATTAATGCTTCACTTGAACGGGAGAGAGAATACCGGTACTCACCTTCCAGATGAACTGCGCAGCCGCCTACAGCCGTGTCTTTATCTCTCAGCCTGGAGCTATGTCCCTGGTAAGATGCAAGCTTGTAATACCTTTCCCTGGATGATGCGGAGGCCCTTATATGGGTGTCTACGTCATGAGTGGGACGCTATAGAGCCGTTTATGGTCATCCACATCATCATATGGGGCAGGACAGGACATGTAACACTGAGACGTGGACACGGCTGCTGGCGGCTACGCAGCTAATCTGGAAGGTGAGTATCAGTATTTCTCTCACTACAGATGGCCCTAAAGGATTACCGCTCTGGGGTCCCTCTCAGAAGCATGGAACTCCACAGAGTGAATCCTCCTGGACCGCTTACTGTCCTCGGGGCCGCAAGAAATGTAGCTGCAGTGCAGCTGCACGGTAACAGTGGAAATTGCGGCACTGGAGACAGTAAGTATTGCTACATCTGTACAATAGACATCTTTAAGAAAAGGTTAGACACATTTTCAGAAAGGAGAAGTATACTGGGATATACTAAATACGGGAACATATGAGGGATGTTGATCCAGGGAGAAATCTGATTGCAATTATTGGAGTCAGGAATTAATTACATTTTCCCCTAATGAGACATAATTGGATAATGTTTAACTGGGGTTTTTAGTTTGCCTTCCTCTGGATTAATATGCTGTTACATAGTTACATAGTAGATGAGGTTGAATAAAGACATGCGTCCATCAAGTTCAACCTATGAAAAATTTAGACGACAGATACTTTATCCTATATCCGTACTTACAGTATATTGATCCAAAGGAAGGCAAACAAAAAAAAAACCTCAGTGACATATTACCCAATGATATCTCATAAGGGGAAAAATAAATTCCTTCCTGACTCCAAGAATTAGCAATCAGATATCTCCCTGGATCAACATCCTTCCCATGTTTACTTATTTGGTATATCCCTGTATACGTTTCCTTTCTGAAAATATGTTTAACCTTTTCTTAATGATATCTATTGTACAGATGTAGCAACACTTACTGCAATGCTTACTGTCTTCAGTAATAGTGGCAATTGCTCAGAATAATTATGGGTGGGCACTTTCACTTATGTTTTCATTTTGGTTTTGCCAAAACTTGATTTGTTTTGTTTCTTTATAAAATGACGCAATAAACACCACATTTTTGCAAACATTTTGCAGAATTGCAGTTTTTTCGTTTGCAAACTCAAAAGCTCCCCCAGTTTATTAAAGACAAAAAAAAACTGAACGAAAAAACAAGAAAAATGTAAAACACAACAAACAAAGAAACAAACAAAAGTCCAAGAACGAGCCTTTTTCTGTCCTTGACTTGAAGTTTTCTTGCATTCGAAAATATATTGCAAACCATGACTCGAACGCTAAATCTGTTGGAAACCCACAACTGTGCCCATACGTAAGAATAATAATTGGGGAAGCCTTGCATTGTCTTATGTAAAGTGCACTATTCCAGAAATGCCCAATAGTAACTAATTTTCCACAAGGAACACATTCATTTTAGTGATTGTAAAAAAGCTTCCTGTATACAAGAATCCACTTGCACTTGAAACTGTTACAGTTTGAGATAGATTTATGCCTAAATATTACACCATTTGGCAAGTAATGAAACAGAAAGTGCCCATTGGAAGAATTCCAAGCAGCTTTTTATTATGCTCACAGTGCCGTTCCTCTACTATTTAACCCATGTTACGAGTACTGTGTGAAAAGAAATCTATTTTTAACATTTATTTCATTCCTTTTGGCCAAAAACTATTTGGAAGAAATGCTAAAATCGTTCAAGTCTGAACGCATAACTTGTTTAGCCAAGGTAAACCTTTGTAACAAAAATATGGTTGCTATTTTTTTTGCTATAAATATGGAAGAGGGTTAGAATAAACAGCTACAGTTATAAAAGGTTCATTTTTATTTTCAGGCATACAACATTGATTTGTTTAGTACAGACTAGTAGGGGAAACCTTGAACTCGCTTATCGTTGTAAAAAAGTATTTTTTTGTGTGTCCTATAAACCACTAAAATATTAGGTTCATTGTGCAGGTGAACAGTGTAGTTCCCTTTCCATTTTACAGAAGAAAATAATAGTATCAAGACTCATAGGTGGTCCATTCATTCTAATAGGTTTATAACCATACTGTATGTAAGGCTGAAGCAGTAGCTTATTGGTAAGAACACTGCCTTTGATACCAGTGAACCCACTTCAAATCTATCCCAGTGATAGCATTCCTTATGACCTTAGGCAAGTAATTTTATGTCCTAGTGGCTCTAGCACCATTCGGAGAGGGAATCATACCAACATATGATGTGAGCACGATATAGCAAATTATTATTACTTACCCCCAAAATGCCCCATTTAGTGAGAATACAAAAATATTAAAACATTCTGCCATTAAATCATCCCCATGTCAATAGGTGAATAATCAAAATATAAGAAAGCAGGCATAAGTATAAAGCAGCAAATTATATTGTTTATTGAAATAAAATGACCAATTTTTTGGGTTCCAAACAGGTCATCTATCTGGTATACAAGCATCAACATAATATAGGTAAATGTCAGAATCTGTGCCTCTGACACAACATAATAAAGTAGAAAGTGCCTACAAAGGGTTCCAATGAGGGCGTTAAATAAGCAAAACATACTCGCTGAGTTTGTCATAAAAACTATTTATTATAACGTTTATTCTACTTCCCCCTTTGGGTGCCTTAAGATGTACTCCGTGCACCTCATAACATAGTGGCTATAGATTGGCCTTTTATTACTAATGTTCCATGGAAGATCGGTTCCACACTCCTACGAGGTCTCCACCGCTTCCGTCTCCGGTAGCAGCGACGTCACAATCACGTGACCTCAATGTTTTGGGAATCCACTTCCAAAAAACAGGGACCATAAATTTGCATAAACTCGGCTTCTGCATGTCAAGGCATCAATCTATGTAATATTAACAAATACAGTCACAAATAAAGTATATGTTTCATTTGTATATAAATATGAATAATTTGTCTGATGCAATTATTATGTTCCCAAACAAATTTTGGTTTGTGCAACAGTTATCTGTAAAGTGCGGTGATACAAAAGTAACAAAATGCAGGTCAATTGTGTTAGTGCCATGGGTCTCAATGAGACTGTACTTTCAGATAAAGAGCTGAATATACCATATGGGTCGTGTGAAAAGTAAATACTGCATAACATAGGATAATAATGCATTTTATTCACAATGCTAAGCTACGATGACTGTATCAATTATTATCTCAGCATGTTTGCTGGTGTTTTGGTTCCAAACGTTTGTCGTGTTTTGGTTGTGGTTTTAAAGATGTATCGTGTTTTGGTTTTGCCATTTGGATTTTTAACTAATGATGGAAAAACGATTTCCGCCTTCGCTTCCCGAGAAAGTTACCTCGAAAGGGGGTGCCGGTAGCAGCTCAGCCTGGGCTAGTTGAGGATATAGAAATGGCGGCCTAGATGTCCCGCGTGATGTGGGCGACTAGAGGTAGAAAGCTGTGACATCATCCCTTATGGCTTTTTATTGGCTCGCGTGACCAGAAGCTTTAAACTGCAGAGAGATACCGGCATCCCTATGGAGGTTAGTATCTCGGGAAGAAGGGGGTTCCCAGAGCTGAAATTAACGTGGTCCGTCTTCAGAGACCCACCCCCTCCACAGCTTCAAACCCATTTTAAAAATACAAATAAATAATGTTGCTTGGAGTGGTTCTTTAAAATCGCAAGAAAATATTAAAAATTGGTAAAAAAAATGAAAAAAATTGCAAAACAAACCTAACAGGTAAAATTCGAAGTATATAAAATGAGTTATGTAATGACTAAGAGTGACAACAACCCTCCACCGTACAGTATACAACCAATAAAAACATCACTTGTGAGCACATTGACACGTCTCTGACAGGTCTACAACCCTGCCTTTCCCCATGATCTCTTACATACAGTGCTTCCTCTGCAGCCAGGGATTCTGGGTAATGATACGCAAATGAGCACAGAAGCAAAAAGTGACACTGTGTGCTCATTTGCATGTAATTTCCCAGAATCCCTGGCTGCAGAGGAAGCAATGTATGCAAAGAGATAATAGGGGATATCTGGTTGCAGACCTGTCTGACAAATTGCAATGTGCTCACAAGTGATGCTTTTATTTGCTGAGAATATAAAACAATTTGGAAAAGAAATACAACTTTGGAGAATATTAACAAATTAGAAAAACCACGCCACCAAAAATGTGAAAATCGGAGAATAATTAAAAAGGGTTGGAAACTGTAAAGAATATCATTTAAAAAAAAAAAAAAAGATATTCAAAAATATTTTTAAACATTCAAGAATTTTTTTTTAAATTGGAGAAAGAAAACCTGCAAATGTATGTATGTATGTATGTATGTATGTATGTATGTATGTATGTATGTATGTAGGTAGGTATGTATGTACAGTATGTCTTTATTTATATAGCGCCATTAATGTACATAGCGCTTCACAGCAGTAATACACGTGACAATCTTATAAATAACAAATAATATAAATAACACATAAAGGGGAGAATTGCTTCAGACATACAGTACAGTAAAAGTAACATTTAGGAAAAGGAGTCCCTGCTCCGAAGAGCTTACAATATTGCAACAATTGGTAGGTAGGAAGAACGTACAGAGACAGTAGGAGGGCGTTTTGGTAAGCACATCTGCAAGGGGCCAAGGTTTATTTACGAGGTAATGAAACAAAAAACATAGCACACAACGCTAATAGTGAAGTATGAAATATAAAAATATATATTAAAAAATTAAACGTTCTGCGTACATCAAATAAGAATAAAACAGGCAATCAATGTGGCATGGTAAGGGTTACCTCACGCTGGAACTGAGGACCGCAGATCAGAGTCTCAGCAACTCGCTTGCTTCTCATCAACAGCGGAATCGTCCAGTGAAACAGCATCCACAGGCCTCCATAAGATCGAACGTAGGTCGGGGCTATTCTCCATACGCGTTTTGGGATTAATGCCAAGTAGCTGTATATTTGCTATATCTGTGCTTCTCCCCATGTGAGCTTGCTATCCCGTTCCCGTCACACTGCGCTCATTTTGACTGACACCCAGCCTCTGTGGAGAAGGTCTTGCGGGAGTCACATCATCAGCAAGTGACCGGTGTGCCTGAGTCACACAACCGGAAGCGCCGGCAGCGTTGTGTGAAGCGAGGAGTACGGCGAGTGTCCTGGACTTTACCTTGGGACTTCACCTGGACTTTACCTTGGGACTTCACCATCGGTTCTTACCCATGCTGTTGTATGGAGAATAGCCCCGACCTACGTTCGATCTTACGGAGGCCTGTGGATGCTGTTTCACTGGACGATTCCACTGCTGATGAGAAGCAAGCGCGTTGCTGAGACTCTGATCTGCGGTCCTCAGTTCCAGCGTGAGGTAACCCTTACCATGCCACATTGATTGCCTGTTTTATTCTTATTTGATGTACGCAGAACCTTTAATTTCTTAATATATATTTGTATATTTCATACTTCACTATTAGCGTGGTGCGCTGTGTTTTTGGTTTCATTTCCTTAGTTCTAGGGGTGCTGAGCCACCCCTTACAAGGGCTGCAGACGCTAACTACTGCACCTCCATTTAAGGTCATATCTATTTTATATTTGCACTTATGTTCACTTGCACATATATAGTATGGGGAATATAGAGGCTTAATTAGTGCCTCTTTTGCATGTGTGACCCAGTTCTAGAAGCGCACTGTCCTTTTTTTCTACATTCACTTATGTAAGAGGTGTTAATTATCAGCCACAGAGCTACACATACGCTTCCTTAAGCAGGTGTGTATTAAAATGTTAACAAATCAGGCACTACCTGCAATCAGTCTCCAAAGATTCGGCATTCAAAGATTTAACACATTTTGAAAGACTGTGTAGGAAAGGATACTACTGTAAAGGGCTGATTTCAGAGATATATCTGGGCCTGGCGCGATCAGCGGGTTGTTCCCAACATAGCTATATGATCAAATGGGCAGAAGATTTGAATACAGAGATCGATAGAGAAGACTGGGAGGACATTTGGGAGGTAGCTGCAAAAACGTCAATCTGTACCACTATCAAAGAGAATATTTATAAAATTCTAATTTTCATTGGTACCTAACCACCACCCCGACAGGCTGGCTAAGATCTTCCCCGGGTCCCCGGATTGTGCTGGAGGGGATGCGGGCAAAAAGGAGATATGGTTCATATTTGTGGAGTTGCCCAAAAATTCAGGAATTCTGGGTCATGATACAAACATTGATCAGAGATACCGTAGGGGTGGAGGTTGAGGTGGAACCGCTGACCATGGTGCTGGCCAAACCAATAGATGAATTAGGAACGGCAGAAAGTAAGATGATAACTCATGTAATGACAGCTGCCCGCTGTGTTATTGCGGCTTGCCTGGAAAAAGGTGAATGCCCCTCTAGGCAGACGTGTCCTACGGAGACTAAGGGAAATAAAGATGATGAGCTCCTCACAGCACAGTTGAACCAGAAACTGACAAATTTCACAAAATTGGGAAATATGGCCAGGAAACTAGGGACCCCCTAGAATAAATTAGAACAGACCAATGGGCTCGTCCTACCCCTCCCCCTTCCACCCCTCCCACCCTTCTTTTTCTTCTTCTTTTCTACGTTCTTCTCTTTCCTTTGTTAAGCTCAGGAGAGACGCCTCGGAAGGCGGCTGCTTCCCTAAACACACCGGAAATAAGAAACAGAGACCAACACTTATTCAAAAACCGTGTTATAGCAACTATTTTATTTCAGTAATGATGACGAACTGTTAATGACCTTTGTTGTAGGACAAGTTACACTGTTAAAACATCACATGTATTCCAAGACTATATATTGTTATTCTCTCTAAACAAAAAAAAAAATTGGAAACATAAAATGTTAACAAAATTTGCCGATCTCTACATAAGGCTATTAGAGATGGCACATTTTGGGGGGTGATTTGGATCAGCCGTTTTATCGCCGGTTCCTTTGGGTCCGCGGATTTCCGCAATCAATCTCAAAAAGGGCGATTCGTCTTTTTTCGGATTTTTTTTTTAACCACCTATATTCCAATTGCGGACTCCCGCAATCCGCTGGTGATTTTAAGAATCCAATCCGCGAATTCAGCAATCCGCACGCCGATTCTTAAAATCCACCAGCGGATTGCGGAATCCATGGTTTGATTGGTAAAATCCACCAGCGGATTGCGGAATCCCCGGATTGGATTGGTAAAATCCACCAGCGGATTGCATCAGATGGCGCTTTTATTTATTTTTATTAATTAGCATGTATTGAAACGGACAATCTGGCGATGGATTTTACACGGCAGAACTCATTTGAATGAAAAGCTCGGGGAAATTCTGCCAAAACGGATTTTAACACCCATGTTTAATGGCTACAACGAGCTGGCAATCCACATTTACTTTAGCTTACTGTATTCCTGTTTGCTAGATACAAGTTCAACATTGCAAAAGTGGGGAACGTTCTTGTTCTAAGTAAGTTAGTAATGGGAATATTACTATCACACACCCCATTGTGATATTTCTAAAACATATTGAGGTCAAATATAGAAAGAAACCTCGCTCTGATACCCCTTGATGGAGGAAGCGTGCTGCCTAGGGATAGGTCAAAGATGACTATATAAGTGTATCAAAGGAAATACACTAAGAGTCCCTTTTAGTAGGCGCACCGCAGACCTTTATGTAATAACGGTCAGGGTGAGATAAATAACTGGTGCTTTATTTTGAATAATCGTGGTGTAGTTAAAACAGTTTACATTTTGGTTGAATATACTGAGTTAAAAAATAGACGTCTGGGTCTATTTGTAGTCTACCAAACGTCTCCTTGGCTCTTAGTAATTATCTAGTTCGTTGTGTGTCATAACACAGTAGTCAGATCACTGATTTTATTATCTGTTATGAGGCTCTCTGTTGTGACTGTTGGGGTATGTTTGTAACTCCCGATGTCCCTGCCCACCCCCTTGGTGCCTTTGGTATATACTGTAGGACCAAACATCTATTTTGGCATACAGATAAAAGGTGCTACATAGTTAGTCAGGGGTAATGGTACAGGGTCCACTTCGTGAGCGGGTCAGGTTTTGGGTTATGGTGATCTTCACTTTTTGAGTGTTGGGATATTTTTGATAGAGACTCTGGTTGCGCATGCGTCATCAGGGGCTTTGTTCACTGCAAGCCTGTGTTGTATATCCCCACTGGGGGCTTGCTGCGCATGCTTGGAGAGCGGAGCTGTGTTGCTGCTCGAACTTGTTCGTGAGTAGCAGACTTCTACTCTGATATTACTAGTGAATATATTACACGTGATTTTGATACACATGGGTGACCGACGCGCAGGTCCTAGATGTTTCTTATTTTTAGTTGGAAATCAGACTGCCATTGCGTCAGAACAAGCTGTATCCTTGCCAGCTCGCCTCGTGTTGTAATTATAAAGTTACTATGGTGCTCTTAATTAAGTAGGACCGGGTGCGCCGTATATTTGGGCTGGATTGAATTACAGCACTCTTGGGACACTGGCTGCGTGTATATAAGACACAGATTTTATTGTTGGTTGAGAATTCCGACTGCGCATATGCGTTAACAAGCGGGACTGTATTTTGCCAGTGCTTTGCTGTTATAGTTGTAGAAATTCACGTTAGTGCTCTTGATGAATGCGCAGGATCCGAGTGCGCTGTGTATTTCGGCTGAATATATTTTTGCTGCACACTTGGGACACTGGCTGCGTGATTGGAGAAGAAGTGCGTAAAAAGAAGGAGTTCAAAGACGAGCTAATAAAAAGAGATTGAAAGAGGTAAAATCAAGTTAGGTGGAAGAGGCAAAGGAAGGGGAGAGGATGGGGGAAGCCTTGTGGCATGAAGAAAGGAGGATGGGGGCTAAAAACGGCGGACGATTGAGGAAAAATTGGGGAGAGCATCGGTGGGAAAAAGCCCAAGGTAAAGAGCAAGCGAGAGGAAAAGGGGGAGGTTGGGAGGCAAGACTGGGCAAAGCAGATAGAGAAAAGGGAGAAAAGAAGCGAGGTGAAGTAGAAGGCGGAGGCGATCCGTGGGGAGCTCGAGATAACCAGAAAGCTGAAACGGTGAGAGGGAGAGAAGAAATGGACAACTAGTGAACAAGTATGGTGGGGAAGAGGCCAAAAATTGAGAAGGGGAAAATAATGCAACGCGAGAAGAGGGACTGCGGAGAGAGAAAGGTGAGCGGGGGGAGATACTTAAGACCTAATACGGCCGTAGTGGTGAAAAGAAGAGTAGGTAGTGGAGAGAGCGGGATATGACGACTGTCCAGGCATGGGGTGCAAGCGAGCCAGTGCTGCGAGTGGAGGAGGTATCAGTCGGCAGGGCGAAGTGCCATGACCAACGGTGAGTGACGTTAATTACAGCGAAGCAGCGGGAAGTAAAGGAGTGGCTCCCATGGGAAGGGTAAAGGGAGAAACGGGTCAAAAGGGCGGAAAAAGAAAGCGGGGGGGGATTGGAGGTGTATGATGGGGCCGCAACGGAAAGACAAGGAAGAGACGTACAGGGGTTATAAATTCGGGTTTCAAAAATATGGGAGTGAAAGATATAATGAATAGAGGGTGCAGAAAAAGTTATTGGGGCGGTAAGGAGGGCAGCTATATGGGTGGGAGCAGTTAAGAAACAGGAGGCTAGGAGATGACGTTAGGGGAGTGAAGGAGGGGGTAGCGAGGATGACAAGAAGGGATAACGCAGAATGAGGAGAGGGGAGAAGGGGAGAAACGGTTAGGGGAAGGAGAGAGTGGGAGGGAGCATATACAGGAATGTCCATGGAAAACGGAACGGGGGGAGGGAGAGCGATAAGAAGAGAAGGAAAGAGGGGTAAGGGGACCGGTTGTGGGGGTGGAGAAGAAAGTAATAGTGAAGTGATTAAGGTGGTAGGGAGCCGTGGCCATGTCGATGGAACGTAAGAGGGAAGTATGAGAGAAGGGGGAGGCTTGGCAGTGGGAGAAGTAGGGTGCTGGGAGAAAGAAAACAAAAACGTGTGTCAGGAGGGAGGATAGGACACACGCAGGCTTCATTAAAGAAGATTGACGATCTGAGGGAGATGAAAGACAGATAAGAGTGGGAATGGGGGGAGGGTATCAAGAGGGAGAGACGAGGGGAAGTTCTTAGGACGGTATCCCTCGATTTCTTGGTTTCCCAAACCTTTCTGTTCCAACATCCCGTTCTGGGGAGATCTGTCAGTCTGTGTGTGTTTCCCCCCCTCCCCCCCGAAGGGGCTACGTACGGAGTTTCGCCCCACATGCACGTGGCCCTATGGCCGTGCTAACACTCTTTAAAAATGGTGTAACCACCAAGATAATTAGACGTTTTGAAGTATAAGTTTGAGCTATGCTCTGTATATGCTGCAGGAGGTTCAGGAAAAACACACAGACTGACAGATCTCCCCAGGAACGTGATTTTTGAACTCACGTTTTATCATAAACCTATACCTTGGTCCTCACAGTCCGCCGCCAGTTTCCCAAGTGTGCAGCAACATACTATTCAGGCCGAAATACACAGCGCCACTCGCTCCTGCGCATTCACGAGCACACAGTAAGTTCTACAACTATAACAGCCAAGCACTGGGCAATATACGTCCCTCTTTAACGCATCGCAGTCGGCTTCTCAACCAACATAAAATCTTGTCCTTATATACACGCAGCCAGTGTCCCAAGAGTGCTGTAAATATCATCCAGCCCAAATATGAGCGCCACCCGGCCCTACTTACTTAATAGCACCATAGGTAACTTTGGGGAGGGTGACATTACAGGACACCGATGCGCGTGTGGCAAGGATACATCTTGTTTTCTGCACGCATGCGCATCCCTGAATTTCAACTAACAATACGAACATCTATGACCTTCGCGTGTTCACCCAATGTTTATCAATCAAAATCACGCTTAACTAATCTTCACCTATAAATCAGAGTAGAAGTCTGCTACTCACGCACAAGATTCGAGCAGCAACACAGCTCCGCTCTCACGCATGCGCAGCCAGCCCCCAGTTGGGATATACACACAGGCTGGCAGTAACACAGCCCCTGCTGACGCATGCGCAACCAGAGTCTCTATAACAAATATACCCCAACACTCAAAACGAAGTGAAGATCACCCATACCCCAAACCTGACCCGCTCACGAAGGGGACCCTGTACATAACCCCTGACTAACTATGTAGCACCTTTTATCTGTATGCAAAATAGGTGTTTGGTTCCTATATACAATAGGCACCAGGGTGGTGGGCAGGGACATCGGGAGTTACAAACATACCCCAACAGTCACAACAGAGAGCCTAATAACATATAATAAAATCAGTGATCTGACTACTGTGTATATGACACCACAACAAACTAGATAATTACTTAAGAGCCAAAGGAGACGTTTGGTAGACTACAAATAGACCTCAGACATCTATTTTTTAACTCAGTATATTCAACCAAAATGTATACTGTTTTAACTACACCACGATTTATTAAATAAAAGCACACAATTTATTTATCTCACCCCTGACCGTTTATTACATAAAGGTCTGCGGTGCGCCTACTAAAAGGGACTCTTTAGTGTATTTCCTTTGATACACTTATATAGTCATATTGAGGTCAAACTAAGCAAAATGTATATACAGTATCAACTTTCCAGAAAATGGTGATGTTATTGCTGAGTTTTTCCCCGTATCACAGTAACGTCCTCAGTTTTGAGAAGATACATATTACGTTTTCAAAGGTGATATAATGGAGAAAACCAGACCGAGGTTAAAATGTGTATAAAGATAAATATCAATGTTTTATATCCTTTCAGCAATTTTCCAACAGCCCAATGTACTTGAAAGGATTTTTGTTATACTGTATATATCAGTTGCTCAGTGCAAATGTTCTGATATGGCCCAAGTTCCATACCGTACCAATACTATTAAAAGCTTGTGAAACACTTGACTGAATTGTCCCTTGTTTTCGATATTATTGGCTAATGTGCAAAGGAATATCTGTTTTTGCCAAACTAAATTAATCTATTAAGAAGTATGTGCAAATATCAATCTAAAAATAGCTATGAGTGGTAAAAGGACTTACTTGTCCATAGTTTAAAAATAATTTAACTCAGGGGATAGATACACCAGAAAGTCAATGGCCTTTATGATTTTTAAACTTCCGCATCCCCCAAGGTAACACTTCAATGCCGGACTGTGTAAAGGGTTCCCTCAAAGACGGTTGGCTATGGAAACGAGTGACTGGAGACAGATCTCCAAAAGTTTAGCTGTTTTTTACATGATAAAGTAAAGGAAAATATATCAGTAATGGTATACACATATCCATAAATTATAAACTGTACAGCAAATAAAAATATCACATGTGAGCACATTCTCATGCCTCAGAGAGGTCTGCAATACTGTCCTTTCCCATTATATCTCTCAGCATACATGGCTTCCACTGGAGCAAGGGGTTATGGGTAATGATGGGGCAAATGAGCATACAGTGTCACCTTTTGCTTCTGTGCTCATGTGCATGTCATTTCCCAGAATCCCTGGCTGCAATGGAAGCACTGTATGGGATTCTGGGTAATGACATGCAAATGAGCACTCACAGCCAAGCTATAAACACAAAAACAACTGAGGGAAGGAGCGGCTCAGTGAGTAAAGATACTGGCACTGAGTGCGACGCCGAGGACTTGGTTCAATTCCCGGCTCTTTCTGACTTTGGGCAAGTCAGCTTATCTCCCTGTGCCTCAGACTGTGTCTGCAAAATAAACTATGCAAGAACAAACCATTATAATTATTATATTGTAGATATCAAAACCTCATAGATTTCCCTTTCAAGTGACACCTGCTCCAGTAACAACAACATTGAACTACAACAATTGATTGGTACAGTCACATTTAATAATATAGCGTGGAATGAAAGTATATGAACTTTATGTCTGCTGATGTACAGTATAACAGAGATATTGTAATACATTATTAGCATTGTTAATCCTAGAAAATAAATGCTGTATTTACGGTGACTGAATCATGATTGCATTACTGTGGTGGGCAATCAATAACACCAGCGTCTGTGACTCATTGTGTCACAATGGGGATTTTTATTTATATCTTCTGTACAATGGAAATACTGCTTTATTGTCATTGTTGCACCAATCTTCTCTTCCAGAGAATGCAGTGTAGGCTGCAATATCCCTGCTATTGTTATTACCCTCACCGGTCACGTGACGCGGGACATTTCAATGCAGAGGGATACCGGCACCCCATAAAGGGGCTTGTATCTCGGGAAGCAGGGGGTCCCCGGACATAAAACCAATGCGGTTCAGCTTCGGAGACCCCCTGCACATCTACACTATGAAATAAATTAATATTAAAAAACATTTTAATAAACATCAATACACGCCCCCCCCTCCGGCCAAACCCATACAGTATAGTAATGGGCAAAATAACTATTATCCAGATGTGGATAATAGATTATTTGCCCATTATTAAACACTGCATTAGCATACATAAATAAAGTAAATAAATACAGTTATTCTTACCACAACAGCAGGTCCCTCTGTCCTCCGTAGCAAGAAAGCATATATATAATAAAGACATTCAAAGGGCCCCTAACCCCTTAATCACCTTAGCGGTTACTAACCACTATAGTCATTAAGGGGTTAACCACCCTGACCCGATACAAACCCGGGAGGCCTAAGCACCCACCCCGGACTGACTATACCCACCCTGTACCCATTGAGTAGTATAGTGGTACATCATACCCATATAATAATAATAATAATATGGGAATGATAAGCCTCTATAGCACTCAATGGGCACCCTAATCACAATACATTAATACACAAGACACAATAATAAAACATAACCAAACTCCAAAAAAACACACTTCACTAAATAAAAACAGCCTTATCGACGCGTACAGAATGAGGCTTTTAGGGTTTCATTTTCCCCCCTTTTATATGTATCAAAACTAATGAGCAATTGCTAACTTTGTGATGGTACCGAGATAAGCAATAACTTGCTAAGATCTCAGCCAGTCAAGAGGATAAATTGTTAACCTCACAATGAGCTAAATATAATTGCAATTATGTTACAAGAGTGTAACAACTAATGGCGACTGGACTTCTCCTGATTGATAAGACTACTAATTGTGTATTTTTGTCTCATGTTAACAGCACTTTGTATGTACTAGTTGCTGTGAGACAACCTGCAGGATCAATCACTGGTGTCTACAATTGCTGTTATTTGACTACATTTTTGGCCATCTATCACTGTGCAATACTTTGTTGCAATTTGCAGCTAGCGCAATTGTCAATTAATTGTGGGTGCCCTAAAATAACATAAAGGAGCCCAATCAGTAATATAATGTTAAATGTTAGAGAAGGGGCCAATCAGCTACCCTTAGTTCACAGTCTGGAAACCAAATACTATGGCCTTGCTGTCCATAAAGTTTAGACACTGTTCTTCAAAAGGTTGCAATGTGCAACAAGCACAGGTCTTAGTCTGCCGGTTCTGTCTCCAGCTCTGTGTTTTTCTGTTCTTGCAGTTGCCCCAATTCGTTCCCCCTGTATCTTATCCCTAGTGCTGTATATCAGCTTGTTGCCATCAGCACCTACTCCTCCCCCTCCCCACCGGGGTCTTGGTTATCTTAATTCTCTTCCCTCTTCCGGGAAGTGATTCCGGCTCTCCCATCTTGATCAGTGCTGTGGCAGTATGTACCCTCAGCTCTGGCAGCCTGTGACTTACAGTATGTTTTTCCTTATTGGAACATTTTTCCCTTCATATCTGTTTGTTTGCTCCTGTAAATAAATATAGTCAGAAATTTAAAGAAGACTATATACTATATACAAATATATTAAGGGAAGACTATATACTATATACAAATATATTCAGGGACAATACAAGGAGCTTTCAAAAGAACTATTCATCCCACGGTCAGTACAAAGGACTCGGGGCCATCCCTTAAGGTTGGAGGAAAGGAAATTTCACCAGCAACAAAGGAAATGGTTCTTTACAGTAAGGGCAGTTACAATGTGGAATTCATTACCCATAGAGACTGTGATGGCAGATACAATAGATTTGTTCAAAAAAGGTTGGACATCTTTTTAGATGGGAAAGGTATGCAGGGATATACCAAATAAGTATACATGGGAAGGATGTTGATCCAGGGATTAATCTGATTGCCAATTCATGGAGTCAGGAAGGAATTAATTTTTCCCCTAAATGGGGTTTTTTGTTTGCCTTCCTCTGGATCAATAAGTAAGTATAGATATAGGATAAAGTATCTGTTATCTAAATATAGCATAGGTTGAACTTGATGGACGGAAGTCTTTTTTCAACCTCATCTACTATGTAACTATGTAACTATGTAACTACTATGTAACTATGTAACTATGTAACTATGTAACTCCATCATTGCATGAAAGAAGGGGATGAGTTTATCTGCCTGTCAAAGTTTACAGAGCAAAATACAATATATAATGCTGCACACCACAAGCTAAATGACAGATACTTGCTGTTACCGGTGCTCCTGGTACAGGGGGAGTCCCTGTCAGTGAAAAAACTCCAAAGTCAGCAAATAATTGAAGGTACAGGGCACTGCGGATTTTCAAAGAATGTATCAACTAATAGCACAACGTTTCAACAAACAAAAGTGGTCTTTCTCAGGTGAAGATATAATACACAATACATAATGTCCACTATTTATAGCCCCCAACCCAGGTGAAATTACTTTAAAATCGCCCGGTCTCTCCCACGATGGTCTCTCAGTCTAATGCGCATGCGCACGCACATCCGGGCCCTCGTCGCTTCGGACTGACGTCATCATTGGGCCGACATGCCTCCCGATTGGTCCTGTCCTCTCTCAGTGCTACTGCAGCTGGAGATCTTGGTATCCCATCCAGGCGCTTGCGCGAGCGCACACCCGGGTCCCTCTTCCTTCATAGTGACGTCATCCTCAGTCTCCGATTGGCCCGTCTGTCCCGCAAAGTCCATGATAGTTATTACGTGCCCGTTGTCATGGGAATATGTACACGAATTGTCCTGGCATAAGACATGTGTAATAAAAGTCCCAATATTGTCCTTTTGGTGTCTTATTTGGAATCTTTGAAGGTAGTGGGCAGTGGACATATAGTAGTGCATAAGAAACGGGAGAAAAAAAACAAAGTGAGAGTCCGGAATTACAACACACACAGTGACACTCACACACTCCCTAAGTATATAACAGAAAGGAGTGCAGGTGTTGGTGAAAAACAAAGGCAAAATGAAAAGAAGCGTTACAGATTCTTACATTTGGGAGACATAATGAGAAGAAGGTCAGCAGCAACAGCAGCATCACAAGATCATTAATATCACACAGCCTCCTAAGATTAAATCAGATGTCTACATTATTTATCTAGTGTTGAGGAAGCTATTCAGGGAGATGTAGTCATTAAGGCCCCTAGGATATACGGTATCAAGCGTAAATGTCCATAACGCTTCTCTTTAAAAGGGCAGTGTCTTTTTCTGACCCAGAGAACGTCTTTTGTACCTGATCGATACCCTTCACTTTCAATGAGGACACTGTATGGTGAAATTCTGTACAGTGCCTAAACAGTGCAGTCTCCTCTTTCTTGGCGTTAATTTTGCTACGGTGTTCAATAAAACGTGTTTTCAACATCCTATTAGTCTTACCAACGTATACAAGCCCACAAGGGCATTTAATAGTATAAATTACATTGGTAGTGGTGCATGTGATTCTCTGATTGATCTTGTATTTATGCCCACTTCTCGGGTGATGAAACTCATCCCCAGTATTAAGACTATTACATATAGTACACCCATAGCACTTATAACAACCTGGTTTTGACTGAAGAAAGTGTGATGTCTGGTTATGTTTTTTATCATCAGCAGACATCAGGATGTCCTTGAAGTTACGGCCCCTTTGGCATGCAAACCTTGGTCTCTCTCTACATACCATATTTAATACTTCATCCTGTTGTAGAAGCCCCCAATGCCTATTGATACTACCTATTATAAATCTGCTGGCTTTGGTAAATTTACTCACTATGTTGATTCTTTAAACATTATCCCTGTTAGGATTGTCCATAGACTCTTTTTGAAAGGCCCTGTCTATATTCGACTTTTTATATCCACGCTGAAGGAATCTTGTTTTAATCTCTTCCAGTGTCTCATCCAGTTTTTAGGGTCTATCAACCACCCGTGTTGCCCTTATCTTTTGAGAGTAAGGCAGCATATTTTTTAGAGACACTGGATGGAAACTGGATTCCCACAGCGTAGAGTTCCTGTCTGTGGGTTTCCTATACAGGTCAGTATGTAATACCTGTCCATCAAAGGATATCAGGACATCCAAAAAGGAAATTTGCTTATCGCTCCAGTTTTTTGTGAAGCGCACAGGTGTGGGAATTTGTTCCATTTAGGTAAAAAATCAATGAGTTAATCATCAGTACCTTCCCAGATGATGAACAAATCATCGATGTACCGACAATAAAATAGTATCTTTTGATAATATACAGTGTTGTAAATGTACCTGTTTTCAAAATCAGGCATATACAGATTGGCATATGAGGGTGCTACATTACTCCCCATTGCTGTCCCGTTAATTTGCAAGTAATAATTGTTTTCATACTTGAAATAATTTTTATGCAACACAAAATGTAGCAATAAAATTATCAAATGAATAGATGGTTGATTTGTGTGTTTTTGTTCAAGGAATCCCCTCACTACATCGATACCCTCAGTGTGTGGGATAATGGTATATAAACTGGTGACGTCCAAAGATTTTACTGGGGACAATGGACGTCACCAGTTTATATACCATTATCCCACACACTGAGGGTATCGATGTAGTGAGGGGATTCCTTGAACAAAAACACACAAATCAACCACCTATTGATTTTATCATTTTATTGCTACAATTGTTTTGCAAAGTTTACAGAGCCCCAGGAAGTTCAGGACAGAATACTACCTCCTGGGGTGAACTTCTTTTAAAATCACTGTATTATAACAGCACAGCACTGTGTAAATAATAGCCACAGCAACTTAGTGTCCGCCACTTTATTTACATAATGTATAACCCTACTCACTCAATGTAACTATGTATTTGTAACCGTATATCTGTCATCATAACTCTGTGCTCAGGACATACTTGAAAATGGGAGGTAACTCTCACTGTATTACTTCCTGGTATAATATTTTATAAATAATTTTATTGTATGTATTTTGAAATAAAGAATTGCTTTTAATTCCAGCGATAATATACTGTACCAATTACACACCTGTTTTTCTATAGGTTTACAGACAATTTTGTATGAATATGGGTTACTTTTGATTCATATTTACATTCCATAATACAGTACTTTTCAAGTAGATATTGTTACCAATATGTAAATTATATTCATGCTATTAGTGTAACTTCAAAGATTTGGTTGACTGACCGCAACTATAGAAGGGTCTTTCTCATGTGTGTATTTAGAAGGTGTTAACTCTTCTCTGCACCTGTCTGTTACCAATTAGGCTGAAGCAAGAGTTTTGTGTTCATGTTTCCCCCCATTTGTCTGTTATAGCTTTAAATGTGTTACTTAAAAAAAAACCACAAAAAACTTAAAATGTGTCTTCGTTTGCATACAAAATGTGCACGCTGCGCAGATTTCCAAAGCCTGCACCAAATCCCAACCTAAAATTATATGTCTTTACTTCCCAGAAAGATAATAGAGCAATTACTTCCAATGTCATTGTGTTCTAAAGAGAATGACTCGACTCCTTTAGGATTTAAGCAAAACAATGTACTGTATAGCATTAGTAGCATTGTTCAAAGTTATGTTAAAAAAAAATATATATATTGTTATCATATTGTTAACAAATAGCACATTGGTTACATACGGTAGCATTCACATACTGTAGATTATTTCATATCCCATTCATAGTATTCAGTCTCAAGGAACAAGCTTTCAAAATGTAATTCTAACGTCTACTTCTAATGATGTGCATCACATCTTACAAAGCGTGGAGGTGAAATCAGGACACAACCAGCAAACATTATATATATACCACTATATATACCATAATACCATTAAATTAAAAAAAAAAGCTGCATATGGCAAGTACTGTAGGAACACAATTCAGTCACATTCAAAATATGAAGCTCATTGTTTGATGCATTTATTTAAAAAATATATTCTATACATTATTTCTCTGTCTCAATACATTAGGTTACATGTTAATATTTCAAGAAAATCTAGGATGCGCTAAAAACAAATATTGATAAGGTCTAAACAACATGTACCATAATAAATCTAATGTGCTGCATGAATAAAGAAACTGTTCCCAGTTCCAACGATGATGTTTTCAGGAAAAAAGATTCAGTGCTCCTCAAATAAAACCCCTGAGGAAGAAGAACCCTCCTTCGAAACGCGTAGGGTGACGGCGAACCGGATACTGTGTGGCACCCAAGAACCGGAAGTGACATGGGACGCTGGCTGGAACGGCGTGGGGCGTTGTGGTGACTGAGGGGGAAGAAACACACACAGACTGGTTCTCTTTTTATTGATGTATACTCTGTATTCTTTTGAGAAAATACCTTTATGAAAATAGCTTTATAAAAGCACTATTTTAAGAAGGAGCTCCGTTTTGCCTGTCAGTTATTTCCTGTCTATTGCTGTGGAGAAGGAGCAAAGATACCTTTAAGTGCCTGGACACAGGCACTTGCATGTAAGTGTATATCTCACCCATGGCATTTGCTTGAAAGCTTTTTTGAACGTGCTTTACTATTTTTCTTTTCTTTGTTCTGTGTCTTGTTTTATTGAGGTGCGCCGAATCTTTTTCCTGAAAACATGTTAATGCCAGGTGTAAGAATGACCATGCTGTATCTAGTGTCATTCTAATATTTTTGGATCTGTGTTGCTGCCATTGTTACTTCAAAGATAACATCAAAAGCTGTATGACATTCACTAATTGTGTATATGATTGTATCATTCATTCTAATTCCTAACTGCTCTTTCCGCTGCTTGCCTAATTTATCTTACATACCACTATTCCACTTCTCTGTGCAAATGACTATACTCACGGGGATACCCACATCTTCCGGAATGAAACAAAAACTCTTAGGACCAATCTCAAGAGTCTCAGAGTTGTGGGCCCTCAATCGTCCCTCCAAATAAATTAGGTAGACATGCCTGTTGTCACGATGTGCTCACCACTAACAAGGCGTGCCCTCCGGGCCGAGGTGGGGATGGATATAAACACCACCCACAGCCGCGTGGGCGTGTCTTGAGTGTAGGTTTGTCATGGTCTGGGTTGGATAGGTACGGTTAGTCTATATACTTGCTGGGGTCTGGGTTGGAGAGGTACGGATCATTGCAAGTACTATTAGCCGGGGTCTGGGTTGGAGAGAAGAGAATAGTCATTGTACGGATGCCGAGGTCAGGGTTGAAGAGGTGCGGATTGTCGTAGATAGCCGGGGTCAGGAGTACAGAAGAGCGGAGTCTAAAACAAGCCAGGTCAATAAAAGAGAGCTGCGAACAAGAGGGCAAGACAAGACTGCGAGGCTAGGAAGCAATGAACACAATAGAACATATAATTATGCTCAGCCAATTTGCCAGTGGGGCAGCTGAGCATAAGTAGGAGCAAGCAACCAATGAGGAACCTGCAGCGTGGTGGTGCGTCAGCAGCGAGTGCCGTGGTTGGTGAATCTGGAGCAGGAATCAGGTGGGATGAGGATTCCTGATAAGTTCTGAGGAGGAGGGACCTATGTGCGCCGAACGCGTGCTGTGCACCCCAATGTCGGCACGAGAACGTGAGACAGAAGTAGAGGCATAAAGCCTGGAGAGCCTCGCATGGAGCGGTCCCCGAAGGAGCGGCATCCCTACCAGCGGCAGGAACGGGGAAGACGGGAGCGAGGAGCGGAAGTGAGTGGGGAGGGCGGTGTGATTCCCCGATCCTTACGCCTGTGCTGAAAAAGGAGCACACCAGCGATACTCGACTGGGAGTTATGCTAATGGCTATGCAAAGTATATTTAAATGAGTCCCATCCCACACTTCCTAAAAGGTTTGCCATACCAACTATATAGAGTTCATAAGCCTAAGGCACCAACCTAATGATTGGAACGATGTCAGATTCAACAACATTAGAACTCACAACATCTGCTTTTCTAGGCTGCAGTTCTAGCAGTGTGAGCTACTGTAAAGTAGCTGGTTGCTAATAGTGCACTCTGTCTACTACTAGTGTAGCCCTGTTTCCTTGTGAATACAGACTGCTACCTATGCTGTATAACCTGCAGGCTCGCAGGGCCTTTGCCTCCGCCATGGAGAGCCTGGGGTACGCGTAATAATAGAGCAACCTCGTACTTAGTGCAGCACCTCCACCTGCGATGGCTCCCACCAGAGGGGGAGTGGTTCCTCGCAGGACAATTGTATATCACTCCACACATACACAGCATGTAAAACAACCAATGACTTTACTATAGTTACCATAAGCAATATATATATATCAACCGGTGTCCCTCCCTAGAGGAGACACTATCTACTGCGTCGCACAGGACGCTCCCACCTCCACCGGGTGATCCCACCCCGTGTCCAGTAACCACACTCCGTATGTCCCCCACCCTCAAGTGAGATATATGTATTTGTTACTGCGCAGCCACTATGTCCTGTATGAATAGGTGATATAATTGGTGCACTTGTTGGTTACCTGCCGGGCACTCCGGTGCCCGGGCCTGCCAAGGAACTTCACAAAGGATCCGATGACTGCTGACCACAGGAACCACTGTCTGGGGCGATCCCACCCGGATGACTGAAGCAACAGCAGCAGAGGTCTGAGCCCAGACCTCTACGCCAGGTGGAATATGCCACTGTCACTGTAGGAACAGTCCGATGCAAAGTAAGGGGATCTGTAACCTGACTCTGGCCGGTCCCTATATCTGCTCCACTCTACGGGGACTCAGGGCCTAACTGGTCTCGCTATGCCTACTGGGACTCGTAGTCCTGAACGCTCCACCCTATAGGAGCCGTCCCTCCTTCGTGGGCTTTGCAACCTGTGGCCGCGCATGCGCGACCTCTGCTTCCTAGCCACCTCCACGAGCCGCCGCGCCTGCGCGAGCATTAAACATGGCGGCGCCCTGATCGCGTTCTGATACTGCGGAGCCTCCAGTATGCCGGAGCGCTCCCTGCACGGCTGCAACCTTCCAACACATATACAATAGAGTGAGTCTGGGGAGCCTGGCTACATCCTCCCCCCTGTGGACTCCAACGCCCCCGCTTGGACTACTAACATCAACTGGTACAACGATTTATATAATAAAAATGCATGAATACGTAACGACACATATACCACTCTATATAAGGTTATACATCTTGCTGAACATCACGATAACTGACTTTACTCGGTGGCGAGCCCACTGCTGAGCCTTATAATGCGGTGCCCTGAACTGATCATAGGTCATCCTCATTGGAGGCTGCCCAACTCTCTGACTTCTTCTTAATTGTTCGTCAGTCACTCCCTCGGGAGAATGACTGTCACAGTCCTGAGGCTCGGCCTCTTCCCTTTGGGGAGTTACAGTTTCTGCCTGATCATTGAAAGGCACAAAACAGGGACTTTGCGGGTACAACGTAGAATTTTCCAGCACCACCGTATCGGACGTTTGCTCACCATGCCCTTTACCCATAGCTCCACCGGGAGATGCTCGCTGCTGAGGGCCCCTTTGAGAGGTTCCCTCCTCAGGGTCTTCGAAATTCATATTATTGTTGGTTTCTGTGCCACCCTGGGGCGTCTGTCCATCCAATGAAGTAGCTGGTAACTCCGCTTCCTCCTCCCCTACTTGCGCAATAGGAAGCAAATGGTTTCTATGCCATACCTTCACCCGACCCTCTGAGTCCTTGATACGATAGACCGGAAGGCCAGGCATCTGTGATTCTACCTCATAAACTCCTTCTCTCCACCGGTCGGCCAACTTATGTTTTCCCGGTACTCCCAAGTTGCGAAGAAGTACCGCATCCCCCGGCTGGATGTCCCGATGTTTGACCTTGTGGTCATAGCATCTCTTGTTACCAGCATTCAGTTTTTCTGTAGATCTTTCCGCTTGCTGATAGGCCTGTTGCAGTTTCTCTTGTAGTCTCTGCACATATTTGAAGTGAGTGGCATTATGAACTCCATCAGTGGAGACCCTCAGCCGTATGTCTACTGGCAGTCGGGTCTCTCTTCCGAACATCAGGAAGTAGGGCGAGAATCTGGTAGATTCATGTCTGGTACAGTTGTAAGCGTGTACTAGCGTTTCCACATGTCAACTCCACTCTGTCTTTTGCACCCCCCGTCAAAGTGCCCAGCATGTCCAGTAGAGTGCGATTGAACCGTTCAGGCAATGCATCCCCTTCAGGGTGGTACGGGGTGGTTCGAGATTTGGTAATGTGCAAGATCTTTAGTAATTCCCTTATTAGTTTGCTTTCAAAGTCTCTGCCCTGGTCAGAATGTAATCGGCGAGGAAGCCCATAATGTATGAAGTATTTTTCCCAGAGCACCTTGGCTACGGTGATGGCTTTTTGGTCTTTTGTCGGAAAGGCTTGCGCATATCTCGTATAATGATCGGTGATAACCAGCACATTGCAGATTCCCTGGCTATCTGGTTCAATACATAGGAAGTCCATGCATACTAAGTCCATGGAACCCGTGCTTTTCAAATGGCCCATTGGGGCGGCCCTGGTGGGTAGCGTTTTACGTTGAATGCATCGTCTGCACAACCGACAATGAAGCTCCACTGCCTCTCTCATTCTGGGCCAGAAGAAACGGTCTCGCACCAGTCCAAAAGTTTTGTCAACTCCCAAATTACCATGTTCATCATGTAGGGATCGCAACACCAGATATTGTAACATTTTAGGTAGGACCAGCTGCCGCCTACTTGGATGGTTATGATATTCCACAACCCGGTATAATAATATGTCCCGCAACTCAAATTTATCTGCCTCTCGCATCAGGATGCCCCCCACAGGGGCATGTTTGAGTAGATCTGGACGGGTTTTTCTGAAGAGCATGGCGGATGGCGCCAGCTATCGGGTCACAAACTTGATAATGCACCATGTCTTTCCAGGCTATGATATTGTCAGGATTGATGTGCATGCCACTGGGATCCCTATAGGCTTCCGGGATGGCTTTGGACGCGCACCCTAAAGAATCCGCCACTCTTAATTCGGAGAAGGCTACTTGATCATTCACTATGGCTGCGGTGCAGCACAGAGCTCGCATCCCCGGTCCAGGGATTTCTTCCCATTGATCGTCGTTGGGGGTTGCGACCAGCCCCGGTCGTCTAGATAGGGCATCGGCCCCTACATTCAGGGGACCCGGTTTGTATTTCAAGGTGAAATTGTAATTGAAAAGTGCTGCTAGCCAACGATGTCCCGCCACATCGAGCTTAGCTGAAGTCATGATATAGGTGAGGGAATTATTGTCGGTGCGCACCTCGAACGAGGTCCCATAGAGGTAGTCATGGAGTTTATCCACGATGGCCCACTTCAGGGCGAGGAACTCGAGCTTATGTACTGGATAGTTCTGTTCACTGGCCGTCAGACTGCAGGCTGATGTAGGCCACAGGTCGTAATCCTTCTGGATGTTTCTGATGCAGTACCGCTCCTAGTCTACTGAGACTAGCATACACATGTAGGATATAAGGTTGTTCGGGGTCGGCATAGGCTAACACCGGAGCCGCCGTCAGACTCCACTTCAAGTCCAGGAAAGCCTGTTCACACTCTGGAGTCCATGTGTCCCCGAAAGTCTGTCGGGCGGGAGTAGCCTTTCGCCCTGTGTCTTCGGGATATATTTTGAGAAGACTGTTGAGGGCTTTGGCCCGACGAGGATATCCCTCCACAAATCTGCGATAGTAGCAGCAGAACCCCAAGAAAGAGCGCAATTCCACCACGTTATCGGGTCGGGGCCAGCTTACTACGGCTTCTATTTTAGCTGGATCAGTGGCTATTCCTTCCGCAGACACGATGTGTCCCACGTAGGTCACAGACATCCTACAAAATCGGCATTTATCCAAAGATAACTTGAGCCCCTCTCGGGCTAACCGGTCGAGCACCTTCAGGAGCCGGGTCTCATGTTCCTCTAGTGTTCAGCCAAAGACGATGATGTCGTCCAAATACACTAGACATTCTCAGGGGTTCAAGTCCCCTAAGGTTTTCTCTATTAGCCGCTGGAATGTGGCCGGCGCCCCACAAATGCCTTGGGGCATGCGAGTGAATTGGTAGAACTACAGTGGACAAATAAAAGCAGTCTTCTCTTGATCCTCGGGGCTCATGGGTACCTGGTAATACCCAGACCGGAGATCCAACACATTGAACCATTTGCTCCCATTGAGGGCATTCAGGATTTCCTCTATGCGGGGAAGGTTATACTGGTCAGGAACCGTACGATTGTTCAGAGTCCTGTAATCCACACATAATCTCACTGTCCCATTCTTTTTCCTCACCACCACGATGGGTGAGGTGTAGGGGCTTCTTGATTCCGTGACGATCCCGGCCTCCTCCATCTCTTGAAGCACGGCCCGTACAGTACATCATCGATGTCCCTAGGGGCGATTCGCCGGGAGCGCTCCCGGAAGGGAGTCATATCATTCATTCGGATAGTGTGCTGGGCACTGCGACTGCACCCCACATCCATTTCTCCAGTAGAGAAGACGTCTCGCCTGCCTTCCAATTGAACCCTCAATCGCTCCTTCCATTCTTTGGGCACCCCAGATGAGCTGAAATCGAAATCCAGCCCTGCCGAGGGGCATTCAGTTCGGGTGGCATTGACTTGGACCGCCTCGTCTACTGAACTGACCGGGTAGATCCTCCCTATTCTTTGTCCCGCATCTATGGCCATGGTGAAGGGTGGTAGATTCTGGATCATTACATAGATGCAACGTGGGGATGGCGACCGGCCAATCCCGAAATTCAGGCACTAACCGGTATCCTCTGTTAGCATCTTCCTCTGGCGTACTCTCCAGTGAAAAGAGCTGTTCCGTGTCTGCTCGTTCAGCATACGCGCACCAGGCTGGCATCCTCTGTATTGCCCCAGGCGGAATCTTGGTTAAACCCGCTCTGCCGCAGAACAACAGCCCATAGTCTTCGGGGACCGATGGGGAAGGGTCCTGGTCCACCTTGACAAGCTGCAGTTGGAGACTGGACATGGGTAATTCGTTCGTTTCTTGAAAATAGGCCCGGATAACAGCTTGCACAATGTCCGCATTAGTTCCCAGAATGATGGGGTACTTAGGTAGATCTTTTGCTCCGGACATACGAGGGCGTCCACGTTCATGCGATGTGACTTCCCGGTGTTGAGCTGCTGAATCTCCAGGGACACCGTCACGATACCATTGAAAAAGGTGAACACATGAGATATACAAATAACAAACAAAATATGCACTTACTTAAAGTTGGAATGATGAAATAATCAGAAAATCTTGATTAGCAGTTCATACAGCAATCTCAGGATGACACAAGACACGAAAGACAATAGCCATAGGCTGAGCCTGGTTCTTATACAATTATTTCCCATTGAACACAACCTAAACCCAGCCCCTCTCATAAATCAGTGGTGAGGTTGACAGTTTTCCCCAGAGTAAAACTCCTCCCACCCAAGGATGTTTAAAAAACTGCTTTTCCTATCTAAGTAACTTCATAACTTCAGTTCAGAAATACTTACTGGCACGCGAGACATATTAATACATTCCGGCATGCATGACGCTCCCAATGAGACTAAATATTACCGTGTAATACTAAAATTAAGAGAGATATTAATATCTGTCTCTTAGGACCTGCTAGACATCATGTGTCTGTAATCGTTATTTGCGGCTCGGTCCCCTGGTTACACATATGTAATTTTTAGCATGCTCAGCTGAGGACATCTCATGGTATTCTTATATTTAATAAGGTCACTCATTCTGATATCGCCTTCTGTAACCGCACCCCTGACCCCCATAAAACACCTTGTCAAGAAAGGCGTTGAAGCTGGACCCCCTGTCTAGGGAACGTTTGTCACAGGTTCTATATTTCAAACCCAATGCTCCAGACTGGGTCCTAGCTGTCTCTAACAGCAATATACCCTTGGCCTGCAACTTAGGTATTAACATACTGTACACTAAACCCCCTCTGTACTTTTCACACCCAACTTCAATCAAGCCTGTTGAAGCCCAGATATTTCTGAAAAGACACCACACATATTTGTATTTTCCTAAACTGTAGCTCATTAACCCCTTAAGCCTCCCGCATCAATCCCAGTGTATGTGTTGGTGCAACACTGGAACAGAAACAATACATTTTTATAGGGGAATATACATTAGGATGCTGAAGCAAAGTAAATGAATAGAAATGAATGCAAAGTAAAAACCACATTACTGGACCCCAGTCCAGTTAACCCCTTGCTTCCCAGATTAGAGTAGGGGGTGGCCAAATGGGGTGTAACCCCATTAATCCCAGGCCAAATCCCCTCTCTCTTGACAGGTGTAGTCTTTATTGCTCAGCCCCCTCACTTTGATGTGTTCGGCCGACTTCAGTGGCCTATTCTGAAGATGTTGATCATAGAACCCTCGATATATGATGGTCACTTGGGACCCCGTGTCTAGTAAGGCGGAGGAGTAGATGCCGTCCACCAGTACACGTATAAGAGCCACTGGTCCCACCCGATTGTTCCAGTCCAGGGGACATTCACCACCTTGGTTAGGGGTCAGGTCTGGATCAGTGACCTCCCGGGGTCCGGTTAGAGTTGGTGCCGCTCCGGCTTCTTTGTTGGCGGCGTAGACTCCACAGACCATGGCGTTAGGCGTGAACTTCTTGGGGGAGGGGCTCCGGTCCCGAGGTTCTCCCATCCGGCAATCATATGATATGTGCCCTTTCTTCCCACATTTACAACAGGACAGGTCCCGCGGCGGGGTGCAGTGGTTGTAAGGAGGCGAGGTTCGCCCGGAGTACTTCGACCGCTCGGTCCTGGGTTTATCCGGAGGGTCTTCCTTCTTCTCACTAACTCCCTTACTCTTGGGAGTGACGGATCCTTTTATTTTCTGCGGAGAATGAAGCCTTGACTTGCTGTAACAATTTGGGGAACGAGGGGGGGCTCCCCCGCGTGAGGTTATCGCGGATCATGTTGGCAATGGGATGGTTGGGGCTGGACCCTCGCAGATATTGTTTACGGAGGTACTCATCCATTTGAGAAGCCATAACATACTTGTGGTGAAGTAAGGGGCCTAATGCTATCTGTACCCGATGGATGTAGGCGGATAAGTCTTCTCCGTCCTTTTGATTGATGGCATAATATTTGTCCCACAGGGCTCCATCATCCTCGGTTTCGCCATAAGCCTCTGTCAAGAATTCGACCATCATTCGAGAGGTCAAATCCGGATATTGCTCTCGATGAATGCTAACCAGAGTGGACGCTGGAGGCCTCAGGCATTCCCTGATGCGTTGGCGTTTTACCCTGTCAGTACAAGACCATTCTTCCATGACACCCCATGTGTGTTCCTTCCATGGGTCTATCCCATCTTCCCCTGTGGGAACGGGGAGGGTCCCGGAGAAGGCCTTTAGCTTCCGGTAATTTTGGGAGTGGGTGGCAAGAGAGGGCTTCCACTAGCAGTGCCAAACTTGGGGGGGGGGGGGCGTTAGCTGGCCTACCTTTTATTAATTTCTGTAGCATTCCCTGCACAGTCCAGCTTCTCAGATACACTGACCTTTGGTAACTGAAATTCGACGACAGCTCCCGCTTCACCCCCTCTGCCGAGTAACGAGCGGAGGTGGGAGTATGGCGGTCATCGCCCAGCCCCTCAGGGGGTATGTCCCGGAGTGGGTAGACAAAGGGGCTTCCGCCGGGAGGGGAGTTGGGGAGTTGCAGGTATTGGGGGACAGAGGGCTCGAGTACCACAAAATCTCGGCGACAATCAACTAGCAAGGTGTTCCACTTGGCGTCTTGGTCTATAAGAACGTCCACCAGGAGGGCCTTGGCAAATCCTGGTAATTGTCGTAGGGCCGTTTGTAATGTCTCTAAGGGTAAGGCCATAGGTACTTGACTAACAACCACCATGCGGCAGGCGGGTGTTTGCATTTGCCGCGCCCAGTCGCGCACACACTGACGCGAGGGGAGAGTCATTGTGCACAGGTCGCGGTGTGTGTGCATAAAAGGGGCACCCCAGGTCTAAGATCTCAGCAGCACCTCCAAATGTAGCCCTGTTTCCTTGTGAATACAGACTGCTACCTATGCTGTGTAACCTGCAGGCTCGCAGGGCCTGAGCCTTCCTCCTCTCGCTCCGTTCTCCCAACGTGCTTCCCTTGTACCACTCTTTAACCTTCCTCCCAATATCCTGTCCACCCTATAGGCTCCCTGGCATCACATGGTCTCGCTGTGCCTACTGGGACTCGTAGTCCCGAACGCTCCACCCTATAGGAGCCGTCCCTCCTTCGCGGGCTTTGCAACCTGTGGCCGCGCATGCGCGACCTCTGCTTCCTAGCCACCTTCGCGACTGGGTGCGCCTGCGCGAGCATTAAACATGGCGGCGCCCTGATCGCGTTCTGATACTGCGGAGCCTCCAGTATGCCGGAGCGCTCCCTGCACGGCTGCAACCTTCCAACACATATTCAATAGAGTGAGTCTGGGGAGCCTGGCTACACTAGCATACCTCCCATGGATATCTATTTTGTAGATTGTAACCTTGAATGGACTTCAAGCACAAAATAATAATATATACTGAGTAGGCTATGAGTTATTGAGATCAGGCGAGATTAAATAAAGACAGGTTCTGACACACACAATTAAAAACTAGGGGAAGCACAGCAAATAAAACAGATGCAGAGAGAAAGTAATATAACAAAGTTACAACTCAAGCTTGTGACTTGAATTAGTACTTCTAATCTTATGTAGCCATGCATAATAATGACTGCATACATCTTCCCTGTTGGCAGTAAGTCCTGGTGAGTACAGGCCTGCCAACAGTAGTTATGGAGGTTTTCCCTCACACCCTGGTGTGGTGCCCTGTGTAAGGAAGGGAGTGGCTGTATGCTCTGAGTCCCTGGATAGTGACATCAGAGATGCGCCTGCCCCCTGAGGTATAAAGGGCACAACACTGTCAGTTAGTGTAGTGGCAAAGTAGTTGCAAGTGTTAGCCAGCAGTTGTGTGAAGCAGCTGGTAAAATGTATGCTACGGCATAAGGGATTGGAGGAATACTTTTGTGACCCTAGTGCAGTAACTAGCGGTAGCGGAGTGACCAATCAAGTCTGTCTAAGCCACACTGTGTCCAGGGACCTGGCGCAGTGGTGATCTCCCTAGGAGAAAGGGAATCCCACTTCAATACGGGAGGGCGTACCTGGCAAAGGGACAGCACGGAGAGATGTGCGGCTAGAGCCGGCAGCTGCATGGGGCAGTCTGCTACATCCCAACCTACAATAAAGATGTCATGTTCAAAGATACCTCCACTGTGTGAGTGCGAAGTTACTCAGCAGTGGCAGTCACCACCGAGAAGGAGTTCCTCACCAGGACCATCTCCCTGCGGAAGCATAGATCCTGATGAGTTGGAGGCGCTGCACATGAAGTAAGTTGGACTCGTAACCACTACCTCAGCTACCTGTCCTGATGACATCCCCTAATACCATCAAGCGGGAGACTCAGGAGTCCTGTTACTAGCAGGTGCACCACCACACACGACCTTGTAATAGGGACCGGTTAGACCACACGGGCCAATGTGAGATTGGGTGGGTCAGACAAGGGGGGTCCAGCCGTTACACTTATAAAGGATACAGACAGTGGGCTATATTTACTATGCAGTGTTCTGCCATAAAGCACCTGTGGCGCTGGAATACATTACAACCAAGTCAAATAAATGGACTGTAAGGTGTCTCCCTGCACCAGAAGGTGTCTCATAGCAGAAGACTGCTAATTATATATGGTTCTCGATCCCAGAAGAGGGTGAAGTGCTTTGTACAGGTATGATCACTAAAGGAGAAGTAGAGCTCGAAACTAAGTATACTGTGACAGTGGTGCTAGTCATCAGCTGGTTTAGCTAACACTGTTAGAGCTGTTATCATGACTAAAAGAGGTTGTGTGGATTCAACTTCTGATCCTGTTGGGTCTGACACCATACCCCATTCCTCATAAGGTTCCTTAGACTTGTTAACCCCATAACACCTTATGTGCTGTGGGAAGCATTTGGAATCACTTTGTGCCGTTTGTAGAACTTTATTTGTTTTAAAGTATTTCAATTCAGTATGTGCCTGGCGCTCTGTAAGATGTCACAGTGAATATTTGTGTCCCTGTTCTGTTATACCGTAGCAACCATTCTGCATATCTATCATGTAGCACTTTGTAGTTCCTGGTGGAGCACACCTGAGATAGCTATGAGATATGCTAATATCTGGATTAGCTACATGTGTGAGCAGTGAGCAGTGGAACAATGGAAATTATTTTAGGAAGTGTGGGATGGGATAGGACTCATTTAAATATACTTTGCATATCTATTTGCATATCACCATAGCCGGGTACCTCAGGTGGTCTCCTTTTGCAGCATACGCTTGTCTCCCTAATTTATTTAGAGGGAGGTTTTAGGGGGATATATATACAAACGGAGACACAAATAAATTGAAAGTCTGTCTCTCTCCCCATTTTGGGTTGAATACAAAATTCAAGTTTGTATTCATTAAAAACACGTGTGTATTGTATTCAATGGGGCGTTTTGTACCCTATCCGCAGGCACATTTTGGTGGGGGATGGATTTGGTCTAAACAATCCGCAGAATTCCGGGACACGGACTTTGACTGGATTGTCCATCTCTAGAAAAGATCAAGCGTTCACATTATAAAACAAGGGTTTTCAGAAAAAGAGCCCAAAACATTAATTAAAGTCTTCAATATAAATGAGAAAAAATTATTTACTGTCCCACTGTATACACGTGATAGAGTACTTAGGAATCAGAGAACGTGATTAAGAGAGATCGCTACTTCATCCTGTCCACTCCTATAGTATTCTGCGTGCTGTTTGTAGTTAAGGCACTAAAGATTCTTGGTGTCCAGGTAACTCATATGGGTCTACTGCCTCTTCATATGGGGGCTTCAATCTGAATATGGGAAGTGAAACCAAGAAACACAAAAACATTTATTTTTCAATAAAGATCAATTACTATAAGTATTACACTCACAAACAGACTGCTGTAAAACCTTATCACAAAGCACTTGGTGCTGGGATTACTCCTTTGTGATAAGGTTTTGTAATGCTCTGCTTGAAGTGTAATACTTACAGATCTGGTTTTTATTGAAATATAAACAATTTTACACTTTTGCCATCTTTTGGACTTTTTATTTCCCCTTTCTTCACTTATTTAAACAGAGGAAACACCCTGCTATTCCTACTATCGTTGGTAAGTTACTATTTGTAACTACTGTATGTCTTGCTGTATTTACGGGGTATAATTAAGTATGGTACAGTACAGTACTCTGTACAGTATATTATGTATAATTTGCGGTTTGAGAACATTTCAAATCATCAAATAGAGAAAACTCATAAGAAGTGGTATAATTTTTAAAGTGTTGGACTTCAGTTCACCTATTTGTGGGTTGAGTTCCTTCCAAACACCCCTATGCTTTGATAAAAAAAAAGTCCTATTCTCTCACTGCACCTTCTCAGGAATGATCCTTTCTGATAAAAAATCCCAAAAGGGTTGTAATCATTTGAAATCTGTTCTTCGTTTTGCATAACCACCGTGTTTGTAGAGAATCTACAAGTAGAGCAATATATGAGGTATAATTATTTGTTAATGTAATAACTACAGTAATATATATATATATTTTTTTTAAATATATCTACAGCTCAGAAGGCAGAACCTAAGAAAAAAGAAGTGTCTACAGTATCTGGGAAAGTGGATGGAGAAGACGCAAAAAAAGAAGGTGCAAAAGGGAGCAAGAAAAAAGAAGGCGAGAAAAACAAGGGGGAGGGAAAAGAAGAAAAAGGTGATGGCAAAAATGTGAAAGGGGAAGGTAAGGATGGCAAAGGCAAAGGACAAGCAAAGGACGGCAAAGAGGGAGCGAAAAAGAAAGATGGGGAAAAGGATGCTTCTGGTAAACATGGGACTGGGAAGAAGAGTGGGAAAGAAGCTGGCCAAGAAAAGGCAGCAGGGGGCACCAAGGCTGGGACGAAGGGAGCAGGGGATGCCAAGCCTGCAGCAAAGAAGCCACCCGCAAAAAAATGATACTCTTCAAAACATATGGAGCACCCAGGATTTTTGTTCTGCCAATGAAACAGTGTTGGGCCGAGGCAGAAAAAGATCAATAAGGACCTGGGGCATGAAAGGTCAATAAATGTGTTTATTATTCCATATAACACATGATAGGGGCTGTCAGGTGTTATATGGAATATATAACACACATTTTTTTTATCACCATTATGAGTCCGGTGCTGGTATTATGACCTCCTAGGAGATCGTGTACAGTTTTCTATCAAAACCTATTACATGCACAGAGCTGTCTTCTAAGGGAGTGTGGCCATTTTTATGTTTTCTTTTACACACACACACACACACACACACACACACACACACACACACACACACCAATCACACCCACACACACACACACCACACACACACACACACACACACACACACACACCACGTATATAATATACATATATTATATAATATATATACTATATATATTATAAATATATATATATATATATATATGTATGTATACAGAGAGATATATACTGTATGTTTTTATATATATTAATATATACCATAAATGCTTATGTATGTATATATATAATGTGAGATAATTGGACGCGAAAATTACAGATTGCAATTGTATATGGATAAAGAAGTCTGAGTATGCTGCCACCATGTATTAGGTTTACACATGAACCCACAAATGTATACAGAATAAAGGACAAGGGGCGCAGTTCTAGATTATGAATATTATAAATAATCACATAGGAAGAGTACAATTGGATTGGAAATATGTAGAAATAAGTACTATCAGGACTACTTATTTTTTAATAATTTTTTTAATTTATAATATTCATAATCTAGAACTGCGCCCCGTGTCCTTTATTCTGTATACATTTGTGGGTTTATGTGTAAACCTAATACATGGTGGCAGCATACTCAGACTTCATTATCCATATACAATTGCAATCTGTAATTTGCGCATCCAATAATCTCACTTCCCCTATCAAACATTTACTTCATTACCCATTGGTCCTGGCAAGCTGTCTGCTATATCCATCTGCGCTGACCCGCTGCTGGTTACAGATTGTCTCAATTGATTGTGTTTTTACCCACTATGTGAGTATAGGTCCTGGTGACCGTTCTCTGTTTTATTAAAGATTCCTCCTATTTTTACAGTATTATGCAATGGAGCTGGCGCTTCGTTCTTTTTGTATATATATATATATATATATATATATATATATATTGTGATGCCCACACCACGTTGTAGCATCTTTTAGTCCCAGATTAAGGCACGAAACGTAGCTTTTCTCTATATGGTGTTTATGTACAGAGATAAATAATACACTAACAGGCCCACCGTCCCTTTAAGCCAAAATGAAATCATAAAATAAACTCCTACTCCTCTTAGGAGACTAACTACACATTCAGCTTCAACCCTTACTACTTGGATGGACAGCTAAGATGGTCCACACCAAACAGGTACTATTATGGCTTATCATATAAAGTCTCTGAACAGAGCAATAAAGGGTTTTGCTTATCTGTTAGTCCAGGGTTTGGAGCAGACTTCCCCGCTTCAGCATGGTCTCGTGTCCTTCCTAGGGAAGCTTGGCCCTACGAGAACACAGAGAATTTCTGCTATGTAGTTCCATTACTATGGACTGGACATTCCCTGCTTCAGCACAGTCTTGCCCTTCCTTCTTTTTCCTGGGATTAACAACCCAGGCAGTCCCAGCAGGCTTCGTGACCACAGTTCAGCAGGCCTAGGGGGCTGTGCCAGCTTTCCTTGCTGGAGAGAACTCTTCTCTGTCCCCTTCTCTGGGACAGCAGTCTCTCTCTCTCTCTCTCTCTCTCTTTCTGCCTCAAAACACTTCCCTATTCCTTCAGATCAGGCTGATTAGCTGCAGCTGAGAGTAGCGTATTCAGGGAAATTTATTCCATGTCCGCTGGAAAGTCTCATAGCTGCCCTATTCCAGCACCTGGAGGACAGTGATGGTATCACTATATATATATATTATATACGGTATATATACTTAGTTAAGTTATGATGGGTTTACATTTCCATTTGCTATATAAATATAAAATGTATATTTACCAGATTGGGGTCCAGCAAAAAAAGAGACAGCACACTGCATGTAGTCTTCAGACAAAAAACTGTATTGAATCACCGGGCACTGCAACCAACTTTTCGGTCACCCAGAGGGACCTTCATAGGGGTTTTTCTGGACCCCTAAATATACATACAGTATTGTTCTATTCATATGGGATAAGCGTCTGTTTTTGCCTGGGTAGTAGTGTGCCAACTGCCTTCTGCAGTCTTCTGCCTAAGACATGCAAATGAGCATGCAGGATTATTTGATATATATATATATCAAATATTCCTGCATGCTCATTTGCATGTCTTAGGCAGGTCTGCAACCCTGCCTTTCACCATTATCACCCAGCACACAGCACTTCCACTGCAGCACGGGATTCTGGGAAATGACATGCAAATGGACACACAGTGTCACCTTTTGCTTCAAAACCATTTTATACATGGTTCCCTATAGGCTTAAGCTTGCTGCATGGTCACAGCTTTAAGCACAGCCAGGGTTAAGATGCATAGCCAGAAAACCCACCCACAGACAGCTGTTTTGACCTTCATGGGTCTCCTCTGTGTGGGGTTGATTAACTAGCTATGCAATGAAGCAATGAGGATGGGGTTTACCATACTTAGTTAAGTTATGGTGAGTAAAAAAAGTGACAAAAACCCTCCACAGCAAAGCATATAGCAAATATTCCTGTATGCTCATCTGCATGTCTTTTGGCAGGTCTGCAACCCCACCTTTCACCATTATCACCCAGCACACAGCACTTCCACTGCAGCAAGGGATTCTGGGAAATGACATGCAAATGGGCACACAGTGTCACCTTTTGCTTCAAAAAAAACAAATTTTTTAACAACGTTTTCTATATGTATCTAATCTATATCTATATATCTATATATATATAGCATTTAAGGTATATAGAAAGAAGCCGAGCATTGTCATTAAACAGCTGACCACAGGGAACATGTAGAAGGTCCGATCCATGGCAGCAACGTCGTGTTCGATTCAGCAATGAAACCTTCAAGGATTTCCTCATTACTGTAGACTGATTGGTTTCCTGATTACTTGATTTTTTATTATGAATTATAGAGTAGTATGATCTTGCCAAAGACATTAACATATCTTGCAAATGGTGAAGAATGGTTTTACTAAATTAAGGTTGTGCAGTATAATTTACAAAATGTTTACAAGTTAGCAAATGAAAGTTAAGAGATAGAATTCAATAGCTGCCACCTGATAATCTCTATTGACCCATTGTCGTTTCTTATCTCAAGGTATATTAAATTGGATAACATCATACTGTATGAAATGGTACAGATAAAGCAAATGGCATTGTTTCCCCGGATAATAACATTATAACTCAGAATATCAGAGTTACAGGATTCAATGCAAATGTTGCTGCAGAATATCACAATATGTAGTATGCTAATCACAACCGAGGGAACAGTGAAGGCTGCTACATCTGTATGTACAGTATAGAAAAGTATTACATCAAATGGAATAAAAAGTTTATACTATTAAACAATTATATTTTTTTTTTTGAATGTGTTGATAGTTGTTGGAGGGGTAAGCCTATTACCAGCCAAACTGTTGTACCTCTGACAGCGAGGGGTTAACACCTGCCCGGTAAAAGCAGGTGATTAACGAGAACAGCGGAAGTCTGTCAAGCCAAGCCAGCCAGAGCCCACTGTCTGCTTCTGGGAGAAGAAAGTTGAGCTACTGAGGTTATGTGCAAATCTCAGGTATGGGTCCCTGACAGGCAAAAGGGAAACCCACTTTGTGTATGCATATACATATTCACACACACACACACACACTCTTGTGCTGGACTGTATTTTGGAAAAGCTGTATGTTGCTGGTACCCTGTTTTGGCTGAATAAAAGCCTTTACTTGTTTTACCTCTGATTGCATCACCTACAATAGTATTTAACAAGGTTTCTTTCTATCAATAGGTATGAGATATTAGATTTGTGTCCATGCAGGCTTGGAAAGATAGTTAGTTGTTCAATAGAATGGTCATCAAAACGACTAAAAGTAACAAGGGATTGAGAAAGTATCTAAGATGTCATGCTGTAATGGGGATAAGAGAAGACGCCTCACAAGGAGGAAACACGCGATGCACCGCCGTCAGAACAAATGGGAGGCTGGTCAGCTGACTGTGAAAAAAACTTTTTCCACAAGTTCAGACTGATGCAGCCTCCCATTTGTTCTGACGGCGGTGCATCGCGTGTTTCCTCCTTGTGAGGCGTCTTCTCCTATCTGCTATTTTCGGTCGCACGCCGGGTTGCTGGAGCAGAGACCACTCAACACACCGCCGGTCATTGACCGCCCTCACGACGGACGAGTCGTTCGAGGGTTGGCGGTGCTACACACCGGGACATCCATCACGGGCACGGCATCTACAGCTGGTCAAGGGTGAGTCTCAATACATGTTATTATAGTGCTCTTGGGGAGCCACATCATTGCTAGAGACTTTGGTGCCCTGTCAGCTTTGCCCTATGCCTACAACTCATACTTGGAAGAGATATTTCTCCAGCAACTTTTATACATTTCTGAGCACCTATATTGGTGCATCCCTGCACCTATGTTTTTCTCCTGTAATGGGGATAAGAACCAACTCCTTCAACTACTGCTTTCCATTCTAAAAGTTAAAAGTTATTGTTCCTTATACTATACCTGCATCCCAGGCCTCAGATCCCAGGCCAAGGTCAGTGTATCACTCCCTACCTCTGCCCTGCGGGTCCGTATCCTGGTTGCTGTCAGCAACGTTACATACTGATGTCAATCATTTGGACAAACGAGAAAAATCTATTAAAAATGTATTGCGCACCTTGCACTTCCCCAAGGATGATAACATCGCCAACATTAGGTGACTACAGTTCATGCACTTTCCAGGTTTCACACACATCAACTTGATACAGTGTTTTATTAAGGCATGACTGGACAGGACAGTACAGGAGTGGATGGCAGTGGATTTGTGGCTACTTCCATCATCCTGCCACAGCATGCAGAAAGCTGAACGCCCTGCAACAGACCCATAAGTTGTCCGGTCATCAGAAAAAGCAAGACCTAAAAAGCAAGACCAATACCTATTGATAGAAAGAACCAGGTGGAATGCATCTTTTTATATGTTAGAGCAGTTTGTACAGCAGAAACGAGAAATTTCCAGCTACAAGGCATGTTATGTTATGACTTAAGGAGAAGGGGAATCACTCCATCACAGTGTAAAGTAGCCACAGGGTAAGTCAATTGGAAAAATTATATCCTGAGTTAAGCTGACAGTGTACTCGGCATTTTGAAAAGACAATACATTACAGGGAACTATAATAATACAATAAGCACAGCAAAGTCAGGGAACAGGAAAGGAAATCCCTGCCCTAGAGAGTTTACAATCTAAGGTGTATGGAAACTTACAGAGACAGCAGGTGAGGGAATAAGTGCAGTCAATATCTAAGCATCCACTAAAGGTTCATGTGTGGGGGGCAATCTCAAGATTCTTCCCAGGATCTAATGTTATCACTTCTGTTTTTGTGCTGTGTACTGTAACTCTATATTGGCATGTGTGTCCCTTTTGCCATATTACCAGTATACAATGTTTTATTATATCACCAAGTACCATGGATAAAGCCTTACATTTCAGAGCACCTCCCATCTGGTCCCCGGTTCTTCCAAGTTAACGACCCAAAATCAATGCATCTGCAACTTTCATAAAGGATAGTGGAATCAAATGAGTCAGAACACCCCCAGAGTAAGTTATTTCTCTATTGTACCACTGTAAAAATTGTATGTACTGTGTATACTGTATAGGTACTGTACAGTATGTTGTGCTGTATTAGATTTATACTTTCACATCATTTCTTATTTAATGATTCATATTTTTTGCCAATCTGTGGAATAGCAATGGGAACCAGGTTCGCTCCCAGCTATGCTAAACTTTTTATGGGGTTCTGGGAGCTTCCATCTGGAGTAACACAGAGCTGGTGTTTTTTTACCCAAAAACAGGACAAAATAGAGAAATTGAAATCAATAGGATTTGGCCATTTCATAGACAATATAATTTAATTTGGGATGGAGAGGTTGCATCCTTGGAAGAGAGATTTTTTTAAAATGTAACCAAAATAATTTAGGGCTCAACTTCACTTACTCTATCCATACTGAAAGGATGGTTTTCTTGGACCATGTGCTCTAGGTGGATGCTCATTTTAATATTCAGACAGATGTACATTTCAAGGAAGTTTCTGCAAATTTGGTACCTACAAGCGAGGAGTAACCATCATAGGAAGTGGTTGCAGAATATTCAGCCAATTGGGGAGAAACTGCTGGGTTTGGTCAAACTTTAATAAACAATCACAGATCAGCAGATAATATTTTGAAAATCCTTAAACATTGAAGCATACTCCTGTGTGACCCATGTCAAGGTCGTGAGTTCCCTATTAAAGCTCCAGTGATTTTTTAAAAAGCAACTAATATAAAGAACCTATTAGCACCCAGTAAATTGAAAGTACCCAAAAATTCAACTTTATCATCAGCTGTTAAATATGGTTACTTTAAGTCCAATAAGAATCACTGCATTATGTGTAAACATCTACATAATGAAGATATGTTTACCTCACTTTCAAAGGGTAGTTCTCACCTGGTAAAATTACAGTTATTGCTTGGCCACTTATGTGGGCTATATGTTGTAATGTGACTGTGGTTGTCAAAATATTGGGATGAATATACACCCTCTTAATGAGAGAATTCTCATGTATTAGTGTGTGCATGTGTGTGTGTTTATTAAGATCACTTGTGAGCACATTCACATGTCTTAGGCAGGTCTGCAACCCTGCCTTTCACCATTATACCCAGCGTACAGTGCTTCCACTGCAGCAAGGGATTCTGGGAAATGACAGGCAAATGAGCACACAATGTGTCACCTTTTGTCTGAAAATCCATTGTTACATGGAGCCCATATAAGCTAAAGCTCGCTGTTAACACAGCTTTAAAAGCACAGCATGGGAAGCATGGGAAGCATGTTAAACGCGAGCATTAGCTTATATGGGCTCCATGTAACAATGGATTTCCTTCTACCTTAAGGGATGACCCTGTGTCCTTTTTTACTACCCATGGGATGAATAGATCTTTGAAAGCTCCTTTTACTGCCTCCAAATATATTTCTATATAGTTATCATATCTGTCATAGGGAACTTTTCAGCGCTTCAAGACATTTTACAACACTATCAAGTCCATAGGGTTTAAGGTGTCTTCCAGTGTTGGCGATACTGTGGCATTATCATTTACTATCCATAGTAAATATTTTCTCTATACAATACAGCATCATGTTGGCTGCTATACATTCATTTCTTTTTGACCTTGTATGGAATTGTCAACTATTTCTCTGTTCAATTAAAGTTAATTGTTGTGGAAAATAATAAAATTATTCTTTGAACATGTCCAGCAGGAATGCAGATCCAAATGTCTAAAATGAATACACACGGAAATGTTCCAGCACTCGCTGACTATCGGAAAAATGGTCAAAAAAAAACGGAATACGCCAAAATGTGAATTTTAATGTAAAAAGTGAAATCTACAATAAACCTGGAATAATGTCACTTCAGCAGGAAATACACAAAATGGACCCTATGAATAGTGATGTGGGTAAACTATACAAAGGAAGGGATACCACAATGAGAAAGGAGGAGGGAGCAACAAAATAGGGGGCGGGGGGGTGGTGAGTGGGTGGGTAACAAGGGGGGCTGCCCCCACATCACGATTCTTAGGGTCCATTTTGTGTATTTCCTGCTGAAGTGACATTATTCCAGGTTTATTGTAGATTTCGCTTTTTTCATTAAAATTCACATTTTGGCATATTCCGTTTTTTGACAATTTTTCCAATAGGCAGTGAGTGCTGGAACATGTCAGTGTGTATATATTGTTTTGGGAGGAACGGGGGTCCTCTCGCTGTTCCTTATTGCGCCCTGCAGACTATATCATATTTACCTTGCTTCAAGTGTGCTGTCTACCATTATTGTTTTGTCTAAAATGAATAATTCTTGAATAAAAATAGCTCCATTGACTCAGCATGGGCCAAAACTAATAGCAAAATCTGTTCTTCACGGAAGTGACAACGAACAACAAATGTGAGATCTTTTCTTAGAGCTGCAGGTGTGTGTCAGCATGCAATAGCAATTAGATGTCCTCCTCAGAGCATCCCACCTGCGGAAACATTTCATTAGAAGCTGAAAAACTTTAATAGTTTGGCAGCCAAAATGAACTTATATTATTCCAGCCAATATATATTGGACTCTAGCAGGACCAAACTACAAGCAGGGAACTCATAAAAATAACATTGTTTACAAAGCACAGTTAGGAGTTCTAATGAGTTAAAGGGAACAGAGTAGCTGTGTAATACCACCGTTTATGTATACGTTGACAATATGGGCCATGTTTCTACTATATATTTGTGAAATCACTGTATGTCTGCGTCCCAAGGGTCAATCGCATTGGACCTTGGGCCTGTCACTCCTGCTCAGGCCATGCCCGCCCCCGCACACCTCTCATTGGCCTACGTCCAACACCAATGCCACACTGTCCCACCCCTCACTGACTCTCATTGGCCTGCGTACAATGCCCGCCCCCGCACATCTCTCATTGGCCTGCGTCCCACCCCTCACTGACTCTCATTGGCCTGCGTCCAATGCCCGCCCCCGCACACCTCTCATTGGCCTGCGTCCCACCCCTCACTGACTCTCATTGGCCTGCGTCCAGGGCCCCCACCCAATCTCACATTGGCCCCTGTGGTCTACTAGCCCCATTACATGTCTGAATGTCGTGTGGTGCACCTGCTGGCTTACGGGACTCCTGAGTCTCCCACTGAGTTGATATGGGGATATCAACACGACAGGCATCTGAGGTAGTGCGATCAGAGTCTTACTCACATCCGATGCAGCGCCTCCACCCCATCAGGATCTCTGCGGCTGCAGGGAGAAGTGTCTGATGGGGACCTCCTTCTGGGTGCTTCCTTCTGTGTAGAAACCTCACTCACACACAGCAAGGGTCTTGTGAAACTGGGCATCTTTATTGACATCTTTAGGCAGACTGCCTGTCCCAGCCTCTCATTTCCATGTAGTGCATCCGTCTCAGAAGTTCCTGGCCTCTTAATAGAGTTGGATCACCTCTCCCCTCAGGGAGATACCAACCTGTGTCAGGTCCCTGATCACAGTGTAGGGCAGTGTTTCCCAAACTGTGCGCCGCGGCGCCCTGGTGTGCCGCGGCTTGGCTAGAGGGGCGCCGCGATCAGGGCCGCCAGCAGTGGGAAACAAGGGCTGCTACAGTAGTTAACTTAAAAAAAAAAAACAAACATGTATACACACACACTATCCCCAGCACCACCACATCAGCACACCGGTATCCCATGCCCCCCCAGCACACTGGCATTCTCGGCTCCCCACCATTCCCAGCCCCCATCAACACCATCAGCACCCACACATTGGCACCTTTGCACCTCCCACATCCGCACACCCACATCCGCACCCCCACATCAGCAACAAACCCTCCCAAATCAGCACACCGATACAATCACCATCAGTACAGCCACAGCAGCACTACCACCGCACACTGCCATGGGCCGCGTGGACCACTCCCCACCCAAATGCCACCCCCACACCACAAACATCCCGGGCAACGCCGGGGCTCTCAGCTAGTACTGTATAAAGCAGAGCTATGCACAACACAGGGGTGCGCAAACTGGGGGTACTATATTTTCTGGGTGGGGGGCGGCAGTTATAGAGGTCCCACGCTCTCCCCCCAGGCATTTAAATTAAATGCTGGGGGACTGCACAAGGCTTCTGTTACCCGGTTCCCCCCGTTTCCCCTCCCTTACCTGTGGAAGGTGCTGGTGGGCGACGGCGGCCCCCTCTGCATGGCGCCACCATGGCTTGTTGCGCGCCCACTCCTGGAGGTTCTCGCATGCACAGAGCGCTATCGGCAGCAATTACGAGTCGCACCCGGACCCAATGTAGGGACTACAAGCCCCATAGTGCTTAGGGGTTACGTACCACCTGATGCCAGGGAGCCAATGAGACTGGAAAGGGAAAAGATAGATATTTGCGCGCTGGGAGTGCAGAGGTCAGTCGGGATTTGGACATAGAGGGTGCAGGTAGGGTCCAGGGAGCAGTGCTCCTTTGGACTAGGCCAGATACCCCCGCAAGGTCCCAGGTTGAAAACCTGGGCCCTAGTAGATATTGTTAACATTGCATACTGTAGGGAAATGCCTCAGATAGGGACTCTTCCACAGTAGTAAGAGTGAGAGATATGCTGCAGGACATTGCCTGAAGGAGAAGTGTGACCTGTTGCATGGAAGCATACCAAGACTCCCTGATAGAGACTATTTATAGGGGTACCATCCAGCTGGAGGCCCCTCCAGAGGCATCCGCCTAAGGATCCACCCCTGAGAGGAGCAGCAGATTGCGGCACGGATCCACGTTTCTGACCCATGGAGTCCCACTATTTGTCCTGGTCTGGACTGAGACCAGGAAGGTATTGTTACCCACCAACGGGCCCCAACACAGGGAAGTGCGCTATCCCACACACACTCTTTGGGGGAGGGATAGCTGGTGGACACTCAGTAGTTAAGTGCCCAGGCACTCTGGAACTTTGAGGTTTACAGTCGGGAGTTGTTACTGTGGGAGATACCTTGCGGGGCTGTATATATTCTGTGCATAGTAAATACGGTTATTGTATATCTGTGTGTAATTACTGTGTATATTGGTTCCGGTGAGGGGCTCCTCCCACCATGTTGGGATTCCTCGCCGGTGAAGGTGCTGCACCTAGACGATAAGCATACCCCAGGCTCCCATTGGCGGAGGCTCAGGCCTCTTGTTAGCCGAACAGGTGACAGCAGCACAGGTAGTTTCAGTACCCAGGGGGTACAAGGGCTACACCTCTATAACACACTTACATTCCCTTCCAGCGATGCGCCGCAGAGTCACGTGTCATCACATTACCATGGCAACGTGACGTCACATGACCCCATATGTCATTTGACGCCAGGGCCGAGCAGGGAGGGGGGGGGGGGCGTGAGGCGCCAAGGAGAGCAGGCAGGTGTGCGCACAGGGAAATGTTTGCGCACCCCTGCCATAACACACCGTATTGTAGTTTCAATTTAATGGGTGTCTTTCTACTCTGTAAGGTTGCTTGTGGAGTAGTCTTGTGTAGTGAATATGGTCCAAATGGCTATACAATGGAAGAGCAGAAAATTTACACTGATTATTAATATTTTTGTTTGCTTGGCTATTTATATGTATCCATTGGATTATAGGGTACTTATTTTTTTAATTGATTGAAAATATGGTTTCTTATTTTAATACTGATTCAAATCTGTTAAATTATGTTCATTTACCTTATTTACTTTGTGATTATGTAATAGTAGGATCCCAAACAAATGATTGCAATAAATCAACATTATTATTTAAAAATATATATTATTAATGCAATTTTACATTGAAGTGACAAAGCTACAATTTAAATAAGGTATGAATTTCTCTATTTCTAAGCAGCGGTATAGTTCAGGCTTTATTGGCCGCGAAGTGGTTAATGACAGTTACAGTATACAAGACTCTGGTTTAGGGATGGGTGGAACTGGCAAAATCTGTTTCCTAGGCGTTGTTCTATACAAAATCCGTTCCGCGGTGGAAAATCCATACAATTGAATCTAGAACCGCCATTGGATACAATCTGGGCGGATTTTTAAGAATCCTTTCCACGGCTTCCACAATCTGTTGCCGGATTGTTAAAAATCAGGCCACGGATTAATAATCCGCCATGTGGACTGTCAGTGACAGAAAAAAAAAACTGCGAACGCTTTTTGTGAGACTGATCCACGAACCAAAGGAACCGGCCAATCAGAGGCATGTCCAAATCCGCAAGAAGAATCGTCCTTCTCTACTCATGTTGCATAAATAATAGTTGCAGTTCTGGAACCTTGTGCAACTGTAAACCTGAATGTATATATAATAAGCATATACAAGTGTATTTAATGTAGGAAATTTAATAAACTATTTGAAATCCCCTGATAATATATTTTAAATGACATTTTTACTTGGTGTTTAAACTTTTTGGCATAATTCAGCACTTGATTGTTTCCAGGAAATAACATTTTTCGTTGAGCTATAAGGATTTACATCTTCCAAGTGGCATAAAATGTAAGTGTCTTCATCCAATAATAATAAGTTCTGAATAAACTGGTCCTCAGGGAAAATATAAATCTAAACTTTCAAATCCACAGATTAGATCCAAATTCCCTTCAGTCTTTTTCTGTACGTCATGAAAATTGCAGATGAACAGAATGTCTGGTGACAATACTGTATGATTAATAACATAAGATAAGATACATGACTTCAAAAAAGCACATTATTACAGTACTTCCTATTGAAATCTGCTCTTTTATTGGCTTTTTTTCCCTGAAAAAGTCCAAATGAACTTTAAGACATTATTTTCATCTTTTAGTTTTAGTGTATTTTTAATGTTAACAAAAATGTCACACTACAGTACATATCTACTAAGCGGTGCTATGACATAACAAACTTTGCAGAGCTGGAAGTTCTACATAAATATTAACCTTATTGTGCTTCAGCGGTCATTTTGCTGTTGGGCCTTTTACCACATGGATGTACTACAAGGGAAATCGTTTTTATTGGATGGTTGGATCCAGTCGACAAGACAATTCATTCTCACATTCTCTCTCTCTCTCTCTCTCTCTCTCTCTCTCTCTCTCTCTCCTCCATGGGCGCACTCTTCTCTCTCATCTACTTTCTGCTCGGCTCTCTCATCTCTCTCTCTCCCATATCCTCTCTCGGATCTCTCTCTCTCCTCGTGCTCCTCTTCTCTCTTTGTAACTCTCTCTCTGCGTCTCTCTTCACGATCTCGTCGTATCCACCCTCTCCTGCTCATCAGCAGAATACGTCTCTCCGTCCCTCACCCTATCATACGTCTCTCTTTCTGCTCCCTCTGATATCTCTCTCCCTAACCTGTCCATCTCTCCCTCTCCGGGGACTGAGCTCTCCATGTCTCTAGCCTCTCTCTCATGTTCTCTCTGCTCTTCTATCTTATCTGCATATCTCTCAGGGGTACTAAAGATTTAATGCAGGTTTAGAGGAGGAGTCCTTTGGTCATAGATAGATTAATTTGTCTTTATAATCTATAGAGCAATAAATTGTTAAAGGTTACCCGAAAAAGGAACAACAATTTTTTCCCTGAATTAACACCCTACTCACTATTGGGCGTCATCCAAACCAGAGAGAGAGCAATATACATTGGCACTACACTCACTGGCTACCACTTTATTGAAGTGTGCCTCCAGTCCGCAAGCCGAATATTTCCCGCTTCAAGTGGCATCCCCTCGGCGTGCCACGCGTCACGATGCGAGGTCACTCTTCAGCGTTGCCTGGCGCCCCCTGCACACGCGTCCCGTACTTCCCTGGGAGGGAAAGGATAGTAAGGGACAAAGTGGGAAAAACACAAATGTAAATAATTTCAATCTACTGTGTGTGTGTGTGTGTATATATAATATATATATACTGAATATGCCGAGCATGCATGGACTGATTGGGCTGTGCTGGCTCGTACTCTGCACTGAAGAGACACAGAGTACTTCTGTGCATCGATCAGAAGATGAACTAAACGGGTCAACCGGACAAATATCGATTTCATCTGTTGGGTGTGATCCAGACGGTGTTATTCTGTTGGCTGTGATTATTAATCACAAATTGCTTGAATTACTATATTTGTATTTTGTGTGGTGTTCTTTAATCCCTCTCCCACATCCTTTTTTTAACATTGAAGTACTTTTTCGCGATGTCGTGCGCTCTTTGTTTATATTGTTTCTATAGATTTCCCTGGAACTGGTTCTTCCATCTGATGAGCAGCCTGTGGTCCCCCTGGACTTTCAATCTGTCCCTATTTGAACATTTCAGGACTCAACTAGGTTGGACTTTTGCCATTTGTTTGGTTTTATTTAGCTATTTTTTTTTATTATATGTATTACGTTTTCAAGCATTTTCAAGTGTAATTCTTCAGTTTTCTTTTTAGACACATTATCACTAATAGGAATTTTCCTAATATAGGCACTATTTTAGATTATTTTTCTTCTAGCGGACCAGTAGAGCTTTTACCTTACATATGAGCATATAATATAATAAGTTTAAATATCACATGTTTTCATCAGCTCGAAGTGGGGCGCTACTGCCACATTTCTTTAAGTTTCCTTTATATATATATATATATATATATATATATATATATATATATATATATATATATATATATATTTCTCTAAGGATGTCTTTACATCCCTATGTGATAGGCTGAACAGACTGTCACTCACCCAGGGACAGCTAGTCACCTGATTTGCTCCTGCCTCATTCCTGCCTGCTGTGCAGCCCTGCGCCTTTTATTTAGGCTCAGCCTCTTTCACCATGAAGTTGGCTCAGCATAATCCTTGTTTAGTTTGCTGGTCACAAGCACCTTGCCTTGCCTCACCTTGCCTTGTTTACATTGGACTACACTGCTGTCTCTGACACTCTGACACTCGACAGTACAGTAATGGGCAAAATTACTATTATTCACGTATGGATAATTGTGTATTTGCCCATTATAAAATAAAACATTAGCCAGCCAGCATTAATAAAGTAAATACAATGTTCAACTTACCTCTACCATCATGAAGGGCATCCTCATCAGCATACTCCAGGTCCATGTCCTCCGATGCCAGCAAGAATACAATAAAAAATACAATCTAATGGCACCTAAACCCTTAATCACCTTAGCGGTTAATACTCACTATAGTAATTAAGGGGTTAACCCCGTCCCCCGTTACCCACCTGGGAGGCCTAACCACCCACCATGGCCCTACTATACCCACCTGCTAACCTTTGATTGGCACAGTGGTATATCATACACATATAATATGGGCATGATAAGCCGCTATATCACTCAATGGTCAACCTATTAAAAATAATGAAGGCCAAAAATACACAATAATCAAAGAAATACACAAGGACCTACACACCCCAACAATAAAAGAACTAAAAAGCCTCAACTACACATCAATTACATTAATCTATCACTAAAACAGCAAAGGAATTACAATGATGTTATTCCAAAACATAAGAATACAAATAAATAAACATCTATCCAACCAATCAATTAAAGCAATAAAACCAGTAGCCAACAAATCAATGAATTAATTTAAACCAGTTGCCAACAAAACAAATAATTAATTTAAAACACTAACCAATCCTAAAATGTACTAAAAACTAGCCATCCAAATGCAAAATAGTTTAATCCAAACAATCAACAGAAATCGAAAAAATAACAATCAATTGAAAACAAGCATTTGCCAAAAAACGCATTGCCTACCACTGTATTTATCTGTACCCTAAAGGGGCACAAGTTAATACTGTACATATGCTTCAACAGTCTGCTCAACTAATCTCTGCTCAACTCATCTCTTCTCAACTAATCTCTTCTCATCTAATCTCTGCTGAGCTTTGATGTTAAACATCAGACATTTCCCTTTTTTTTGCTAGCTGCAAAATTAGATCCACCCCTCCCCTCATACTCCCTTCCCCTTATGATGGCCCTCTCACCCTATTCCTGGCACCTTCTGCAGTATATTAGGGTAGTATGAAGCGCTAATATGAAGCGCTATGTACATTAATGGCGCTATATACATAAAGACATACATACATACATACATACATACATACATACATACATACATACATACATACATAAAGCCAAAGTTCTCATTTCAAGATATTGTTACCAATCTGACCAATTAATTTCCATTGTTACCAATTTGTTACCTTCACATACACACAATTTAAATTTGCATGTAAGTGTTCCACAGGGCTATTCATTAAACCGCAATACGGCCTTTGGGTCACTATCGCAAGAAAATTGTAATTCAATGTTTCTGTGTGATAGTGACCCGATCAGCACTATTGCAATATAATGAATAACCCCCATAATGTTTTATAGTAATTACACTATGGATAGTGTAATGATGGAGATTGTAATACATATTCAATAGTTTGATACTGCATACTATAGACAAGATTATATTAAGTGGGTTTCAATGATGTAATCTACTGATGTTGACATATAGACTAGGACATACTGTACAAATACGGCATTTTTATAAATCAATGTTTCCTGACTCAGTACTTAGTGCACACTACCCAGCGTCCGTTAACCCCCACCCTGTGCCGGGTAGCGTCATGCAACCCAAGCTCTCCAAATGCGCACGCTCATGCTCGCGCCCCCTTCCCCTTTCCTCCTCGGTTCCCGCCCAATCCCTTCTCGGCTTGCCTCCATTTGCTTCTGGAATGCTGCATTCTGGGACGGAGTGGGAGGGAGGAGGACAGGAGGTCGCAGGTGAATATAGCCTTTTTATTTGTGCTGAGCGGACAAACGCTACGTTCCGCTTTTCGCCAATTTTTGCCTTTCAGCGGGGTCCTGAAACCGAACCCGCCGTATTAGTGGGGCCTGCCTGTATCCTGTGATATTTCACAAATGTCAAACAATAAAATATTCATATTCAGAAATCACTGGATAAATCTTTGCTACTAATGTCTCGTAGGTTCATATTTGTGAATATATAATTCTTTGTGAATATTCTGATAACTACAAGAAAGTAGTGAGCAGTTCTGTTTTGCAACATAATGACATTTGTTGGTGAACAAACTAAAGTAGAGTTAATTACACAGTAGGTGTTTCAAAACAAATAATGAAATAATGCAATGTTTTTTACATTGATTTTTTCCCCATTATCTAGAATTCAGAACTCATACACGTATTTCTTGAATACTGCAGGAAACAATGTTTTTTTCCCCAAGAAGCACGTGTTGGTTTGTTGCTATCCCATTACTCTATATTTTATTGCCATATGGACTTTTTTTACCTGGTGTCTTAAAATATATTATTCTTCAACCTCAGTCTACTCTTTCCGGTTTTTTTTTTAAAATAATGACAGGTAATCAAGTTATTTCTAAGCTGGTAATGCCGTTTCCTCAGAAAGGAATTAAATAGCCTACTAATTGCAATCATAATGCATGTACCACACTATAAATGTGCTTGTGAACGTCATACCGTAGATTATGACAAACTTGTAGGTTTTGCCAAACGTCTGTAAAGTTCCCCAAGCAAAATACTGCAGAACTCAGATCGTTTTTATACTTTTGTTTATACAAATATTTGCCACATTTAAAAGTTGAGTTACAGGAAGAGTGTTGCAAAATCCCCCCAGGGTGAAGGCCAGCTTGGCAAACGATATGGGTTTCTGTAGAGAAATGAACGTCGGAGGGATTTTGGTGAACTTGGTCACATTTACAACATTTTCCTGAGGTTCCACATTCACCACATTTGCAAACTTGGGTGAAGATGCCACCGCCTCTAAAATCCCCAATTTCAGACATTTTGGAGATTCTTCTCAAACAGCAATGTTGATATTTCCTGATGAGTTCTAGTGATCATCAAGTCCATCGAGAAATGTAAAAAACAAAACAAATGCATTGCCGCAGTTGCGTGCGCTTATAGTAAGCGCGACGCGATGGCGTGACGGCTTGGTCGTGATCGCTGGAAGTCATCTCTATTTGATTTTTCCAGCGACCGTAGCCTGATGTCGCCGTCGCGTCGCCGGCTCTATAAGCGTAGCCTAAGAAGGACTAAGACCAGACCTACTGCACCGACACACTTTATTCGAGCAAATACCCGGTATGTACCTGGCAGATACCTGGAATGCGCTGCTCCTCACCTCTGACAAGCCCCGTTGCGTTTGCCTTCCCAGCCTGGGTTCATGCCTGGCTGACGGGCGGCTGATCTGTTAAATGATAATGATTAGGATTTAATAGGCTGCAATGCTTCGCGTGTCTACCAGATGGCATAAATTCATGCATTGTAATGCAGTATATATATATATATATATATACTGTGCAGTATTGCAGCCAGCGGGAATAAAATGCTTCAATCCCTGCTTGGAAAATACCTCAATGCACTCGGGCAGAAAACAGTCACAAACCTCAATACACCCGGGTATACCCGAATTCGTGGGACTAGCCGAGCTCGAATAAAGTGTGTCGCCAGTGTAGAAGTGTCTCCCCATGTACCCACAACTAAACAGTGTTGGTTAAACCCAACATGAGAGGCGCATGCACTGGAGCATTCAGAGCCACCTTGTTGACAAAAATACACAAATATATTTTTTATTGACTTCTATAACTAAAATAACCAGAAAAAAATAGGGGTTCATTAAGAACATGGTATATGAACTGCCAATACTGTGTCAGACAAAATTGCTCATCAAACCAGTATCCTGTCTCCAGAAGTAGCAACCATTGGAAGCTTTTGGGAGAGCATAAAAAAAACTACTCATTCTCTGTCCCGAGATGTGTCCATGTTATCGTGTTATAAACAACATATACAAAAAACATACTCTGCCCCTTTGTTTCAATCCATCACACTGACACTACATATTAAGCAACATCCTATTAAGTGTTATTAACAAAAAAACACCATACACAGCGCTTGACCTATAACTTAACTGGTGCTCAAATGTGAAAACACAATGCCTAAATAATATAATACAAATGTGAATGTGCCGAAACACAACAAAGCAGCCTAAGGTTTCCCACAATGCAGGTTATCTCGTCAACCTGCACATATAACACAGTGAAAAATAGAAAGGATACCTGGCGCTTAAAAAACAAAAGTGTCCATAAAGTGCAGTTCTTGAAAAGTCCAATTAATCCGAACCAAAGAACTGGATTGCTGTTAATTCTGAATGTTCCCCCTATAAAGGGTTAAAGACAAAAACACACAAATTGCGCAGTATGTCTGGATGAGTACAAAAGAGACAATCTGAACACAGTGCGCCTACTTACAAAATTTCTCTTGTTTCTTTCAATTGAGAGGATCTGTGCTTTAACCTCTTCTTCCCTGCTGTAGTCATGAATCCCACGTGGATTTTCTCAATCTTCTTCCTCTTTAATCTCTCCCAAAATAGATGGTGGATGGTATAGAGGGGGAGAGAGAATACAGCAGGATAGTGTAGATGGTACAAAACAAATTTATTAAAAACATAAAAAACAGCCAAATGTGCACTCACATGTGGATGTACTACAAACTCAGTACTAGGATGCCGTCCGCAACTTTGTTCAGAAGTCCCTTCAGCCGCAACTCAGACAGGGTAATGGAGACCCCTCTCAGCAGTGTCTCAATGCTTTCAGCTCCCCCCACTGTTCGTGGTAAACTTCGGCGCTGGTTCCGCTGACAAGACCTCTCATGTGTCCTCTGTGTGGCTGGGAACTTCCTCTACTGACGGCACCTCAAAGCTCCTCCCCCCTAACGCGTTTCGTGACGTGGGGACTTTGAGAAAGTGACGTCCCCACGTCACGAAACGCGTACCCCATGCCCACCGGGGACTCCCGTGGGCCTGGGGTATTAACCCTGTATGTAAAATTATAAATCATGTATTTATGGGGGGGCACAGGGGGTGGGTTATGTACAGTATAGAATAAATATAATGATGTTTATTGTGGGGCTGTGTATTGTTTTTCTTGTGGGTACTGGGGGTGGGGGAAGGGGGTATTGGCCCCAAGGGTATGTGGGTAGACCTCCCATCTGGGTTTGTGGGTTATTGGGTGAGGGTGGTAAGGCCTCACGGGATGGGTAGTGGGGGAGGGTATTTACTGTAGGCCTCCCACCTGGGTTAGTGGGTGAGGGTGGGTTAACCCCTTAATGACTGTACCGGTTAATGACCGCTAAGGTGATTAAGGGGTTAGGGGCTATTTTTATTCTTGTGTATGGTTTGCAGCACTGGAGGGACATGGGCAGGATGAAGATGAGGATGAAGACGGCCTTCATCGTGGGTGCCTGTAAAAGGTAAGTGTAATATGTATTTACTGTATTTATTGAAAGTTATATGTATTTAAAATGGGCAAATGCATTATTATCCATATGTGGATAATAGTAATTTTGCCCATTACTGTATTGTATGTGTTAGGGGGGTGTATTTAGTTATAAATATTGTTTATTATTTTTGGAGGCGCAACATTGGTACCGCGGGTCCGCGGGTACCCCGGGACTGCTGCGGGGGACCCCGGGACAGCCCGCTTGGTGAGCCGGGATCCCCCGGACCCCCGCAGGGTCAGCCGGGGACACCTGCGAGACCCCTGGCCTCCCTCAGGGACCCCCGCGGGATCAGCCGGGGACACCCGCCGGCCTGTTGCATGGGTTTTGCGCATGCAAAAATGTAAAGCAAGAAATTTTTCTAAGTCCAGCTTTTTTTGCAGCTACCTTGAGTTAGACGTGTTTTCTTGAACGCAACTTTCGCGCACGCTAAGATTGCGAAGCTTAGTGCATCCCGCTTAAGGGCAGAATTTCACGCAAACAGAGTAATGAACGAGCAAAGTTGGTCTTAGAAAAATTTCCAGAAAAGTGCCTGTTTGCGTGGCTTAGTGAATCGTGTTCAGCGCAACATCACGTTCTAAGAGCACTTTGCGTTCTAAAAACGACTTATCGGAGCTTAGTGAATGACCCCCTCAGTCCTGTACAAACCAAGGAGCTTAGTGATAGTTCATGTGGAAAACAAAAACTCCTGATAACTAATTTATAAGGGACGTGTTAATAGTTTTTGTGCTGCAATAAAAACAATTTGATGGAAATGATATACTGTAGACCTGTAATTTACCTCATATTCTGTACTGATTAGCTTTGTTTTTCCTTTTATTTTAATTGAATTTCTAAATTCGTTTTCATGAAGTGAAATACCCATTTTGCAGTGACGGTTAAAGCTATTTCTCCTCGGTATAGCAGTACCGTAGCTATATCTCCCGCATGCACTGTAATTGTAAAATGAGTCATTGCAAATAAGGAGCATTCGAAATTCCACCAGTCGCTCTTTAATTATTTCTTAACGAATAAACAGTATAATCTGCTGCAAAACAATTAAAAAATGTTTCTGTTGTACAATAACAGCAGCAGCAGAAGAAATCTATTTCTGATTATACATATATATTAACTTATTTAACCAAGTCTAAAAACCTTGCCTAATATATAAGCGATTGTATAGAACTGGTATCCATCTATAGTATATTATCTCCAAATAAGCTCCATTGTCTAAACCTATATATTAAGTGGTGTATACAGTACATACTTACTGCATTTTACTTTGCTATTACAGCATATATGAAGAACCTATTGAGGTCTCAAAAGCAGCTACATTATATCTAGGGAAACTGCTCATGCTGGTTAATTACAAGAAAATCACAACTTTTCTGCAAATCTGCAATATTTGTATTTCTCTCTTTTTAACAGACACTGCCGACAAAACGAAATTCCCAAATGATGATTATCCTGTGCCTTTACAAGTAGAGAAAAGTAAATAAAGATAAACAAACAGCACAGCAAGACAACACACTAATAGTCATGCTATAAGTTGAAGGTGAACAACAAAAACCCCCAAGATGTAGACTGTGTATATAAATTCACAGAATTGGCACCAGAAGAAGGATAGGGTAATTTGCTGGAGGATGTGCATTCTAATGCAGCACAGAATTTCAAATGAGGGCTTAATGACTACGCGTAATTATTTTGTCAAGACAGAAATGTGCTTTTGCCGTTAGCTAGAAACAGGGTAACTGCAAATCATACTGTTCTGATGGCATCTGCCCGGAACTCTCTGTACTAACTCTGAGCTTAACAATTTGACAAAAGAGATGTGCATCACTTTTGCTGAAGTTTGGGAAACAGGCAAAAACGGGCACTTCTTTCATCCAAAATGTTTGCCAAGATCGGCAAATATCTCACAAATATCTCACAAATACTTGCCAATCACTTACTGTAAAGTCAATGTGCACAATACTGTAAATAAGAACTGTTAATGACATGTGGAGGAGGAGCTTAATGTAGCTACAGATTTAAAAGGAGTAATAAAATGAGAATGAGACACCATGGAAACTGAATATTCAAATACAGAATATATAGGCGATTCAGAGTCACATTTGCTTTTCAATGTATTAAGAGGCGCACTGGTGCTAATAGACATGGTGATGGTGGTCATTGTCTCTACAGGCCAAATGCACAAGCTCTTGTTGTGTGACCCCTATTTAAAGTCCCAGCAGTATTTTTAGCTTGTTGCTGAATGGTACAAGAAGACGGAGTAGAAGGCGCTAGTCGAGATGAGGGGCTGGCTGGTACAGCCTCAGCAGGTTTCCACACACATTGCATTTCTCCAGAGGCTAGGCAGATACGTGGTTCTTTATAGGCATTCATTTATATGCATTTTTGGAGAGATGTGATTAGTTTGTTATTAAATTGTGGAGCTAACCATGTAGCTAAAGTACAGTGTTCAGATTTTTAAATGCATGTGACCCTTCAGTGTTCATGAAGCTCAGCAGAAAGGTTGCTGATGAGGCTGACACATTTTTTGTCTGTGGTGAAAGCTACATCTGATTCTCTAGATGTCTTTCAGTAGATTGATGAGGGATATGAATTGACTCAGTTTATCATTTTCGCAACTGACTTCCCATGTGACTTCATCAAAAGGTTGTAATACTGTTTTTCATACACTTGGCTTATGAGTTTCAACTGTAATGGATGGAGGAAAGCCATTCACCCTTTCCCTACATCATGGGATACTGTGCAGGAGAACATTGCTTGCTTCTGCTGTAGAAGCCACAGGAAGCAAGTTACATTCCAAATGGTTACAAACCTTTGCTTGAGCTGATGACTTTTTCCAAGCAGTGGCTGAAGGACAGAAGTGGGCTGCTGAATGATGAAAGTGGGCACTCCTCCTATACACTTCTGTCATATTATAGAAAACTCTGTACAATCAGGTTGATGGTGTGTGTGAAACAAGGTTGGTGCATGTTGCCACTAGAGATGGGCAAACCAATCCAAATACATTCCCTACATTTTTTTTTACTAAATCCATCTGCGGATTGGGTATGGGGCAGTGGGGCAGAGACTTTCAATTTAGCAGTATATACAGTACAGTTGTGAGAAAACGTTTGTGAACCCCAATGATAATTACGGAAATATCATAGCTTTTCCATGATAACCTTCTTGAATCACAACAGTCTTTTCTTAAATATCCAATAGGGTTTATATTAACCAATTCCATGCCTTTGGAAACAAAATGATGTATGAATTACTCTGGGGCCATAGAGGGTTGAGCCGAGCCAAGCCGCGCTGACGCTGAGGCTCACCTGCTGAAATCTGCGCGATTTCATGCCCATGCAGGCGAGCCAGCTGGCGTGATCGGAGGCGGGGGGAGACTGAGGGAGGCGGGGCAGTGATGTCGCTGGGCCAATCGCCCGCGACGCACCAACGTCGACGTCACGGCGCCGACGTCACGGTGCCGTGACGTTGACGCAGCTCCGCGCTGATTGGATTTTTTCAGCCGACAGCGCACTGAAAAACAGCTTGGCTGCCGGCTGAAAACTTCAGCGCCTCAGCACGCCTGCGGACGCTCGCGTGAACCCCCTTTCAAGGCATCCTCATTGAGGATGCAGGGGCTCAGCGCGGAGCGTCTGCACAGCTCAGTGCGGCCTGTCCTTCTATGGACTCGGCCTTAGACAAACACTGACTAATTAAGAATCAGGCTATGTGCAAAGGTAACCCTGGTTCTATCGGCTGAATTAACAGGGGCAATTAATCAGGTGTTTAAATAATTAGGTAGATCTTCGGGGGTTTGTTTGGGTGACCACACCCTATATAAAGATCAGAAACTTTGTGAGTTCGGTCTTCACCATAGATGTGTGTGGAAACACGGCATGCCACAATCAAAAGAAATCCCTGAGGAAATCAGAAAAGCCGTTATTGATGCTATTCAGTCTAGAAAGGGTTACTGTAGGAGATGTGTGCAGAGGATAGAACACCAGAGATGTTTTTAGGAGAAAATCAACTTCATTAGCCATCAGCTTTAAACAGAAAAACAGCTTCACATTACCAAACAAAATTAGAGCAGAAAACAGCTTGCAGGCATAACCTCATGTAGGGGACTGACTAGCATAAATGAGGGCTGCAAGGCTAGGTCTTATTACCAACCTTATGACACAAGTCCCAAAGAGAGGTACCTGTGGGCAGGGTGCTCTCCACGTCAGTCGAGGGTCTGTGGTGTTCAGGGCCGCTTTTTACATTAGGCCAAATTGGCACAGTGCCTAGGGCCTACAAACCTTTTAGGGCCTACAATATTTCACTTGAAAAAATACCTAAACCAAAAAAATCACAAAATAAGAGAAAACAGCAAATTTTTATTAAAAATGCCTTCGAAGTATCAATACCTTTAAATATCGAAACAAAAGTATCGATGCCAAATATCGTTAGTATCGAAAGAAACAAGCAAATTATGAAATTAGCATAAAATGAGTAAAAAAATCGGATACACAGGCCTCTAGAAATAAAAGTGCCTAGGGCCTACGAAGGTCTTAAAACGGTGGTGGTATTTCTGGAGGTGTTCCGTCTGGCAGGTTCCAGGGACCAATGTTGACCGGAGCAGAGTCTCCCTTCCCCTTGGATCTATCTGGTAACACAGACTCTTTCTCAGTGCTAGAGATCTCAGACAGCCTGTGCAGCAGGCTTTTAATAGGATAGAATGGGGTGAGCGCAGATACAGTGCATATAAGATAAATGAAAGATGAAACACAATAAATAGAATAAAACAGGAGCATAAAAATGCAATGGTGTGCAAATGTGCTCACAAGTGCAACAATATGTAGGTTTCATGAGAGTGATATGGGGCAGGGAAAGTAATAATATAATGTATTTGCTACTCATACGGCCATGTGGGAGGAGGGTGCCCTGGATGGTATCTTAAGAGGTTGTCCCTCTCTCTCTCTTCACTGGGTCTGGCAGCCCTGTAGTGTGGTGGATGATGAGTGTTGGTTGTCCCCGTGCTGTAACCAGGTAATTACCTGACAATATGGGATGACATACATGGAGAGGGTGGTATAAAAAGTGTTTACTATAAATAAAACAAAGAGCAACAAAGCACTCCCATATGGTGTTGGGCTCTGACAGTGTCAGTAGTAGCTCTGTCCACTGGGCCACAGTTGGATCCCGCTTCAGCACCCGGCTGGCAAGGCTGGGTCCCAGCTGATCAAGACAATTACGGCGGCCGTCGAGAGTCTAAAAGGAACACGTCTACGCTGGAACTACGCATTTCGCATCAGCTGATGATTCCATGAGCTGAAACTGAACCAAAAGTTGGGTCATGCAGCAAGACGATGATCCTAAACATACAAGCATATCTACAAAAGAATGGCTGCAGATTAATAATTTCCACGTTTTAGAATGGCCTAGTCAAGGCCCAGACCTAATCCCCATCAAAAGTTGTGGTAGGACCTGAGGTAAGCTGTCCATCAAATATCACTGAGTTGACGCAGTTCTGTAAGGGGAAATGGGCCAAAATTCCTCAAACCCGATGTGACCAGCAGTTACAGGAAACGCTACAGGAAAGTCCAAAAAAGTCCAATACAGTGCACTACTTAAATGGCTAAAAAGGAAGGACAGACAGGACAAACAAAGATATAACAAACAAATAGAGACAAAAAATAATAAAAGGGAAGAGAAGAAATAGTGGAGGACCAATAGTCCATTAAGCTTCAAATACATTATATTGCAAAGTATATAATGGGCTCACTCACTCTTCCAGTTCTTTTAGGCAAGTGTATAAGATATCCGGTGTAGTGACGAGCTGGTAACTGGACCGGGTTCTTGGTCAAACTGCAGACACGACCCCCTCACGGTCTCAGTCCTGGTCTGCATTTTCCCCCAAAGAATGTGACGTCCTTGCCATCTCACAGGGTCTCGTCGTGCAGTCTGCACCTACGTGACAATGATAGAATCTCACAGTGCGCCTTCTCAGTCTCAGATCCACAATCCTACTAGCTTCGCAAACAGAATTAGCTTCTTCAGGGATAAGTAGCCTTCCACACATGAATATTGAATGTTGAAAAAGTATTATGTTTTTGTATCATTTGTTTGATCAGGTTATCTTCATCTATTAGTAGGACTTAGATTTAGCGCTAAAAACTTTTTAGGTGTGAAATATGTGAAAATCCTAAGTGGTTAAAAAAACTTTTTATTGCCACTGTATTTCGACTCAAACCTCCCTCCAAATAAATTAGGGAGACATTCTTGTGCTGATAGGAGCACACCTGAAGTACTATACCTGGCTGGGAGATGTGCTAATGGCCCTGCAAAGCATATTTAAATGAGTACTATCTCACACTTCCTAAAAGGATTTCCATAACAATGATATAAAGTTGATAAGCCTAAGGAACCAACCTAATGATTGGAATGGTGTCAGACCCAACAGGACTAGAACCCATAACCACTGCTTTTCTAGCCAGCAGCTCTAGCAGTGTTATTGCCACATTTGTACCTGTCTGTTCTCTCTGTGGGGTTTGGTTGCATTACGAATACACTTTGTGATTTAACCTCCCCCGTCAACCCCCTGCTAATGACAAATGACAAGAACAAGAAAGTGAACCAATTGAGTGAGCATAATATCTATGACTCCCTCACACATGCTGAATAGTGACTGGTGAGTAATGCTTAAAGTTTATTACGTCAAACATTGTAATGCAATGGAAAATTCATTTACTGATGCAGCGGCCGTTATTCGAACACATCTCGGCGCCAATTTTGAGTTCTCTGCTGTTCCCCACGCAGCATGAACGCGGCCAATCGCCCCAAGCACCTGCGCTTATCCCGGATGTTTTGTTTGAATTTCATGGATTCTGTTTCTTCGTTTGCAATAAAATGGATGAATTGTAATGTGTACAGTACTGTGCTACTGTGTCAATTTCATGTTTTTAAAAGCCAGAACACTAAAATTCATTTTTCTGCACTCGCCGCGCTCGCATCTTAGTGCGGGAAGGCTGGAATTCATCCCGCGGTTTCAAATCGGGATTCCGATGTACATGACGCGTGAAGTGTTCGAATGACGGCCGCTGCATCAGTAGACTCGATTTCATGACACTATTGAGCTCCTACGAAAATGACATAATGCAAAACATTGTGAACACACCAGTACAATGTGAATGGGGTGCTATGCTAAGGTGATAATTGATACAAATATCAAGAAGTATAATTGTAACGATTTGTTTGTTATGCTTTGAACATCTGTAGCCAGCAGGTATAATGATGCCACCTGATGTTTCCTATTATTTGCCTGCCTTTAATTTGTCCCAAAGACCACTTCTAATAATAAACTGTTTGCTTTTTGTTTGAATGAAAAAGGAATTATGACTGGTACCAAGAGTCTTCAATAAAACATTACAAACTTAAAATGAGAAAAGACTGAAGATAGTAACCAAGAAGTAAGATAAGGAAAAATTACCTAATTTTATTTAAATACAAAATATATTTTAATGTTCCTATTTTTTTCAAATTAGACAATTCTGCTGCCTGTGGAAAAAAACATGGTTTCCAAATGTTATAAATATTCAACAAAATGAACAATGTTTATTTTGAATGATTTAATGAGTGTTACAACTGATGAGATGGTGGCAGTGTTGCCTTATAAAGTACCGTTCCAGAGGGGGAAAAGCAGAAGCATGAGATCAGTACTGTGTGCAAATATATTAAAGTGATAAATAATAGAACTCCCTTGCTACAGCTTATATTCATTTTGAATATATATATATTTGTAACAGTGTTTCCCCCACCCAATCGCAGATAGGGGCCATTACATGGTGTGTGGTGCATATACCTGCCGGGAACAGGAGGGCCAAGTCGTCCGCGATGACTTGGGGACACAGGAACAGGCTTCTGGGGTTCATACCCCACATAATACTTAGCAGTGCAGCGCCTCCATCTGCCGTAGGCTCCAGGGAAATGGAGATGATCTCCTACGGTAGAACTGTAGCTAGGCACTACCTTCAGAAACGTCTGTTTTTTGTGTCCTGCTGTTTACAAATATATACTTATCTACTTGACTTACCTGAGTGCTGCCATTTGATTTTGTTTTGAACGGTATCGCATATTTATATATACAGCTGAATTATATCTATAATTGTAGGCTGTAGTCTGACACTTACAGCAAATCCATGCATAGGAATAATTTATTCAACTGCAAGAGTTTCCATCCCCTGGGTACCATTAATTTTCTTTGTGACAGGGCAGAAGCCCTGTCTAAAAGTGCTTCAATAGAAAGCCTGTATTGGTATTAGTAATCCAGCAAGGAGCTGGTTAATTGTAGGTACAGACAATTAACCAATCTCCACATGGCTCATCAGACAGGTAGAAAAGCCTCCTGCTTGAATTGCATGGGAGATCTCTTGAGCACAGAGGGACTGTGTTGCCAGAAGAGATTCCCAGGAACAAGTGGCCTTGAGCACAGGACTGTGGTCCCAGGAAGATCCCCAGAAACCAGACCTCTATTCCAGGGAGCCTGGAACCTGCCATGGGGTGGTCCTCCCAATGGACATAAACAAAGACACAGAGACTGACATAAAGTGCCCCATGCTTATAGGTACCTCTTTGTACTTTGGGTTCAGAGGTTGGCAAGAGGCCTATCCTCCCAGCCCTGCAGAGAGGGACTGTATAAGTTAGTTAGCCCTGTTTATTTATTTGGTCGCTTTCTTAAAGATGTCTCATACAGTCAATTTCTCAGAGCTAGGCAAATCATCAGTACATCTGAAGTAGTCCCACAGAGGCTTACCAATATGCAGAAGAAGTTCTCAGATAGGGCTATCCCATCCCACTCCTTCAGACATAGCACAGTAAGGCTGAGATCCCATTTAGGGCTTGTTTGTTAGATAAGGGGGCTCAGGAACAGGATTCCATGAGGACTTTTCGGTCCCATTCATTTCAACAAATGGAATGTGGAGTGGCCATATTTAAAACATCATTCTTCTTCACTTGCATCTCCTTAGGACTGATGTTTCCCTAGCTCCATATCTGACTTCCAATCCTCTCAACTCTTACAAAAGAAGTAAAAGTTTGAGGGATCATCTCATTAAGGCAAATGTGGGTGGTGGAACCCAGACATTTTTAGGGACCCTGTCTGGGAACTAGAATCATAGTTCTGTTTCTTTTCTCCCCCTTTGCAGCTCTGCCTGCTGGACCTTTATGTTGTAGTATTTTCCCTGCAATTATTACTCCTAGTGCAGATGGAATGGATACATTGTGTTGCCTTTCTCTCTCCAGTCTGCCAGTACTCTGGTTGCCCTGGCAACATCTCCAGTCGTCCAAGCTCATGGACTGTCCCATTCTCCCCGTCTGTTTTCATAGGTGGTTTAGCCTGACCCCTATCCCTGTGTCACAAGCAGTACACACTTTCTTTTACTTCCTGACTTTGGCTGAGTGAGTACGTTTCATGTTACCCTCCACTGGCAAAGCCTTATCTTTTTCACCTGCCCTTAATTACGTAGCACCTATAGAGAAGCACTCTCACAACACCATTACATCCACAAGTGCCTGTATGTACTGCTCCTTTCCTAATAAAGTGAAAAAAATATAACAGGACTTGGTGTGCTTTGGAAAGGGGGCTGAGTTGAAGCTAAATGGGTCCATTCATACCCTAGACATGACCCTGGGTCCAGAAAAGACCCTGAAAGTCGGTACCTAAAGATGTTGCAGTTGCAGCCAATGTGGCAATATGCAGGAGGGTTATCAATTTTTTCACCCACTATCTGGCAAAAGATTTTTTATTTATAAAGTCTACATTTGTCTTTCTTGTAATGTCATTTATATAATAAAAGTCTGTGTGGGCTGGGATGTGTGGGTGAGGCCCCAGTGGCACACCATTTCACACAAACTGGACACAATGCGAGCCAACTTTGGTACCATGTTATTGATGGTGTTGAGAAGAGTCGTTGGGTTGGCAACTTTGTCAGACGGTTGTTACAGAAATAGTCCAAATGGATCAGGCTACTACTCTCTTTAACATCAGAGGGAATAAATAAGGAGTTGGATCTAAGCTGTTGCTTTTAAAAGTTAGGTGGGATCCCTACCTGGTGGAACCCACTCCCCCTTTCCCCCAGTGGCTATACCTTATCCTGGTGCCATCCTCTATGACCGATAGCCTGGTTCCATGGATCCTTCCACTGTTGATATACTGTCTTTTTACTTGTTTCCTCAGATCTTCGAGTCCATATGTTGTGCTGTTGTTCCCTGTTCTTGACGGATGTGCCCGTGGTCTACTCTGGTCGTTTGATCTTTTTCATCTTTTTGTGCTATTGATCCTTCCTTGACTGCTGTGGGCATCACCCACCTCTACTCGACACATTATGTCTAATACAAACTTTTCCCCTAGTTGGTATCATTATCATTTATGCTTCTGTTTTTCATTTAGTCCTTACGCATGACCGCATGGTTGCTATTGGTTCACATGGATTATCCTATTCACTTTGTGTATGTATACAGTTTTCTGGTTTAGGGTCAGATAAATACTTATTGATAGGCATGTTTGCATATGTTCCCCATCTAGTTTGCCATTGTCATTACATTTATAACCATTGATACCCCTCTCTGTAAACCATTAACTCTACATTCAAGTGGCTTTCATATAGATAGTTTTTTTACCATTCTGTTTAATTCTCATTGTGATGAGGGTCAGTCACTGTATATAAAACTGCGATCTACAGCTGCAGCTGTCTGTTGTCAACCATTTGCCTTGCAAGTACTGCATGGTAACCTCTAGCATGTCGCGAGGTTCCAGTGGCCAGACTAATGGCCCATCGGGTTAACATAGCGGAGGTCCCTGCTGTGGGAGTCCTACCGGGCTTCACCTGTCTGTAACAGACGTGCAGTCAGAGATAGTGCAAGAAAAGGTAAGCGCAAACCCTATAATATATCAACAAATAAATCACAAAAAAATGATATCACCAAGAGGAGATGCTGCTGGTGTGAGTAATTTCACAATCCCTCAATAGACAACAGGAGGAGTACACAGAGCGCAAGAACTCCTCTCGTGGGTAAATGGAAGTTCACAGGAATCAGATCAACATGTATTAAAAGAAAAGAGAAAAGATCATGGTACAATACAGTTTCATTAATAAAAAATCCTTTTAGCAGTGAGCTCCAGTACACTCACATGCTCCACGATCATTAAAAGCAGTTTAACCAACTCAGGGTTAGGAGCGACGCCCGCAAAGCAGCATACACAGCTCACACGAATCCTCTGGGTAGGGACAGCGTCCTCGGCATCCAAACAGCATCTGACGTCACAGGACTTCCTCAGCTTTCCTCCAAAGGTAAGGGGGGAGTAGCAGGATACAGAGTCAGCATCAGCGTTGAGATCTTTACAGCGGGAGAACAGCTGGTTCGCAGAAAGCGGCAAGAGGCTCCACACGGCTCCACACAGCTCACGGGTCACTGCGCAATTGAAATTAACCCTACGCGTTTCATCCGGGTATTCGGACTTCTTCAGGGGTGCATGGATACAGACTCATCTCAAGACATTAAATAGTCCCCAAAAGGGGAGGGGAAAGGGCGGGTGCAACACAAAATAGCACAAGCCAAGCCCACAATGCAGAGATGTAAACATACAGATAGTAGCCAATGTTAAATGGACACAAATAATGTATAATGATACAAATACACAAAATTTATATAATAAAAAATATATACATAGAATTTATATAATAAAAATATAATAAAAATATGTATACGCAAATAGACAATTAATACAATAAGGATCCAGATAGGACCTAAGTGGAGACAAAAGGGAAAATCAGCACAAGTAGTATAATAAAAATGTCATACAATAAAAATCAACTTATAAACGTATAAAAATAACGTATATTAAAAGTTGATATAAAAAGGATTTCTTTTTGGGAAATCTTTTTACCTGATAGGGCACAGGTTGTCTATACTAAGGCTCGTAATATTAAGGATAGAATCGCTCCCAGTATGCTCAGACCTCTGTCTATGGGGGACACATAGCTAAGCCAAAAACCTAAGGGCTTTTTTAAGTGTACAAGTTGTAAGGCTTGCAAATTCTGCCTGACTAAAACCAATAATTTTACCTCCCATGTGACCAAAGAGGTACATGTTATTGACCACTTTATTAACTGTAAAAGTACATTTGTGGTTTACTTATTACAATACCCATGCGGCCTGCAATATGTGGGCCGCACAACCAGACCTCTCCGGGTGAGAGTCCTGGAGCATATAAGGAACATTGTGAAAGGTTTGGAAAATCACAGTGTTCCTTTACATTTTAAAAAGTTCCATGGCTCAAACCCTGAGTGTCTGAGTTATTTAGGCATTGATTTGGTCACTCCACATTGGAGAGGAGGTAACCGTATCCAGGAGATTTCCCAAAAACAAACCTTCTGGATACATAAATTACGTACACTTAAGCCAAGAGGTCTTAACATCGATATTGATCTGGTTTCCTTTTTACATTGATGTTCATATGTGTGTTTTTATACTTGTTATGGGCACATAGATTGACATCCTTTTTATATCAACTTTTAATATACGTTATTTTTATACGTTTATACGTTGATTTTTATTGTATGACATTTTTATTATACTACTTGAAACTAGAAGGAAACGGCGCTACTGCGCATGTCCGAAAAGAAGCTCCCAGGATAATCTTCACAAAACTTTATTGGACACACACAGGGCTACACCAGCATCTCCCCCTCTACGCGTTTCACCCTTTCACAGAGGGCTTCGTCTCGGAGTGGGGAGAGGTGGTGACAGCCTCTTAAATAGCCTAAAAGCCAGCGAAAGCGGATTTAAAAGATTTTAACTCCTTCAGTATTAAACAGTTCGAATAGGCTTTTAACTGGTGCTGCAATTCAGCTATTTGTTTGGACACCAATTTGTTTTCTTCAGATTTAAATCTTATTATTAGGTCCATTAGCTTAAATGAGCAGTCATTGAGAATGTGGCACCATTGTTGTTCAAATTCCCTATTGGCAAAGCACCTAGAGATGTCCTAAGGGAATAACGCATACAGGATGATTTATGGCTCTAGTGTCTGAAGCATATAGACCTGGTTAATACACTGATGCGCATGACAGACCCACTGCACTTATTATACTACTTGTGCTGATTTTCCTTTTTGTCTCCACTTAGGTCCTATCTGGATCCTTATTGTATTAATTGTCTATTTGCGTATACATATTTTTATTATATTTTTATTATATAAATTCTATGTATATATTTTTTATTACATAAATTTTGTGTATTTGTATCATTATACATTATTTGTGTCCATTTAACATTGGCTGCTATCTGTATGTTTACATCTCTGCATTGTGGGCTTGGCTAGTGCTATGATGTGTTGCACCCGCCCTTTCCCCTCCCCTTTTGGGGACTATTTAATGTCTTGAGATGAGTCTGTATCCATGCACCCCTGAAGAAGTCCGAATACCCGGATGAAACGCGTAGGGTTAATTTCAATTGCGCAGTGACCCGTGAGCTGTGTGGAGCCGTGTGGAGCCTCTTGCCGCTTTCTGCGAACCAGCTGCTCTCCCGCTGTAAAGATCTCAACGCTGACGCTAACTCTATATCCTGCTACTCCCCCCTTCACTTTGGAGGAAAGCTGAGGAAGTCCTGTGACGTCAGACGCTGTTTGGATGCGGAGGAGACTGTCCCTACCCAGAGGATTCGTGTGAGCTGTGTTTGCTGCTTTGCGGGCGTTGCTCCTAACCCTGAGTTGGTTAACTGCTTTTAATGATCATGGAGCATGTGAGTGTACTGGAGCTCACTGCTCAAAGGATTTTTTGTTAATTAAACTGTATTGTACCATGATCTTTTCTCTTTTCTTTTAATACATGTTGATCTGATTCCTGTGAACTTCCATTTACCCACGAGAGGAGTTCTTGCGCTCTGTGTACTCCTCGTGCAGTCAGAGATAGACTGAATCAGTCACTCTTCCAGCTCACCTCTAACAGGCGATCTCTGGCCTTTTATTTTAATAATACAGTATTGTAGCAGGGGGTCTCCGAAGCTGAACCGCATTGATTTCAGGTCCAGGGACCCCTGCTTCCGAGTTACAGGCCCCATTATGGGGTGCCAGTATTCCTATGGTTTGTTTAAATCCCCCGATCACATGGGCCGTGATGCAGGAGAATTTAAACATGGCCGCCAGCATACCGGCACCCCATAACGGGGCCTGTAACTTGAGAAGCAGGGGGTCACCGGACCTGAAATCAATGCGGTTCAGCTTCGGAGACCCCCTGCTACCATACTGTAATATTAAAATAAAAGCAGCTTCATTTCCTTAGCGGCTAACCACTTAGGCAATGAAGGGTTTAGCAAGACTACCTGGTTTATTGGGGGGTGAGTGAAGGGGTAATTGCTCCAGGGTGGGTGGTTATCTCTACCGGGAAGGTTGCGGGAGGGGTTAACCCCTTCATTACAACTACCCCCTTCACTCAATCCCTCTACCCCCAATAAACATTACAAATACAAACATCAATAAAATACATTGAACAACCCTCTCCTTCCCTTCCCCCCTCCCCACCCCCCCACACCAACACATAGATTACAGTAATGGGCAAAATTCCTATTATCCAGATCTGGATGATAATAGCTAATTTGCCCATTAAAATATAAAACGTAACCAAAACATTACCCAGCCAGCATATAGTATATTAAAGTTGTACTTACCCCTGCCAGGATGAAGGCTGTCTTTGTCCCCTTCACCTTCCTTTTCTTCAGTGTTCACCGACAGTAAAACAAAAAAACTAACTACTAGCCACTAACCCCTTAATTACCATAGCAGTTATTAACCACTATGGTAATTAAGGGGTTAACCCCCCTCAGGCTAACCAACCCGGAGTCCTAATCACCTTCCCCAGGGCAACTACCTGCACGCCCTCTACCCATTGATTGGTACAGTGTTTCATCACACCCTATGGGCATGGTTTGCCACAATGGCAATGTATGGGCAAGCTACATAAAAAAACACTAAATAAAATACATTACATTTCAATAAAAAAAAATGCCATAAACCAATTGATTGGCGCAGTGGTTCACCATGCCCTTTGGGCATGGTTTGCGACTATGGAAATGAATGGGCAAGCTACAAATAAAGAAACAAGCACCAAATAAAATACATTACATTTCAATTTAAGGAAAAAAAATTCTCATAAACCAATTTATTTGCACAGTTGTACACACCATGCCCACTCACGTGGGCCGTGACATGGGAGATTTTAAACATGGCCGCTGGGATACCGGCACCCTGTAACTCGTGAAGGCAGAGGTCCCCGGACCAGACCCCCTGCTACAATAATATGTTATTAAAATAAAATAAAAGCCCCACGATCGCCTGTTAGATTTGCGAAGGTATAGTGACTGATCCAGTCTATCTCTTACTGCGCATCTCTTACAGACATGTGGAGCCCGGTATACTGTAATTCAAATGCAGGGACCTCCGCTGTGTTAATCCGATGGGCCATTACAGCCTGCTGTGGACCATCTTGCGAGTTACCGTGAAAACCAGCAGTTGCCGCTGTGTGTGTAGCCCACGAAACAGGTAAGATTTTGCAATAAATGGTTTTAAAGAATGATTTTATCATAGCTTCTTAAATTCACAACCAAATGCACGAGTTGCTATACAATTATCATCTTAGCAGTTTTAAAACGAATAAACATAGAAAGTTATCATTCCTACCCCTTTAATTGTTAATAGAGCACAACATTCATTAAAACTACATCTATACTTAAAGTGTTGCTTTAAGGCAGCAGTGTGTTATTTTATTCAGGAGGCTTGAACACTTTAACCGAACATCATTTTGTAAATATAACAATTAAAAAGTTATTTAAAGTGAATCCTAATTCAGCACATCGCCTAGGGATATTTTCTACGCACAGATGGTTGAGGAAGTAGATGAAACATTTGTTTCTGGCAGAGATGAACAGACGAAATCAGGCCCTGAACTCTTAAAATTAGTAGTAGAAGCAATTTAGTTCTGGAAAGTTGCCAGGTCGGTGCTTTTTAACATACAGTACTACATTGTAACTTCAAAAAAAAGGATTTTGTCAGAAAAAATGACCTGATGCAGATGTCGCCAGCCCACGCCAAACCACGTGTAAATTCGTGGCATTTATTCACATGTTGCGACCCGTTACCGTGACTGCGCCGTGGCTGTAAACGTGAGTTTTGCAGCTGCCGCAGTACTCTGCAGTAACGATAGGTGGTGCTAGTGTGTCTTTGATCTAAATGCAATGTAACCCAGCTCTTATTCCCATACAATGTTTAAATGCAAAAAAAAATTAAGGAATATGTGAGTAGTTTTTACTACATATTCACGGATTTAACCCCTGAGTGAAAACTGTGCTACATTATTGTGTGCTCTCTTGATCTTCTCCTCGGGTTGGTACTGCACTCCCCTTTGTTGAAGCTTATCTACAAACAGAAGAACCAAAGAAACTGTTCTAATTTGTGTTTGAGCAGCAGTGTCATTGATATTTAATATTGTTAGGAGCTGGAACTGCTGCGGGTGCCCTTGGCCTGTAGTGAAGGTCCAAGGACCATCCTTCAGTGAGTAGCTAACAGTTTGCTGCATTGGGAAGAACCCTGCTGTGTACAGTGCTGCACAGAATGAGACAATAAACCGCTCTTGTTATTATACCTCCGGCCTGGTGTGTGATCTTACTGGGGCGAAAGGTAATCAGTTCTACCATAGGAGATCATCTTCAGTTCCCTGGAGCCTATGGCAGATGGAGGAGCTGCACTGCTAAAGATATATAGGGTATGAACCCCAGAAGCCTAGTCCTGTGTCCCCACTACCATCGGCGGACAATTCAGCCCTCCTGTTACCAGCAGGAAACATGCTCGCTACGTCCCTGCTATGCCAGTACACATGAATTATGATATACCAAAGCAGTCCTCTTCTCAGGCTGGTAGAAAAAAGACAACCAATTAAAGAAAAAAAGCATCTCCCAAAAAAAGACAGCAAAGTGTTGAAACTGCGCAAAATGACTGTATAGTGTTCAAGCTCTGCAGAAACCAGCAACAGACTGTTCAAGCACTGCACAAACTGGCAGCTGAGCATACAAGCTCTGTGCAAAAAGATAGCAGAGCATACAAACTCTGTGCAAAAGGACAGCAGAGTGTTTGAGCTTGTGCCTAAAAGGTTGGCAGAGTAGACAGACTACTACCCAAGACTGAGCATTTAGCTTGTGCAGCTCCAGCTCAGAGTAGGCCAGCAAAGCATGCAAGCTTGGAGTAGGCCAACCGAGCAAGCCAGCTTGGAGTAGGCCAGCAGAACATGCCAGTTGGAGTAGGCCAGCAGAACACACCAGTTTGGCGTAGGCCAGCAGAGCATTGCAGCTCAGAGTAGGCCATCAAAGCACACAAAAGCTCTAGCAGAACGTACAAGCTTCCAGTAATCTGCAGAGCGCACAGGTCTGAATAGACATAATTATGTAAGCTCATAGCCAAGCTCACTGGCAAGGGGAAGGTCCACTCAGATAATTGTCAATTTGCCTGAACAGGAGAGACACCTGCTACGGAAAGTGGCCACATGCAAGGTTAGAAAAATAAACAAAAAAACTTCTTCATCCTGCTACACTTAAAAGGAACAGACTAAGACCTTACATTGACTTGCATGTACTTCTAATAATGCACTTTTGCTCCTATAGCCTCCAACATAACATGTAGAATGTAAGCTCATTGGGGCATATTATACTTTCATATACCTGTTGCACTTATTCCCATTGTTTGTAATTTATTTTCCTTTTATTGCAATGATTTAAAGTGCTGCATACATTGTTGGCACTAAATAAATACAATAATACGTAGCAGATGTTATTGCACCCATTATTGTGCGACTTCGCATTACCGCAGTTTTACCAGGCGACTGGCATTGTCTGGTGATTTGCAATACAATTCAATGGAGCTGTGTGTTGACAAGTAGTGTGTTTTGCTGACTGTAACGTGCCAATTAGTGCTATAGTGCACAATTACCGGTGCAGTAACATCTGTTACATCTGTACCGGCTTTCTACAAGAGTCAGGGGAGCGGTGTACACCAATTTGGGATGGCGTGAGGCCTCTGCAACCTCAACTTTACCTTGATTCTGCCAACTTCAGGACTCATCTCCAAGGCAACGCAGTGTCATGTGATGTGACGTCACATGACCCCGCGCAGTCAATTGACGCCACGTTGTCATGGAGATGCGGCATCAAATAACACCGCGGGTCACGTGACGTGACATCACAGGACCCGCGGCATCATTTCACGCAACACCAAGGTAAGGGAGGGGGCGCGAGCACCGGAGGAGGCAAGGCAGGGGGTCGCAGCTCCAAAAGTTTGCCCTCTCCTGGTCTACACCATAGCCATTGTAAATGCATTAAGAAATCAAGGTGTTGATGAAGCATTCCGCACGCTGATATTATAGGGAACATTTATGAGAATGTCACATCAACTGTTAGATAACACAAGGACCCAAGCAAGATAAGGATAAGCAAGAGTGTGAAACAGGGAGACACCATGTCCCCAAAGCTTTTCACAACAACACTTGAAGAATTGTTCAAGACATTGAAATGGGACGACAATGGAATCAGAATCAATGGTGTATACTTGAGTCATCTACAATTTGCAGACAGCATTGTTATTTTTGCCATACGCGCAGAGGACCTCCAGCAACCGATCAGAGAGCTTACCGATGGGGAAAGGGTTGCTCTCCAGAGGAATCTCTGCAAGGCAAATGTGATGTTGTGACGATTCTGCATGATCCACATCTGGTTTTGTGCTCTGGTATTGGTTACTTCTAATACTTGCCTCCACTTGGCTGCTCTGGCCATCTTGGTTCCTGCCAGCCTCCTATTTAAGGCTGCACTTCCTAAAGGAAGTTGCCGAGCAAGGTTCCTGTCCCTGTCACAGTTTCCAGCTTTGTTGCTCCATATTCTATGTCCTTTTGCCTCTGGATTCCCTGTTGCTGACCTCATCCGGTGACCCTGATTATGCACCTCTGCAACCTGCCTGATTCTGTGCCTGCAACCTGACTATGTTACCTCTAACAAGACTTTACCCCTTCGCTCTGGTCATGAACACCATTATAGATGTTCAACAAATGTGTCAACTCTTCAAAGATCGAAATTAAATGACAGCAGCGAAGCAAATCTCTGAAGTACAGTTGCAGCCACGAGTATCCGAACACTTGCCTGGGAAAATCTGGGACAATCTCCCAGTAATGCTGCCACATTTCTGTGACATTTCTGCAGACAGACGAATAGCCCATCGGATTAACACAGTGGAGGTCCCTTGCAGTCCCAATCAGTTTGAGAATGGGACTGCCAGGGACCCCCGCTGTGTTAATCCAATATGCCATTATTCTGTCTGCAGAAATGTCACAGAAATGTTGCAGCATTACTGGGAGATTGCCCGAGATTTTCCAAGGCAAGTGTTCGAATACTCGTGGCTGCATCTGTATACATCTGTACTAGAAACGCCATCATTCAGGCACTAAACATAGCACACAGTATTTTACTTGGTTTGGATTGAATAGTCATAGTAGTCTCCATCTTCAAATAACCATCTTCTTCTCCTTTCTTACTTGAAACATCAACTTTAATTTTGTATCGGAGGATGGACATTATTGGTCAATAATTAAGAATTCTGCTTCTCGGCCTTCAATGACTCATTTATTAGGCCTTGACCCCGCTGCCTACTACAGCGTCCGCTGTGGTGGACGCTGCACGGACGAGAGCCCTCCCCTCAATGGCGTCGGGCCTGCTGCGAGGGGGGGCTGCAGCACTGGGGCGAGAGTTGCTCTTGCTCTCAATAGAATTGAGAGCAGGAATCGCGACGAACGATACGGCACGCCCCACGGCGGTTCAGCCAATGAGGGCGAACCTGCCGGGTGACGTCATGGCCGTGCCCCCATCACTCCCCCACCACGCCCCCCCGGTCTCTCTTCCTGCAGTGAGCTGCAAACCAGGGAATCGGCTGCACGCGCCGCCAATCTCGTGGGCGCGCGTTGCAGCGGAGTTACCGGGGCCTTAGCCTTAGGTGTGCAAGACAAATATCGACTGACATTATCTAATTTTTGGACTAGGTGTTACATTCATTCTTTTGTAAAATTGGGTGCCTTTTTCCATCCAGCATATTTGTACTTTGTACATGACAGGATAATATATTATATTTACAAATGTATGAATATCTCCCAGTCTGCTCTGCTAACAGTTTTTGCAATATTTTTAAGAAATGTGCATAATCACTGTAACAGGGGAGTAATCCCTGTTCAAGTAATGTGCCTTTAATCTAGCAGTGTGGTGGTTAACTGCTGGTAGTCAATTAATAAACACCACCTGCCTGATTTAGATTGCTTACAAAAGCCTGTCTTGTGAGACAGGAAGTGACTCCTTAGCTCACTTGTGAGCTGACCTTTGGAGACAGATCAGGGGTTCTTGAGTCTCCCAGGAGAGACTGACCAAGAGAACACAGATCTCTGGAGCTGACCATGTCTTGAGCTCTGCCAGAAGACACAGCAGAGCTGATTTCAAGACACAGGGAAAACTACTAAACCTGAAGCTGACACACCCTGAGAGAAGGGAGCTGAACCAGGAACTGAGAAGATTTTCCCTCCAAGATACAGATAAGACTCATTCTTAAGAGACTTCTTATATCTGCTTATTTCATGCTATGTGTTTGGGGCTGGGAGAAATGCTTGACTAAGGGAGATGTGAATTATTGCATAGTGTTTCACTAGAAATACTCCCAAGTGAATAGAAGCTTTGTTCCCCCCCCCCTGTGTTTGGATGGATTTCCTGATGAAAAGGAAAAGGCACAATAAAGCCTTATTATAATTTCACCTTATAAAAGTCTCCAATTGTGTACCTCTGTGAACGTCCGTCTACAATCACAAAATTTGTGTTTGGGAAGATTTATAGTACATGCAAAAATGTTATCAAAATTGTAACACCAAAGTTGTAACCACTACACTTTACAGAGCATAATTAGTTGCTAAAACATGGCTAATTTTTTGCAAATGTTAATCTAGTCCAACTTCTGAGTAGAGACGGGCGAGCCAGTCCAAATCCATTCCCCGGCGGTCCCGTCCCCCACCAAAACCCGCCTGCAGATTGGGTACTAGAAAAAGGCTGAGCGTATTCTTTCAAATCCATATCCCCCAGCAGAGTTTGTGACAGCACAAAGAATCTCTCTGACCCTACTGACATTACTGATAGTAACAGAGATATGTATAAGGGCCGTTCCACAGTATGTGCGGCCGTGCGCGCGCCCGTGCCTGTGTGAACGTGGGTGCACATGACACGCGCTTTTTGTGTGTATGCTGTGAGCGAGTGAGGTACTGTATGTATGTGTATATATGTGTATGTATATGTGTTTGTATGTGTGTGTATATATGTGTGTGTGTGTGTGTATATATGTGTGTGTTGTGTGTGTGTGTGTGTGTGTTTAAATAAGTTTCGAAATAAATACTTGAATAATTTTTTTAATAACATTGTACATACATACACAGACATACATACATACATACATACACACATATACACATATACACACACATATACATACATTTCAGCTGCGGTAGCGGCGCAAATGCTTTCATTTCTTCATCCTCTCCCCTGTCGGCCGGTTCCATGCTCACTGCCGTGCGCACAGTGTAGCGCGCGCACACGGTATAGAACCGGCCTAACAAGCTCTAAAGGAGCACTACATCTTAATGGTAAGACAGTTCCTTTGAAGCGCAAAGGAATCCAATTAGAAATGAAGTGTCCTGGTGATCTTGGCAAGACATATTGCCCCGGGGTCATCAAAGCGCAATCTGCTTCAGTGCAGCAGATTCGGCGATAAAGTCAATGCAGATATCGCAGATTCTGACGCGGAACAGTGAAACGCTCTTTGTTGACTCTAGTGCATCATCTCCCTCTGTCTCAAGCACCAGAAGTGCAATATTAGCTCTTAGGCCGCGCTTATAGTGCCCGCGACGGGCGATGCGACTGATGACGTCACCCGGCTCCGTCGCCGCTAGCAATAGCTATATTTCAATTTGCGGCGGCGGCGCGGGCGTACTGGCATTTGATTGGTTCAGGGGCTGTCACATGAGGCGACAGCCCTTGAAAAATCAAATATAGCCAGCCTCTAAAATTCGCGACGCTCTGTCGCCGTCGCACTTACTATAAGCGCACGCGGCGGCGGCAATGCATTTGTTTTTGGGCGATGTCGCGTCGCCCATCGCGGGCACTATACGTGCGCCCTTAGAGACAAGCACAAGTATTAATAACTCGTTCCTTTTATTGTACAAATAATAATAAAAAAGCACTGTATTTCCGATTCTGTGATCAGAACTGGAGGAGTTAATGCTTCTAATTACTGTACAAGGTTTTGTTAGGCTGTTTGCAAAAAAGATATATATTTCTGCATATTAGGCTTTTAGATTTAAATTCATACTGAAAACCAATTAAATTATTGTAATTATGAAATGCCATACTCGTCAAAAGTAATGCAGCATCAAAAGAGCAGGGAGTCCACATTTTCACAGAGTTTGTATAGTATAATCTAAACGAAGTTAAAAGGCAGCTTTTTCATGCTTGAACAACAATAATTACTTTTGGACAGCTAAAGCTCATCTAATCCTCTCTAAATAAAGTCCAAATTATAATATTTAATTTTTCTCAACTTTTTTATTTGCTTCATATAAAAAGGAGATAACATTGTCTGCTTATTTGTTTAAACGATCAGCTTCACCTCAGTGCACCTGATTAGGCAAAGATACAGTACGGAGGGGGGGGGCTCAAATCAGTCCTCATGCCCCCCCAACAGGTCAGGTTTTCAGGATATCTCAGCTTCAGCAGAGGAGGCTCAATCAGTCCCTGCTTCAGCACAGATGGCTCAATCAGTCCCTGATTTAGCTCAGTCTTTGACTGAGCCTCTGATTGAGCCACCTGTGCTGAAGCTGGGATATCCTCCAAATCTGACCTGTTGTGGGGAGGGGGGAGGGGGGTTGAGGACTGATGATGTGCAATCCTGCAGTACTATATATATGTAACGGGTATTCCCTCCTGTCTGACCCACCCAATCTCACATTGGCCCGTGTGGTCTAACCAGCCCCCATTACATGATCGTGTCTGGTGGTGCACCTGTAGGCAACAGGTCTCCTGAGTCTCCCGCAGGATGGTGTATGGGGATATCAACCAGACAGGCAGCTGAGGTAGTGGGTGCGAGTCCTACCTATATCATGTGCAGCGCCTCCACCTCATCAGGCTCTGTGCTTCTGCAGGGAGATGTCCTGGTGAGGAACTCCTTCTTGGTGGTTTCATCCACTGTTGAGTAACTTCACACTCACACAGTGGGGGTAACTTTGAATAGGGCATCTTTATTGACGGTATCGATGTGACAGACTGCCCCTTGCAGCTGTCAGCTTTAGGCCTTGCCCCCGCTGCATGCTGCAGCGTCCGCTGTGGCGGACGCTGCGCTCACCAGAGCCCTCCCCGCAACGGCGCCGGGCCCGCTGCGAGGGGGGGCCGCAGCGCTCGCGCGAGAGCTACTCCTGCTCTCAATAGAATTGAGAGCAGGAACTCGCGTCGAGCGGCTAGGCACGCCTCCCGGCGGTTCAGCCAATGAGGGCGAACCTGCGGGTGACGTCATGGCCGCGCCCCCGTCACTCCTCCGGCACGTCCCCCCCGGTCTCTGCTCCTGCAGTGAGCTGCAGACCGGGGAATCGCCGGAACGCGCAGCCGAAAGCGCGGGCGCGCATTAGAGCGCCGTGACCGGGGCCTTAGCCTTAGCCGCACATCTCTCCGTGCTGTCCCTTTGCCAGGTACGCCCTTCCAATTGGAGTGGGATCCCCTCTCTCCGTAGGGAGATCACCCCTGTGCCAGGTCCCTGGACACAGTGTGGCCTCGACAGGCTTGATTTGGAAACCTGTGCCACTAGTTACAGCACTAGTGGGCACCAAGCTATCTTTCAATCCCTTTCACAGGAGCCAAACACATCAGCTACAACAACTAACTTTGACAGTGTTGTGCCTTATATACCTTAGGGGGCAGGCGCATCTCTGATGTCACTAACCAGGGACTCAGAGCATGCAGCCACTCACATCCATAAATAGGGCACCTCACCAGGGTGTGAGGGAAAACCTCCATAACTACTGCTGGCATTCCTGTACTTACCAGGGTTTACCGCCAGCAGGGAAGATGTCTGCAGTCCATTATTATGCATGGCTACATATACAAGACAGATAGATAGATGTGCATTTTAAAATTAGTCCTTTTCCTACAGTAGGTATCTCAGGTAGGCTCACTAGTATATCTCCAAATATTATATAGATTAGGGTTGGGTTTTTTTGGGGGGGGAGGGGGCGGGTTAAACAAGTCATTCAGCACTGGAACAGATTTGATAATAATGTTATACTGTTAGAGGGACAAGTTAGATGGTGGTATAAGCTGTGTCCACCTACAGATTGAGCATGATTTATGCGAAATTGCCCCCCCCCCCCCAAAAAAAAAGTTTGCACCCTATCCCCTGCCTTGTTGCACTGTGCCGTCAGAGCCCACTCTGAAGCCACAAAATCCATCTTGTTCCCTGGCAGTCCTTTACTCATTTACGCCCACACTGAGGCTGTAGGGGCCATCTTGGTCACTGGCATCCTGACTATAAAGAGGCAAAAATCCATAGTTCCTGTCTGGCTCCTGTGTTCCTGTTGAGCTTCACCCTGCCTTGTGTAGCCATGCAACCTCTGGCTATTTAGTTATATGCCCTAGTATATAAGTCCTAGTAAGAGTAAGCAGTGTTAGGGTAAAACCCTTCTCACATGGTCTAGCATGTGAGCCTCCTCACTTAAGGGAAACGTTGTTGCTGTTTCCAGACAGGTGTCTGGAAACCATTGGAGCATGTGCCGGGGGGGGGGGGGGGGGGGGCTTGCTCATGTGGTACTGCTCAGTTACTGGGGCTTAGGAGTGGGGCACACCCCTGGTATAAAGGTTGTCTACCTTCCAAATTTAGTGGGGCTGGAGTGTTCTCTCTGGGTTCAGAGTGCTGTGTTCCTGCCTTGCCCATTTGGGGGTAGGGAAAGATCAGACTAGCCTAGGGGCCTCAAGCTCCTGGGATGTCTAATCATGTCCTGCCCAGGGAAGGGATGGTGCCCCTGGGCTGGGATACTGGAAGAAAAGGGACCAGTTATGTTCTGTTGCAATAAACCGGTTGCATTGATGTACTGTATGGTACTCCTGAGTAATTTCTCTACATAATTGAAGTTCCTGTGGGGATAAACCCCTGTCTATGGCAGTAGCCCTACAGGATGGAGGCGCTGCACAATCACTAAAGATTATCCTTTCCCCCAACTCACTACAACATCGCAGAGACTCTGTCTCCTGAGAACCAACAGGTGAGCACCCCAGCACCATAATACCCTATACAACAGCAATCTCCCTTACACTTGTTTCCAGCCTGCGACACAAACCTTGTACCTCTGCCATCTGCCTCAGCCATTGCATGTGACCCTGACTTTGCTCCTCTGCAACATGCCGCAACCCCAGCCTGTGACCCCGATTATTCTATTCTAGATTCAGGACTATCTCTTGGTTCAGGTCAGTGATCTACAGTATAGCTGCACTGAGCCCACCCTTAGCCTGCACGGACCTCATTTGTGGTCAGATGGAACTATTCTTTGTGTTGGTGCAGCTCAGTGCATATCCGACAGGTGGCACACTAAATATCTTATATATAACAACTTACTTTATGTACACCCAGGTTAATGAATAGAACGTTTGGTCTACAATATATACCTGCGATGTATCCTCTTTGTATACTTGCATCGAGCATCGCAGGGGAGTTGATGCAATAGATTATTTTTTGGAGAAAGATATATTACTACATCCAGATCATAAGAAGTTTTTGTTATCCAGCATTGAATTTATTTTACAACACAATTATTTTTTGTTTGAAGGTCATTTTTATTTGCAGACGTGTGGAACGGCCATGGGCACTAGGTCCACCCCAGCTATGCTTAACTATACATGGGGTTGTGGGAGGACCTCCATGTGTTGGCGAATGATTGGCTGGGGGTGGCCTGGTGTTCTTTTGCCGTTTCATCGTTGATATTATTTTGATCTGGGATGGTGAGGAGCAGGAATTATCTGCCGTTCTTAAATCATTCAATGAGAACGATATGGGATTAAGGTTCACTTATGAGATACATCTAATGCAGATTACTTTCCTGGATCTTTAATTATTTGTATGTTTGGGCGATCACACATTTTAAAGAGGTTAGTGTAAATAGTTATTTGCATGCTTCCAGCTACCATCATATCAAATGGTTAGAAAATATCCCTAAGAGACAATTGTATAGGATTAAAAGGAACTGTACATCTGAACAAGATTACATCAAACAGGGTCAGGAACTGGTAGCCAAATTTCTTACAGGGATTACAGTAGGGACCATATATTGAAAGTATTTAATGTGGTGGAACAAACTGATAGAATCACTCTTCAAATACAGTCTAAATATAAAAATCAGGAGAGACGATTGAATGAGCATTTAGGTGAAGCTAGTGATGAGTCAGGCAAGATACAGGATATCTGTCCTCGGTTCATCACTAGATATAATCAAGCGGCCTCAATGATTAAGGGTGCTCTTAGAAGATACTGGAGCATTCTTCGAAGTGATCCTATATTAGGACCTTCTTTACCTCTTAATATTCCTGTAACCTACAAACGTGTGAAGAACATAAAAAATATCCTGGCACCAAGTAAACTGAGGAATACCACAAATATGACTACAGAAGCTGTCAATCTACAGCAGGGTAATCATGTTTTTGGGAGGAACCAGTGTCTGACATGCAAGCATATGGTTGTCCAAATATCCTTTAGGTCATTATTCAATGGAACCAACCATGATGTGAAGGGAAGCATTAACTGCCTGTCATCATTTGTGATCTATATGATATCATGCTCATGCAATATGTGGGTCGCAGTATTTGTGCTATCAGCACTAGATTCCCAGAGCCTAGTAAAAATGTTATTGATGGCAATCAAGCGCAAAGCCTATCTAAACATTTCTCCCATAGTCATAATAAAGATCCAACCTTCTTGAGCATCATTGGTTTGGAATATATTCCCCCATCATTATTAGGTGGAGATAGATACAAAAGGCTCTGTTCCCTGAGAGATATAATGAATCCATTGATACTAGTCATACTGTCATGAAACGCGTAGGGAGGAGGAGCCTAGTACAGTGCATGTGAACCGATCACCCTTTGTGTTCATTCTGGTGTGGAAGAAAGCTACGGGCGCTGCGCCGCTGACGTCATCAATCGGCGCGTGACTGTGTGTGCCTCAATCCCACGTAGCTGGATACAGGGTGCGGACGGCATTCGATAGCGGCATGTTTGCCCTCACAAATTGTAAGTGTTAGCAGTGCTGCTTTTTTATTGTTATTAAAGTGTTTTATGCGGAGTACACTAGGTTTTCTCATTTTTCCTTGCTAACGGCTGTTGCGGTGTATGCTGCTCCCGCGAGGGCGCCAGTCGATGTGAAGAGAGACATCTTGTGAACCACGTGGGGTCAGTGGATATCGAGGTGAAGAAGGAGCCTGGTACAGATTCTCTCCCCTGAACCAACAAGATTATATCTTGTAAGTAGGGATATTCCATCTCTTGGTTGGGGCTCTGTGATCTTTGATACTGCGCAATGGTGTGTTTTTTGTTCTTTTGTTATTACAGAGACCACCTGGGTATCATAGTCTGAGGACCCATCACTTCAATAGAACATTTGTTGGTGCAGTACTCCATTATCAGGACTGTCATTCTATCCAGGACTGTCTTTTGGATATGGTATTGTGATCATCAATTTCTAGCGCCGGGGACATTATCTTTGTGTATTTATATGATACTAGTACACTTGTCTAAATTGGTGGTATCCTTTCTCTGGTCCATTTCGTTACCTATTTGTACTAACTGGTCATTCATTCCCTTCCCCCATTTCCCCTCCCCTTCCTTCTCCCTTCCCTCACCCCTTTTTGCCTTCCCCATCACAACCCTTCCCCTTTCTCCCCCTCTCCTTTATCCCTCTCCCATTTCCTCTTCCCTTTCCCTCCTCTCTTCCCCATCCTCATTCTTGATATATCCTACAATATCACTTCCATCCATTATTGGTATTCTTAGGGTATCCAATCCATTGTTATAATTTTTTTTATTATTTTTAGCCCTAATACAGGTTTTTATATACATATAAATATAAATCTATAGATAGTGGGTTTTATTGCACGTTCTATAGTTTGGTCCTCAATATATAATTATAATTTAATTTAAGTCTTATTTTTTTTTTATTGCGTTTATGAATGTATATTTGATTATAAGCAGTGTTTGTTAGAATATCATTTGATTGACATTTCATTTGAATTTCATGCAAAGGTTAAAATATGTTACCACTTATTATTAACTATGTATAATATTTAAAAAAATAATAATATATATATATATATATACATCTTTTCTCTTTCAGATAATAATTGTTTACATGCAATGATTTATATTCATTTAAGTAATAGCTATATATTACATTTTAGATAATTTCTTAGGTTATTAGAATATGAGTTTAGCAACTAAATGAGTTATCTTGTTTAGATGTAGTAATTATAAGCAATTATACTGTATATATAATTACTCACACACATACATCACACCGCTCACCAGAAAAAAATGACGTTAGTAACGGGTGCTACCTATGTGCTAGATTGATGTATTATCAAGGAAAGGGGATTTCTGGAATAACCAATTGACCTCCAAAAGAAGCACATTAGTGGTGCACACCAAGGCTGTTAAAACTTAACATTTAATAGTATTAAAATAATATGTCTACACTTGCTTTTTAATTCATTAAAGTGCGTATGTTTAAAAATAAACAATACAAATAACAGGTAATGGACCGTGAACTAGTGTCCACTGTATAGGATAATAGTAAACCTTTAATTGGTAAAACTAATCAAATTATGAACAGTTGTTAAATACAAAGCAATGCACAGGTACTTATATAATATTAACTCCTCTATCACTGTAACAGGATATCAACAATGGTTAGAATATATCCTGCTAGGGTCAAATCCACTATAGTCTGTGATGGCTATCTAAATTTAAAAGCCATAAGTAGCATAGCGCAGCTCTAACATCACTGCGTAATTGTACTGCTAATATAATAAAGATACACAGATGACTACAATGTGGGAAACATAGATGTTGCATACATACAATTGAACTAGGGTGGTTCCAAAAATGATTTTTACAAATGGATGCAGCTATACACAGGTGAGATAGGGAACGTCTGATAGGCTAGATAATAATAATAATAAAAAAAATTGTGTGTGCTGATCACGCGCATTTTAAGTGAGACTTCTTTATCTTTTGTCACTGTTTTGTCACAGAATTTGTATTTGTAATGGTTATGTTTTTAAATAATAATCAAAACACAATTTCATTGCCAAAACGCAAAGAAGTTTGACTTAGAACGTGTGTTTTAGCTATTTGCACTTCAATATTTATAGTAGCTGAATCCCGTGTGTATGTGTGTGTGTCATTAAGTGTGTGTGTGTCTGAGTCAGTGGGTGTGTGTGTGAGAGAGTGGGGGAGAGAGGAGGGGAGAGGGGATTAGTGGGTGCAGGAGAGGGGGATAGGGGATCAGTGGGTCCAGGAGAGAGGGAGAGGGGATCAGTGCATGCAGGAGAGGGGGAGAGGGGATCAGTGGGTGCACTAGAGGGGGATCAGGGATCAGTGGGTGCAGTAGAGGGGGAATCAGTGGATGCAGTAGAGGGGGAGGGAGGATCAGTGGGTGCAGTAGAGGGGATCAATGGGTGCAGTAGAGAGGGAGAGAGGTTCAGTGCATGCAGGAGAGGGGGAGAGAGGATCAGTGGGTACAGTAGAGGGGGAGCGAGGATCTGTTGATGCAATAGAGGGGGTGAGGGATCAGTGGGTGCAGTAGTGGGGGAGAGGGGATCAATGAGTGCAGTAGAAGGGATCAGTGGGTACAGTAGAGGCGGAGCGGGAATCAGTGAATGCAGTAGAGGGGGAGAGGGGATCAGTGCATGCAGTAGAGGGGGAGAGTGGATCAGTG
>CM071568.1:298099736-298161559 GCA_036426205.1 Ascaphus truei
GTGTGCAGGTGTGTGTGCCAGAGCCTGTGGAGATGAATATAGGAGTCTGTGTGGATCGAGCACGATTAGTGTAGGTTAGTGTGCATTGTGTATGTGTATCGCATGTGTGTGTTGTGTGCATTGTGTGTTGTGTGTGTGTGTGAGTGTGGGCTGGTGTGTGTATGTGTGCATGGGTGGTGTGTCTGGTGTGAATGTGGGTGTGTTGGTCTGTGGTGGGATCTGTGTGGCATTGTGTGGGTGTGGTGGTGTGTGTGTATTGTGTGTGTGTGTGTGTGTGTGTGTGCATGTGCGTGTGTGTGTGTGTGTGTGTGTGTGTGCGTGTGCGTGTGTGTGTGTGTGTGTGTGTGTGGTTGTGGTGTGTGTGTTGTGTGTGTGCATATGTGTGTGTGCATATGTGTGTGTGCATGTGTATGCATGTGTGTGTGTGTGCATGTGTATGTATGTGTGTATGTGTGTGCATATGTGTGCATATGTGTGTGTGCATTGTGTAGGAGTGGTGTGTGCATTGTGTCGTTGTGTGTGTGTGGTGTGTGCATTGTGTGTGCATTGTGTGTGTGTGTGTGCGATCGTGTGCATGGCTATGATGTGGTGCAGTGGTGTGGCGTTGTGTGTGTGCATGTGTTTTGATGTGGTGTGTGAATTGACTGTGGTGTGAATTGTATGCGTGTGGTGTGTGTGTGTTGCAGATGTGTATGTGTGTGTATGTGTGGGTGTGTGTGTGGTGTGTGTGGTATGTGTGTGTGTGTGTGTGGTGTGTGTGGGTGTGTGTGTGTGTTTGTTTGTGCATTGTGTTGTGTGTGTGTGTGTGTGTGCAGTGTATGCCATGTGTGTGTATGTGTGCATGTGTGTTGTCTGTGGTGATATGTGTGTGCTTGGTATGCATGTGTGTGTGTGCATTGTGTGCATTGTGTGTGTGTGTGGGGGGGGGGTGGGCATGTGTGTTATGGTGGTGGGGGCAGAGTGGGGGCTGAATGGTGGATGTGGGGTGTGTGGGGGAAGGGGGGGGGGGGCTTTTGTGATGTGGGTGCGTTGGTACGTGGATGTGTGTGGGGGGTGTGGTCGTGTGTGGTGTGCGGTGTGTGGTGGAGTGGGTGGCAGATGTGTGTTGGGTGCAGTGGTGTAGTGTGTGTGTGTATGTGTGTGGGTGTGGTGTGTGCGTTGTGTGCATGTGTGCATTGTGGGTCATTGTGTGTGGGTGTGTGTATATATATATATATATTAATATATAATAATATATATATATATATATATATATATATATATATATAATATGTGTATGCATGTGTGTGTGTGTGTGTATGTGTGTGTTTGCGTGCGTGCGTGAATATATTTATCAAAGTTGCACAATGTTAATAAATAATTTATTCTCCACACATGTCTTTATTTTTTAATTTGTTAAAATATTATATAATATACACACACACACAAACACACACACACACACACACAAACACACACACACAACACAACACACCACACACACACACACACACCACACACAAACACACCCACACACACCACACACACACACCACACACACACAGCTACCAAGTGACATACACACACACACACACACAGTGATACCCGCCTCCCAAGCGCGCTTGCTGTCTCCTCTGTCAGGACAGCAAAAAGCTCCTGGTAGCGTGAGTGTCAGCAAGCGAGAGGCACTGGCTCAGCGACGCTCAGTGCACTATGTCCGAGGGCCTAATAAGGGATAGAAGGAGGAAAGGGCATTATGAATCCCTGTGGAAGCCAGTCGGCGATAACATGTGGATTTGGATTGAGGGGCCAAGAGAATAGCGGGAAATACAGAAACTCCGCAGCTGTGTCCCACTGAACGAGGAATTGTACGTTACCGTGGATCAGATGTGAAGTCCTCATGGGTGTGGGTAATGCACATCATCAGTTTGTGACTTTTGACTCAATCACTTATTAACTTGGTGAGTCCATATGTTCGGAATTGTTTTCTATACTAAAAGGATTCGACACTATATATTGTTTTCCCTTTTCCTCACTTTACGGGCATCTGTGAAAGCATTGTGAAAAGAAGATATTCTACTCACCGTAAGATACAGGCTTTTCATACACTATAAGTGTGTGAGTACATAAGATATTTACCTTTTCTTATTATCATTTGGTAACTTCCACACTTATATTTTTTATTATGTATCCCCTATGTGTGTACCTCATCAGTGAAGGTAACATATTGCTAGACACTGCAGTGTACTACTTTAAAAGCTGCAGTTTCAAAGCCGTTTTTAAAAAAATGTTTAATCAGTATGTGCATCATACAATCTACACACTGACAAGTAATTAGCTAGTGCTGATCAATCCATTCTCCTGTAATCAATCGAGTTGAATCGTGGGTTATTAATTCATTGTTAGTGCCTGCAGAAGAGTACCGAGGATGCAATGTGTGGGGAAAGATCATGTGACCAGGCAGTCACATGCAATGCCAAGGAGGATAGGACGGGCAGGCTCAAAAGGGGAGTGCCACAGCCTGTTTCAGAAGGAGGGAAGAGGGGTGTGACTTTAAATGGTTTCTATAGAAACGCAAATGCGTTCTATATTAGAATACATTAAAATGTCTTTATATATATAGGTGGCTGGTCCAGCTATCATTCGTCCCTCACTGTCACGTAAGTCCTAGTAGCTTTTTTAAATATTCAGGGTCCACGCTCAAACTGCGTTATAAGTGGATCTGCGTTTAGCGGTCGCGCTATAACGCGGTTGAGCTGTACTAGCTTTCACATCTTGGTGCAAAAAAACCCGCCGAAAGAAAGTGAGCCTCATTGTCTTACAAAACTCCAAAAGTGAGCAGGACAGAACTAAGAAGCCCTAGAGACCCCAACTGTGACCACGCTCTTGTGAAAATCTGTTTGCAGATTCCTTGCAATTAAATGGCCCAAGAACTAATAAAATAACAGTGCTTACAGTAATTATAGAACATTTCTACTGGAATGTTGTATCTGTACAAGTAAAGAAACTGGAGGACTCTCGTTGTACTGGAGACTATTTTTATATGCACTTGCAAGACAAAGTTCAGATATCCAGTATAACCGGTACCACATGTGTAACACAGGAAACCTTTTGTTTCTGACCAAACTTCATATGTTTTTGGATTTGGGGATTGTAATTTATGCAGAAGAGAAAGATGAATACAGAAACTGAAGCCGTTCGGCAGTGTTTTTTGTTCATAATAACTATGACACGGGACAACATGAGATTGGACTACTATGGGACTCTGTCCTACCCTACTTACCATGACAATTTTAACGAAAGAAGTACTGTATAAGCAGACACTACTCTGTATGACAAATTAACAGGTGAACAGGAAATATCAAAGAGGTTAAATTGAAGATTTGAATATGACAAATAAATCTACTAAACCAATAGTAACGAATGCTTGGTTACTTCATCATGCGTGGAAAGACCGGACAACACACTATACCAAATCACAAATAGTGTTTGATGCTTTCGTTGATGATACTGGAATGACATCCTTTACTTAGTGATGTGTTTACTTTAGGGAACAAAAAAGGGATCAGGTGCCAGCAACTGGGATGACCAGAGCAGGTCTTAATAAAGCAAAAGCAAAAGAAACAATGCTAAAAAGGGTACTAAGACTGAAAATATCCTGGTTAAGATAGGTAAGTATACTAAAGTATATAAAGAGCAAAAGTCAAGACACCAAAAGAGATTACTATCATAGTCATTTTAATTACTAAAAAAGTCATACGGTACAACATCCAAACGTTATCGTGCGATGCAAGCACCTTCATCAGGATCCTCTGACTATGACATGACCTTTTGACTAGCATATCTTTTGGTGTGCTTGACTTTTACTTTTGGTGAAGGCATTGTTATCATTGAGGAGCTCACTATTACTCTAACAGAAGAGGACTCTGTTCTAAATTTCACCCACTCATGTTCACCTAGAGGGATGCGAGGAACCAGGGCACTTCTCATTGGACAGAGACTGAGATCTCTAATACAATATAGATGCCAGAGATCTCATACAAGCATTCCAACCAGGACAAAACTTCAAAACAGTGAAATATTTATAAAAACTGATGAGCAGCTTTGGATTAGATAGCAAAACTGTTGGATCTGAGACTGCCACATTACAACAAAATAGAACAGACGTCAGTAAGATAATGAGCATCTTGCCCATTGAAGCCCAAAGAAGACTCTCATGGAACAAGCAAAGAATAGGAAAAGATGAGAAGAAGTTACTGTAGCCTACATCCTTTCTCTGAATCAACAATCATACACGTTCTCTGTCAATAGGACTAGAGTTTGAACTACTGTATGTGTACTTTATGTCAAACAGTGTAAGCACATGCTGTAAAATGGTCTGCAGTTTCCTCTCTGCTGGCAGTAAGCCTGGTAAGTTACAGGGTGACAGCAGTAATCATGGAGGTTGCCCTCACACCTGGGTGAGGTGTAATATAATGGAGGGAGTGGCTGCATACTCTGAGTTCCATTTGTTAGTGACATCAGAGCTGTGCCAGTTCCTGAAGTATAAGGCACAGCACTGTCAAAGTTAGTGTTGGAGGAAAGGAATAAGTTGGGTGAGACTTAGCAGCGAGGGGTCCATAGTGCAGTAACTAGTGGCCCAATTCTAATTCAAGCGGCATCAAGCCTGCCAAGGCCACACTGTGTCCAGGGACCTGGCACAGGGGTGATCTCCCTGAGGGGAGAGGGGATCCCACTCCATTGGAGGGCGTACCTTTGTAAGGGACAGCACGGCAAGATGTGCGGCTGGAGTCACCGCTGTGAGGGGCAGCTGGCCCATACCGTCACAAGCATAAAAGATGATCTTGATTAAAGAACCCACTGTTGTTGAGTCTGGAATTATCGCAGAGGGAGGCACCACGGAGGAGTTCTTCATTAGAATCATCCCCATGCGGACGCAGGGATCCTGATGAGGTTAGAGGCGCTGCATGGATATAGGTAGGGACTCAAGCACACTACCTCAGCTGCCTGTCTGGGTGACAATCCCAAACACCATCATGGGGAGAGACTCAGGAGTCACGTTGCCAACAGGTGCACCACCAGGACACTACCATGAATGGGCTGGTTAGACCACAGGGGCCAATGTGAGATTGGGTGGGTCAGGCTAGGCCAGAAAATCCGTTACAGGACATTTATCATGAGTGCAATAGTATTCCAAAGAGCTTGCTCCAAGCAAGCTCTTATAAAGTCAGTTAACTCCAAATAGGCCCAATATTCATACTGTACTGACTTGAACATGATCAAAATAATAAGGTATTTAGAAAAAAAAAATGTAATAAAACCCATTGCATTTATAAAAATAAGAGAGTACCTGCAGCACTCATAAACAGCTGGACACTAACAGAGGTCAAAACAACAAAGCAAATGAATGTAAAAGAGCAAACAAGTTCTTAAAAAATAAAGTACATTCACAGCGCACTGTCAAGATGCAGCTACCCAAACAAATTCCCCCGGAGAGGTTTAAACCCAGGAGGATGGGGGACAAGGAAAACAAACACACTACACATATCGCAATCAAGTGCAAAAAAAGGTGCTACACACTGACAAAAAGGCAACAACACAAAAGAAAAAGGGAACACAAACCAAAAATCAATGGGGGGGTGGTGGGGGGGGGGGGTGGCTACGTCTCGGGCACTTAGCCCTTATTGGACCATCCCACATATGAGTGGTTTACATTCAATCAGGAGGGAAAAAGGAACCCTGTAGCTACAAAGTTATTGTACTTGTGAGTACTCATTTGTAGGAAGGTGATGTAGAAAAGATCTAAAGATTATCTTATCTGCTGCTCTGCACATCTCACCCCACCGTCCCGCATGTAAGAGGAGTGTGTTAACATCACATCACCCACCATCCAGCATGCAAGAGGAGCATGTAACATCACACACCCCACCATCGCATGTAAGAGGAGTGTGCAACATCACATCGCCACACCTCCAGCATTGCAAGAGGAGGTTGTAACATCACATCACCCACAATCCAGCATGCAAGAGGAGTGGTAACTGGGAGTGATTGCGATGCAGCGGAATTGCTGTGATTTGTTCTGTGGAGAGTTCAACAGGCTGAAATCGGCACATTTTTGATGGACGAAATGTACAGTTATAGCACCCAACTTTTACAGCATCATTATATTGCACCAAATATTTTAATATTCATGTCACAAAAGTACTTGCATTTGATATCATGTATTTGAACGCTGTTGGAAATATTGCATTATACTCTATGGGTGCACAATTATTCAGATTTCTAGATGGCAATTTGCGGATTCAGGGAGGGAAATAGTTTTTTTTTTCCATTGGTTAAACAAAATTGGCAAATGTTTCATTGGGATTTGGTTTTGTTTGTGCTTCCTGGCAAGACATACTTCAAATGAATATAATTCGACGCAAAACAATATTAAACAAGATTTGAAAAAATCATATCGATTTTTCTCTTAGTCTCAACAAGTACTAGTGAATTAGAAATGCACTAAGGGAACTAAAGCAATCAAAACAACAATGGAATCTGTGATTGTATTTGCTTGCACCCTTTCCAGAGGTATTGACAACAACTATAATGGGGACCAAATTAGCCCTACTTTTGAACCTTAATTCTAGCCTCAATACCAAAGCCATACATGTCATAATAATTCTCATTGAGTTTCAGCAGGATTGAGAACAAAATACAGAATGTGTATTAGAGAATTCCATGTAGGCTCCCAATGCCATCTATAATTTCATTGAGTTTCAGCAGGATTGAGAACAAAATAGAGTAGAGTATTAAGACGAGAGTTCCAAGAGATATTTGTAACACTACCCAATTGCCAATCATTTGAAATAATAAAGCTATATATTAATCATAAGTTATTTATAAAGCGCCAAACACATTCTACGTGGTTGCGTAACAATGAGGAGGACAGGATGACTACCAAGTTTGAGTTTGCTCTATTTGGGTCTGAGTATGCTTTTGTGATGGGGTTGAGAGCGTGGGCTGTGTTGGTGGTTGATTGTCGAGATATATGGAGTTTGGTCCGCACGCACCGGGTCCCATTTGGGTTAGGCGTTGTGTGTGACAGTATGTTATGGGGGTTGATAATAGCTTCCTAAGGGGGAGTATTCAGGGGCTTTGTAAACGTTTGAAGCTAGGGCAAGAGTTGATGGTGTGTTGTATGGAATTTCAGAGGACATGGTTTGGAATTTTCTAATGTATTTATAGCACAGCACCAACTGGTTTATTTGAAACGAACCAACCCTAAAGTTAGCACCTCGTTAAAAAGGACCACGTGCAGTTACACAAAGGCTGTGTTTATAGAGATGGGCGAACCCTTTTTGATCCAATCAACGGGATTTTCTTGGCTTTCCTGTCTAATCCAATCCATAGAATGAAATCAGCCATGATTGATCCTTTAAGGCTCGCCAGATCCTTAAAAAAATCCGTCATGAGTCGTCGGTGCACGGATTTGATAAAAAGAATCATCGATTTATTCCCCTTTATCTGCAGTCTGGATTCAGACTTTACGGAATCCGCAGAATGGATTCGACACTCGAATCCCTGAAATAGGGCTTTTGTGTGGGGTTGTGCTGGAAAGAGTATGTTGGCTGCGCATGCGTGAAAGATATTATTTAAATGAGTCCATTCCCACACTTCCTGGAAGGAGATGTTGATAGGTAATCTCTATAATTAATCATTTGGGGAGGAGAGGGCTATAGCAATTACAATAATAACAATCCAAAATTGTGCAGGGGCACATGGAAATGTCAAGAAGTCTAAACGTGGAAAAGCCAATAATAGATGTCAGAGACAAAGGCTAAGGATACCCGCTCAACCTCATTGACAAAGTGAAAAATGTTAGGGTTTAAAATCAACTAAAGAACGCAAGAAGGAGAGGGTCCTCTTTGCAGATATCTTGGGTAGAAGAAAACAGGAAATGCCCATATAACATGCACTAAAAACACCTCTATTATTGGCCAAAGTAGGACTGGGGAAGGCGAGACAAGCAGAGGACTCTAAGAAAACTAATGAAGATGATAGGTTTGAGAATGGATTCGGACAAGGTGCCAAACACTGAAGAGTCGACTATAATAATTGTCCCCAAAGAATTAGAGATATGAGGATATGAAAAAAAGGTCAACCTGTTAATTAAACTTTATTAAAAAGAATGAGGGGGAATAATTGCTACAAAAAATTACACAAAAATGTAATAACAAGAACGTGGTATGGTCAACCGCAATAGGGTCAGGAGATATTAGTGTCTCCCCTGCCTGATGAACGCCACTGGGACTCTGATTAGCTAACAAGAGAGCATCAGAAACTACAAGGGCTACTAAAAGTAGTCTTCTGTTCAATTTAAAATAGGACACTGTGGTGAATGAATGCAGTAGCAGCACTTCAACCAAAAAACCTCCAGGGTGTGTAGTGTAATTTAAGTGGAAGGAGTATTACACCCAAAGAAAATGGCTACATCGGGTTGTAACTCACTAATGAAATAAAGAGGGATGTACTGTATAAAAAGGAAAAAAAGGCCTCATGATGCTGAAAGACCGCACAGCGGTTATCGGTACTAATTAGTGTTTAAAAGTACACCCTAAGTGAGTGCTCTTATGTATCAGGGCGCTGTGTGATGCATATAGCCAAATAAGTGTCACACTCCATCAATTGTATATTAGACCATAATAAATGGTGGGCAGACAATAGAATGGTGCTTGGTGGTCAGGCAGGAATAGGTAAATAGTGTATCAGTCCGTGGTGGTAATATGCCCGGAGAGAGAAAACCAGATCCATTCAGTGCCATAACAAAGATAGTGTAACTGTCGGACAAAGTAGACAACTTGACTAATACATAAACCCTACAATGCAGGAAGGGTTAGGGGTGGTAGGGAATAAAGAGTCAAAGGGCAGGTAACTAACACTTACTGCGTAAGCTTACCCTAGGTTCCGATTAGTTGCACACTGCTGATTAAGACCTTATAACTGACCACTGGAAGACACTGTGGGGCTCAGAGAGTGGAGCAAGTCAGCTGGCAGCTGGGTGCTTCTAGTTGAACGGTGTAATCTGCGCATGATATGTAAACATCTAGCTGACACCCCCCCTACCTCGACATTTGTTGTGCTGTGTCGCTTCATCGGAGGGGTATGTAATCACCCCCTCTGCTTCTGAGATTTATTGGAGAATCCCAGCGGGGAGGGCAGGGGTGTTCAAAATGAGTGCCAATGTGAAGTAACCCCTCTGGTCCTAATAGTGGTATAGTGTTAGAAACTGATATAATATGCATTATTGGTGGTACTTTTCAATTATAAATGTATGATAATTGGAAAATGAACAAGTTTCAATAAGTATTTACAAGTCTAGTAACACAGAAATAAATGAATTTATGAGGTTGTGACTAATGTATCAACATATTAACCAGATGCTAAACTGGGTAGTGACACTATTTGAAAATCTGACAAGTTGTAAACATTTATACAAATGATGATACAGGAAATCCTCATTTCAGGTCAATTAGGACTTTGGAGAGTGTGAAGGTCAAAAATTCAGCGACATTGTCTTTGAGGAGGAGTCTATCCAGTCAGCCTTTCTAGGTCCAAGTATTTAAGTGTAATGGGTTGCTCCAATTTTTTTTTTTAAGTCCAGGAAATATTCAATAAATCTCCATCAAAATTATCAGGAAACTGGCTTTCCTTTTTAGAGTGGGATACTACTAGTGGAGTTACAATAGTTTCAACTTTCTTAGGTCTCCTCATGGTAAGCGGGAAATGATTTTTCACTTCGCCCGCACCTCAATTGGAGAAATATATTATATATATAAAAGTCCAAAAGAACTCACCAAAGTTTGTAGTAAATCTGTATCATCTTCAAAGGTCCTTCCTTATATCTTACCCAATCCTAAGCCAAATAAATTCCTTAGATGAGTTGTCGAGCGCAGGCAGGAAGTAAAATTCAAACAACGCAGAGAAATGCAAAAAGGCAAAAGAACCGCGCACTGCCCAGAAAACGTAGGAAACAGTGGTATAAAATGAAAAATGTATTGCCACCAAACATTACAAAAGAGGGATGGTGTTACACGGCGACAACACTTTTTCGAGCCCGGATAGTCCCACGAATTCGGGTTATACCCGGGTGAGTGTATTGAGGTTGTAGTTTTTGCCCGAGTGCATTGAGTTATTTACCAGGCAGGGAGTTTGAAGCATTTTATTCCGCTGGCTGACAATAAGGCTCACAAGTATATATATATATACTGCAGTAACAATTCATGAATTTAGCATCTGGGTTAGACACAGCGAAGCATTGAGCTATTAAATCTCTAATCATTTCATGTAACGATCAGCCGCCCGCAGCAGGCATGAACCAGGTGGGAAGGCAAACCTCAAGTACTCATATTAAGACAACATTGTGTGAAACGCGCCGGAGGGGGTCACACCATCTCTACTCTGGAATGTGCGGTTGGGCAGGTACATTAGTTAGTTTATACCACACCACTGAATTTCCTGATTTTTCTGGCTAGTGCGCTGCTTATGCCTTTTGGTCCCATGGTAGGTAGGTCTATGCAACAGAACCAAAGGCCACGCAATGCCCACTGATAAGCATCATTAATATGACGAGCTAGCGGGGGTTGAGGCGGTTACGCACGAGAACCCACGGGTCCAAGATTCGACGCCTGACACTCGTGGCTGGTCTTGCCACATACTTATCTACGCACTACAGGCGCTAGATAGACTAGCCTTGTACTTTTTCAGTAATGAAGTGTTTGAGATGTTGTGCGTGCTATTCCAATTGGAAAACCATTTTGATTACTTTTGTTGGCAGTGATCAGAGGATTTATGATGGCAAAGGATGCTACATTTGGCTTCTTGGTCTCTTGTATAGGCCCTGTTTTTAAACGTTTTTTTACAAAAATGACAAAGATGTGGTACACAAAAGAACCCACTAGTTTGCACCACAGCCTACAGTGGAGTGAGACAATAATAGGGAACTAATTTTGTCCCAACATGCAAGTGATGTATCAAAACTAAGGGGGTATTATATATAATCCAGAAAAAACAACAATACAATTTTATTAGATTACTTACTAAACTCTTTCTAAGTGAAAATATAATAAAAACAAATTAAAAGTGAATCATTGGAGTGGCCTTGAATGGTTACCTCAATTGATTTATGCTTCATGAGGGTGGTATCACTATTCAGACATCAAGCAGGGTCAATATTAAGGTCTTGCTTGATGGGGAGGAGTGTTTAAACACAGAGATCAACTAGAAGGCTCAATGGTTAGCTTAATCGTCTAACCAATGATATACTTTGTGATCCAATGTTTTCACCAACAGCTATAGTAGTATCATATTTTCAAGGTCACAATGCAGTTTGCTGCATCATATTTATTAGATGCTGGCGATAAGTAAACAATACCAATGATCTCTATAGTGCAAACTTATCACACACTGTTGTGTACATAGTTGGTTAAGTTCTCAGTAGTTACACATCATCATTATTAAAGCATACCACTTTGTGGACCATATGTGGCAGTGTCAGTACTATAATAACTGTGTCTATTTGCAGCCTCCACGCTTTAAGCCTTGCTAGTGTGTTAAATCGAAGCGAGCCAAGAGAATGCTGGCTGAACCACCCCTTCTGCCACACACACACACACACACACACACACACACACACACACACACACACACACTGATAGCTACCAAGTGACACACACACAACACACAGTGATACCCGCCTCCCAAGCGCGCTTGCTGTCTCCTCTGTCAGGACAGCAAAAAGCTCCTGGTAGAGCGAGCGGCAGCAAGCAGCAGCACCTAAGCCCTTACTATGTCCAAGGCCTTAGTGAATCTAGTATTTGGTAAAAAAAGAAAAAGGAGGAAGTGTATAATGAAAAATAACCACCTGCAGATCAGTACTTGGGAGGTAAATAAAGGGTGTGGGGAGGAAGGGGGATACAGAAAACAAACAGCAATAGAAACACAGTAAGGGAAACCATGTGAGATGGGTAACTCTTCTCCTGAGGGGGTATTGGGGAAGTAATTTGACAAGCTGTTTGGGGGATAAATTAAATGAATATTTCTGTTTCGGGAGGTTTTGCAAGGATTTGGAAAGACAATAAGTGATGGTAATGGTCACAGAGTAATAGTCTGAAGAATATAGAGGTGGCATTAGCTGCCCAGTAAACAAAGTAAAGTATTGTAGGTGACAGCAACCAAAGTTATCCATAATGTCACCAGCTGCTCTGGTTAAATAAGGCTTAGAGAAATGTGACCCTGCGTTCCTAAGACGGGGAAAGACTTGTGCACACACACACACACACACACACACACACACACACACACACACAGCTACCAAGTGACATACACACACACACACACAGTGATACCCGCCTCCCAAGCGCGCTTGCTGTCTCCTCTGTCAGGACAGCAAAAAGCTCCTGGTAGCGTGAGTGTCAGCAAGCGAGAGCACTGCTCAGCGACGCTCAGTGCACTATGTCCGAGGCCTAATAAGGTAGAAGGAGGAAAGGGCATTATGAATCCCTGTGGAAGCCAGTCGGCGATAACATGTTGGATTCTGGATTGAGGGGCCAAGAGAATAGCGGAAATACAGAACTCCGCAGCTGTGTCCCACTGAACGAGGAATTGTACGTTACCGTGGATCAGATGTGAAGTCCTCATGGGTGTGGGTAATGCCATCAATCAGTTTGTGACTTTTGACTCAATCACTATTTAACTTGGTGAGTCCATATGTTCGGAATTGTTTTCTTATACTAAAAGGATTCGACACTATATATGTTTTCCCTTTTCCTCCACTTTACGGGCCTGTGAAAGCATCTTGTGAAAAGAAGATCTTCTACTCACCGTAAGTATACAAGGCTTTTCATACACTATAAGTTTGTGAGTACATAAGTCATATTCTACCTTTTCTATTATCATTTGGTAACTTCCACACTTATATTTTTATTATTGTATCCCCTATGTGTGTACCTCCTCAGTGAAGGTAACATATTGCTAGACACTGCAGTGTACTACTTTAAAGCTGCAGTTCAAACTGCCGTTTTTAAAAAATGTTTAATTCAGTATGTGCATCAATACAATCTACACACTGACAAGTAATTAGCTAAGTTGCTGATCAATCCATTCTCCTGTAATCAATCGTTGAATCGTGGGTTATTTAATTCATTGTTAGTGCTGCAGAAGAGTACCGAGGATGCAATGTTCTGTGGGAAAGATCATGTGACCAGGCAGTCACATGCAATGCAAGAGACTAGACAGGGCAGGGCTCAAAAAGGGGAGTGCCACAGCCTGTTTCAGAAGAGGAAGGGGGTGTGACTTTGTAAATGGTTTCTATAGAAACGCAAATGCGTTCTATATTAGAATACATTAAAAATGTCTTTATATATATAGCGGTGGCTGGTCCAGCTATCATTCTGTCCCTCCTGTCACGTAAGTCCTAGTAGCTTTTTTTAAAATATTCAGGGTCCACGCTCAAACTGCGTTATAAGTGGATCTGCGTTTTAGCGGATCGCGCTATAACGCGGTTGAGCTGTACTTAGCTTTCACATCTTTGGTGCAAAAACCCCTCGAACAAGTAAGTGAGCCTCATTTGTCTTACAAAACCTCCAAAATAGTGAGCAGGACAGAACTAGAAGCCCTAGAGACCCCAACTGTGACCAACGCTCTTGTGAAAATCTGTTTGCAGATTCCTTGCAATTAAATGGCCAAGACTAATAAATAACAGTGCTACAGTAATTATAGAACATTTCTACTGGAATGTTGTATCTGTACAAGTAAAGAAACTGGGAGGGACTCTCGTTGTACTGGAGACTATTTTTATATGCACTTTGCAAGACAAAGTTCAGATATCCAGTATAACCGGTACCACATGTGTAACACAGGAAACCTTTTGTTTCTGACCAACTTCATATGTTTTTTGGATTTGGGTGATGTAATTACTGCAGAGAGAAAGATGAATACAGAAACTGAAGCCGTTCGGCAGTGTTTTTTGTTCATAATAACTATGACACGGGACAACATGAGATTGGACTACTATGGGACTCTGTCCTACCCTACTTACCATGACAATTTAACGAAGAAGTACTGTATATAGCAGACATCACTCTGTATGACAAATATAACAGTGTGAACCATGAATATATCAAAGAGGTTATAATTGAAGATTTGAATATGACAAATAAATCTACTAAACCAATAGTAACGATATGCTTGGTTACTTCATCATGCTGTGGAAAGACAGGACAACACTACTACCAAATCACAAATAGTGTTTGATGCTTTCGTTGATGATACTGGAATTGACATCCTTTACTTAGTGATTGTTTACTTTTAGGGAACAAAAAGGGATCAGGTGCCAGCAACTTGGGATGACCCAGAGCAGGCTCTAATAAAGCAAAAGCAAAGAAACAATGCTAAAAAGGGTACTAAGACTGAAAATATCCTGGTTAAGATAGGTAAGTATACTAAAGTATACTAAAGAGCAAAAGTCAAGCACACCAAAAGAGATACTATTCATAGTCATTTTAATTACTTAAAAAAGTCATACTGTATCAACATCCAACGTATCGGTGCATGCAAGCACCTTCATCAGGATCCTCTGACTATGACATGACCTTTTGACTAGCATCTCTTTTGGTGTGCTTGACTTTTACTTCTGGTGAAGGCATTGTTATCATTTGAGGAGCTCACTATTACTCTAACAGAAGAGGACTCTGTTCTAAATTTCACCCACTCATGTTCACCTAGAGGGATGCTGAGGAACCAGGGCACTTCCTCATTGGACAGAGACTGAGATCTCTAATACAATATAAGATGCCAGAGATCTCATACAAGCATTCCAACCAGGACAAACTATCAAAACAGTGGAAATATTTATAAAAACTGATGAGCAGCTTCTGGATTAGATAGCAAACTTGTTGGATCTGAGATCTGCACATTACAACAAAATAGAACAGACGTCCAGTAAGATAATGAGCATCTTGCCCATTGAAGCCCAAAGAATCTCCTGGACAGCAAATAGGAAAAGGAGAAGAAGTTACTGTAGCCTACATCCTTTTCTCTGAATCAACAATCATACACGTCTCTGTCAACTAGGACTAGAGTTTTGAACTACTGTATGTGTACATTTCTGTCAAACACGTGTAGCCATGCTGTAAAATGGTCTGCAGTTTCCTCTCCTGCTGGCAGTAAGCCTGGTAAGTTACAGGGTTGCCAGCAGTAATCATGGAGGTTTGCCCTCACACCCTGGTGAGGTGTCATATACATGGAGGGGAGTGGCTGCATACTCTGAGTCCATTGTTAGTGACATCAGAGCTGTGCCAGTTCCTGAAGTATATAAGGCACAGCACTGTCAAAAGTTAGTTGTTGGAGAAAGGAATAAGTCTGGGTTGAGACTTAGCAGCGAGGGGTCCACTAGTGCAGTAACTAGTGGCCCAATTCTAATTCAAGCGGCATCAAGCCTGCCAAGGCCACACTGTGTCCAGGGACCTGGCACAGGGGTGATCTCCCTGAGGGGAGAGGGGATCCCACTCCATTGGGAGGGCGTACCTTTGTAAGGGACAGCACGGCAAGATGTGCGGCTGAGCTCACCGCTGTGAGGGGCAGCTGGCCCATACCGTCACAAGCAATAAAGATGATCTTGATTAAAGACACCCCACTGTGTGAGTCTGGAATTACTCTGCAGAGGGAGGCACCACGGAGGAGTTCTTCATTAGAATCATCCCCATGCGGACGCAGGGATCCTGATGAGGTAGAGGCGCTGCACTGGATATAGGTAGGACTCAAGCACACTACCTCAGCTGCCTGTCTGGGTTGACAATCCCCAAACACCATCATGCGGGAGACTCAGGAGTCCCGTTGCCAACAGGTGCACCACCAGACACTACCATGTAATGGGGACTGGTTAGACCACAGGGGCCAATGTGAGATTGGGTGGGTCAGGCTAGGCCAGAAAATCCGTTACAGACATTATCATGAGTGCAATAGTATTCCAAAGAGCTTGCTCCAAGCAAGCTCTTTATAAAGTCAGTAACTCCAAAATTAGGCCCAATATTCATACTGTACTAGACTTTGAACATGATCAAAATAATAAGTATTTAGAAAAAAATGTATAAAACCCATTGCATTTATAAAAATAAGAGAGTACCTGCAGCACTCATAAACAGCTGTGACACTAACAGAGGTCAAACACAAAGCAATGTAATGTAAAAAGAGCAAACAAGTTTAAAAAATAAAGTACATTGCACAGCGCACTGTCAAGATGCAGCTACCCAAACAAATTCTCCCCTGAGAGGTTTAAACCCAGGAGGATGGGGGACAAGGAAAACAAACACACTACACATATCGCAATCAAGTGCAAAAAAAGGTGCTACACACTGACAAAAAGGCAACAACACAAAAAAGAAAAAGGGAACACAAACCAAAAATCAAGGGGGGGGGGGGGGGGGGGTGGCTACGTCTCGGGCACTTAGCCCTTATTGGACCATTCCCACATATGAGTGGTACATTCCATCAGGAGGAAAAAGGAACCCTGTAGCTACAAAGTTATTGTACTTGTGAGTACTTCATTTGTAGGAAGGTGATGTAGAAAAGATCTAAAGATTATCTTATCTGCTGCTCTGCAACTCATCACCCCACCGTCCCGCATGTAAGAGGAGTGTGTAACATCACATCACCCCACCATCCAGCATGCAAGAGGAGCATGTAACATCACATCACCCCACCATCCAGCATGTAAGAGGAGTGTGCAACATCACATCGCCCCACCATCCAGCATGCAAGAGGAGCGTGTAACATCACATCACCCCACAATCCAGCATGCAAGAGGAGTGTGTAACTGGAGTGATTGCGATGCAGCCGGAATTGCTGTGTATCCTGTGGAGAGTTCAACAGGCTGAAATCGGCATTTTTTGATGGACTGAAATGTACAGTATAGAGCACAACTTTTACAGCTCATTATATATTGCACCAAATATTTTAATATTCATGTCACAAAAGTACTTTGCATTTGATATCAATGTATTTGAACGCTGTTTGGAAATATTGCATTATACTCTGGGTGCACAATATTTATTCAGATTTCTAGATGGCTATTTGCTGGATTCAGGGAGGAAATAGTTTTTTTTTTCCATTTGTTAAACAAAATTGGCAAATGTTTCATTGGGATTTTTGTTGTTTGTGCTTTCCTGGCAAGACATACTTTCAAATTGAATAATTCGACCGCAAACAATATTAAACAAGATTGAAATCAATTCATATCGATTTTTCTCTTAGTCTCAACAAGTACTAGTGAATTAGAAATGCACTAAGGGAACTAAAGCAATCAAACAACAATGGAATCTGTGATTGTATTTGCTTGCACCCTTTCCAGAGGTATTGACAACAACTATAATGGGGACCAAATTAGCCCTACTTTTGTAACCTTAATTCTAGCTCAATACCAAAGCCTACAATGTCATCTAATAATTCTCATCTGAGTTTCAGCAGGATTGAGAACAAAATACAGAATGTGTAGAGAATTCCATTGTAGCCTCCCAATGCCATCTAATAATTCTCATCTGAGTTTCAGCAGGATTGAGAACAAAATAGAGTATGTGTAGAGAGTTCCAAGAGAATATATTGTAACCTCCCAATGCCCATAGCATTTGAAATAACTAAATGCTATTACTATTATCATCATCATTTATTTATAAAGCGCCAACACATTCTACGGTGCAGTACAATGGAGGAACAGGATGACATACCTAAGGTTTGAGTTTCTGCTCATTATGGGTCTGAGTATGCTTTTTGATGGGGGTTGGAGATGTGGCTGTTTGGTGATGTCAGATAATATGGAGTTTGGTCCGCCACGCACCGGGTCCCATTTGGGTTAGGGTGTGTGTACAGTATGTTAGGGGGTGCTAGATAGGCTTCCTTAAAGGGGTGAGTATTCAGGGGGGCTTTTAAACGTTTGAATGCTAGGGCAGAGTCTGATGGTGTGTTGTATGGAATTTCAGAGACATGGTGCATTTTCTAATGTATTTTAATAGCACAGCACCACTGGTTTATCTTGAACTGAACCATCCCTAAAGTTAGCACCGTAAAAAGACCACGTGCCATTTTACACAAGCTGTCGTCTATAGAGATGGGCGAACCCTTTTGAATCCAATCCACGGATTTTCTTGAGCTTTACCTGTCTAATCCAATCCATAGAATGAAATCAGCCATTGATTTGATTCCTTTTAAGGTCTCACAGATCCTTAAAAATCCGTCATTGAGTCTCGGTGCACGGATTTAAAAAAATAATCCATCGATTTATTCCCCTTTAATCTGCATGTCTGGATTCCAGACTTTTACGAATCCGCAGAATGGATTCACAATTCGAATCCCTGAAATAGGGCTTTTGTGTGGGGTTGGTGCTGGAAGAGTATGTGCTGCGCATGCGTGAAAGTATATTTAAATGAGTCACATCCCACACTTCCTGGAAGGAGATGTTGATAGGTAATCTCTATTAATTAATCATTTGGGAGAGGGCATAGCAATCAAATAATAACGAATCCAAAATATGTGCAGGGCACATGAAATGTCAAGAAGGTCTAAACGTGAAAGCCTAATAATAGATGTAGAAGACAAAGGCTAAGGATACCCGCTCAACCTATACAAATGTGAAAATGTATAGGGTAAAATCAACTAAAGAACGCAAGAAGAGAGGTCCTATTTGGCAGATATCTTCTGGGTAGAAGAAAACAGGAAATGCCCCATATAACATGCACTCAAACACCTCTATTATTGGCAATAGGACTGGTTGAAGGCAGAGACAAGCAGAGTGACTCTAAGAACTAATGAAAGATGCATTAGTTTGAGAATGGATTAGGACAAGGTGCCAATACACTGAAGATCGAGCTATAATAATTAGTCCCCCAAAGATTAGCAGATATGAGGATATGAAAAAAGGTCAAACCTGTTTAATTCAAATTTATTAAAAAGAATGGGGGGACATAATTGCTACACAAAATTACACAAAAATGTACATAACAAGAACGTGGTATGGTCAACCGCACTAGGGTCAGGAGATATTAGTGTCTACCCTGACCTGATGAACGCCACTGGACTCTGATAGCTAACAAGAGAGCACAGTAAACTACAAGGGCTCTAAAGTAGTCTTGTGTTCAATTAAAATAGACACTGTGGTGAAATGAGCAGCACTCTAACCAAAAACCTCCAGGGGTGTAGTGTAATTTAAGTGGAAGGAGTATCACCCAAAGAAAATGGCTACATCGGGTGTAATCCCTAATGAAATAAAGAGGGATGTACTGTATAAAAAGGAAAAAAGGCCTCATGATGCTGACAAGACCGCACAGGGTTAATGGTCCTAATTAGTGTTTAAAAGTACACCCTAAAGTGAGTGCTCTTATGTATCAGGGCGCTGTGATGCATATAGCAAATAAGTGTCACACTCCTCAATTGTATATTAGACCAATAATTATAATGGTGGAGCAATAGAATTGGTGCTTGGTGGTCAGGCAGACATAGGTAAATATTGTATACTGTCCCCGTGTGGTAATATGCCCGGAGAAACTACAGATCATTCAGTGCAATAACAAAGATACTGTAACTGTCGGACCAAAGTTAGACAACTTTACCTATATACATAACCCTACAATATCAGGAAGGGTAGGGGTAGGGAATAAAGAGTCAAAGGGAGTAACTAACACTACTGCTAAGCTTACCCTAGGTTCCGATTAGTTGCACTGCTGTAAGACTTATAACTGACCACTGGAAGACATGTGGGGCTCAGAGAGTGGAGCAAGTCAGCTGGCAGCTGGTGTTCTAGTTGCAGCGGTGTAATCTAGCGCATGATATGTAACATCATAGATGACACCTACCTCTGACATTTGTTTTGCTGTCGCTTCATCGGAGGGGTATGTAATCACCCCCCTCTGCCTTCTGATATTTATTGGAGAATCCCAAGGTGGCAGGGAGTTCAAATGATTGCAAATGGTTGAATGTAACCCCTTCTGGTCCTAATTAGTGGTATAGTGTTAGAAACTGTATAATTATGCATTATTGGTGGTACTTTTCCATTATAAATGTATGATAATGAAAATGAACAATTTCTAAATAATATTTACAATGTCTAGTGAACACAGAAATAAATGAATTTATGAAGGTGTGGACTAATGTACTCATATATTAACCAGATGCTAAACTGGAGTGACCTATTTGAAAATCTGACAAGTTGTAAACTATTTATACAAATGATGAATAAGGAAATCCTTCATTCAGGTCATTAGGACTGAGAGTGTGAAGGTCAAAAATTCAGCGACATTGTCTTTGCAGGAGGAGTCTATCCCAGTCAGCCTTTCTAGGTCCAAGTATTAAGTGTAATGGGTGCTCCAATAGTCCCGGAAATATATTCAATAAATCTCCATCAAAATATCATGGAATACTGGCTTTTCCTTTTTAGGAGTGGGTATACTACTAGGTGAGTTACAATAGTTTCAACTTTCTTAGGTCTCCTCATGGTAAGCGGGAAATGATTTTCTCACTTCGCCGCACCTCATTGGAGACAATATATATATATAATAAAAGTCCAAAGAACTCACCAAAGTTTGTAGTAAATCTTGTCATCAATCTTCAAAGGTCTTCCTTATATCTTACCCACTCCTTAAGCCAAATAAATTCCTTGAAGGCGTGTCGAGCCGCAGGTAAAGATCAACACAGCAGAGAAAATGCAAAAAATGCATAAAGCAGCGCACTGCCCAGAAAAACTAGGAAACAGGTGGTATAAAAATGAAAAATGTATTGCCAACCAACATTACAAAAGAGGAGGTGTACACTGGCGACACACTTTATTCGAGCTCGGCTAGTCCCACGAATTCGGGTATACCCGGGTGTATTGAGGTTTGTGACTGTTTTCTGCCCGAGTGCATTGAGTTATTTTCCAGGCAGGGATTGAAGCATTTTATTCCCGCTGGCTGCAATACTGCACAGTATATATATATATACTGCATTACAATTCATGAATTTATGCCATCTGGTAGACACGCGAAGCATTGCAGCCTATTAAATCCTAATCATTATCATTTAACAGATCAGCCGCCCGTCAGCCAGGCATGAACCCAGGCTGGGAAGGCAAACCCTCAAGTACTCCTTGATAAAGCACATTTTGTGTGAAACGCGCCGGAGGGTTCACACCATCTCTTCTGTAATGTCGGTTGGGCAGTACATTTTTCATTTTTATACCACCCACTGTATTTCCTTATTTTTCTGGGCAGTGCGCTGCTTTATGCCTTTTTAGGTCCCATGGTCGGATGGTCTATGCCACAGAACCAAAGGCCACTGAAATCCCACTGATTAGCATCATTAATATGACGAGCTAGGGGGGTCTGTAGGCGGTTACGCACAGAACCCACGTGTTCCAAGATTCGACGCCTGAACTCGTGGCGGGTCTTGCCCACATACTTCATCTCGCACATACAGGTCGCTAGATAGACTATGCCTGTACTTTTTCAGTTAATGAAGTGTTTGATTGAATGTTGGTGCGTGCTATTCCAATTGGAAAACATTTTTGATTACTTTGTTGGCAGTGATCAGAGATTTATTGATGGCCAAAAGGATGCTACATTTGGAATTCTTGGCTCTCTTGTAGGCCCTTTTTAAACAGTTTTTTTTACAAAAATGACCAAAGATGTGGTCACACAAAAGAAACCCACTAGTTTGCACACAGCCTACAGTGGAGTAGACAATAATAGGGAACTAATTTGTCCCAACATGCAAGTGATGTATCAAACGTAAGGGGTATATATAATCCAGAAAAAACAATACAATTTTATTAGATTACTTATAAACTCTTCTAAGTGAAAATATAATAAAAACAATTAAAAGTGAAATCATTGGAGTATGCCTTGAATGGTTACCCTCAATTGATTCTGTTCATGAGGGTATCACTATTCAGACATAAGCAGAGTCCAATATTATAGGTCTTTGCTTATGGGGGAGAGTGTTTAAACACAGAGTATCAATCTAGTAAGGCTCAATGGTTAGCTTAATAGTCTAACCAATGTATATACTTATGTGATCCACAATGTTTTCACCAACAGCTATAGTAGTATCATATTTTCAAAGTGTCACCATGCAGTTTGCTGCATCATATTTATCTAGATGCTGCGATAAGTAACAATACCAATGATCTCTATAGTTGCAACTTATCACACACTGTTTGTGTACATAGTTGGTTAAGTTCTCATTAGTTACACATCATCATTATTAAAGCAACCACTTTGTTACATATGTGGTGTATCTATAACTAACTGTGTATATTTGCAGACTCACGCTTTAGCCTTGCTGTGTTTAATTCAGACAGCCAATAGAATGCTGGTAACTGTACTCATATGTCAACAAGCTTTAGCAACTGCCATCCTGCCATACTGCCTTACTGCCATACTGCCATACTGCCATACTGCCTTACTGCCATACTGCCATACTGCCATACTATATACAGCGCTAAAGTCTTACTCTAAATTCCTTGTAGCTGCTTAAATATCTCATTTAGCATACAACAACAGTTACTCCAATGGTCAGGGAATGTATTGTGCCACCTGACCCTGCTCAACCCATATGTAACGAGTACTTGCGACTGCTACAATGTACTCCTCGGCATACAACAAGCTTCTCCAGCGGGTGACGTCATCAGTGCGTGCGTCGCGCACTTTAGAGTAGCTGTACATAGTATGGCAGTATGGCAGTTGCTAAAGCTTGTTGACATATGAGTACAGTTACCAGCATTCTATTGGCTGTCTGAATTAAACACAGCAAGGCTAAAGCGTGAGTCTGCAAATATACACAGTTAGTTATAGATACACCACATATGTAACAAACTGGTTGCTTCAATAATGATGATGTGTATCTAATGAGAACTTAACCAACTACATTTATTGCAAACGTGACTATCTAGACCCCCCATTGAGGGGATTATAATGATATTTTTTCTATAATATGTTTTTATTTTGAATGTTTTTGCTGTAATGCTTTTCTATTGGCAAAAGCCATATTAGCAACATTTGGGCTGTTGCCCATTAAGGTATAGGGGGTTGTTCTGTTGAGGGGTGGGGTAGGGAGTGGGTTATGGGGGCAGGTGCCCCAAGGAAGGGGGTTATGCCACAGGGGGGAGGGAGGAGAGGAACATGGGGTCAACACCTTGTATGCTATAGTGGTTGTACAGTGATGGAATGCAATGGGTAGTAGGGTAGTAGGGTAGTTAGGGTCTTTGTACTGTACTACAGTATAATGCATGCCTTCATGTCACTATGGCTTCCAACGTGTTAATATACAGGTCATGGTGAAATAGTTTGGCCTAGTTAGGGTATTCACTTTGGCTTCCTATATTGTGGGCCACTTCAGAACCATAGACAAGGCCAAATCATTTTCTGTCACATGGCGTAAGGTGCTTTGTGCAACTAGCACCAGATATAGCTACGACCTAAAAAGAGCAGAGCGAGAGAGAGAGCAGAGAGAGAGAGCGCAGACAGAGAGCGCAGAAAGAGAGGAGGAGAGGAGAGAGAGTAGAGAGAGAGAAGGAGAGAGAGAGTTAGAGACATAAAGACATAAAGACATGAGGGGGAGAAAATAGAGAGACATGAGGGGTCCCTGAATTTTTTGCCTGGGGGCCCGCACATGTCTAGCTACGCCACTGGTCAGCATGTAACTTAAGTAAAGGAAGCTTTATAAACATTGATGGTAAGAGTGCCTGGAGACCTTTGTTGCATCAAATAAATCCAACAAGTCAGAGAAATCTGTGTCAAATGTAATAAGCAAGATTTATACATACAGTACTTTGCTGCCACAAATTAATTGCACCATTTTGATACACACGCCTTATATATGTAAATGTTTGTTCAAATATTAATACATTAGAAAACAAAAATCTGTTCTAGAGTTTTTCTATAATAAAGAATATATTAGATGTGTACATTGAATGGGCAACACTTCTCGAGATGAGCAAAATAAAGCATTTCCCCCTGAGCTAGTTAAAAGGCTTCAACTTCACACAGCAAGTTAGAAATTACAATGTGTCAGAAGGCGCTATCAGCTTTTGCCAATTCCTAGCAATGCCTATTTAAATTGACAACTCAACACTTTGTGCAACTTAATCATCATTCACTGGCCCTATGTCAACTCTCCCATCACATGGCTTTATGTTATTAAAGAGAAAGCAATTGTAAAATGTGATATATTGTAGTTCAAAGAGAGGGCATAGCAAAGTAACTTTGTGTGCTACTTTAACACATTTCTGCCATTCTATACATGTTGAATTTAAGCTGACTCAGCATTTTATTGGCAAAGATGAAAACCTAGTTGCTGGTTTAGCCGCAAGAGCATGCATGGTCTTCCAGTGTAGACAGGTCTGACTAAAGTTATCCTTTAAGGGGGTATTGAGGACCTGGAAAATCATTTGTATTTAGGGTTGCCACCTTTAAGATTTTATAATCTGTGAAGGCCAAATCCAGTATGAAAGTGTGACGTCATAATGAGCGATTACTAATTTGCAAATGCTTTTATCATCTCTGGTCTTGGCCGGGTGGGGAGAAGACGTGCACTGAGTAACGCCTATAGGGGTGGGTGTCATGGTATTATGAGATGACCAGGCAGTGTGAATGTATGTGTGTGTGTCTTTATTTATATAGCGCCATTAATGTACATAGCACTTCACAGCAGTAATATACACGTGAGTCCCTGCTCTGAAGAGCTTACAATTTAATTGGTAGGTAGGAAGAACGTACAGAGACAGTAGGAGGGTGTTCTGGTAAGTGCATCTGCAAGGGGCCAAGGTTTATGCATGAGGTGTAAAGTATCAGCCATGGAGCTACTCATATGCTTTGTGTGATGTTAGGGGGTAGCCGGCCTTCATAATAAAAGTGAAGCCAGGCTGGTTGCCCCTAAAAAATGTGTGTCAAGACCTGAGAGATCCTACCTGCCACCTAAACCTAGGCCCAGCAGATATATACTGTAATTGATCATGGAAAACATTCCCCAAACCAAATAGCATGACCCATGGTATATTAACCATTACAATACATATCCCAAAATAATTGGACCTCAGCTTGGCCGGCCTATTCCACCCAACCACCAGATGACCTAGCCAGTGTGCCCATCAGTGATCTTGAGCCCATGTTATTGCAGCAGCTTGGAATCTCTGCAGCTGCTTCTGCTGCCAGAACTCAGGAAATGTATTATTAATAATATGGAACTGCTACCAAACTGAATAGCCTAAAAGGGGTATGATCCACAGTATATCCACTATTACAATTCAACTCACCAAATAACTGTGCCCCAAGCTGTGACAAATTACACAAACTTCAACAAAATGACACAAATTGTCTTTATCTTCTTATAATTGCCCTTGGGGTAAGATGCATGAGTAGATAGAGGATGAGACACGCACTCAGTAACAATGGTAATAGAGGTGGGGTACTTAGCTGCCGGTGCGCTGGTTCTGGGGAGCTCATTGTACTGTAAGATGCATGAGGACACTCCCCCAATAGAACTTAACCCTTACCCTTCCTTGTGAATTGTGGGAGGGAGAGGGTACTGTAGGGGTGCCTCATCATGCTGCACCAGCCTAAGTGCAGGTTCTTTCTTGTAATGAACAAAAATTATACTAAACAAATGAAGCGGAAACATTTAACAACATCGTGAAAATCAGTATAACGAACGGTTACTGATGCATAATGGAGGTTTTCTGCCAAGGAGTTTATACTGTAGAGCCATTCCTTTAGTTTCTTTTATAGATGCATTCAATCTTAACTACACGTATAGCTAGTGGTTCCTTTTTGTAATCTTTCACTAGAGCTTAGAGTTTTCAGAAAGACAATTTAAATTTACTGTATGGGAGGAAGGCTAAAATACAGTCTTCAAGGACTTCCAACAAGCCAGGTTATTTTTCAAATTAACACATGCTTAACAAATAGTGGAACCTTACTTATTACGTAGACAACTTGCTAAAGTATGTATTGGCGTAAAAAAACAGTCCTGCTGGTAGACATCGAGGACAGAACACCGCTGATTTATGACATTATCTCAGAATGTCTTCATCAGGTGCCACATCAATATCTTATTTAAATGAACTGACTCTGAGGACACTCTCTCCACTTTCATCTATAACCACAATACTCTACCTACGGTACACTAATTAAATTGACAGCACACTGGGATAATCAGACTATTCATGTTCTTGATCTCACTTCATACAAACAGGATGGCAACCTTCATGCTAAAGTTGATCACAAACCAACAGGCAAGAACATGCAATAACTTAATCTGCCTCCACTCAGAAAGAGGCTCCCTTTCTCCCAGAGGATCCGTGAGACAAGAATTATTAGTGGATAAAGTTCAGGACACAAGATGGGTCTTAAATTCCTAAAGAGGTGTACCCTAGCAGACATGCTGAGCAGCATCTATAAAGCTAGGAGATTTGACTGAGACAGACTTCTTCAACCAGTCTACCGTACTACATTGAATTAGGACAAAAAAGGAATTATTCCTAGCAAATTTACTATCGCATCGATTCTGATCAGAAACAACGTCAACAACAATGGCATATTCTACAATCTGATGAACAGTTTATGGTCCAGCACAACATAAACCAATGTTTGGCTACAAATGTGGATGTTATTTAGAGGACAACCTGGTCCATGCAGACCCATTGGCCAAATCTACTTCCTGATACTAAAAATTAGGTTTATAAATGCCTAGCATGTGTGATATGTAACAGTTTAATCATTGGCCACTCTCTCACCCACAAAATGAAAATTTCTATACCATCTGGCATTGACTTACCGCCACAACCTTTTCAGATGTCTAGAATAAATGCCCCTGTGGAAAAAGCACAGTACTTTATTACATTGATGCAGTATTGGTACTGGTATTCAGAATGGGACATCTGACCAAATGATTGCCAAACTGTTCCTGAAGGCAGGTCCTTCCTACAGACCATGTTGTGTGTCCTCCCCACGTGTGCCATCAGTCACTCCTTCTACTTAAAAATGAAGTATTCTGGATTCATAAACTTAACACAGCTCAACTTAGAGGACCTAATATATTTTATTATTATCATTTATTTATAATGCGAACATATTCCTCAGTACAATAAAATGGGGTCGGAAGATTATACAATAAAATGTCAACTGTACCATACAATAGTAGAGAGGGCCCTGCCCCAATGAAGGAGAAGGAGTGGCTCAGTGAGTAAAGACACTGACTGACACTGAGATTGCTGCAGGGGAGCCTGGTTCAATTCCCGGTGTTGGCTCCTTGTGACCTTGGGCAAATCACTTTATCTCCCTGTGCCTCAGGCACCCAAAACATAGATTGTACGTTCTACGGGGGGACCTGTGCCTGCAAAATGTCTCTGTAAAGCGCTGCGTACAATTAGCTTCACTATACAAAAACATGCTATTATTATAATGAGCATGCACTATATGAAGAAGGGAGAGTGGAAACATAAGGTACCATGATGCTATGTTATTAGTTATACCTCAGAAAGTTGTCTTAGTCCCAGATCCAAAATACAGTGTTAAGCTTTAGCACACCTCTGATCCCATTCATTTGAATGTGAGGGAAGGCATGCTAAAGCTTAGCACACTTTTTTGGATCTGTTTCTTAGTGATAGCTAAGCGTCAGATAATTGGTTAACCATGTGTGAATGTAAGAAATCTTTAACACCTGACTTGTTGGAAGTCCTGGAGGACTGAACCTTAGCCACCGTGCTGAAATCAAAGTGTCATTCTGACAACTGTAGTTAAGCTCTAGTGAAAGATAAAAAGGGATCTGTTATCTACAGTTAAGCTTTAAAGCAGCTATGAAAACAAAGGATCATACTCTATAAACTATGACAGTTATGCCTCAGTAACCATTCATTACCCTGATTTTCACTATATTTTCAAAGTCTCTTCCAGGCTAAACTTAAAGCCAACCCTTTCAAGCATTCCCCAGAGGTTTTGGAGAATTGGTAGTGTAGGGATATTAATGCAAATAATTGTTGGAATAATACTCATCATTATTCATTGTAGCAAAAAAAAAGAGGACATTTTTAGGCCAGATTTTTTGGTAATGTTTTTGCAGTTTCTGCAGAAACAAACATAATTTTCCTGCATCTATAGTACTCAGATTTTTGCAAGTAACATTTCTAACTACAAGTAAAATTGAAAGATAAAGATTTAGTTACATCTATGCAAAAAAAGAAGATGGGTGATTTGTGAGTCTACTTCCAAATTGGTGTGCAAGAATGATGCACATAAAATTTTACTTACATTTTCATATGAAAGTAGAGGCCAACATGCCCTTAAAACTATTGGTACTGCGTATAACTATTTTTTTTTGAGTTATATGGGCCATTCAGGTATATTAGATGGAAAGGTATTAGGAGCAGAAAGAGGGAGGCAGCGATCTCATTGGTAAGCCCTCACCTAGAGTAGTGCATCCAGTTACGGAGGCCATAGCTCACATTTACTAAGCAATTTAAGTCCATAATGTACTTTCTGGGGCTGAAAGACACCATGCAGTTCATTTAAGTGAATGGTAGAGGTCAATAGAAAAAGGAAACAAAATATAAGAAAACTAAGTGTAGGAGATGTGCGCAGAGGATAGAACAGAGGAGACGGTTTTTAGGTGACAATAAATTTAAGCTTTAATAGCCATCAGGTTTAAACAGAAAACAGCTTCCTCTCAGCAAACACAATTAGTGCAAAAACAACAACCAGGCCTAACCCATGTAGGGGACTGATTAACATTCAGTAGTCTCTATCTGAGGGCTGGAAGGCAAGGCCTCTTACCAACCTTTCACACAGTCTAAAGAGAGGTACCTGTAGGCAGGGTGCTCTCCACGTCCATCCAGGGTCTGTGGTGGTGTCTGTGCGGTGATAGCTCTGGCAGGTTCCAGAGACCGATGCTGCCTGGAACAGAGTCATTCTTCCCCTGGGATCTCTCTAGCAGCACAGACTCTCTCCCTGTGCTAGAGATCCTATGCAATCTGTGCAGCAGCCTTTTAAACATTCTTGATAAGACAAGTCAATTAACTCCTGATAAAATTAACCAGCTACCCGCTGGACTGATCAACAAAACAGGGCCATCAAATTCTCTCTTTCTATATTGATATGTAGCCAGGTACCCTCCAGTCTCCCCGCGCTCCCGGTCCCCCCCTCCCCCCTTACCCTCAGTGTAACGCAGGGTAAAATAGAGTACCGGTGGTTCTCGCCCCAGGGCGCCGCCATGTTAGGTGTGCGCGCACGAGCGCATAGTTGGTCAAGCGCAGAAGCGGCAAAGGCCAGGAAGAGCTCTGGAAGGTTGCGCATGAGCGGGGCAAGGTAGCGGCGGCCATTAGAATCACGCAGGCACAGTACCCTATGCGCACGCAGTCGCAATGTTAATCAGGCAGCTCAAGGACTAAAACTCCCATGATGCTCAGGGAGGAAGCTGTCTGGTGACTTACGAGAGCCAATAGGATGGCTGGATTGCTTCTGGAAGAAGGAAAGACTATTGCCTGCTGCGACAGGAAGTGCCAGTGAAGACCAGGAGCCTGAAGCTGCAGGTTGGTCCACGGAGCAGTGCTCCAGGGACTAGGCCAGAGGTCAATCCCCTAGGGCCCAGCTAGTTCCCTGAGTCACTGTATATGTGTTCTGAGTGCTTGCTATAGGGAAGGCCTTTATTTAGGGACCCTTTCATATAGCATTAGAGAGGTGTATGCTGCAGGACATTGCCTAAGGGTGGTGCAGCCTGAATGCTGAAACAAACGCTGATTCCTTAAAGAGACAGTCAGTCAAGGATCATCCGGATGGAGATCCCTACAGTGTATTTACTGTATGGTTGTCTGGTGGGGGCACACTCCCACCACGTTGGGATCCCTCATCAGTGGAGGCGCTGCACCGAGTGTAAGTATACCCCAGGCTCCCAGTGGCGGGGGCTCAGGCCTCTTGTTAGCCTCACAGGTGACAGCAGTACCAGTAGTTATAGTACCCTAGGGGTACACCCGCTACAGATACATAAACCCAGATATGCACCACAATGTACATTATTATCAATAAAGAACAAACGAAACAAGGCCGCGTGGAATATGATCTGCTCTCTGCTCACTCCCTTGATGAACGTTGGCTAAGCACAGAGTGGAAGCTTGTGCAACGTCATTGCTTGTGCAGTCCTACTATCTCTCAAAGGATGGCAGTTTCCAGTGCTAAACTGAGGTGCAGTATAATATAGGAAAATATATAAATTACGTTAAATATAAACAGTTTCCCACTGTTTCCCTGCTTTTTACTTTCTCTTCATATGAACATTATTTTATATAAACAAAATACTGTGTATATAATGAATGTCTCGCCTCACTGTACTAGCGACAAGGGCCAAACATGTTCCCACAAGTTGCAGCATAGCATACAGTTGTCCCCACCAAAACAAAAGAAGAAAATACTACAGTAAAATAACAAATTGAAATATTTTACCCGCAGAGGTATGGAACTATATACAATGCATTGATTCCTCATTGGAAGAGATTTGCCTGTGATGCATTGCAAAAATAACGCAGTAAAGGAGGTAAATTAATAAACATCCAAATGTGTGAAAAATGACCCTTATGAAAATGGTTTGGCTTAAGAAAGCCGCCTTATATATATATATTTTTTTAACGGAGTTATTGAAACCTTTAGGTACATATTATGACATTCTAAGGCATTTCCCCTCATTGAACCATTCCAATCAGAGTGAGAACATCTTTCTTTGCCAAGTAGGTTTTGGACATGTTACAATTATGCTTGAGTGACAGTATGAACTAATACACATACAGTTACAGTATAAGAATGAAACACTCCTTGCTAACAGAAGTAGAAGTGCTACAGATGTGGCAGATGTTGTTGCACCTATGGTATTGCCACAAATCGTGCAATGTTGTTGCTGGCAGTGACATTTGTTTTTATGGCGCTGCGGTTACATTGCGCAATAAAACCGCAGAAGCAGCAACACAAAATTGTGCTGTAATGGGCACAATAACCCAGGAGTGCTCAACACCAGTCCTCAATCCCCCCCATCCCCCTTCCGCCCAGCAGGTCAGGTTTTCAGGTTACCCTAGCTTCAGCACAGGCAGCTCAACCAGTGGCTCAGTCGATGACTGAGCCTTTGATTGAGCGCCTCTGCTGAAGCAAGGACTGAGCCACCTGTGCTGAAGTAAGGACTGATTGAGCCACATATGCTGAAGCAGAGATAGATTGAGCCACGTGTGCTGAAGCAGGGACTGATTGAGCCACCTGTGTTGAAGGACTGATTGAGCCACATATGCTGAAGCAGAGATAGATTGAGCCACCTGTGCTGAAGCAGGGACTGATTGAGCCACCTGTGCTGAAGCAGGGGCGGATGGTGCCACCAGTTCTGAAGAAGGGTTCTCCTAAAAAACCTGACCTGTTGGGAGAGGGTTGAGGACTGGAGTTGAGCACCCCTGCAAAACCCTATTTTACAGTACATCAGATGCTCTTCTACCTACGTTAGCAAGGCGTGTTTTATTCCTGTCAGAAAGTAGTTCCTGCCCGGAGAGCTTACAGTTTATTAGGCATGTGGGGAGGGAGACAAGCAGAAACACTAGGAGTAAATTGAAGTGCATTGAATAGCGTGTGTAAAACCGTATACTGTAGTTTAGTGAGTAGCAGCACTATTTAAACACTGTTGAACAGGTGAGTTTCCAACTGGATTTTGAAGTTAGAGAGAAGGTGCTTCATGGACTTGAAAGCAAGGAAGTCCCGTCGTCGGGTGCAGCGTGTGAGAAGGGCTGTAAGCATGAGAGAGCTGTAAAAATGCTGGGGGGAAAGGGGTGGGGGTTAGATAGTAGAGAACAAGAGATTAAAGCTAGGATGTAAGGAGTGCAGAGGAGTGTAGAGCCCTTAAAAGAGAAAATATGTGTTTTGTAGTAACTACAAGAATCCCTTGTTGCAGTGGAAACAATAATGGGGAAGGGCAGGGTGGCAGACCTGTCTGAGGCATGTGAATGTGCTCACAAGTGGTATTTTCATTTGCTGTATGCTGTTCCGTGGAGGCTTTTTGTCACTTTTTTACCCACCAAAACGTATTGAAGGTGTGGTTGAAACCCATAAACACATAAGGAGACAAAGAGTTCTCCTAAAAGATCCCCATTCACTGCAAGGCAAAGCTGAACATAATATTCAGGGTTCAAATACCCACTAAGTGTGTTGCAGAATTAGCTGTAAAGGGTACAATTAAGTAACCGCTCCCAGCACTGTGGGAGGACAGTTACCACCAAAAGCCAATAGGCAAAAATAATAAATACTTTAATGATCAACAACATCGACGCAATGACGCATACTCAAAACGACCATAAAAACAATTAAAACACATATAAAGGGTGACATTAGGTTCAGGGATATCAAAGGAAAAATCCAAAATAACTCAATATAAATCCCCTAACAAAATATTCCGATCGTGGTTGATGAGACAAAGTAGGTGAATAGAGGTAAATTTACAGATAATAATTATCCCTCTTGTCTCAGGGTGGGGTGCGGATACAAATGATAACCGATAAATGAATGCTGTGAATCAGGGAACTATGTCCAAATTCTATTCACCTCATAGTTGGTGACAATCGTAGTATAAACAGCATTAGGTGCAGTGCACCAAGTATGAACATATAGTTTGTATAATATGCAAATCGGTATCCTATACAGTATATCCCATAATAGGTACTTGCGTTATATAACCAACATAGGGTGCAATGCGCTCAATATAAGCAAATATCCTGCATAGTTTGAACCCAACTGCTCCCACCACATCAGGAACGATCTCACCCGTTACTCCTCCTACACGACGTCAACGCGATCACGTCATGCTGACGTACATTTCGCGCATAAGAGTCTGGCGCTTTCTCAAGGTGGTAGGTGATAGACAGAGCAGCGCTGCCCTCTTATATACCCGCATGCTGTGCGATTCTTAAAGGTACCTCTACCACACATTGATCTAGTGGTAGACAACTCAGATAAACATGTGAAATAAATAAATGAAACGGGGGATAGTGAAACTGTGTCCTGAATCACTGGTTTGTCCTAGGCTCATAGTAAATTCGTTTAACTCTTCACCTTATATAGTATAGATGTCTGGTTAGCTGAAATAAGGCACATAATTAGCATTAAGATACTGACAAGTAGGGAAACTGGAACAATGATCACCATAAAATGGCATTCAATGAGGGCCAACATATATACACATATATACATTAATAAATGTATAGATCTCGATCACAAACCACATCACGGGCATATATATAGATATTGATATATACTGTATAGTACATCAGTGTGTATTGGTGTAGGAATGATCTAACCTGAGCTGTCCGCCCATTAGGTCAAAACGAACATCTAGTTTTAAACTATATACCGGGAACCCCCTAAGATGAAAGTTAGAAATAACATATGCCCAAGAAGTGTGGTATTGAATTCATGTTATATAAATGAAGTATATATGTAGCCCTCATTTAGACCCATAGGACTTAATGTTTGCAATGTGTAAATCCATTTACACTCGGTCTGTAATAAGATCTTGTTCCAGTCTCCTTTACGTTGACCCCAGGGAATAAGTTCAATGCCAATAAAGATCAATAGATCACTATTCCCCTGATGTTCACTAATCACGTGACGTGCCAATGGTGTATCCTTAGAATTTCTTATGGATCCAAGATGTTCACAGATTCTCGTTTTAACCCTTTAGCACCTTGCTTTGCCAGCTAACTCTCCTGTATAGTGTTGGTATATTCTTTTGAGGTTCAGACCCTGACCATGCAGTTCCCGTCATTTACATTACGTGCTTAGGGTTAGTTGTTCTGTTTCTTGTGCCTCACAGCCTATCTTCATTCTGTTGGGATATTCAGTGATAGCTTGTCACTGTGTCTCCCAGGGACATTGTTGCAGGGTATAGGGAAGGACCAGGTGGCCACGGTCTACCTGGGAACGGGCCTGTAGAAGTGGTCCTCATACCTCGAAACGTGACGTTGCCCCCCTTGCCCTGGACTTTTTACCCCGTTTTTCCCTTTTTGCCCCCTTCCCCTCTCCCTTTTCCCTGTCCTTGTCCCTGCCCCAGCACATATTGCTTTCTTTTGGTCTGCGACCAGTTTGTGCATCATTCGTATACCATGAAATGCTTTTTTGCATGATCCCTTCACTTTTTGCTCTTTTCTTTTGAGTGCTGGAAACATTTGTGGTTTATTGATTAAATATAGGGTTTCACGGCTACCAGTAGACAGTTGTTGGTAGGCAGAGCTGCAAATAATTGAATAAGAGAGAGAGAGAGAAATAATTAGCAGAGAGGAATACATCACCTGCATAACTTTCTTATTCCACTTCAAATATTCACTTTATAATATAGACATTTTAAATGCTGTTCCCTCTGCTATGGTTATCGCAGATAATATACTGAGTGTCCGGTAGCATGGTGTTTGTTGTCTAGTTCAGGCATTAGGAGAAACTTCTTTATTTTAGTTACTACTCATAAGGAATGTTACATGTTAAACCTCCACATGTGTATGATTGAAGTCAGTTATAGGGTTATGTCAATGCAAAGATTTTAACTTGCTTCTCAACGTCAGTGTATCACGGTACAGGGCTCCACTGTGTCTGCATGCAGTTTGGGGGAAAGTCTGTAGAATGGAATAGGGAGGTTAGAAGATACAGTATGTACACACAGTATGAAACATATGAAATACACCTTTCTCTGTCACTTCCCCCTTCCTTTTCCATCAAAAAATCCTACCTAGATAGACAGTCCTGGATAAGGATCTACGTGTGTGTCAAATGTAAGAAATGTTAATTAAAGAGCAACTTACATTTGATGCAGCCACAAGTTATGTGCTAAAGCAAACGTTTTTTAGCCTTTGATACTCCAATTACTTATTTTTAATGTCCACATCAGGGAGATCTTACAATAATGTGTTGTTAAAAATATGTAGTAAGCGCCACGGCGACAAAGCGACGTGGCGACGCGATTTTTGGAAGCCGGGAATATTTGATTTTTCAGGGGCTGTCGCCTCATGTGACAGCCCCTGAACCAATCAATGGCCCGGTTGCCCACGCCGCCGCAAAGTGAAATACAACTTTAGCTAGCGGCGACGGATGACGTCACGCGTTGCGTCTCTGTCGCAGTCGCGGGCACTATATGCGCGGCCTTAGAAGAACACCTACATCCGTATGGGAAGGGATTCTAATTTTATATGTTAGTTGCTCTGTGCAGCATTTCCCCGAACCACACATGACTTTTGCAAAACTGAAATCCAAGGATTTTCCATTAACATACTTTAGTTTAAAATGTGCAATAATTGAGTTGTTTCAATGTCTTTTTTTTAACTTTTGTCCTGTCTCATCATATAAGAAACAGATGTCTAATCTCTAGGCACGCTACAATAAGTACTTGTGGAGAATAGGTAAGTGGCCCCCTTCTGGGTTAGGCCCCTTTTGTTGCTGTACATTAATGTAACAGCTGTGAATAAGAAACACATGTGCACTTCATGATCGGGATTTCTGTTATACTGTACAGTAGGTATACAGGAGCTTCAGCTGTGCATCTCTATTTACAGGTGTTATTTCCATGTCAAGGAAAAGCTTTAGTTTACTATGACTGTTTTTTATTAATATTGCTTTATTTTCACAGTACCACATTATTGTTACAAAACTCCTGCTCCCATGGGTAGGCTTATATTTTAGACATATATTCTAATATGAGGCTCAAAGCACCAAATCTTGCATCTAATCAAATGTGCTGGTCAATACGAGAGTGCACAATTTGTGTATGAGCGCCTTTTACAGATAAGCCTAGCTCCAATCTGCTTTGTAATTCAGTTTGTCAAATAGTTTTTATTCTTGTGCCAGGCTGGATGCTTTAAAGGGCTAACATTGGAATACTCCCTTTAATAATCTTTGGTCTTCTATTTCAGTTCCCAGTAGTCTCTAATTATTATACAGATGTAGCAGATGTTATCACTCCCATTACTACAAAATAACCTTTATAAATAATGTAATGCTGCTTAACCATTATTTTCAATGGTCATACTGTTTAACTACAAAGTAAACTGAATAAATGCAGTCCCGTCAGACAGAATGACCCGGTCAGCAACCAAGAGGAAGCGTACCCCGTGAAACGGGCGTTGGGACAGTCCTCCTGTTATTGTCCTCCCTCTGCAATGCCTTACCTCTCGGATGCTGACCAGGTCATTCTGGGATTCTGTCTGACAGGACTGTTTGCTACTTTGATTCAAGTCCTTTGATGCTGACTAAGTCCGAGGCCCCGCTGCCTCAGACAGAGCGCCAGCACTGCATACAGGTGGCAGGTGGAGAGGCACTTCACCGCTATCTGCGCTCCGTAGGGAGCAGGGGAGGGGCGTGGCCAACACGGGTCGGGGCACGGCCATTGAGCCCGGGGAGAGGGGTGGAGGAGGTTGTGGGTCCAGAAGGGGGGGTTGTGGGTACAAGGGGGCAGATAGGGTGCTGTAAAGTTTCCCCCCCTTCCCAGTTTGTGAGAAAGGAGGGGGAGATACAGCGGGGCTGTGCGACACACACACACAACACACACAACACACACAACACACACAACACACACAACACACACACACACGGGACCGCAGCCTAAGTATACACATACGCCAGCATTTCTCTGGACTGTTTGTTTACATGCTCAACGCTGCTGCTATGATAAGAGATTTTTCCTGCTCCTATGTGTGATTACTGTCGAGCCTGCAGCTCACAGTATATCTCTGATGTTTCTGCTTGTGTTGTCTGGTCATGTACACACTTACTTCTTGTTACTTTCTATACTACATTACCAGGCTTCCCACATATTCTGTGAGAACTAAGTGCAAGGGTGGGCGCTTAAGTGATAAAGGGCACTAATTAGTGCAACCAAAGTGCCTATAACACAAAACGCTATATATAAAGTGCTTCAAGTGAGTGAAATAGTGTACACATGGGTGGTAATCAAGTGAAATCAAACACAAACATATAACAATGCTGCTCAAAAACAACTTTAACTGGATGGTCTGCAGACTCCACTTCCATTGATGTATTTCTCAGAGGATAGGGGAGCGCATGTATCAATATGCAATGAAAACAAATAGAAACGCAACATAGGGCAAATAAAATTTCTTTAGAATTAAAGTGTGTTCGGAGAGATTCTTTCAAGTGAACACTCACATGGTTTCAATCAAAGAAAGGCATTTCAGAGATCAGTGGCACTTTGCTTGACTCTGGTAGAAAGAAGTAAAACCTCAGAAGGGACAATCTGATACGGTGTTGTGTCACTCAGGTGATGTCATCAGTGTCAGGATGGAGAGTGATAAACAACCATAGCGTAATCCAGAAAAAAATATAACAATTTTTTAAACACAATAAAAATTCAACACTTACACAGTGTCATAAGAATATTAGACACATAAAAGCATGATGTATCACAAGCTCGGTTACTCCCCACTACCTCCGTCTCAGACCTCTCAATCGCGGCACGTCACTTCCGGGTTGGAGCGCGCACTGGGACTCGGATTGTTGTCCTAATGAGAAGAGGGTCTTTGTGGCAAGCACAGCTTCAAAGGGGGAGCGTCCAGGAGTCCTCTGGGTACGTCACGCAGGTGACTCTACGCGTTTCACTGGTAGTGTAGCTTCGAAGGGAATCATGGAAACCATACGGCTGCCTATCACTTTAGTACCCTGACACGCAATCTCATTGGCTAATCTACTGGCCTATAGTATTCATGATCAGATGAGGGAACATCCCAGATCTACCAAATGCAAACATAGCACACACTCAATATATATGAAATGAACTGTATAGTAATATACTGTCACTCTAATCGGAACCACAAGTATCGAGGCTTATGGGAACAACAGAGCAACTCAGCGCAACAGATGAGGGAGGAGGAAAAGGAGAGGGGGGGAAATGAAAAAAAAGTACATATTTGTAATATAAAATTATTCTATGAAAAGGGGGGGTATATATAAAGACATACTTTAAAAGCATGAAAATCACACATAAAAAGGCGGAAGCTGGAAGTGAAATTTATAAAAAAAAAAAGATGCGATGTCTATATCAGCATTGAGACCCCCTGGAATCATAGACTTCATTCTATGGATCCAGAAGGTCTCTCTTAGTGCCAAGGCTTGGGACCTGTTACCACCCCTCCAATGGGATGTGACATGTTCTACCCCCCTGAAGGTGAGGAGACCCGGATCAGAATTATGGAAAATCTCAAAGTGTTTAGGAACACTATGGGGGTCATGCACTAAGCTCCGTTAAGTCACTTTTAGAGCGCAAAGTGCTCTTAGAACGGGATGTTGCGCTCAATCCGATGTACTAAGCAACGCAAACAGGCACTTTGCGCTCTAAAACTGACTTTTTTCCGGAAAGGGAGTATTCCAATGTTAGCCCTTTAAAGTCCAACTTTGCTCATTCGTAACCCTGTATGCGTTAAATTCTGCCCTTAAGCGGGATGCACTAAGCAACGCAACCTTAGCGTACGCGAAAGTTGCGTTGATCAGAACACGTCAGCTCAAGGTAGATGCAAAAAAAGCTGGACTTTTTTGCATGCGCAAAACCCATACAACAGGCCGGCGGGTGTCCCCGGCTGACCCCGCGGGGGTCCAGGGGCCCCCGGCTCACCAAGCAGGGGTCCCCGCAGGAGTGCGGGGGTCCCCGCGGCAGTCCCGGGGTCCCAGCAGGAGTCCCGGGGTACCCGCGGGCCTGCGGTACCAATGTTGCGCAATATAAACAATATTTATAACTAAATACACCTCCCTAAATACATATAACTTTCAATAAATACAGTAAAAACATATTACACTTACCTTTTACAGGCACCCACGATGAAGGCCGTCTTCATCCTCATCTTCATCCTGCCCATGCCCCATCCGATGCTGCAAAACATACACAAGAATAAAAACATCCAATGTCCCCTAACCCCTTAATCACCATAGCGGTTATTAACCACTACAGTCATAAAGGGGTTAACCCACCCTCACCCACCACTCTGGAGGCCTACATACCCTCCTCCACTAACCCCCACCCCGTGAGGCCTAACCACCCTCACCCACTACCCTGCCGGGAGGCCTACCCACATACCCTTGGGGCAAATACCCCCTTCCCCCACCCCCAGTACACACAAGAAAAACAATACACAGCCCCACAATAAACATCATTCTATTTATTAAATACATAATCCACACCCTGTGCCCCCCCATAAAAACATGATTTATTCTTTTACATACAGGGTTCATACCCCAGGCCCACGTGAGTCCCCGGTGGGCCTGACGGGTCACCTCACAGACCTACAGGTTGCCAGCATCATGTTTCACACAGGGTCTGGAGGCCTGTTGGTGGGTCCCGCCACGTGCCATGGCCAACCAGGTGGTCTCTGCGGGTCACCGTGGGCCACAATTGGGTCCCCATTGTAGGCCTGAGGATGTCTGGGAGCCCTGGGTCAGACCCACAGGTATCTGAGGGGCCTCGGGTGATTCCCACGGGGCTCTGGGGACCCATGGGTGGTCCCTACGGGTCCGCAGTGCCCCCACAGATGTGTGGCCACCGGTTCTTCCCCGCAGGTGTCCCCACGTGGACCACACAGCCAGGTACCCGTGAGAAGCCCGAGGATACCTCAGGTAGTCTCCAGAGGTCTCTCGCAGACCAAAGGAACCAACCCTGTATGTAAAAAAAATAAACCTGACCTATACATTCAATACATCAACCCCCCCCCCCCCCAACACATACAGTACAATAATGTGCCAAATAACAGATATGGATAATAGATTATTTGCCCATTATTAAACACATTAACTAGCATAATAACATAAATAAAGTTCTACTGACCTCATCAATAAGAAGCCCCCGTCGCTAGCAAAATCCTTGTCCTCCGTTGCCAACAAAATACATAGCCAATAGATTGCAATTACATTCAGATATCAATTAACCCTTTAATCACCTTATCGGATAATAACCGCAAAGGTAATTAAGGGGTTAAGCCACACTGGCCCGATATCCACCCTTCACCCATTCATTTGTTCAGTGGCTTCATCATGCAACTATAATATATATATATATATATATATATATATATATATATATACACACATATGATGAACCAATATACAAATAAATGCAGAAGGGTTATCAAAAACATGCTCTACTACAAATACCACTTCTCTATACAGACATAGTACAATAAAATCATATTTCCTAAAAAAATCCAATCTCATCTTCCAATCAAAAGCCTCAAATGCCAATCAAAACATTGCATTTACATTGTATACATGATGAATGCAATCTATGCACCATGTACACTCATGTACACTCTGCCAATGAATGTTAACAATAACATATTCCAAACATATTCCAAACAAAATACCAATACATCCAAACAAGTATACAACTACAACACACATCACTGTGAAATGCTCAAAGAACTAGATTGGTCATCACTAGAGTCTAGGCGCAAAGTTCACCTTTCCTGTCTCACCCTCAAATACTTTCTGGGCAAGCTACCCAGCTACCTGAACAAGCTCCTCACCCCTACCACATGCAGTACCTATCACCTGAGATCAGACTCCAAAAGACTATTCATGGTCCCAAGACTCAACAAAGTATCCGGACGTTCCTCCTTCTCCTTCCGTGCACCCCAAAACTGGAACAACCTACCCGAGACTCTCATATCCACCACCAGCTTAAGTTCTTTCAAATCTAAGGCTGTCTCACACTTTAATCTGGTCTGTAACTGTTTCATACGCTCATACTGTAATATATATTTTCTTTAACTGTGCATGCAATGTCTTGTATATAATGTATACCTTGTTCATCTATGTAACTGTATTTGTAACCATGTATTATTTTGTTTTACTCTGTGCCCAGGACATACTTGAAAACGAGAGGTAACTCTCAATGTATTACTTCCTGGTAAAATATTTTATAAATAAATAAATAAATAAAATACTATTTAAACCAATCAAGTCACCATAAATCAATTAGCATTCATTAATCAAATCATTAAACAATTTAAATTCCATCCATAACAATTAAACAATTAACTATTTCAATCGTTAAACAGAACAAGTTACCATCAGACAAAATATAAGTACCAAAAAGAATACAATATACAAAAGCGAGGCTCACCCTGACCTAAAGTACACCATACAAGACCAAAAATTACATCTATCTAATTCGAAAATACATCACACACACATTTATGCATAGCAGATAGCCAAAATCATTTTAAACACAGCAATACAAGCATTTCCTACCAAACCATTTCTTACCCTGTATGTATATATCGATCTAGACATACATACATACATACATACATACAGTGGCAAGAAATTATGTTTTAAAAAAAAAAAACAAGTAAAAAAACAAAACAAAACAAAATTGAACAAGTTAAATAAAATACATTTCTTTTGTTCACTTACCATTACTTGACCCACTCACCGACTCCCGTTGAACAGCTTACTCTCGAACCAATCCACGCACAGGAACCCATAAAATAATAAACAATAAAATAATAAACCAAAACAATCCACGGGTCTTCTATTTGTAATCCATCTTCATCTGTATTCTTCTTTCTTGTATCTTCCGGTCTCTTCCGGGGTCTTCTTCTCTTCTTCGGCCACGCCCTGGTCTTCTTTCTTCTGTAGGAGGTCCTTCCTCCTCGGCGTCTGCCTTCAAAATGAGACTACATAGGCTATTATAGGCCTATGACGTCAAATTTTCGTCATATGGTTCCCACGGACCTGATTGGGCCGTGAAAACCATGTATTTTGGGGGGGAAAATGAATTTTGATGACTTCATTTAAAGGCAATGACGCCAGCCAATCAGAATGGCTGTGCTACAATTGCCTTTAAAATTACGTTATGAAAAGAAAGATGGCCGGCCTCACATGGTACGGTAGCCAATCAGAGCGTGTTGGCAACGGAGGACAAGGATTTTGCTGGCAACAGGGGCTTCTTATTGATGAGGTCAGTAGAACTTTATTTATGTTATTATGCTAGTTAATGTGTTTAATAATGGGCAAAAATCTATTATCCATATCTGGATAATAGGTATTTGGCACATTATTGTACTTTATGTGTTGTGGGGGGGGGGATTGATGTATTGAATGTATAGGTCAGGTTTATTTTTTTTACATATAGGGTTGGTTCCTTTGGTCTGCGAGAGACCTCTGGAGACCACCTGAGGTATCCTTGGGCTTCTCACGGGTACCAGGCTGCGTGGTCCACGGGGGACACCTGCGGGGAAGAACCGGTGGCCACACATCTGTGCGATCACCGCGGACCCGTAGGGACCACTGTGGGTCCCCAGACCCCCGTGGGAACCACCCGAGGCCCCTCAAATACCTGTGGGTCCGATCCGGGGCCCCCAGACATCCGTGGGCCTACCGTGGGGACCCAATTGTGGCCCACGGTGACACGCGGAAACCACCTGGTGGGCCATGGCACCTGGCGGGACCCACCAACAGGCCTCCAGACCCTGTGTGAAACATTATGCTGGCAATCTGTAGGTCTGTGAGGGGACCCGTCAGGCCCACCGGGGACTCACGTGGGCCTGGGGTATGAACCCTATATGTAAAAGAATAAATCATGTATTTATGGGGGTGCACAGGGGGTGGGTTATGTATTTAATAAATTGAATGATGTTTATTGTGGGGCTGTGTATTGTTTTTCTTGTGGGTACTGGGGGTGGGGGAAGAGTGTATTGGCCCCAAGGGAATGTGGGTAGGCCTCCCGGCTGGGTAGTGGGTGAGGATGGTTAGGCCTCATGGGGTGGGGGGTTAGTGGGGGAGGGTATATAGGCCTACAGAGTGATGGGTGAGTGTGGGTTAACCCCTTAATCACTGTAGCGGTTAATAACCGCTATGGTGATTAAGGGGTTAGGGGACATTACATTGGATGTTTTTATTCTTGTGTAAGTTTTGCAGCATCGGAGGGGGCATGGGCAGGATGAAGATGAGGATGAAGACGGCCTTCATCGTGGGTGCCTGTAAAAGGTAAGTGTAAAATATTTTTACTGTATTTATTGTAATTTATACTGTATGTATTTAAAATGGGCAAATGCATTATTATCCATATGTGGATAATAGTCTTTTTGCCCATTACTGTACTGTATGTGTTATGGGGTGGGGGGGATGTGTGTTGTTTATTGGGGGCAATTGTCCCCAATAAACATGCTATTGTGCCTTAACCCCTTAATTGCCTTAGTGGATAGCCGCTAAGGTAATGAAGCTGCTTTAATGTTTTCTTATTAATAGTGTGCGGGAGCAGGGGGTCCCCTGAGCTGAACCGCATTGATTTGTGCCTCAGGGACCCCCTGCTTCCCGAGTTACAGGCCCCGGTTTGGGACATCGGTGCCAGTGTCACCGCCATCTTTTAGAGCCCACGTCGCGTCTTGGACGCTATAAAGATGGTTGCGACACTGGCACCCAATGCCCCATACCAGGGCCTGTAACTCGGGAAGCAGGGGGTCTCTGAGCAGAACAATGCTGTTCAGCTCAGGGACCCCTGCTCCCGCACACTATTATTAAAATGTACTTAATGCATCTTCATTACATAGCGGATAGCCGCTACGGTAATTAATTATTATTTATTGTTTGTGTTTAATACTAGTGTAGATTGGCAGGGGGTCTCCTGAACTGAACCGCATTGGTTTCAGGTCCAAGGACCCCCTACTTCAGGAGATCAGGCCCCTTTATGGTGTGCCGTATCCCTCTGCAGAATTTAAAATGTCCGGTCACGTGGCGAGGGAGCTTTAAACTGCAGGGGATACCGGCACCCATAACGGGGCTGTAACTCCTGAATTAGGGGGTCCTCACCTGAAACCAATGCGGTTCAGGTCCTGAGACCCACTGCTCATGTACACTATAATTAAAATGTATTTATTTAGTGTACGATAGCCTGTAACAGTCTTGCATGGAGATACAGAATCTCCATGCAAATGTTACAAGCGGCTTTTTTTTCTATCACCTAGCGAACGTAAAGGTTAAGAACGCTAGCAGGGGGGAAAAAAGCAACACGTACGCTGTGGGTGTTCTGAGCTATTTTGAGCAGGTACGTAAAAAATGGGCTCAAATGCGCGAACACACAGCCTCTGGACAAACGACCGCTCCAAAAATGGCGGCGGCCGGATGTCCCGGCGCCAGTATAGGAAGTGCGCGGGCGGCCATCTTGGAGAGGCAAGAAAACCCTAAGGACGTCAGGTGGCGACGACGTCCACCGGGCGACCCGGCCTGGCGGGATTTTCAATTTTCGCCGGCCCCAAGCGCCGCAACTGCAGGGGCAGCAGCAGTTCAAGCGACACAACCCCTGAGCGAAGAAGCCCAGTGACATACTCCGGGAGGGTATCCAAGGGTGGAAGGCCTAAGAGGGGGGGGAAAGGAGTCCCACACAAGGGCTATAGTGAGGGAAGTTAAGAATCCAGCGAAGGCAGTAGAACAAGGGTAAAGTGGTGCATCATATAAGAAGGCAGATATGCCTGGGAGGGCAGAGAGGGTGGAAGAGTTAAGTGAGTAAGCGGGGTGGGGCAAGAGAAGCAGAAGGGAAGTGATGGAAATGGAAGGAGAACAGATGGAAGAAGCAAGTGGAGTACAGAAGAGAGGAGGGACGGGAGGAGGATGGTAGAACAAGTGGTATAACAGAGGGAAGAAGGGAAGGAAGTATTTAGAGGCAATAGCAAGTAAATGAGGCCGGTTAGGTTTATGAAAGGATTAGAGGGGAAGGAGCACAGGGAAATGGAAAAGGTCAAAGAGAGCTCGTCAGGGAAGGAGTCCGAAGAGAAACTAGAAGGGAGAGATAGTACAAAACACAGAACGTTCTCTAAGAGAGGTGGAAGATAAGAGCCACCCGTTCAGTTAGGGAATAAAGGGCAAGACGCAAGCGGTAGCACTTAATATACTGGGGGTTGCGATAACAAACCAGGAGTTATAAGTTATAAGTTTACAGGTATTGTGCAAGTTTTTGGTTTTGGAGCGGGGCGGGAGCTGAGGGATCTCAGCCTGCTCTCGGTCCGCATGGGCCAGGGGCTGGGAAGGGGTTATCCCAGCGAAGTCCTTTGGGAGGGAGGGGTTCACGAAGTGAGATATATCAGCGAGAGGGCCCAGTGCAGGTGCCCAGCCCCCAAGGCAATGGAATCTGAGCCAAGGTGGCAGGGCCACAGCTCGGAGGACACTAATTGTTTTTTGTTCTATGTGGGTCTTTCCCCATGTTTCCCTATGTTTCCTCCCCCCAACCCACAGGACCCACCATACAAAGATCAGCGTGAGTGCTACAGGTCGGAGAGGCTCTGCCTCAGTCTCGGTTCCTGGCGAAACACACACCCCACCGCCCTGCTGCAGGTCCAGTCCAAGTCAAGGATGAGTAACGTTTTGATCTTATTTTTCCCATATGTCAAGGGATTCAAAACCCAATAAGCGCAGAATTGCTTCAGGGACTACGTTCGCAAAAGCGGATATAGTGTTTGTTCAGAGACACACTTCTCCAAGTCGAATCCACCCCAACTACCTGGACGGCACTATAGGACAATGTTATGTCCTCTGCGAAAGTTAAGAAAAGAGGAGTGGCAATCCTAATCCACCGCAGAGTGCCCTTCCAGGTAGTTAAAACATATAAAGATTTGGATGGACGCTATGTTATCGTTACGGGCACAAATAACAACCAGAGGTCACTTTGAGCTCAATCTATGCCCCTGCGAACAGACAACCGCAATTCTTCACATCATTTTTTGATAAACTACCAAGGTGGCAATAGGTTGTATATTCCTGGCGGAGTACATGAACCGCACCCCTAGACCAGACTTGGACAGATGCACGGGGACTAACTTACCAACAGAAACAGACGTACTACCTATACATCAAGGCTCCGTGATTGCCAGTTAATTGACATTGGAGGGAACATCACCCCCGGAAAGGCATACACTTTCTACTCACACCCCCATACAAGATACAGTAGGATAGATTACTTCCTGGTCTCCTACAAAGCGGTCTCCATTGTCCTCCCATTCTGGGATCCCATGATATTTCATGGTCGGACCACCACCAATTGAGCTGCGATGTGCTCTGCGGCTGCTGGACAGACCGGGGGCGAACTGGAAATTAAACGAGCTGGTTAAAAATCCAACATCGGAGCGGGCGATAGGAGTAAAATTAAGATATTTCGAACAATACAGGGAGCGTATCTTCCCACTCTACTCTTGGGAGGGCCCATAAGGCGACCATGGGGGACTTTTATGACTTTAGCACAGCACAATCCAAAAGAGCTAAGGAGTCCCAGATAAAAGATTTGCGAGGAACTAGCACCACACTTTCCGCACTTCATAGTCTCAATAAACAGGCGCTACCCTAAAGGAACTCTCTGACATTAAACAGACTCAATTTGTTGCTAAACTCCAGAGCCGAGGGAGTTGGCATGGTCTAAAGCGTAAGTTTTACGACAAAGCCAACAAGCCAGATACCTTACTTGCCAATAAATTACGTAAGCAAACTCCCTAATTATAGTATCTCCTCAATCCGCACCAAGGGGGGGGACCTCACCTCCGACCCTAGAAGAATTGTCGCGGAATTTAAAAATTTCTATGAAGCTCTCTATGACGGAGATAAGGTCAGCCACAACAGAAAATAGGAGAAAAAACCAGAAGTTCCTAAAGAGGCACGCCTTCCCAATTGAGCAGGGCAGAAAGGGAGGCATTACAGGTCGACTTTACATTGAGAAATTATCAGAGGTTATAAAGGCCCTTAAACCAGCCAAGCTCCGGACCAATGGTTTTTCAAATTTATATTACAAAAAATTCCTTAAAATACTAGCGCCACCAGCTTCTAAAATTATTTAACGAAATTCTAGCAGGAGGCTCCTTTCCATCCAAGAGCCTCCAGGCCTCAATCTCCCTGTCCACAAGCCATTAAGGACCCGTAACTGTAAGAGCTATCGCCCATATCCCTGATTAATTCCGATGTGAAAATATTTTCTAAACTCATAGCTAACAGGGTGGGCATTGTCCGCCAGGGCTAATCCCACCCGGATCAGGTGGGATTTATTGGAGGAAGGCAGGCGGCAGACAAACAAGACGGATCATAGATTTGATCGATCTGGCCAATAAAAAGAATATCCCGTCTATGCTGTTGAGTCTGGATGCTGAGAAGGCCTTCGATAGGATCGATTGGTCCTATCTGAGGGCAGTACTAGGAGCATTCGGTTTCGAGGGACGCCTCCTAAAGCCATCTTAGCCCTGTATAAGGCCCCCACAGCTAGGTGCGCCACCGGGCTTCCCATCGGAGCAATTTAACATCTGTAGCGGGACGCGACAGGGGTGCCCCCTGTCCCCTCTGCTGTTTGCATTATGTATAGAACCCCTGGCGGCCCATATCCGCCTAAGCCCAGATATAACAGGGATAGACGTAGGGGACCAATCCCTAAAGTTGCATTAATACGCTGATGATGTGATCCTGACCCTATCAAGGCCGCTCACTTCCCTGCCCAATGTCTTTGAGATTCTGGGTGCGTTCAGCCTCATCTCCGGGTTCAAATTAACCAGACAAAATCTGAAGCCCTAAATATTAGCCTCCCCCCGTCCAATTGAGAAACTAATCGAACTAAATTTCAATTTTAAATGGCAGGCCTCCTCTATCAAATACCTAGGTATCCAAATTACTAAGACATACGACTCACTATACAAAGCAAACTACCCCAAATTATTCCAAGCTCTAAGAGGATCTGCGAGTGTGGGCGGGGTTTGGAATTTCTTGGTTTGGACGAATCCATAGCATTAAGATGAATCTCCTGCCAAGGGGTGCTTTCCTGTTCCAGGCCCTACCATATACCATTGGTGCGGGCAGACATAACCTCGCCTTACAGTCAAAGATCATGAAATTCATATGGCACAAGAAGAGTCCACGAATTGCTAGAGCATACTGACTAGACCCACGAGTAGGGGGACTGGCGGTACCTTGCTTGTTGGCATTTACAAGCAGCCAAGATGGGTCAGATTGTCCGTGGCCACCTTGACCCGCCCTGCGGAGATGGTGGCGCTGGAGAAGACCTGCTGTGCTCCAGTTGAGTTGCAAAACTTAATTTGGCTGCCAAAACGATGCGATAACACAGCGGGGATGTTGTTACGGACATGGTGAACTCTCTGGCGGTGTGGAGGAGTTCCAATTCAAACATAAGTTAACGACGAAACACTCCTTAATGACCCCGCTCTTCGATAACCCAGATTTCGCCCCGGGATGGCCGGAGAGCGGCACTTTAAAATTTGGATACAGTCGGGATATAAGCGGTTAATGAATCTGAGGGGCCTCAGTATATAAAACATTCGAACACGTCAAATCAGAAAAGGCCTCCCAAACACTGAACTATTCCGCTACCTTCAGATAGAGCATTCTATAACAAATTTCCAATTAACCAGCTGGAACCATTTTGAGCAGCTGTGTTCCAGAGCAACGGACACAGGGACTTACCTCTAGATTATACCAGGAAGTGATCTGTCCAAGTGGACCTGACGCCGACAAACTGAACTACATGACTAAATGGGAGACAGACCTAGGGGAGACCTTAGAGGACAGAGACTGGGAGTGGATCTTCAGAGGCGGCGCAAAAAGCTCCATCTGCTCAACGTTAAAAGAGAACGCATATAAGTCTGATGCGCTGGTATCACACCCCATTCCGCTGTCTAAATTCGTCGGCGGTATTCCCCGCTCTGGCCCAAAACAGTGCGGGGAATCAGCAGACCTAGTCCACATGCTGGGTCCTGCCGAAGGTACTCCGATTTGGGAGACCATTAGAGCTTGGGCACAAAGTATCCTCGTTTGGAGGTTCCCTGGACCCGTGGCTGTTCTTACTGGGCAGGCGGGGCCCGGGGCTGCCAAAATCGGCACACAAATTGGTGGCACATATGGCCACGCCCACTAGCGAGATCGCAGTCAGTGTGGATACAGCAAGTCCACCAGTCATCCCCAAAATCCGAAACAGATTATGGCAAGTTTGCCAGATGGAACATTTGACTAGCGGGGTCAACGACTCTGGCCGAAATTTCTTAAAAGTGTGGGAGCCATGGCTTACCCAATCCGACATCCCCGTGGTAGATGCCAGCACAATTTTGCATAATAAGTACAAGTGCGTTCTCTGGTGCGGAGCGGAACATACATAACATAGGCAACGTAACAGGTAGGATCCCCTCGACTATTAAAACCAGAACCAAGAGGAGGAGTCGCCAGGTGTCTCAAAGAAGGGCGCAACACGGACCAAAAGCAGACTCTCCACTACCAAGAACACGGTGGCAGTCCATTCCCTCCCCCCCTACCCCGCCCTCCCCCTCCTCTCTCCTCCTTGTGGTTTTTTCCCTCTGTTGTCCAGTCTTTGGTCAGGTGAGTCAGGTTTTGTCTAGTCCTGTGAGTGCTGTTTGAAGTCCCTTACTGCTTTTGAGTGATCTTACCCTTAATTGTGAGAGCGAAAAGGGTAAACCTCGGGGGGTTTCAAATTGTTTTATTATGGAATGTGGCATAGTGTACCTGTTGTGAAACCCAATAAAAATCTTGAAGTTGAAAAAAAAAAAAAAATGGGCTCAAGGCCTTAGTGAATCGCATCCCCGGCCTCACTTTTTAACGAACCTACTTTTTTGGAAAATCAGAACGCAAAGCCCTTGAGCTTAGTGCATAGCCCCTATGTGTTTGCAATTTTCTCCATATATTTCTCATATGTTCCATGATCCGCACCTTCAGGGGTCTGGTGGTCCTACCGATATACTGCAGTTTACATGGACATTCAAGCATATATACATAACATCGGTTCTGCAGTTAATAAATTGGGACGTGTAAAATTGTTCTCCTGTTACATTCAAAGAAAATGTCAGTTTATCTTCAGACCCTGAAGCACAAACCTTGCAGCTTCCACATTTAAAAAATCCCTTTTGTGTTTTGAGCCAATTTTGATCTCTCTTATTCTCTAAAACTTTGAAAGTACTCTGAGCCAATTTGCATTTCAGATTACTTGCCTTTTTAAAAAATGACATGTGCATGGTCTGGAATTTCATCTCCTAAGATCGGGTCATTTTTTTAAATATGCCAGTGTTTGTTGATCACTTTTTTGATCTTTGTTGCTTGGCAATTATACTGTGTGACAAATGTGTTCTGATAATCTCGCTTATCAGTTGTTCCTTTGAGTAGCTCTGGATGTAATAAATCAGTCCTATTTAATTTGTCTGTTTTCTTAATTGCCTCCTGTATAACATCGGGGTTGTAATTTTTTTCCTTAAACTTCTTAATAATAACTTGGGGCTGTTCTTCATAAATCTCTTTGTCAGTACAATTTCTTCAAATACGTCTCAGTTGACCATAGGGGATATTAGATACCCATTTAGGGGGGTGACAGCTTCTGTTATGTATATAATTATTCCTGTCAACTTTTTTGAAAAATGTTTTGGTCTTTAAATGTCCCTTATCTATATAAATTTCAAGGTCCAGAAAATCGATTAGGTTCTATCAAATTTAGAAGAAAATTTCAAATTCAAATTATTGTCATTCATGTACAAAAATACGTTTTGTAAGTCATTTTCACCCCCCTTCCAAATTAAAATTGACGATCTGTTTTTAATTTGGAAGGGGGATGAAAATGATTGACACCTGCGCTCCCCTATCCTCTGAGAAATTGACACATATTCTGTCTCTCATGCTGCCGCCATACAGGTTTTTGTGTGTTAAGTGCAAAGTTTACCTTTAATAAACAAGGACCGTAGACCCTGACAGATATATATAATATATATTTATCTGTCAGGGTCTAAGGTCCTTGTTTATTAAAGGTAAACTATGCACATAACACACAAAAACCTGTCGAAGCAAAATGTGTCAGAAAATGTAAGTTACTCTCTACAAAGCGTGCAACAGTTCATTCAGAGCCCAAAGCATTACTTATTAAAGATTGTATGTATATATATGTGTAACAACCTATCCAATCCCCTAAGGTAGATTTGCATGTATGCAGTGTGATAGGGCTGTGGTGCTAACCTGTTTGATACACAGAAGTCTGGGCCTCCACGCATAGGGAGCTTGGGGTGCAAGGTGCAGGGCCTCCACGTGATAGGATCATGCCCAGATGGGATAACCCGTCACAGGAAACTTTACCTGCTGTAAATAACCACTCACACAAAAATACGAACCATAGGAAACTTTACCACCAGGGCACCAACATAATACTCACACTTATACATGAGAACAACAGTAATGGCAATACACAATAACAATCCCTTCTCCTCTTACAGGGAGAATATCACTACCTTTTCTCCCTTCTTCTAGTTCTATAACAGGCACCCTTGGATGCCACGTGTCACCCACAATGTCCAGCAATATGTGAAAGGTAGCGCTACTCTCCTTAGTGTTATTGGTGCACAGTTGGATACCTTCCCTCTGAAGCTTGGGCAACGTTGACCTCACTCCCTCTATGGAGGCAGATGCAGCGTCCCACAATGCGGGGCCTCCAACACAACTCCCCTCGCTCCTTACCACTGGCAGCTGCACTCATGGTCTATGAAGGGTGAGGCGTTCCTCACTGGCGTCCGTCCCACTCTGCATTGTCACCAGACATTCTCTAGTAGGAAAGGTCCCTAAATATGGCCACCCTAAAATACACAGTCTGTCTGGGGTCAGGGCTTAGCTCGGGCCCATGGGGAACAACTGTCCTAGTTCTGGGAAATCGAACTGGCTCCCAGGATAGTCTGTGTGCTCCATGTGATCCTCCAGCACTCACTGTTGTTCATCACAGTTCAAGTATATATCAGTTTATTAGTCTGCCTCCTCCAACATGGCCACCCCAGTTCATTCAGAGCAAGGCAGAGGAGCTTCAGAAGTACCCCCAGAGGTCAGGAGGTATACCCTGTTACATATATGTAACAGGTATTCCCCCACCCATTCGCATATAAAGTGTATGTGAGGGGGAACCTATATGTTACCAGGTTTGGTGCATATATACCTGTCAGGCTCACATCCGTGGATTTTCTGGATGTTAAGATCAGTATTGATGAGACTGGCATGATCCAGACAGACATTTTTCGCAAGATGACAGCAACAAATTCTGTCCTCCATGCCTCCAGCTCCCACCCTCAACATCAAATTTCAGGTATCCCACACAGCGAGTTTCTCAGACTCAAGAGAAATTGTTCATCAACAGCAGTCTTTGAACAGAGAGCCATGGAGCTTAAAACTAGGTTCTTTAAACGCGGCTATAGCAAAACACAAATTAATAAAGGCTATACCAACTGCCTTAACGTTGCCTGCAAGGGTCTATTGCGACCCAAACCTAAGTACAGAGGTAGAAAACAAATTAGATTCGTAAGCACTTTTAACAACAGTGGTCTGACCTGAGGGGTATCTTACAGAAGCATTGGGGTATTCTGATGACAGATGTGGAGCTCAAAAATGTATTGGGAAACCATGTCCGCCTTACCAGTCGCAGATCTCCAAATCTGCGAGATAAGCTAATTCGCAGTCATTATACCCTCAGGTCAATCCCACTTGTTTATCCAAGCAACTTAAGCCCGGTTTTTTTAAGTGCCGGACTTGTTCAGCTTGCAGATATATGTATCAAACAACATTGTTTACTAACACTGCCAAGTCACGCACTTATAAAATATTGTCCTTCCTTAACTGCAAAAGTAAGGGAGTAATTTACCATCTCTATTGCCCTTGTGGTCTTGTCTACGTGGGCATGACCACAAGGGAAGTACATTTCCGTGTGCTCGAACATACACGCAATATTAAGAATGCACAATGTGATTTAGATTCATTTAAAAAAATCACATCAGTAGCTCGTCACTTTTTGCGTCATCATGGGTCCGACTGTGCGATCCTCACTGCATTTGCCTTTGACAGGGTCTCTCTTGGTGCCCGCGGTTGTGACCTTGAGAAGGCTCTGTTGAGAAGGGAATGTAGGTGGGTCATGCAGCTGGGCATTATGATCCCGCAAGGGCTTAACGACTACCTGGGCTATGCTATGTTTTTGTAGCGTGACTTTTTTTGATATAACAATACTCCTCTGTATTTACATGAGACGCTCTAATATATGGCTCTCCTTTTTCTTTTTTCTTATGTTATTTACTACGGACCAGCATCTTATTTTGGGATACTTTGCCTCATGTTCCCGCTTATCCTGTACCTCGGTGATACCGCTTTCCTTGACGTGTGATCCACAAAAAACTCAAATGTGGACCAAGATTTGCGACATTGGATAATGTGATGGAAGCATCTTACGGTCTCAACAATATGGTGTGTCTCCAGGACATTTTCATAAGGAAGATAGAACCTCGTACATCTGAAACTTATCACTATGATTCAACTGTATGGATTTTGTTAACTCCTTTGCACCTTTTTATGGCATGATTGTGCTTTGCCATTCTGCCTGGACAAATTATTCTGGACTATAAAGCCTCTATATATCATCTTAGAAACAAGAAGACATTTGAATCTACACAGATACTGCTCTTTTATGACAGTTTTCTGTATTATCATATCCTTTTAGTTTTGGACATTCATTATTTCTATTAGTATTTGCAATTATTGCTATTATTGTGTCCTTTGCAACTTACTAATCTTGCTTATCCATACTTGCAATGATAATATAACATTTAAATTATGCCATTGTTATTGATCCCTATATGGTTTTCCTTAACTCTGCATATTTTGCCTATACTTCTGTGGTCACCATGACAACAATATACTTTAATGTGTGCTGTGTGAAGATCGTTAATACTTCATTCTTAGTATTAATGCGCATTTAAGATTACTCTTCATGATTCTGTACCCATAACTGTGTCAGAAGTTTCTCATTCAGTATAGCAGTTTAACTGTGGCTTTTTCTTACTTTTAGTCGAAATGCGTTGGAGTGGGAGTCTGTGGAGTGGGACCCCTACCTTTTTCCATGGCAGGAGGCTCTGGCTATCTCTAAATTGGCCTTTCACACCTACGCTTTAATGGTGATGTATTTACATCTTTAATACTTGGGCATTTATTGCCTCCATTTCTGCATTTACTATTTATAACAACAGCTATCTCCTTATGTTATGTGCACAAATCTGCAGTTTGTGTAAAGGTATATACGCTGCTTATATTAGAGCTGCTTGTGTTGTTGATTTCTCTTGGTGTTCTATCTGACCTATTTATTAGCCTTTGCCTCACGGAATACATGTTTGGTAGATGTGTGTCCCCCTCCTCTTTTAATTAATTTTTCTCCCCTTGTTTTTAACCTACAGTAAATAAATTTGCATTGTTATCACTTTTTTGGCATGCCCGTGTGCTTCTTCATAAGGATGCTTTTTCTGTTGTAATATATATATATATATATACATATACACACATATCTATATATATATTATATATATATATATCATACATTTTAAGTTATGATGGGTGAAAAAGGCGACCGAAAACCTCCACCGTTAGCATATAGCCAATAAAGAATATCACTTGGGAGCACATTCACATGTCTTCGACAGGTCTGCAACCCTGCCTTTCATCATTATCACCTCGCATACAGTGCTCCCACTGCAGCAAGGGATTCTGGGAAATTACATGCAAATGAGCACACAATGTGTCACCTTTTGCCTGGAATATCCATTAACATGGAGCCCATTTAAGCTGATGTATCGCCGTTCACACAGCTTTGAAACCACCTTTTGGGTTGGTCACCTTAATAGGCACTGTCTATTTAATTTTATTAATATATATATATATATATATATATATATATATATATATATATATATATATATATAATGCTTTAGATTATAGAAAAAAAATTATTACAAGAACATACAGTTACAATAATTACAGAACAGTTTCTTAAAATAAAAGGTTAAAACATACGTAGAAATTCTTTTACTTTACCATATGTCATACGCTTTTCCCAGAGAGGTCATTGCTGGAGCATGTCTTTGGAGGTATCTGTCTGAGGTAGCATGCTGTAGGCCGTGGAATGGAGGCTCCCTTTACAGTCAACTCCATGGGTACCCTCCAGCAGGCAGCTCTGCAAGCCATATCCACAGGCCTCTACCAGGCTTTAACCCCTCTTTTTACCCACCTGTCTCTCCCCACTCTCTCTCTCCTTCCCCCTCCCCTCTTTCGCTCCCCCTCCCTATCTTCTCTCTCACCCTTCCCCCCTCACCTCTCTCACACCTCCCCTCTCTCTCTCCATCACCCTTCTCTTTCTCCCCCCTCTGGTCTCCCCTCCCTCAAGTCTTCCCTCCCTTTCTCTGCCCCTTTCTCTTCCCATCCACCAGGTCCATAACTACTCCATCGGTGCCTTTATCTCCTTCCCTCCCCCAGGCCCATATTTTGTTATACCCCCTTAGTAATCCCTAGTGCACCATGGGGCGGGGGGGAAGAAAGGGGGAGCTGCTCCTTCAATTTGTCCTGGGCCCCAAGATTTCGGTTGACGGCCCCGACAACAACTGTTACGTATTTCCATGCAATACAGTACATTGCTATCTTCTATATCAACAAAGCGGTGACCTTTTGCACCTGTATCAGGATACAACGGAGAAAACAGTAAGCAATAACTTACAAATTAAAAAGCTATTTTTTGTTTGGGATTTCAGTCTTTATGGCTTTACATGTTTATGCTAATTAATGTTACATCACCTTGTTACATGGAACTTTTTCAGGTTGGGCTAAAGTTGTGAGTGGAGTACCTCAGGGATTGGTACTGGTACCCCTGCTTTTTAACTTGTTTATTAATGACCTTGAGGTTGGGATCGAGAGCAAAGTCTCCATCTTTGCTGATGATACTAAATTGTGTAAAGTAATAGAATCAGAGCAGGATGTAATTTCTCTTCAGAAGGACTTGGAGAGACTGGAAACGTGGGCAGGTAAATGGCAGATGAGGTTTATTACAGATAAATGTAAGGTTATGCATTTGGGATGCAAGAATAAAAAGGCGACTTACAAATTAAATGGAGATATATTGCTGGAATCCTTGATGGAGAAGGATTTTGGAGTGCTTGTAGACTGCAGGCTTAGCAATAGTGCCCAATGTCATGCAGTAGCTGCAAAGGCAAACAAGATCTTATCTTGCATCAAACGGGCAATGGATGGAAGGGAAGTAAACATAATTATGCCCCTTTACAAAGCATTAGTAAGACCACACCTTGAATATGGAGTACAATTTTGGGCACCAATCCTAAGAAAATACATTATTGAACTAGAGAGAGAGTGCCACCAAATTAGTAAAGGGGATGGACAATCTAACTTATGAGGAGAGGCTAGCTAAATTAGATTTATTTACATTAGAAAAGAGGCGTCTAAGAGGGGATATGATAACTATATACAAATATATTCGGGGACAATATAAGGAGATTTCAAAAGAACTATTTATCCCATGGGCAGTACAAAGGACTCGGGGCCATCCCTTAAGGTTGGAGGAAAGGAAATTTCATCAGCAACAAAGGAAAGGGATCTTTACAGTAATTGCAGTTAAAATGTGGAATTCATTACCCATGGAGACTGTGATGGCAGATACAATAGATGTGTTCAATAAAGGTTGGACATTTTTTTTAGATGGGAAAGGTATACAGGGATATACCAAATAAGTATACATGGGAAGGATGTTGATCCAGGAATTAATCCGATTGCCAATTCTTGGAGTCAGGAAGGAATTAATTTTTCCCCTTAATGGGGTTTTTTGTTTGCCTTCCTCTGGATCAATAAGTAAGTATAGTTATAGGATCAAGTATCTGTTGTCTAAATTTTGCATAGGTTGAACTTGATGGACCTGCGTCTTTTTTCAACCTCATCAACTATGTAACTATGTAACCTGATATGTTTGCATAATATTCATTTTGTCAATGCAGTAATACTGTAACTCAGAATTACTGGTCCATATTTATTAATATTCACTTGATTAAGGTGTCTTTCAGGGCCGGAAGCTTTGTTATGCAATAGTACTGCTGAGTACGTATGGTCCAATATCTTTCATTACCACGGTCTAATAACAAGTTTTTTGCTGAATTAGGCCAGGTCCCCGCTGGCTACTGTGGCAGACGCTGCATTGACAAGTGCCACCCCACAATGGGGCCGGGCCGCTGCGAGGGGCGGCCATTGTGCTGCACGGTGAGTTTTTGAAGCACACATGAAAATTGAGATGGGAACTAGCGACGGAGCGCTAGGCCACACCCCCCAGCGGTTCAGCCAATGAGGGTGAACCTGTCTGGGGACGTCATGGCCGCGCCCCAGTCTTGCCCCCCTCTGTCTTTCCCCCTGCAGGTCTCTGCAAACTAGGGAATTCGGCTGCACGTGCTGCCTGCCTTGCAGGCACGCATGTAGTGCAGGCAGCGGGGCAGCAGCCTTAAGGAGGTCATCCTCTCCAGGAGCCTATAGCTCCCTACACCCATCAATTCAATAGTTAACACAGTGATAACAGACAAGCCTAACAAATTGAAGCTATAACAGGAAAGTGCATTATTAGGTCTGGGCTGGATTTTTCCTGATTTCAAAATGAATGTATTACATTGCTCTTTCTGTGGAACATGTCTAACTTTTCATCAAAATCAAGACATACAAGACAGAGAGCTGATTGTCAGCAGGATGGGTCTGAGCCAGCGTGGCTTTGGTACAAGTATTTCAAACATTTTTAACAAGGTCTTCTGCCCAATTAAATATCCTCATGAGCCCTCAAATATGTTGCTCTCATTCTTCTTTGACTTTAGAAAGGAAAACTCACTTTGGAATGAGGACACCATGTTCCAGAAAAGCACAATTGAAGTCAATTTCTTTCCCTCCTTGTTACTGTATTTGCCGATTTACTGCAGTTGAGTTCACGGAATAAATGGTATGACTTTTTATAGAAGCATGAAATGTTGGACCCTCCACCATGGTTTCCATAACCCTGTTATTTTCAGCTCCGTGGACCTCCTGGAGATACTTACCAGTGAGGGTATTGGCATCATGTCCTGGTTTTGTGCTGGGGTTTAATGAATGATGTTTCTATGGACCCGCGTTATACAAGAGATTTGAGTGGACATTATATTACCCTGGATGGCCAAAACACTAGTACATTCGCCAGTAAGTGTCTGAGGGAAAAGAGGATCCCCAGAGCTGAAATAAATGCTGTTTAGATCTGGGGACATTTTCCATCCTGTAAAAAACAAAAACAAAGTGGGTGGGGTTAACAATACAAAAATCAAGCATTTGGGATTGCATATTTATACTCGTATTGTGATACCAGAGTTAACCAGCAACAAACAACTGCAATGCACTACCAAACAACCAGATATTTACAGTGTCATAATTGAGTTACCCACAAATAAATACAGTATGCTGCTTATAGTATGAAAGCATGCAAGAAAACAGAGCATACAGTATATGTAGCCCTGGTAAGAAATGGGGCTATAGTTCTATCCTCCTCCTGTGTGTAAACTCTGCAAAGGACAGATTGCCAGGAGTTGACATGGGTTTCCCCCGCTTATGACACTGGGTTGTGTGAGTGAAGGTAGGTCACGTGACCCTGTGTGCAATCAAGAGACGCAGGGGCGGTGCCTACTGGAAGTTACATAAAGCAGTGTCACTTCCTATTTAGTGGCAAAGTTGAAGTGTTAGTGAGTTAGGAAGCAGAGGAGTGATCAGCTCATGAGTAGAGCTGATCTAACTATAGTTAGTAAGGTGGACCAAGTACCTCTCACCCTACTTCGGGGGTGAGGGAAGAGCTAGCCCCACTCTGGATGCCCGTAGGATCAGAGTGGTGGCAGGACCATCACAAGGGAGAACAGTTAGTGGACTGTGCATCACTGTAACTGTCGGCTGCTGCTGCTGCCCTGCTCTGAATAAAGAGACTGCTGCTTTTAGAGACAACCCTGTGTGAGACTGGAATCTCTCATCCCTGTGTGGGAAACTCTGTGGTAAGGATTCCACCCCGCATTCCTGGGGCTTACTATAGATGGAGGCGTTGCACCATTGAACCAGAACGAAGGCATCAACCCCAGTAACCTGTTCCTGTTATCCCCCATGTCATCGCGGGAGACTAAGGCCCTCCTGTTGCCAGCAGGTATGCACCACACAGAGACACCTAGCCAGACCCCCGAACACCTTAGGGGACCCGATCTGCGATTGGGAGGGGGAAGAGGGGCTAGATATGTAATCTCTGATTTGAGATTGCCATTATATATTAGGAAACTTAAAGTCTGTATTTACAGTACTGTGTAGAAGAGAAAAAGAACACAAACCTAGAGTGGATCCAAAACATGAATTCAATGTTTCCATTATGTCTTAATTTGTGTTGCATATGTTTTACACGGAGTAATAGTACAGCAGTTTGTGTTCATTCATTGTTATCACTTACAAAGTGGGTTTTATGAGAGCATGAGTTAGACACTTCAAACACTGGTTCCTGTGCCGAGTTGAAAACACAGCCTTACCCAAACATATCCTAATGGTCACTCAAGAACCTCAGACGCATCTTACCAAGTCCTCCCTCCCTTCTAATCTATGTGCCCTCAATGGAATAAAAGGGTTTCCACCAGTACTGTGAAGTCCATCCCTCAGGCTGGCTTGAATGAGCTGTAAAGTGTCTTCTGACTATAGAAGATGTCATATTGAGTAGTAAATATGGGCTTTTGCCGCGATACATTGGATAACACTTGTGTGCCTTTTAAATACACCTTAAAAATGATTGCCCATGCTTCCGAACCATCAAGCCTCATGTCCCCCTTCAGTTTCAATGCCTGGCATCTCACTTCTGTGGCCCCGCATTAGGAAGGGGGAAGAGAATGAGCAGTTAAGAACATTTACTGTTGCTAAAGATCCAATTTTTCTGAAGATATTCCCTTTGCTACATTAGACATCACAATTATACTGACATTTTTTTAGGTTCTCCAGTAAAGCTGTTCTCTGTAAAACCTAAGACCTGACGTGTGATGGCCATTCCTCATACAATGAAAAACACTTTGCAATATAACACTGGCGTTTCTGTTTTGATAGAAAATAACTGTCACATTAAATTACATAGTGTTGTATTCTCTGAATGTCAGCAGACAGCCCAGGCTCCACGCTGACACATTATTCTGGAGAGAAAAAAGCTTTTTACACTTAGAAAATAACATTGCATGGGGATTGTTAATGACAGTACTAAGGAAAGGGGTATAATTAATCACTCATTTATAAAAAAAAATTTTTAAAAAAGTATTTCCTCCTTCCTCGACTCAAAGTGCTAAAAAGAAACAATTACTACGCCATTAAAGTTAAAACTTCTAAGTTTTGCTAGGCTTTTGTATTACAGATGTGGCCAATGTGTAATTGACTAGTATTGGTGAAATAGGGACAAAGTGCCCACCCTTTTCTTGTGTGACTGCAACGCGCCATTGTGAGTAATAATATTGGCTACATCTGTATCTGTTTGAGAAGTGTAAAGGTGTTTCCCCACCCGGTGGGAGATTTGGCCATTACAGGGTGTATGGTGCATATACCTGCTGGTAACAGGAGGGCTGAGTCGTCCGCCGGTGGTAGTGGGGACACAGGAACAGGCTTCTGGGGTTCATACCCCACATATCTCTTTAGCAGTGCAGCGCCTCCATCTGCCGTAGGCTCCAGGAACTGAAGGTGATCTCCCACGGTAGAACTTATTACCTCTCCCCCCAGTAAGGTCACGCACCAGGCAGGAGGTATATAATGGAACGGAATCAGGGGAGCGTCAGTACCTGGAAAATATATACAAACTACCATAGTGTGTACTGTTTAGCAATATATATACATAACATGGTAGTGCTCCAGGAGCAAAAAACTCTAGGATAGGAATATGCCCACACACACAGCAACAAATAGGGAGAACTAATCCACGAAGAGAGACAACAGAGCCAAGGATTAAAGCCATATAAAATTTATCCGGAATGGTAAAATTCAGGCTTACAACGCCCGCAGTATACGCGGGCGTTGGTAAGGTTAAAGATGTTACACGAAGTCGCGACCTCGTGAACCTCCAGCCGTCCGCCTTCTCTCCCGGTATCCATCCTGTACTGCAACTGGATGCCGATACTTCACTTCCGGGTTTCGTGGGTGTCGTTGGCGTCACCGAGCTGCAAGCTGGATGCCGATACGTCACTTCCGGTTTCACGGATTAGTTGGCGCCACCGAGCACATCAGCTGGATACTGTCTCCCTCAGGGTGTTGTATGAGGGTTACGCTCTACGCGTTTCGCCGTGCGGGATTGCCGGCTTCGTCAGTGACGTAATCCCTTGGAGATACTTTATTAACCCTTCCTATTGCAATGACCTTTCTCCCCTCCCATAGGTCACAGCATATGACGATCTATATTAATTGGATAATTAGTTTACCACTCTAACAGATCTCACACAAAGTTATACAGATATATTAAATACAATTTATCCTTATACACAATATACTAATAAAACATTTATTGCTCATAACTAAAATAATATATATTGGCAACACATCTAACTCAATCAAATTAAATAAAAATTCAATAAAAATTCATAAAATATTCCCCACATATTAAAAACGTCGATTGATGCAAAAGGGAAAAAAGAAGAAGAAAAACACTATGAGTGTGATTGCATAACAGTATATATAACATCATAAATCTTTTCACTCTCTAGTGTGTATTTTATACAATACTAATATATAAAAAAAGCTTTTATACTTTCAACTTTAAAGGAAAGCACTTAATTCGAAGTCCACATTAAGTCCAAAGGAACAAGTGTTTTAAGGGTGAAGATCCAGAAACTCTCTCTCTTTTTCAGAGATGTAATTCTATTCCCACCTCTCCAGTGTGGTACACCCTGTTCCAGTATAGTAAACTTAAGACCAGATAGTCCGCCC
>CM071568.1:298172557-298230162 GCA_036426205.1 Ascaphus truei
TCGGGCACGGGGGGGGGCGGAGTCAACAGACTTAGATATAGTGTTTGAGCGCTATCTAGTAGATTTTGTATGTAAGGAGGTATATAATAACAGGAACGGTTTATTCACTCTGTAAAGCACAGTTACACGGCAGGCTTCTGCCCGATGCAGTAATCTCACTCTCACTGAATGATGATCCCTGGACCATCACTACAGGCCAAGGGCACCCACAGCCATCCAGCTCTTCCCCACCTTCCTAGCAGAGGCAGAGGTATGGTCCACACTCACTCTCCCCCGGAGGGAAGAGCCATGGGAAGGCCCAAACTCAGGCTCCCAATTGTGTGACCTGCCTTCCTCAGAGGAGGAAGGACACTACTAACTTTAGGGCGGTCCTGCCTTTAAGTGCTGCCAGGAGGCGGGCACCCCATTGACCCAGCTACAACAGGATGTCACTCCTGTGATGTCACTCAAGTGCAGGATATCACTCAAGTGCAGTAGCAAGAGGAGGGGGAAAACCCCATAGCAACTACTGGCAACCTGATTGTACTAGGGTTTACTGTCAGCCCAAGGGCAGAATAGTACCCATAAGGTGACCTGGCTACACTAGTATAAAAGTTTAGCTCACTTTTGCATTTTTGTGTATAAGGTTGATGTGAGGAGAAATACCATACACATATTTTTTGTTTCTAGAGATATGTAAAAAAAAAAAAAAAAATCATATATAGTGTAAGTCATATGGCAGAGTACCTCAATGATCTGTACAGGGACCCCTGCTTTGTAACTTATTTATTCATGGCTTTGAGGTTGGCATCGAGAGCAAAGTCTCCATCTTTGCTGAAGATACTAAATTGTGTAAGGTAGTAGAATCAGAGCAGGATGTAATTTCTCTCCAGAAGAACTTGGAGAGACTAGAAACGTGGGCAGGTAAATGGCAGATGATGTTTAATACAGATAAATGTAAAGTTATGCATTTGGGAAGCAAGAATAAAAAAGCAGCTTACAATTTAAATGGGTGTAACGGGTTTTCCCCCACCCAATCGCATATAGAGTGCATGTGAGGGGGAACCTATATGTTACCAGGTGTGGTGCAATGTACCTGTCAGGCTTACAGGAGGCCTAAGCCTCCGCCAGTGAGAGCCTGGGGTGAATCCTCTGGAATGATCTTACTTACAGCACCTCAACATGTGCAGGATGTGTAGAATGTGTAGAATGTTCCCCACACAGGACCCACATATAGTAACCACATACACAGGAGTATAAGTATAACAATTTACTATATGCAGATAATAACATCACACAATACACATGCATCAACCATATGACATCAACAGTGCATAACATCAGTGTCACCCTGTAACACTACTAAGCACAACTATCCTCCGCCTCGTGGGGCCTTAACCCCACACTGTATCCCCAAAGTCCTTGTACCCAAATGTCCCAAGAATCCCACAACCCCACACACATGTGGGACAGCGCTGCCCACCAAGATGAAGTGTATAGGTGGTGCACTCGGTGATTTGGGATACCTGCCCGGCTCTCCTGCAACCGGGTACCGCAGAACTGTGGAAGAGGACCCGTCTGTATCCAGCGCCGAAGCCTCAGCGATGGGGGTCTCCTTCTGAGCAAGCTCACCACTCAGACAGTCTCTGTCTCTGCTCTGCAGAGAATGATTCACAGAAACACTGTCTCTTCTTGTCAGAGCACACAGCACTGCAGCTGTGTCACTGACTAAGCTGACTGCTAACAGGGCAAGGTCTCTACCTAAGAGGCCGTCCCTATGAACTTACCCACTAAACCTAGTGGGGAGTGGGGCCTACCTGGGGCCTGGGGTTTTTCTCAGGCCTAGTACAGCAGAGCACTGCTCTCTGTACACTACCTTCCCCAATCTCTTCCTGGATCCAACTGACTCATATTGTCTGTGCGCAACATTGTATCTTTCTCCAGCAGAAGCTGCAAACTCTACTGGCAGTCTGGCTGCATGTGACAGGGCTCGTAGGGCAGTCCCCAGAAGCTGCTGGGAATTGTAGTCCCTTAGGGGCCTCTTTGACATTAGGGTCGGGTGCGCTATGGGTACTGCACACGCGCGACAATGTAATGGCCGCCGCTAGCTCTCCCTGCGCCTGCGCAACCTGTAATGGCCGCCGTAAAGCCTCCCTGTGCCTGCGCGAACTATTGGGGCCCACTGCGCCGCGCGCGCTCCTCCGCTCCTCTACTACTGGTGCTAAAATGGCCTTCGCGGCTATCTGCGCATGTGCGAACCTCCGTGCATGCGCGACCATCCCCAACGTGGTGGCGCCAACCAACATGGTGGCGCCCACCAATGGAGGTGCTCCGGAACCTCCCGCCACCTCCAAGATGGCGCCCGATGTCACCCGCGCATGCGCGCCTCTTCGCGCATGCGTGAGAACCAGGACCCCGCCGGCGCCGGCCAAGATGGCGGCACCAACCGGGAGAAGTCGCCGATCCATTCCCCCACTGCCACAGGGGTAAGGCAGGGGGCAAGGGAAGATTAGGGGCACCGGGAGTGACCCCCTTACATGGGGATAAATTGGGGGAATCCTTGATGGAGAAGAATTTAGGAGTGCTTGTAGACAGTAATCTAAGGAATAGTGGCCAAAGTCATGAAGTAGCTGCAAAGGCAAACAAGATCTTATCTTGCATTAAACGGGCAATGAATGGAAGGAAGTAAACATAATTTTGCCCCTCTATAAAGCAGTAGTAAGACCACATAATGAATATGGAGTACCGTTTTGGGCAACACTCCATAAAAAATATATTATTAGATTTGAAAAAGTTCAAAGTACAGCCACCAAATTAATAAAGGGGATGGATAATCTGATTTATGAGGAGAGGCTAGCTAAATTAGATTTGTTTACATTAGAAAAGAGGCGTCTAAGAGGGGATATGTTAACTATAAATTAATATATTCAGGGACAATACAATGAGTTCAAAAGAACTATTCATCCCCAGGGCAGTACAAACAACATCGGGGGCATCCCTAAAGGTTGCAGGAAAGGAGATTTAATCAGCAACAAAGGAAAGTGTTATTTACAGTAAGGTCAGCTACTGTATGGAATTCATTACCCACGGAGACTGTGATGGCAGATACAATAGATATATTCAAAAAAGGTTGGATATCTTTTTAGAAAGTAAAGGTACAGTATATAGGAAGATACCAAATAAATAAATATGGGAACGATGTTGATCCTGGGAGTAATCTGATTAACAATATTTGGCATCAGAAAGGAGTTTATTTTCCCCCTTATGAGATATCTTTAGATGATATTTCACTGGGGGGGGTTTGTTTGCCTTTGTTTGCCTTCCTCTGGATCAATATACTGTAACTACAAATATAGGATAAAGTATCTGTTGTCTAAATGTATCAGTGTGACAGGGGTGGAGGTGGAACTTGGTCTGTGTGCAGCCCATCCGGGAGCAGACCTTGTGCCCTCCCCCTCTGTGCTAGGGAGAAAGCATGACAAATTATAGTCAGTTCTGAGTCTCTCCCCCTTGGCAGTGAGACGTGCCCTCAGCCCCTTAGGGGGCTGAAGAGAAACACCAGGCCTCAATCCTGATAGCTGGCCAAGGTACATCCAGAAGCTTGGGGGCATGAGAATGACTAAATGTATTCGCTGTATGAAGATTTGCAGTGGCTACAATAAAGAAGGCCTTGTTTTATATACCCCTGCCTAAGTCTACAGTCTATTGGGTAAGGGTATGCTTGATGAGTTCCACTGTGGGGACTGTCTCCAGCACCGCTGGAGCCTGCAGGGGATGGAGGTGCTTGCCCCAAGAGAGGAATGAAGCCTGAGACATTCAAAAGCGTGTCCTGTTATCCCCACAACATCGCGTTCCCTCAGATCTCCTGCAGCCAAACAGGTACAATGCACCAACTCACACCTGGTAAGCAGCCAATCTCCCAGAGGGGAGGAGGGGGGAAGCAGTGCTACGCCTGTCTGCTTTTTATTGAGGTACTGTCTTGCTTCAAAAATTAAAAACAAAATGTTTTGTATTAAAATTATACAGAGGTTTTTTTTTTTTTAAATAAACATTTCCTTGGAAAGGTAGAAAAAGATTCTATAGCCCCTTTTCCATGGGAACTATGTGGGTGACTAAGTGTGCTGCTGTACCTGTTGCTCATATGAGGCCTAAGCCTCTGCCTCTGGGAGACCTGGGTGAGCTCTTTCTCCTATCGTGCAGCGCCTCCACCTATGAGGGATCCCAGCATTGACGGGATAACCCCTCACAGGAACCGCATACACAGTAGTAAGAAATACACCACACAAAGTATATAACTAATCTTTACTGCACACAATACTAAACACACATAACACACAATACATATGTAGCCTGGAGCTCCCGCAGCTCCTTGAGACCCCCCTCCCTTGGAGCAGTGCGGTCGCGGGGTGCCTGGAGCCAGCGCCGGGCCCGTCGGCTACTTCCAAGGGTGGGGGCCGGAGCGGGGAGTCGCGCCTGTTCCCTGATGCGGCGGTTGCCGGGGACGCAGCGCCCGTTGTTAGGGCCCGATCGCGTTGCCGAGGCCCCGGCGGCTCAGGGTACAGGGCGCCGCCATTGCGCAACAGCTCGCGCATGCGCAGGAATAGCCAGGAGGCAGGAGAGCTCCAAGAGTCGCGCATGCGCAACAGAGCCTAGAGAGTCGCGCGAGGCAGGGACTGTTCAGGAGAGGTTGCGACGGCCATTGGTAGTTCGCGCAGGCGCAGGGGAGGCGCGCACGCGGCCCCAATGTATTTGCAGCCTCCACGAACTCAACTCCCATGAGGCTTAGGGGCAAGCACATCAGGTGCCTCGTGTGGCCAATAAGGGCCAAGGATCTCCAGAGGAGCAATAAGATACTTTTCGCCGCTGAGAACGGCAGTTGGAGCTGGGGAGCTGTGAGGGAAGGAAGGGTGCAGAGCATGTGCAGCTCCTGCATCGAGTAGGTCCCCAAATCCCAATAGCCCCAACTCCCCACCAGGTTAGTGGTAAGTGTTGAGGGACGGCCCAGATAGGACGCTGCCCTTAGTGCGTGTCTGTGCTGTCTTGTCAGGATCACGGCTGGCAGTGCTGTGAGGCCTGACAAGAAGGCATATGTGTGGGGCAGCAGTGGCTGTCGCCGTTTGAAGTTTGCAGTTGCGTAGTGTTATGTTAGTGTGTTAGGGTTCATGAGTGTCAGGACTGGATGAGTTAGGGGAGGGGGGCAGGTTTTTACCCCGCAGGCCCTAGGAGTTTTCCCCAAGCCACCCCGGTTGCGGTACAGATAGGGACAGCCCTAGGTTGGTTCCTGTCACCTCTAGGATTAGTTAAGGATAGACAGGATAGCGGCTGGCTGTTCCTGTGGTTCGGTTGCTGACCAGAGACTGTTTTTTTCCGTGAAGGTGGGACCCTCGTTGGGGTCCACGCCGTACCTGGATAAGTCAAACACGTCTGACCCTTTTAAGAAGTTGCAGACCCGACATCGGAGTGCTCGGAAGGTATCTCTAACGTTAATGTCACCAACAGGCCTATCATATAGTGACTGCGCAGTCACCCATTGACTCTCCACAGGAGTGTGGACATGGGTGGGTTCCTTGGACACTGGGTGGGCTCACTTGGTGTTGGGGACGCGTCCTGCGTGACGCAGTAGGTGTCTCCTCGAGGAGGACACAGGTATCATTTTTGGTTATATTGTGTGGTACAGAAGTATAGTATATAGTTTATTTATATCCCTGTGTGTGTATGATTTAAGTGATTGTCCTGCGAGGATCCACTCCCCCTCTGGTGGGAGCCATCGCAGGTGGAGGCGCTCATCGTGTAAGTTAACCCCTATAGTGGTGTAATGTCCCAGGTTCCCGTGGGCGGAAGCCACCAGCCCTCCTGTGAGCCAACAGGTAACGCACCACACCCAGTAACGTTGTAGGTTCCTACACACCTCCCAGTATCATCTGCGATTGGGGGGGGGAAAAACCCGTTACATTGGAGGCGCTGCTGAGATACAGACCTGGGGTGCCCTGTCCCATATTTTTCCCAATTGTCCCCATTCCTATTTTTGTCGCCATGTGTTAGTCCGAACACGAGGTCCTTGCCTGGGCTTTGGAGCAGTATATGGAGCCTGGCCAGGTAGTGTAGTAGGAGGCCTTCCCGCAACTATGCCCGGTTGAGGTTCAGTCCAATGCGTTGAAATTCGTGGTGTGGTCCGCGGACGCATGTTTTCTAGAAGAAGAACACGATCCCCACGCCCATTGGAAAGACTACTTTTGTGTGGCCATCCCCCCCGGGATATATGCCTGGCAGAGGCAAACCGTCCGCCCTGTGTATGCCCGGGGCCCGTCTGAGGGTACCCCAGTTACACTTACGCGACCCAGCCAATGGCGTCTCCCGCAAGCAGGGGAGCGCACGTGGCTGCTGGCTGCAAGCCTGCACTAGTTGTGTTGAGGAAAAACTGTCGGATTGGCGGAAAACCAAAGGACTCCCCCTATCTATAGAAGAGAGCCCTAGTGTAATGCAGACTGTGATTAAAATGGAGTCTCTCTCTACAGAGAGTCACACCAAGATGGCGGCTCCGCCAAGTCGGGAGAGTACAGGACTGTGCAAGAAATTGTTTGCAGAGTATTGTCCGGGTTGGGCGCGAAACCCTGAACCCCGCCTCTGCACTGTGAGTGACTCAGCACAGCCAGAACCACTCCCGTTAGAAAGTGCCGCCTCCTTCAGATCCACCAGGGGAGCAAGCACTGTGACTTTCACACCACGGATGATAAGACGTTCTAGGGAGGAGGGGCCTGACCTCTATATCCACTCCTGATTGTGCTGGTTAAGTCTGTCTTCAGGGAGAAGTTACTAGGGATTCCCTACCAACAACCGGTTTGTGAGGGCCCTGTGTGCCCGAGTGACATTCAGATCCGTTCCTGACGGGACAGGTTGAAGTCCCATCGGTGGCGATGCGCCTACGGCGCGAAACCCACCCCAGCATATCAGAGGAATCACGGGTAAGGCGTATAAACCCCCACTTCTAGTGAATCCAGCGACCAGTCACTTGTGGTGATGCGCCTGCCGGCGACCCTTTAGTGACTCAATGATACCCTATCTTGGCGGATGCAGAGCCTGCTGTGGGCCCTGTGCCCAGGGAGGTGTCTCCCGATGTTGCGGACCCTGCTGGCCCGTGGCCCTACAATGGTCATCCTACTACTACCCGAGTTAACCATCGGTCCTAGAATGGGGACCAGTAACCAAACGACGAGAAGGGTTGAGTCGACTGCCCCAGGGGTGTCGGGGGTGTGATCCTCCAGGTGACCGCGGGCACGATGTTCCTTAAGGTCTGGTTCCTGGGTGAAGGGCTCCCCTCTACATCGCGTCCTGGTGAAGTGTCCTCCTTGGAGAATCCATCCCAAGCCACGGATTGGTAAGGAACTCCCCTAACTCCCACATCTCCGATGGGAGCTGGCCCGTGAAGAAGGTCAGAGTTGCGGCTTCTGAACGGAGGTATGACCCGGTCGCTCCGACACAAGTGGTCCCAGGACTGGGATCCAACGCTCCCGATGTGCCAGAAACGGATGGACTCCGAAGTGCCGGGGACAGGCCCCCAGAACCCGGGTGGGACTGACACCGTCCCCCGAGGACCCTGTGTTGGCCCCCGTGCAATACGCAGGGTAAGGTGTCTACTCTTTTTCCCCCTGCCAGGTAAACCGAGACATTGTCAGTGCTCGGCTTCTCAGGGAAGCCTCACAAATAATGGGACAAAGACTGTGAGGAGAGAGATTCAGGGAAAGCTGCCTCCTTTAAGCCCAAAAGGAGTACCAATTTCGCCAAGTCGTGGACCGCTGGAAGGTCCTGCCTCCCTGGTCTGTGCCGCATCCCTGCCGCGGATACCGGGTAAAGGCAATTCAGAGACAACTGTGCTACTACTCCACTTCCCAGGGGAGGAAGTAGCGAGGCCACCGTAACTGTCGCTTAGAGTGGCTCTCCAGAAATTTTTTAGGGTAGGCTCACGACGCAAAAGTGAGGTACCCCCCCACATGTCAATTAGGGCTTCCCCACAAATGCCCAGCTTAGCCTGGGTATTATGTGTGAATTCCATTGTACCCAGTCATATAATTGCCATGTGATGAGTTGTATTTCTATCGGCTGTGCATTTTGATTGTATAACTAATGTTGAATGATGTCGTTCCTCAAGCGGGGACGTTGTATTTTCCACCAGGGGGAATTGTACCTGGAGCTCCCGCAGCTCCTTGAGACCCCCCTCCCTTGGAGCAGTGCGGTCGCGGGTGCCGTCGGAGCCAGCGCCGGGCCCGTCGGCTACTTCCAAGGGTGGGGGCCGGAGCGGGGAGTCGCGCGCTGTTCCCTGATGCGGCCGGTTGCCGGGGACGCGAGCGGCCCGTTGTTAGGGCCGCGATCGCGTTGCCGAGGCCCCGGCGGCTCAGGGTACAGGGCGCCGCCATTGCGCAACAGCTCGCGCATGCGCAGGAATAGCCAGGAGGCAGGAGAGCTCCAGAGAGGTCGCGCATGCGCAGGACAGAGCCTAGAGAGTCGCGCGAGGGCAGGGACTGTTCAGGAGAGGTTGCGACGGCCATTGGTAGTTCGCGCAGGCGCAGGGGAGGCGCGCACGCGGCCCCAATGTATTTGCAGCCTCCACGGGACTACAACTCCCATGAGGCTTAGGGGCAAGCACATCAGGTGCCTCCGTGTGGCCAATAAGGGCCAAGGATCTCCAGAGGGAGCAATAAGATACATTTCGCGCGCTGAGAACGGCAGTTGGAGCTGGGGAGCTGTGAGGGAAGGAAGGGTGCAGAGAGCATGTGCAGCTCCTGCATCGAGTAAGGTCCCCACATCCCAAGTAAGGCCCCAACTCCCCACCAGGTTAGTGGGTAAGTGTTGAGGGACGGCCCAGATAGGGACGCTGCCCTTAGTGCGTGTCTGTGTGCTGTCTTGTCAGGATCACGGCTGGCAGTGCTGTGAGGCCTGACAAGAAGGCATAGTGATAGTGTGCAGCAAGTGGCTGTACGCGTTATGAAGTTTGCAGTGCGTAGTGTTAGTGTTAGTGTTAGGGTTCAGTGAGTGTCAGGACTGGGATGAGTTAGGGGAGTGGGGCAGGTTATTACCCCGCAGGCCCTAGGAGTTTTCCCCAAGCCACCCCAGGTTGCGGTACAGATAGGGACAGGCCCTAGGTTAGGGTTCCTGTCACTCTAGGATTAGTTAAGGATAGACAGGGATAGCGGCGTGGCTGTTCCTGTGGTTCGGTTGCTGTACCAAGAGACTGGTGTGTTCCCGTGAAGCGGTGGGACCCTCGTTGGGGTCCACGGCCGAAGTACCTGGATAGGATCAGACGGACGTCTGACCCTTTTAGAAGAGAGTTGCAGACCCGAGCATCGGAGTGCTCGGAAGGTATCTCTAACGTATAAGTGCACCAACAGGCCTATTCATATAGTGACTGCGCAGTCACCCATTGACTCTCCACAGGAGTGTGGGACATGGGGTGGGGTTTCCTTGGACACTGGGTGGGCTCACTTGGTGTTGGGGACGCGTCCTGCGTGACGCAGTAGGTGTCTCCTCGAGCGAGGGACACAGGTATCATTATGTGGTTATATGTGTGTGGTACAGAAGTAAATAGTATTAGTTATTATATATCCCTGTGTGTGTATTGATTTATAGTGATTGTCCTGCGAGGATCCACTCCCCCTCTGGTGGGAGCCATCGCAGGTGGAGGCGCTGCATCGTGTAAGTTAACCCCTAGTAGTGTGTAATGTCCCAGGTTCCCCGTGGCGGAAGCTCAGCCCTCCTGTGAGCCAACAGGTAACGCACCACACCCGAGTAACGTTGTAGGTTCCTACACCCTCCACAGTATCATCTGCGATTGGGGGGGGGGGGAAACCCGTTACACATAGGTACTAACAGTATAGTGCAGTAACCCCAAACACTGAGTGGTTCCCGCAAAGTACTGAGGGTGCCGTGGCACCAATATACCTGGTGTCCTGTTCCAGCAAGTCGCACCCAAATGTGAGGTAGCGCTACCTCCTGTGGATGTAGGTGCACGTTGAGTACCTGCCTGGGTACTCCAGTACCAAGGTGCTGCTTGGCAAAGTGAGTTGGAGCTGGTCCCACGCAGCGGGGCCTTCAACACAAATCCCCTCTCTTAAGGGTCCTGATCCACCCCGTGGGGTGAGCTCCAGCTGGAGGGTCACACCTGAATGTCTCTTGTGACTTGGTCTTAGGCCGCAGGCACCGCGTGGCCATCTGGTCACGGTTCAGTAGTACAGTTCTAGTATAAAGGGGAGCGTCCCTATCTGGGGCCTCCCTACATTACTGGCACTGATATGGCTCGGGGCCTACCTTCGGGCCTAGGGGCAAGGTCTAGACCTAGCAAGGGAAGCTACTGCTCCCACGACACTACCTGTTCTCCTTGGTGCCTCCATCAGAATTGAGCATGCTGGCTTCTTGTCCCGGAGACAATCCTGTCCTTTTAGGCTGCTTCCATCCCATTGGCTGGGACAGCCCACCTGATCTCCCTCCCCTCAAGGATTTTGGGACTCGTAGTCCCGCTTCAGGCTATGCAGAGCCAGTCCAAGATGGCCACCGTGCTATTCCCGCAAAGCATTCTGGGGACTGTAGTCTCCATGGGCTTTTGAAGCCAATCCAAGATGGCCACCGCGCTGATCGTAACTGCTCATGTGTAGCAGTCCAAAATGGCCGCCGCCACCTCTCCCCACTCGCACGGTGCTCCGGCGTTAACCTAGCAGTACGTTAACCTAGCAGTTCCCCCTCACCGGGGGTAAGGAGGGGGACTGTGCTACAGTTGTTTTAAAAAAAATGTGTGAGATTTTTATGAAAACTGGATTTTTTCATTTTATTTACACATAGTACAGTAAGCCCAGTTTCATAAAAATACAAAATAAAAAAGGCTGTCAATTCTTATAGAAACTGACAGTCAGATACAGTAGCTTTAGACTTCTGTTAAGAAAAATCAATCAAATGGTAATTTGAATATACTGTATAAGGGAGTATATCACCAGAAGAAATATGCTTTTGGAGACTGCTAAAAGAAAGAGTTAAATGTACATTTTACAAGAAAAGCAAAAACCAGGTTTTTTTAATATTAAATGTTTGGAAACCACAGGGCATCACAAGGGTATCACTGTTAAACCCAGTAATATTGATAATCACATACAGTACACAGCAAGTATATACTGCAGAGTTGCATTAGTAACACACAATATACAAAAATGTGTCTCACGTTAGTCTATAAATTCAAAAGAAAGAGTGGCCTTTCAGGCATAACTTTAGCCAGCCTTGTTGCTTAAAATGACAAACATATGGTACAATAGTTTAGAGATCAGATTTTGATTAAAACCACAGAACGTTCACCACACAGAAGAGTAATCCAACAGTAATGCACATGAAATGATATAAACCTCAGTACAAGACTCAACGATCCAACTATTTTTCCAGGCAAGATACCCACAACGAATTCCAAGCGTTCCAGTAAGACGACCATGGTATAGTGGTTCCATTTCAATGTCCACCAACTCTTGGTGGGGAATGTCCTCCAGAATTCTCTGGTAATAATGATCTGGATTACACTCTATGAATAAAGTTTGGACATAGCCATCGTCAACCTGAACGAAAAACACAGAGCAAAAAAGGATCCTTAAAAAAAGACCTTAAAGATCCACTAATCATTTAGTGAGGAGCTGGCGATCGCCTTCAATGACTATTAATACCTACACTGCTTCATTTGCGATTGAAACCTGGTTTTGTTTTGGAAATGGCAAAAGGCATAGAAGAGGCTCAAAGAAGTGCAGTGCTCCGTGTTCACACAAGCACAGCTTATAATTTGCCATGATAAATTCTGCATCCCACACAGCGCCAGTCTCGTCTTTGTAGATGTATGTATGTATGTCTTTATTTATATAGCGCCATTAATGTACATAGCGCTTCACAGTAGAAATACACGTGACAATCATATAAATAACAAATAATTCAAGTAACAGATCATGGGAATAAGTGCTGAAGACATAAAAGTAACATTTAGGAAAGGGAGTCCCTGCTCCGAAACACTTACAATCTAATTGGTATGTATGCGTAGGAAGAACGTACAGAGACAGTAGCAGGGCATTCTGGTAAGTGCGTCTGCAGGGGGCCAAGCTTTATGTATAAGGTGTATAGTATTAGCCACAGAGCTACTCATATGTTTTGTTAAGTGGGTGTGTCTTAAGGTGGATAGAGGGAATGCTAGTCGAGTATTGAGGGGAAGGGCATTCCAGAGGTGTGGGGCAGTCAGTGAGAAAGGTTTATTGTGAGAGAAAGCTTTAGATACAAAGGGGGTAGAGAGAAAACATCCTTGAGCGGAACGCAAGAGTTGGGATGGTGCATAGCGAGAAATTAGGGCTGAGAGTAAAGCTTTAAAAGGTGAGGAGGAGAATTGAGTGTGAGATGCTGGATTTGATAGGAACAAAAAGGAAAATGAATGCTGCACTCCCCAACAAAGAAAATAATGATAAATACCGGTGCTCCTGGTTCAGGAATCTCTGGGTGGTATTCCAAGTAAAATGGGAAGGAAGAGCCCGGGCACTACGGATTTCTGCTTGTGAAAAACAGAATTTATTAAGCCAGTGTGATGACGTTTCGGGCCTATGGCCTTTCTCAAATGCTAATGGCATGCCATTAGGATTTGATAGGAAGCCAGGAGAGGGATTTCAGCAGGGGAGACGCTGAGACAGATTTAGGAAAGAATAGAGTGATTCTGGCAGCAGCATTTATGATAGATTGTAGGGTCCCCGGGTGGCCCTGCAGGTGTCTGTGGGCTTGCAGGTGGTCCCCGTTTGTGCCTGGGGGCCCAAACGGGGTCCCCAGGTGGTCCCTGCGGGTGTCATAGGGTCCCCGGATGGTCCTCACAGGTGTCTAGGGGTCCCTGGGTGGTCCCCATGGGTGTCTGGGGGCCCTCGAGTGGTCCCCATGGGTGTCTTGGGGCCCTCAGGAGGTTCCCATGGGTGTCTGGGGGCCCTCGGGTGGTCCCCATGTGTGTTCCCTGCAGATGTCTGGGGGTCCTCAGGTGTCCCCGTGGGTCCCCATGGGTCCCCGCTGGCCTGCGGTAACAATCCTCTTACACAAAAAAAACTAATTTGGAAGACATTGCAATAAATACACCCCCCCTCAACACATACAGTATAGTAATGGGTAAAATAACTCTTATCCAGATGTGGATAATAGCCCATTTGCCATTATTAAATAAAACATTAGCCAGGCAGCATAAATAAGGTAAATAAACCTTTCTACTTATCCCTGCAATCATGAAGGGCATCCTCATCAGCATACTGCAGGTCCATGTCCTCCGATGCTTGCAAGAGTACATAAAAAAATACAGTTTAATGGCCCCTAACCCCTTAATCACCTTAGTGGTTAATAACCGCTATAGTATTTAAGGGGTTTACTGACCTTTCCCCTCTACCAACCCAGGAGGCCTAACCACCAACCCCAGAACCACTGTACCCATTGATTGGCATAGTGGTACATTATACCCATATTATTTGTCATGAAAAGACCCTATAGCAGTCAATGGTCCCTAAGAAAAATGCATGAAGTCTCAAAACCCAAAAAACACAATAATGAAACATATACACAAGCACCTATTCACAACAATTCAATAGATAAAAACACTAACCAACAAATGAAATAAATACAAGCACTAGCCAACCAATTAAATAATTAAAAGCACTAACCAACAAAACAATTAATTAATTAATTGTAACCAGTAGCCAACAAATCAATTAATTAATAAAACCAATAGCCAACACCAATTCAAACCATGAGCCAACAAAATAAATAATTAATTAAAAACGCTAAACAATCGATAAAATAAATAAAAACAAGCCATTCAAATAACAAACAATTTAATCCAAACAATCAATAGAAATCAAAAAAATAACATAATATAAAACAAGCATTTGCAAATAAAAAAAAGCATTGGCTACACTGTATTAATCTGTACCCTAAAGGGGCACAGATTAATACATTAGCAGTCAATGGGCAATAAAAAACATTAAAAGAAAGAAATACAATAAAAAAAACTTGTAAAATTAAAATAACATACAATCAATATTTATCTTACCTTTAGAAGCGGTGGCTTACCTTTTGAAGACAATTCAATTGGTTGCTGTAGCATGTTATAGGTTACATTAGTTCAAAAGGATGTGACGTCACTTTAAGGGATGATGTCACATCCTTATAAACTAATGTAACCTATCAGATGGTACAGCAACCAATGGAATTGTCTTCAATCCCATTGGCTGTTATACTATGTGATACTGTGATATAGCAATGTGGTTTGAAGGATGTGACATACCTCTCTTTGAGATGACGTCACATCCTTCACCAAAAAAAAAGAGGCCAGCAGGGGTCCCCAGGTGGTTCCCGTGGGTGTCCATGGAAGCAGGGGGCCTCCGGAACTCAAATCAACGCGGTTCTGCTCCGGAGACCCCAGCTACAATTCACGAGTATTACATTTTATATTAAAAAATGGTTGATCTCTGGCGAAAGTTGTGCAGGGACTCACCCGGCTGCAGAAAAAAATTGCCCTTTTCACAGAGCCAATCAGCACATCGCCATCTACTTGCCAGTTTAGCAAATGTTTCTATCAATGGTATTTTGGGTTTTCGGCATACCGTGATAGCAACGCTGCCTGTCATGGAACAGAAATACCCCTGTCTGCCTTTTCTGTTTCAGCCCCCCTTCCCTTGGCAGTTCCCCCTGCTAGCTGCACTAGGATGTCACTTTCCTTGCAGTTCTCTCTCAGTGCAGATGGAATGGATACATTATGTATCTCTTTTTCCTTCCAGTCTGTCATACCCCTGGTTGCTCTGGCAACTTCTCCAGTCCTCCTAGTTTTGGGCTTTCCCATTTTCCCCCCTGTCTTTTGCTGACAGTTAGTGCAGTCTCACTGAACCTTTAGTGTGACCCTTGCCCCTCACTTCCTTTTCCACCATTACCTCTGGATGAGTGAGCACTGCTGTAACTCCTGTATGGTAGGATTATCTTTTCACCTGCTCTTAACTACCAAAGCACCCACAGAGAGACACTATTCATACATCAACATCTCTTCACAAGTGACTGTATTTTATGCTACTTTCCCCAAATAAAGTAAAGAAAATAAACAGAACTTGTTGTGCTTGGAAAAGAGGGCCGAGTTGACACTATCTGGGCTAAATCATCTTACACATGACCCCTGGCTTTCAGAATACTGCCAACTATGGCAATTTAAAAAGAACAGCAATTTTTTTTATCGCGCTTATTGCAAAGGCACCTATGTCTTTAAAGGCATATGAACATTTACTTTTGCTTGTGTTCCCCTGTATCACCCCTCACACTTAATTAGGTAGTTTTGTACATATGCTTTTTGTTTATTTCCTTACAATTTACCTACTTATGTTTAAGAGTAGATAAGGTTACATTCTGTAGCAAAATCATGCTGCAGGCCACACATCTTTTCTTTGTACTGTAAATAATTAATTGAGGTAATCCATTAAGCAATGAAAGTAAATCAGCACATAAATCCTGAATCAGTGCCTTGGTAGATATGTTTGAAAGTGTCACACTCATCTTCACAAATGTGAATTTGTTCGATTTAGCATGTACTGTGCACTGAATTGTTTGCCAATCCTGACAGGCTCAAGTAGCTTTAGCAAAGTAACAGAGGATGTCTGTCATTAACCAACTTGTGTGACATTTGCCTAAAACTACATCAAGATGTCACTGAGTGAAGCGGACTCAGGATTTTGGTTTTAGGGAAAGTAGCACAGGCAGGGACAGAAGAGGAAGTGTCCCCAAGTTATTGACTCTCAAAGTCACATTTATAGTTATATTTTCACAAAAAAAGCAGCTAAAAGAAACGCTAGTAGCACTAGCAATGGCATAGTCACCATAGTGCCCAAAACAACATCACTACACCTAGCACCACTCATGTGTATGCAGATTAATGGTGAGGTTTGAAGAATGGCAGAGCCCCTCACCCCCGATAACATGCCCAAAGTTACTATTAACACACACACCAAGTCTACCACCAATACAACTACCACTACTTTTAGCACGTCTACACCTTGTGCTACTACCTCACAAACCAGTGCCAGACTTGACACCACAACCTGTACCATCACAATTATCACTACAACGGGAGGGAATGAATAAGGAGGTGTAGGGCCCTTCTGTTCCTTTAAGACACACCATTGTGAGCAGCAGTGTTCGTGTTCTAGTTCCTGGGGCAGCAAGAACTCTTTGCAGTGTTAATTTGGGGGTGAGTCAGAAAGTATATTGGGCAAGTAAAGTCAGCCAATAGACTTCAAACAGAAGGATTTGCCAGATGTGCTAGGAGTGCCACTGCGACTAGTAACATCCTTAGTGGCAGCAACAGTGGCAGTACCTTTTCTCCAAACCCTTGAATTGTTCCATGAGCAAGAGAAGCACCAGCAGCAATCAGTGTCAGAAGGAGGGGCGGCATCTTGTTATACGTAATGGAAGTGGATTAAGCTATTGGTCGTAGGCCCTTAAACAACATTATGTGAAGCCACCTCCCTGTGATTGTGACTTGGCTGAACGCTGCTTTACAGCATATAGAACAAAGGCCTGAGAGTAAGAAGAACCTCAGTTAGCAGAATCAGTGAAACAATGAAAAGTACCGGAGACTCACACATCTGCTTCTGCTATTTCTGTACAACTTGACCAGTGCACGGGGCAGTTGAGAACTCAGAGAAAGGGAGGGCACAGCCAATGTAATGAGGGGAGTGATGGCATTCCATTTAGTGTTGTTGGTGGTGAATAAGGGGAGAAAACGAAAGAGGTAGAAGACGCAGCAGCAGCACTAGGATCGTCTACAAAAGAAAACACACTTGCGAGCAATGTTTTTGGTGTAGGCATGCTTTACGTTGCAGAAACAGGTGGAGAACAACTCCCAATAGTAGAGCTCGGTAAAGCGTGTGAGCAGGCACTGATGGGTTAATACACATCTGCAAAAGTGTAATCAATTCAGTTTAAATTCATCCACAATAATCTTAATCCTATTGTGCTCAAATATACATGGGTAGACCAAGCACTGGAAAGGGGATGTCTCGGGAGAACACCAATAGGATCAACCAAAGTCCCCCAAAATAGATTGCAGTAACACTATTCTAGAGCTGGATCATAACTGTTGAGTGAGTTTGTAAAAATATTGAAGTGTACTCACTGAAGTATAGCCCTGGAGAGGCGTGTCATAGCTGATATGTAAACAGCAAGTTGAGATTTCTTCCGTCGGGGAGAAGCAAGCCGACGGAAGAAACCTCAACATGCTTTACCTTGCAACCACAATGCAAAGTGCATGTTTCTGTATTGGACCGCAGCTATACAGGTAGTCCTCGCTATCCAACGTTTCACTTTACAACGAATGGCATAGCCATCGCTTTACAACGCAACCCTATGGGCTGTTTTTTCGACGCCGGAATGCGTTATGCGACACCTGAATGCGTTATCCTTCGCTCACCGCCACTGATTAACAACAGCTACTTCCAGAACGGATTCCGTTGGATAACCGAGGACTGCCTGTATTCATAAAACCTTTTTTTGATTAAGGAACCTGTAAGAGGCATGTGCAGAGGGACACATCAGGAGACAGTTTTGGGGAAATTCAAACATGACTTTATTCTGCCTGTCCCTTTAACAAGCCAAAGCATACAAAAAAAGAAAGCCTACTCCATTTTGTAGACGGAATAAACAGTACATGCCCTAACTATCTGACTGGCTGGATAGGCCAGTTCCCAGTCAAAAACACATACAGTAACATGCTATCAGGAAACAATGTATATGAAAGTCTAATCTTAATATGCCGGTCAATTGTCTCCATTTCTTCCAGGCAAACTTCAGATGTAGGAGTTGCAGTCCTGCTGCTCCTTCAGTGTCCAGGAATTTAGGTCTGGTCTCCGGGTATCTTGTTATCAGCACAGCCTTTGTGCTCAAGACATCATCTCCTCTGTCAGCACAGTTGTGACTGTGCTAAGGAGTCTCTCGGTCTCTCCCCAGAAAGGGGTGGGGGGGGGGGGATTACCCTCCTCTGATTACCCAGGTGGAGCTGGTTAATTGACTAGCTGCTTTTAACCAGCTCTCTGCTGGATTTTTTCTGACCTCTAGAGGCTTTTATTTAAACAGGGATAAGTACCTGTTACAGAACCCCAAAATTAGATTATGAAAATCTATTGAATCCCAACCTTTGCCCCCAGTCTCGCACGCTCCCTTACCACCATCTCTCATGTCTCTCCTCCCTCAAACTCTCCTCCTTATGCACCCTCTCCCCCTTACGCTCCCTCTCCCCCTTTCTTATCTACCGTATATAAACACACACTCTTCCCCTCTCACTAACACACTTACACACATACTCTCTCACTTACACACACACACACACACACACACACACACACACACACACACACTCTTTAAGGGAGCTGCCAGCACTCAACAAATAGCCCTGCAGTGAGAGCGCACGCTCCTACCTGATCCTTCTTCTCCCTTCTGTCAGCTGGAAGTTCAACGTGATTCCGGGCGCCGACAGGAGCAGGCAGGGATAGGAAGGATGGAACAGAAAGGGTGCTCGATAGCGCTCTGACAAACCCAGAAAGAAATAATAATATATAATAACCACTAATAATGTGCAATTATGTGAAAAATTGTGAAAACATTGAAAAAAAAATTGGTGCCAAAATATAAATGACAACATACACAGTGAACTGAAAGTGCTCAAATGTGAAAAAGAGGCTTCAAAGACACACTTCAACCCTGGGATAAAGACTGTTTCACTCGTCTTGCATAAGTTGTTATTCCAAAAGGACCAGAGGAGCGTATCTTGCAGCCATAGAAATAAAAATAAAAATAAAGAACATTACAGTAATGTTAAACACGGTGAATATAGTGCAGGGGTAGATACTGTACTGGAGGCTAAACCAGGGGTGCGCAAACTTTTTGCCTTGCGCCCCCCTGCCTGCTCTCCCCCACACTGCTCACGCTCCCTTACTTGGTCAACTGACACTGCAGGGTCACGTGATGTCACTTGAAGCCGCGTTGCCATGGCGACGTGTCGCTGAAGCTGACTGAGTCCCGGTAAGTGAAGTTGCAGAGGCACCGCGCGGTCCCCCAGGCATTTAATTTAAATGCCTTGGGGGGGAAAAGCGTGGGGCCTCTGCAACCGCCGCACCCCCCCCAAAAAAAATCTTGTGCCCCCCCAACTTTGCGCACCCCTGGGCTAAACCGTCACTGCCCAGGTGCATATTCACCATTGCCAGGTATTATGTTTTGCTAGTACATACAGTGACAGATGTCAGGAGGAGATCTTCTCCTCCAACTATCATTAAATTAACTGCTATCACCACTACTATCACTTGGGTTTACAGTACAGTGCAAGTACTGTTGGAAGCTTGTCAGTGATCGTGAGTTTCAGTGATAATGTATACAGTATTCATGGAAGATAGCATAATTCACCAGCATAATATACCAAACGACAGAGTTACATATTGGAGAGTTGGAAATGTACCAGGGTAAGCATACAGATTTTGACACAAATCCTGTTACAATCTTCTTTACTATAGAATGTACCCACAAGTTGTAGTTGTGTTCACAAGTTGTAGTTGTAAGAAACATTGAGAAGGAGCGGCTCAGTGAGGAAAGCCTGGGATTGAGTTTGAACCTGGTTCAATTCCTGGTGTCGGCTCCTTGTGACCTTGGGCAAGTCACTTTATCTCCCTGTTCCTCAGGCACCAAAAACATAGATTGTAAGTTCCACGGGGCAGGGAGATTTGCTTTCAAAATGTCTCTATAAAACACTATTTAAAACTAGCAGCGCTATACAAGGACATGCTATTATTATTATTATTATTATTATTATTATGTGGATACTAGTGAATTTGTAATGTGTAAATTATATAGTATCTCAGAATGTGTATATTGCAGCACTGTATGAGTGCCGTCTGTTTCACCCTGCTGATGAAGACTGTGGTGATTCCAGTACTAACCATGTCCATGGTTTGTAACCGATTGAAAGTCTGTAACATCTCTGTGATATTGTATGATATATTGGGCTATTTAATGTATTTATTATTTGACTATTAGATAGTTCTCCACCTCAACCAAGCTTTAAACACACACAATCCCTGCAAGATCTGAATCCAACACCCACCAAATCATATATATATTTGTGTCAAAAGGAGTGCTCTTGGGTGGGACCAAATATACTGTATACAGTACAACAAAAAACAAAAGGCCCCAATGCTACATACAAATGACAAAGTACAGTATAAAGTTAAATACCTGTCTTCTCATAAGTATGGGTCATTAGTTAAACCCTTTGGCCAAAGCGTTATACAGTAAGGCCTGCAGCCACGTCACGGCATGACCACTTTGCAGGTCCTAACACTAACTGTGAAAATTCTCACTTACCTCTGTAATGGAGGGAGAAATGTCTCATTAGACCAGTCTGCCACAATGTGCATGAAAAAACTGCTACTTAAAAAGTGGGGAGGGAGAGCTTTAAACTAAGGAGGGAGGTCACTATCCTCCAGAAAGTCAGTGTGGCTACATCTATAATAAGTGTGGGCACTTGCACTGGTGTCTTGGTTCATGTTTTTGTTGAGGTTTTGATTCTAAAAAAAACATTTTGACTGAAAACCTGACCTGTTGGTGGGGCTTGAGGACTGGAGTTGAGCGCCCCTGATTTAAGCCATGAGCAGATAAAGGATGCAAAAAATAGACCCCGAGCTGCATAACACAAAACAGCAGCGAAATGTTAAAAAATATATGAACAATAAGCAGATGGCTCATAAATAACTGGAACTGGGTATAGAAAAATGGCTCAATCACTGCATGGATGCAGGAGAAATATGCATGTAGGGAGATAAAATATCAGATAATGCATTACACATGTTCATGGTCCAGAAACCACATTTTAAGTCTTATATAGGGCACCAAAAATAGTGAATCGTTATGTTTCAATTTTCCAAATATTTCCCCTGATATGCTTTTCAAAGTCTCCCCTTTTAATTAAAGATACACTTCGTGCTCAATTATGAATTACTCCCATCAGACTTCTGTTATCCCTCAAAGTTTACTTCTATGGGATCTTAGTGACTACCCTCAGTCACTCTGTACCATTTCTTGTCTCTCAATGTTCACAAAGTGACCTAGGGTCATCCCAGTGGCACACTGATATAATATACATAACATGCATATGTGGACATATATATACAGTACGTACACATTTACACACAGAAAGACACACACAGAGACCAGGACAGACCAGGACAGTTGGGAATTAAGCTGTCACTATCTCAGCATTTGCCACTCTAGGCACTTGCTTATTTTGCCTATACATTGGTTGCATGTGTAGCACATGTACCACCACACTCTAGGAGATACGTGTTGCGGCTACAGGTGTGGTGCGGCATACCTGTGAGGGTTCAGGAGAGCTGGGATGTCTGCGCTGGGGAGGAGACCAGGACAGGCTTTTGGTGTCATCTTGGGTTCTGTATCTGTTGTTCAGCGCCTCCAGCTTCATTAGGCTCTAGGAATTCCAGAGGCAGTCCCATCTGAAGCACATCTCGTACACCCAGGCCCACTGACTCAAATCTAGGCAGGTGTAAAAAGTAACAAAGGATTCTATATTGTGGTAGTCACTGCAGATCTTTCACAAGCGGTGCATAGGTCTCAGAGGATCCCAGGCCTCTGGATGGTGCTTGCTCGTTGAGTCTGGAGCATTAAGATCTTGTATGGCCAGTCAGCCATGGGGGCTACCTGGCCTTTCGCACACCCAGCGGGGAGGAAAGGCTCTCACTCCCACTCCTTAGGAAGGAGGGGAACAGACTCACAAATTTAGCATTGCCTCTCTGAGAACCCAGAAGGGGAGCGCTCACAGCACATAAAATTTGTACTTACAAACCTCTCAGTCAGGAGTCCAGCTTGCTCAATTAGTTTGCAGCTGCTGCTATCTTCTCTAGGGGAGATTAGCTCTCTGTAGACTGGAATGCACACTTACTGCACTGTTCCAGACCCTAGAAACAGTGATTGTATCACTATATATTTATTATCCTACCTCCCGCGGCGTCCCGTCACGGCTCCCTGCTGCTCACCTCTCCCGCCGCCGAGGCGCACAGGATCCGGCCCCGCATATCCTCCTCCTCCCTCTGTCCGGCTGCACGCGCATCCCCTGCAGGGCATGTGCACCGCCGGGGCAGACTCCCGCATGTGCCGATGCCTGTCAGCCGCCTCCTCACCGCTGCTCCACTATCCCACCCCCGGCAGGTGTCGCGCACGTGCTCGCTCGTGTGTATGGCCACTTCTGTGGTTTCAAATTACCTACAGCCTCTCACACCTGTCCTGCATCCAGCTTCAGCCTACCAGCGCTCTACCTACGTCTGACCCCATTGCTGGTAGTTCCCCATTGGCTCCTCTCTGTATATAGTGCAATCAGCCCTAAGCTGATTGCTGAACATAGTCAATCTCTGGCTGTGCTTTCTGCAAGCTATGTATATGCGATCCATAGCCCGCAGTTTCTCCCGGCAGTGCAAAATTCTCTGTGGTGGGTCCCGTTCGGCAGAATGGATCCCACACAGGCAATCATAGGTTTTACTCTCCCTGGAGCTGCAGAGTTTTGCTTTTCTTCCTGTGGCTCTGGCGACAGTAAGTCTGTCTACATCTGTAACTCTGCAGTCAATTACAGAGTGGCATAAACTGTACATTTGTGTTTATAGGTTTTTTTTCATTATTAGCATACAGGCCAGTCAACCGGTTTCTTGGAACCAGGAGTGAGTTTTTGACCCATGCCTTCTGGGGAATAGTGACTAGGGACCTGTGTTTGGTGGCAGTGAAGGTGGTCGACCACATCTGGGAGGGTCTTGCTGTAAAATAAGAGAAATTGGGGCACAACATCTGTGGTCAACTGACCCCCTCTATTTCTAGGAACTCAATGGCTGTCTGTGATTTCCCCCCTATACCCTCCCCCCTCTGCTGGCGAGGCTGTTTAAAATCATGATTATTTTCATGGGGACAGGACACAGAGATCAAATAAAAGTATATTTATTCAGGCCAGAGCCAGCAGACACTTTCACCAACAGAGCTATTCACACACCAAACAGGGAATACAGGGGGAATCCTAACATTACTAGGTACCCGGAGCCACCGAAATGGCTTACCAGGCGCAACTTCCACTCCTGTGGGGTAATGAGGAACTCCAGGCAGCACTGGCTGAAAGTCGCAGGCAGGCAAGTTTAAATCTCCCACTCTGAATAGCAGACAACATCGTTTCGGGTGTCTCTGGCACAAACTCAGATTACACCACTTAGTCCATAAACACACTAGCCTCAGCAAGGTCTGTGGAGCTGAGATTTGCTGCCCTTTTATTAGATTCCCCGCCTTCATAGAAAATCAAGGAGAACAGGACGGCAACAAATCACAGCTCAGATGCTGTGTGTAGGGCCAATCACAGCATGAGGGCTCACCTGTGTTGGCAAATCCTGGATGGGGGTGTGACGGGGAAGCTGAGGCAAGCAGGGCGGGCACTACAAACGAGCCAATGAGAATAGCACCTATCTTTCCATGTTCTCAATGCTGATTTGATATCTCTTTTCACAGAAAATAAAATAAAATGTACACATATACATTCCCCTTATATATTTGGCAAGATAAGCCACAATCGGATGTATATACAGTACAGGGCAAACATGTATATTCATCCAGACGATAGGGCACCTTTATCAAAAGAGCCTCACTGCCCATATCGTCACAATTATAACCAAAGACATCAGCTATTATTCGGTTCCAGATTTCCATTCCCCAGCCGTTTGCTGCCACTCGCTGATGTTTGAGATGCTTTGTTACAATTCCCATAATCATGTATTATCTGCATGGTAACTGTCCATGAAATGTCGGTAAACTGAATGTATAACCTCTGTTCATTTAATGTACCCCCTAAATGTTTCCACTTACCCTTCCTTATAGAGTGTAAGCAGGGCCCTTCTTACCTATTGTAACAATGTAAGTTTTCGTTTGTTCTTTTGTTGTTTACGCCAGTCGGAGCGCAAGGAAGCTAGGGCTGTGACGTCATCGCGTTTGTGTTGGTGTACTTGGAGTCCCTGGCTTCCTTGTGCTCCGGCTAGCGGCATTTTTAAGTTCTAGCAACTACTGTATGAGGGAGCAAAGGACGCGCAGGCATTGGATGCCTTTCTATCTTGCTGCCAACTCGGGATAGGAGTTCGTGGTGACTCTGGGCTGTTTACATCCACTCTGCAAACCTGGGACTCACCCTACCATCGCAGATGATCACAATAGAGATTTCTCTCCCACGAATGGTTCTGTTTAAAATCCTGTAAGTGCACATTCTTATGGGTTGCTGTTTTTTCAAATAAATGTACCTTATTTTTTACTCAGTTACGTGCTATGGAGCTTGCGCTTTTGTTTGTTTTTTGTCCATAGATTCCAAAAGTGGTTGGCTATACACATTCTCTTTAAAGCTGCAAAGACGCTCCCTGGATCTGCAATTGGGACTATATTTCTTTCTGGATTTTTGTTTTTTTAAGTGGAACATTTATTTTGGATTTTTTACTTTGTCACTATCACGTTATGGTTTGTAGGTTAAATTGTGGTAATTTTATTTTTTTAATATTTTAATATGTTATTATAATTTAACATCTATTAGTGTTATTTCATATCCTCTTTAGCGCTACTTAATTTTTGTGTTGTCTTTGCTTTGTTATATAAAATGTATTCACATTCAATTCCCACATGGTGTGTGTGTGTGTGTATGTGTGTGTGCAATAAAGCATTGAATGTTTAAAAAATAAATGGAGATGTTTTTAAATTGGGAGCCACGCTCAGACCTCGTTATAAGCAGATCCGCATAGTAGTGGATCGTGCTATAACGGGGTTGATCTGTATATATATATTTGTTTGGGGTGGTAATCAGCCTAGCTACCCACCCAGTTAGATAGGGCATATACATTACTGTCTAGTTGTTCTCCAAAGTGGAGTAGGTTTTTCATTTATGTTTTTTGTTTTCATTCTTAAAGGAACAGGCAATAAAACCTTATATTAATTTCACCCAAAAATGGTGGTCCATTTGCATAACTCTACATACATCTCTTACAAGGGCTATGGAATATATTGATGCGTTATAATAATAAAAATTATTCTGGCTTTGCCTGTCTGTCTCATGTGTAACAATAATGTTCTCAAACTGACTGTAAAGTATTGCGATGTCTACTTACAGTAAGTGGAGGCCCGCATTTCCTTAAAAAGAAATGGATGATGCTGATGATTATAACACCATAGTAGACTTGACAGCACTTCTTGCACATCTCTATTCAAGGAATGGGATGATGTCGATATAAGCTGTAATAACACAGAAAAGAGTGTGTGTATTAAAGAGAATGCACACGTAACCATTCTTTTTAATGAAGCCACGGTATTTCTTGCAATAAATATTGTTGTAACATTACTCATCTTATTACGTTAACAGGTAAAATATATCTATAGCAGCGGTGTCAAACTCAGTCCTCAGTCTTTGACTGAACCACTGATTGAGCCACCTGTGCTGAAGCAGGGATATCCATAAAAGCTGGCCTGTTGGTGGCGCTTGAGGACTCAGTTTGACATCCCTGATCAATATGATTATTCCCAAGTCGTTACATGGTAAAGGTGACATGAACAGGGAATCTAATTATAATATTTAGTATAGGGAATTGATGTATAATATATAACTTATTTAATGTTCTAGGGCTGAAAGAATTCATATTTTGCTATGGGAATGTTGTCCTGTATAATTTTCTACTTAAAAACAGATATGTATTCAAACAGTCTGTGCTGTTCTAGCTCATTTAGTACAGAAGGAGCAAATAGTACATTACTGAGCTTTGCGGTTTAAAATACATCCTTTTAACAGTGAAGCGAGATAAAAAGTTCTCACAGCAGCCAAGTGAAAGAAAGCATCTACATTTTCCATGAACTGACAGGTCTGATAATATAAACGCCAAAAAATATAAAAGAGAAATACAAGGTGCAAGTTCAAGCAAAGGACCGGAGGGCTACAGCAATTTGCCGCTAATTAATTCTGATCTAATTCAAATGAATTTCTAGAAACAGCATTTTGTATACTCCATGGTTTGATCCAACGATGCTGCTCATTACCACATACATATGGAAAACCGAGTATGAGCTCCAGGAAAACAGACCATATTAATCGAAATATGTTTGTAGATATATGTCAATCAAAAACGGGACAAAAATCGGGTTGAGACGAGGGTAGAATCAAACCCTTATATACGGGAGGATAGGGGGAGATAAAACAATGGGGATTTGAAATAAAAACAAGTAGAGGGTTGAATGTAGTCCTCAGTGAAAGTCCAGAACCTGTATCTTAACCCCGTGTCTCCCGGTATGCCCGGTGTTGAGTAGTAGCTTACTCACGATTGTTCACCGCCCTGATCCTCCAGCTGATGAAACACGCCTTTCGATCAGCTGTTGTGAAGTCCTCAATAACCTCTGAGTGCGTCTCTTCAATAGTAAGTAAGGAGGAGAAGTAGCAGGTGGATCGATGAGACTGCGACTTCTTGGAAAAATTGAAACACCTGCAAATAGAAAAATAAAAAATATGTTGGTGAGTTTCTATTTTTCAAGGAGCCGCAGTCTCATTGATCCACCTGTTACTTGTCATTACCACATACATCCTATTCTTAAGCTCACACATTGTTCATGCTGTCAGGATGAGCACATTATTGCTCCAAATGGGGAAGAGGTTTGCCTTGGTGGTTAGTAAGGCATTCCATGCCAATGTCCTGCTAGCCTCTTATAGGCACCTATTCAGGTAGCTTCGATGTTATCACTGCAACATCGAACGTGTTTGCATGTTCCTACCGCACGGTATTCAGTAAGATGTATCACTTGGTAAATACCGTTTGGTACAAAAATGACATACCGCATGAGTTAGAATTGTATTTTGAAGCGATATGCCTGTGCGATTTCCCTCCAGTCTGGAAGAGCTTTGCAGAGAGAAACTGCATCTCCCTGCACAGCACCCTGCACAGCTGCCTGCACAGCTGCCTGCACAGTACCCTACACAGAGCCCTGAACAGCGCCCTGCACAGCTCCCTTCACAGCGCCCTGCAACCCGCCCTGCACAGCACCCTTGCACAGCTCACTGCACGGCACCCTGCACAGCGCCCTGCACAGAGCCCTGCACAGCGCCCTTCACCGCTCTCTGCACAGCACCCTGTACAGCGCCTTCCACAGCACCCTTGCACAGCACCCTTGCACAGCACCCTTGCACAGCACCCTTGCACGGCTCCCTGCACGGCTCTCTGCACGGCACCCTGCACAACTCCCTGCACAGCGCCCTGCACAGCGCCCTGCACAGCGCCCTGCACAGCGCCCTGCACGGCTCTTACAGGCGATTGTGCTGCTTTTCTTAAAAAAAAATATTACAGTATTGAATAATATTTAAAAGCAGAGACAGAACATAAAACACAGACAGAGCTCAGTTTTAGCCCATCCAGTGAAAATCATACACGGTACAGTGCCTAAATATATATGTATAAATAACTATTAAGTAAAATGGTCTTTTAGTTTGACATTTTTGGCCAAAATTGTTGTAAGCCCCTGAGCCAACGGCACGGCAGACCACATTTCAGGGGTCCCTAACGCTAATATAAATTATTAATTACCTGTGTAATAACAGGAAGAATGATTTATAGTAAATCTATCAATATTAGTTGCAAAGTTCTAAGTCTGATTGAAGCTTTTATTAACCTGTACATTACCAGGAAAAGCACTCTGTATTAGAGTTGTCACAACCATACTGCAAGCAAGCCAGTTCACCTGAGTGGAAGATGCTATGGAGTGAGCCCTTAACCATTTAAATGTGGGAGGGGGTGAGCTTCAATTAGGTAGGAGGTTGCCACCCTCCAAACAGCCAAGACTAGCTGAACAAGAATTGTAAAACATACTGGACACCTAACAAGCTCCTATTGAACCCCCAAAATAACCACAACATATATATAAGCATATGAGTGTCACAGAGGAGTGCTCAGTAGCAACCTCCTACCTAAGTGAAGCTAACCCCTCCCAAATTTAAATGGTTAGGGGCTCACTCCATAGCATCTTCCACTCAGGGGAACTGGCTTGCTTGCAGTATGGTTGTGACAACTCTAATACAGAGTGCTTTTCCTGGTATTGTACAGGTTAATAAAAGCTTCAATCAGACTTAGAACTTTGCAACTAATATTGACACATTTACTATAAATCATTCTTCCTGTTATTACACAGGTTATTTAGAATTTATATTAGCGTTAGGGACCCCTGAAATGTGGTCTGCCGTGCCGTTGGCTCAGGGGCTTACAACAATTTTGGCCAAAAATGTCAAATTAAAAGACCATTTTATTTAATAGTTATTTATACATATATATTTAGGCACTGTACCGTGTATGATTTTCACTGGATGTGCTAAAACTGAGCTCTGTCTGTGTTTTATGTTCTGTCTCTGGTTTTAAATATATATTGCCATGCTCAGTAGCACTCCTCTGTGACACTCATATGCTTATATATATGTTGTGGTTATTTTGGGGGTTCAATAGGAGCTTGTTAGGTGTCCAGTATATTTTACAATTCTTGTTCAGCTAGTCTTGGCTGTTTGGAGGGTGGCAACCTCCTACCTAATTGAAACTCACCCCCTCCCACATTTAAATGGTTAAGGGCTCACTCCATAGCATCTTCCACTCAGGGGAACTGGCTTGCTTGCAGTATGGTTGTGACAACTCTAATACAGAGTGCTTTTCCTGGTAATGTACAGGTTAATAAAAGCTTCAATCAGACTTAGAACTTTGCAACTAATATTGACAGATTTACTATAAATCATTCTTCCTGTTATTACACAGGTTATTAAGAATTTATATTAGCTTTAGGGACCCCTGAAATGTGGTCTGCCGTGCCGTTGGCTCAGGGGCTTACAACAATTGTGGCCAAAAATGTCAAACTAAAAGACCATTTTACTTAATAGTTATTTATACATATATATTTAGGCACTGTACCATGTATGATTTTCACTGGATGTGCTAAAACTGAGCTCTGTCTGTGTTTTATGTTCTGTCTCTGGTTTTAAATATATATTGCCATGCTCAGTAGCACTCCTCTGTGACACTCATATGCTTATATATATGTTGTGGTTATTATGGGGGTTCAATAGGAGCTTGTTAGGTGTCCAGTATGTTTTAGTATTGAATAATAGTATTGAAGCAGGGGGGATCCGGACCTTAACCACATTAATTTCAGGTCCGGAGACCCCATGCTTCCCGGGGTATAGGCCTCTGTATCGGGTGCTGGTATCTCCTGCAAGATTAAATGTACCGCGGTACAACCAATAAGGTAATTAAGTTGTGAATGTAGCTATCTGTGTCCCCATTGCGGGCATAGATGACCACAAACACACCGGTTACTGCTATTTAACTCCTTCCTGGTTAGCCACTAAGGTAATGAAGCTGGGCGATCATTTTATTTTTATTACATAGGATTGAAGACGGGGGTCTCCTGCAGCTTCAATCCTATGTAGTAAAAATAAAATATACTCCTCCCTATGCACATCATGAACCCGATCTCACCACGCCTTAGGTGGCGGAAACACAATATGTGGTTTAAGGTGCAATGTGCATATCAAAGCTACCTGAGCAGCAGTTGCTGGCACAAAATGCGAGTTTCTGCATTTTTGGGGATACCGCACATCTTGTCGGAGTGCTAACGCTTGTTTAAAAGCCCCTTTCCAAAATTTTGCCAATTGTTGAAGCTTTCTGAGTACTACACATGCAAAATCGCTTGTAAAGTGCACTTAAGAAGCATTAAATCACTTAGCTAATCTACCTGAATAGGCCCGATTTATTTATAAAATGTTTTACCAGGAAGTAATACATTGAGAGTTACCTCTCGTTTTCAAGTATGTCCTGGGCACAGAGTTATGATGATAGATACATGGTTACAAATACATTGTTACATTAAGTGAGCAGGTTTCATAGTATGCAATGGACAGTTAGTCATGCTAAAGGGGGGTGTTAGAATTAATAACACCTTGTTTTCTATAGCAGTCATAAAAGTATGCATGATACATTTCTTCATGACCCTTATGGTTAATACTGTAAGAGTTAATACAACAGGGCTTTCCCTTGAGATACATGGGAAATAGGCTAATGTTAATATTTTAAATGTATTCAAACGCTTTATAATAGCATATTTCAAATTGAGTTACTTTCATCATTAACAAGAAACGTAGGAACAACATAGTGGGCAATGAAAGCCCAGCTGGAAGAGCAGGCAGAATCATCATTCAACTATCAAAGAGATACCAGCTTCAAATTATCCGAGTGTATGCCCCAACATCAAGTTAACAAACAAGGAAGAGGAAGAATTCTATCATGAAATTAACCAACTTAACAACATAGGAAATTGTTACCTGATTATTATGGGAGATATCAATGCACAGATTGGTACCCAGCAGAAAGACAAAGTAGCAGTAGGTAAATATAGCTGGGACATAGGAATAAAGGTGGAGACAGATTGGTAAAAAAAATTTAAGCATAGGAAAACTTTTACATGGTGAATTCATTTTTCAAAAGAATCCAAATAGAAAATGGACATTGACTGGACCCAATGGAATCAAGACTAAAATGTAATGTACATCATAATGAAAAGATGGGAAGAAGAAAACTGATTAAAAAGAAGAGTAAAGCAATCTAAATCAACAGCCTCAAGATCAATAGCAGATACGGTCAACTGGAACTGAAAATGTGTATTAGTTTGTTAAAAATGCATGGAGTAAATTTAACAAATAATTATGACATTTTTATGAAAATGTAGTTGGAAGCATAGAAAAAAATGAGAGAAATCGCTAACAAAGTCCATGAAACCTACAGCAATGAGTTACATTAGATAACTCTTCGCAGCAAGTATGAAGGTGGGCCTCCATATGAATCTCAGCAAGACCCTAGATGTCTTCAACAAATGTTTCAACTCTACAAATATCAAAATACAGTAAATGGAGTTGATCTAGAAGAAATCAAAAACGACTTGATCAGCAAGTATCAATGGATGGGAGCCTTTCAAATTAAATCAATAGGAGAATGAAGAAGAATTGGAAGAAACAATATAATCTGTCAAGAGAATCTTCTTCCGTGCTTCAAGAGGAGAGTGTTCGATCAGTGTATTGTGCATGCGTCAATTATGGCTGGGAAACTTTGACCCTAAAGAGATGGGCCAACCTGTCAAAATTAGATCCATGAAATGTCCTGTTTTTTTTTTTTAGACCAAATCCGATCTGCACAATAAAATCTATCTTCAGATTATGTACTAAAAAAATCAGAGTGGATTTTTAAGAATCCGAACTCAGATTCAATCTGTAATCTGAATTCGTATTTAAAAATATCTGAAAAATAACCTTTACAAGGGGGAGGTCTGTTTTAGTAGTGTCTCCAGTTATGAATATATATCCCATCAAAACTCCCACTAAGTAAATTAGAGAGAAAGAGATGCATGTGCTGATAAAGGAGCACACCTGAGGTACCCTGGGAGATACAGTATGCGAATGGCTATGCAAAGTTTATTTAAATGGGTCACATCCCACAACTTCCTAAAAAGCTGTCCATAAGAACTAAACTGAATTGACAATCCTATGGCACATAGTGACTCAGGAACACTCTCTTCTTGGTTGTGCCACTTCTGAGGAGGTGGAGAAGCTCCATGAATCCTGTTGAGTTGAACAAGCAAGTAGTGACTGGATGTGTACCATCTGAGGACCCATAGTGGGATATCATCGGGCTAGCTTCCAGAGTCTTAAAAAGGTTATTGTAAAAAAAATGTAGCCATGTAATCAGCTTCCATAGCAATATTCACACACACTTGCATTTTACATGTCACTTATTGAATTTATTTATACTCTTACCTATTATTTGTTCTTCTTACCTTTTCACACATTGGCACTTCATGGCATGTTTCCTTAAAAACAGGAAACACATGTCAGCATGTTAATATATAGGGGGGCGATGTATCGAAGTCGCCTGGCTGCACAAAGTACAGAAAATAATCTGCATTAGATTTATTACAGGAATAAATACCATGGCTTTCAATGGGAATACTTTCTTTGACAGATCTGAGTCAGATTTCTCGTTTTCAGGGCTTGTCACAGCCGGGAGACTTTGATACATCAACCCCATGGTCTATGTCAGGGGTGGCCAACTCCAGTCCTCAAGGGCCCCCAACAGGTCAGGTTTTCAGGATATCCCTGCTTCAGCACAGGTGGCGTAATCAGTTTTTGCTTCAGCACTGATGGATCAATCAGTCCTTGCTTCAGCACAGATGGTTCAATCAGTGGCCGAGGTCAAAGACTGAGCCACTGATTGAAGCAGGGATATCCAGAAGACCTGACCTGGCCCTGGAGTACTGGAGTTGCCCACCCCTGGTCCGTGTTAATGCCCCCTTTAATAAAACCATTCTCTGTGATGGACAGTCACTCATTATGATGGTGGAAAGGATTCTACAGATATTTCACAAGATCATAAAGGATTATTTTGAAGTGAACTAGATATGATGCAGCCAGTACTAACGTGTATAACTATTTGAAGTAAGTACAAGGACAGACAGACAGATAGATAAGACAGACAGATAGATACGACAGACAGACAGACAGATTGATAGATAAGACAGACAGACAGAGACATGGCCATATTGTTCCATTTTACTATTTTTCTTGATCAAATTAACTAAAAGGGCAAATACAAAATGTGAAGGATCCAGAAAGGTTTATTTATCTGGGGATTTGCAGTGACGTAAATGTGAAATTGTTGCAATTTAATCCAATTTTATTTTGGTAGCTTATATAGAAAACATTCGTCCCCGCACGGCCACTTTCAGGAAAAAGCTGTGTTGTTTCTGAAAGTGCTATTTTTCCTGCTAGCTCCTTCAACAGATTGTACACAGATAAATAATGCATGTATTGTAAAGGTTTAGTGTATAGCGTTGTGTCTCTCTCGCCAAGTTCCAAGGCAGATTCCTTCAACTATCGATTACCGTGTTACAAATAAGCAGTCATGGGTTGATTAATATGTAGAAACCGTTTTCCCATTGGTTGGTTAGATCTACATTTGTTTTGACAATGAAATATAATCAGAATGTTGGGGAAATGCCATGCATGCATGACACTGGCTGTTGTGCACTGTAGATTAAAAAGTGCTAGAGGAATTAATACAGAAATAGGGCTGAAGTGGCTCAGTGAGTCAAGTCCCTGACTCTGAAAATAGGGGAGGATGGTACGAATCTCAGGCTCAGCTTCTTGTGACCTAGGGCCACTTTATCCCCCTGTAACTCAGGCACCAAAAAATAGATTGTAGGCTCTATGGGGCGGGACTAGTGCCTGAAAAATGCTATGTGCAGCACTGCCAGTGCTATATAACAAACATTATGCATTATTAAAATGTCAGATAGGTACAGTAGTTAATACTGTAGTTATTTTCCTAACTTTCATCAGCAAGAGATATAACAGAAGTGAGTCTTCTGTCGGGGGAGGTTTACTTACTTGCTATAAATTAATGTATCAAATCTGTTTTAATCATTTTATTCAGCCTTTTATTTGCCAAATAAACCACTAGGTCTCAGCAGTTGTCTTAAACCTTCACTGTACATCAAAGGGTTTCCGACACAAAGCAGAACATTTCTGAGTTTAGTGAATATACCGTATCCCAGGGCATCAAATGCATAAATGTCAAAGTAAAACCTTCCTACCAATGTCTTTCTGATCTAAAGAGGTGCTCAAACTGATAATGCTCTTTGACACTAAAACATGAGGACTTAATGCTGCTGTGGGGTTTCTTACACTCATCATTTTTTGTAATGTTTCTCCTATGTCTTTGTTATATTTAATTTCAAACCCTTCTCCTCCGCTGCTCCCCTGCCCCGCTTCACACTGCTGATGGATATATGGTCCTACTGTATATCCTCTCCACATTTCTCACCCACCCTTATTGCTGTCTGTTTATTTACCATGAATTCTACATATCCTCTGTCTTTAATTGTTATCTTGTTTTTCCATCTGTGTTAAGCTCCTGCAATCTGTGTGAATCCGTATTGCTGACTTGAGGAAGAGAGGAGAACTCTCGAAATCTTGTCTTATAATATCTATTGTTAGTCCAAATAAAAAAGGTATCACCTCATACTGCAGTACTCATTTACTGTGAACGAGCGCAACTCCACTAACTATTTCTAGTTCATTCATGATCTAAAGAAGACAATGTGTTTCAAATTAGATTTATGTTACTGTACTTGTTGAAGTGTTATATTATCGTTATAATTTACAGAAACACAAGCTGAACATCACTCAACCTCCCTTAGCGTAGAAACAAGAGCCACCATTCTTGATATTAAATGGTGGAACAGATACTATTAACAAGCCCAGTTAGTGGAATATCTCTCCTAGCAGAAGAAATCAAGAGCTTGTTTTCAATGGGTTACCGCAGATGTTTGGAAAGGAACAGAATGAACTTGCATTGCTTTCCAAGTATGGTATGATGTTTATTTCTACTGAAAGAGGTGAGGAAAAGAAAAATAATCAGAAATATCATTACATATGTAGTTCCTGAGGACAGGTTTGGTGCTGTTGTAGCCACTGTAATTTTATTGCATAAAGCCTTTTAATTAAAAAGGAATAACTTTTAAATAATTAAATTGTCATGGCCATAATTAGTATGCTACAAGTTCTAGCGGGGACTAATTAATTAATGAATATTGAATATCAATGTTTACTATCGCAAATAGATTTGTGATGCCAAAATTGCTATTCTTTAGCTGTCTTCATACAATTCTTTATTTCTTCAAGCTTAATCAATATTCAGTATTAGAAATATGGATTAATCCATATTAAATCAGAGAGTATACTTGCTACAGGTAATGTAGGGAATGCTAGTGTAGCCCTCTTTCCTCCACCCTAAGTGAGATTGAGGTGGGTAGGTGTATCTGACTACGTATCAGTGTGGTGCTGTACCTGTTTGGCAACCAGGAGGGCTGAGCTTCCGCCATGGGGAACCTGGGGTATATACTTACACTCGGTGCAGCGCCTCCACTGATGAGGGATCCCAACGTGGTGGGAGTGTGCCCTCACCAGAACAACCATACAGTAAATACACACAATGTGAATAAACAGTATTCACTGAGCATGAACGATAACTTCAATGAAACTCTCTTTGCATAACATCAATACATCATATGAATAACATTGCATCACCCTGAATGCATACCATCCCCTCACACACATGTCCATCATCACATCACCCTCAGTCCCTTTGATAATACTGTGCTTGGACACTTATCCCTGGAGTGTCCACAACAATAAAGAGAGTGTGAGTGTGAGGGATAGCGCTTCTCTGTGTTGGGGCCCGGTGGTGCACTTATTATACTACATCCCTGATCACTGCTCCTGATCAGGATAATCCCTGGAACTCAGCAACACCGCACAGTGATCCCACACCGCACTGCACTGCTCTCTGCAGGAATGGATACACACGCTGATTCCACAGGGAAGGGATCCCCAGCCGAAATTATCCTTTATCACAGTCTCTGCTACATACACGCTGTACTGACAGTCAGGCACTGTCATGCAGCATTCCTCTTTCCCTCTGAGTATGGTGAATGAGTCCCTGTCTCAAGGCAGACCCTATCACATACAGTATTCCTCTAGTGTCTCAGGGTACTAACTGAACCCTGGGGGTATATCTCTACCCTAGCCCCAGCATGCAGAATATCTCTTACTGTAGATTCTGTCTGATCCCAGACTCTGGCAGCTCACCAAGTGCAACTGGCACTGATGATATTACACACACTGTATAACTTGAAAGCAACCCCCCTTCTTCCTCTGAGGGGCCTTTCACTGACACAGTCAAAGCAACTACTCTAGCTGCACTGCACACAACACTGTCTCTTCTTGTCAGAGCACACAGCACTGCAGCTGTGTCACTGACAAGACTTACACTCACCTAAGGGCAGGGTCCCTACCTAAGGGCCTTCCCTATGAACTTACCACTAACCTAGTGGGGAGTGGGGCCTACCTGGGGCCTGGGGGTAACCTGGCCTAGTGTAAGAAGCCACTTGCTCCTTACACACTTCCTCCCCCTTCCTTCTCCCCACTCCAACTGACCAGCGTGGTCTCTGCAACATTGTATCCTTTGCCAACAGGAGAAGCTGCAAACCCTATTTGCTGGCTGGCTGCATGTGATGTGGGTGAAAGGGCAGTCCCCAAAGGCTGCTGGGAATTGTAGTCCACTCAGGACCTCTTTAGCTTTGGGACCGCGTGCGGTATCTTTACTGCGCCTGTGCGAAGCTGTAATGGCCGGCGCTATGCTTAACTGCGCCTGTGCGACCTTGGGGAGTCCCTGCACTACGGAGCGCCATCTCTGCCCCTTCGCGCTCACTATATTGGCCGTCGCGTCGCCTCTGCGCATGCGTGAGCCTCTGCACCCGTGCGGACATAACAAAGATGGCGGCGCCGTGCCTCTGATGCCACCGAGAGATGCGCTCGCCCCCGCAACTGCCTTCTCACTGAGGAGGGCAAGGGGAAGAGGAACGGGGAACCGGGGAGCCAAAGGGGACCTGACTACACTAGTATAGTTGCTAAAGGTAACGAAGGAAACCTACTAATAATCCATAACCTCCTTGCATACAAAAAGGTCAGGTGAACACAGTCTTCTAGGTACAACCATTATTTCATCAAGTTTATGTAACACCCTTTCCCCTATCCCTATGGGAAACAGCGGTAATTACGGTACTGGTGCTACCTGTTAGGCGTACAGAAGGCCTGGGCCTCCGCTCATAGGGAGCCTGGGATGACTGTGTGTTCTCTATATCTCTATGGTGCAGCGCCTAAACCTATGAGGATTCTGTGTAGCAGGATGGCTCCTCATAGGAACTTGTATGCCTTTAAGGTACACCCCAATAACACACACACAACCAGGTATTATATGACTTCTTTACTGTGGTCCCACAGAATGCCTCAAATAATACTCACAACAAAATGTACAATAATAGTAGGAGTAACAGTAATATCGTCCGGGGGTAGCTAGTGCCAATAGTACCTGGGGTGCTTGGCACCTGTAACCCCGTGTCCAGCAAGCGACCCCTCCCAATGTGTGAGTGAGGGCAGCGCTACCCTCTCCCTTGCGTTGTTGCACATTTCCAAGCAAAGACAAAAGCAACAGCAGGGTCCCCCGCCGCGTGGTCTCCGACAACTGCCCCTCACGCCTCACGTCCACATGCTGGATGGTACCAAATGCCGGTGTAGAAATGTCCTTCTGCACTCCGATCTGGCTCCGCTGTGCTGCTAGCTACCGGGAGCTGATTAATTATATGGCCAGCCCTGCACAAGTAACTAACGTGAGGGGAACTACCTGGGGCCTAGGGACAGGCTTTGGGCCTAGTCCGGGAGCTTGACAGGCTCCCTGGACACTACCTTACTCCTCCTTGGCTCCGGATACTCTGACAAGGTCACCTCTGTACCACGGAGGAAATCCTGTCTCTCTAGGTCTCTTCCATCCGGTCGCACCAACCCCAAGATGGCCACCGCATTACACGTTACACAGTCTGAAGGGCCAGGCCAACCATAACATTGCCGACACAACACTGCTGTTTCTCCTAACAACTGAGCTGTTTTCCCCCAGGAGGTAAGAAGGCGGATCCCTGTTACATTTACATGATGAAAAGGATTAACATTATTTTTTGGGATGCACGTTTGGCAAACCTAGCAAAATAAAATAAAGCCTGTTATTTGGATAGAGGTGGCTTACTGCCACCAAACATAGGAGGGGGTTTGGCCAATTATAGATGCACGGTTAGCTTGGTCGGCAGAAAAGCGTCATCAGTGGTAGCTACTAATTGCTTTAACTAGTATTGTTGTCCCACCACCTGTGTACGTGGCTCAGGAAGTTGCTGTGGCTGCTGTTCAGCCCATGTTAGGGGAAACAATGGCTGAGATGAGCTACGGGGAGGTCATCATTTCACCTTCAACACCATTCTTAGGAAGTACTGTAGCCCTAGAGCAAGCAGGTCAGCCTGAGGATTTATTTGTTTTACTGTTTTTATTCAACATGTAGTTCTGAAGTACATTTCTGAGCTGGGTACTGTAAAGGCTTTTTTTCCGTCTTTAATTTTGTGTTTCCTCGTTTTTATTATTTATTATCAATTTCGAGTGTTTCTTTGGATTATAAAGATTGCGTTATATTTTTTTACATGTGTTCTCACATATTTAATTGTTTTTTATTTAACAAATGAGATATCCGCACACCTATAAATAGGTATAGGGTGGGTGCATTAGGAGAAGGGCTATACTAAAAGACAACAATGTCTCAAACCTCCAGGTGGAGGGTAGCACACCACACAGTCCCCACATTAGACTAAGATTATAAAGCTGAACTGCAGGGCGCGCGCGCATCTGTGACGTCACAATAGCGACGTCGCAGAGTGACATGTTCACAAGCACATTCTTCTGCGCACGCGACTGCTGGCTGAAATCTGTTTCTTGATTGGACAGCCGCGTTATGTGACAGTCACAACCAGAAAACAAATTTTGAAAACGCTTCAACGGTTGCCCACATTGCAGTAGCAAGTGGCACGACAGTCGCGGTTGGTATAAGCGTTTTGAGGGGATGGATAGAATTTGTTTTTGCACTGCCCGGTGCCGCTACACACGGCGCCACGCATGTTTTTCTATATAATCACGCCTATGTTGCACTCAACGCTACGACATATCAATGCCTGCGTATAGGAATCCATAAAGGTTAAGTGTATTGACGAAGTTGAGACATTAGGGGGTCTGATGTAACAGCACTAGGGTCAAAGCAGCCATTTTGTTTGATTATTTTAGTCCGCCATCTTGTTTTAATGTCATCTTTCTATGTGAAGAAATCTGTGTAAAAGAGAGAATGGAATGTTTTCGCTCCTAGCTGACTTTATTGATCTTTCCTCATCCAATCAGCTTCAAATTGAAAGTGTAGACAGGCCAGATATTATGAGAAGCATGTAAGATAAGCTCAGATTCTTACAGGGAAAATGATTCTCATACAATGTGCCAAGTGGCAAAACTGACATCACATTTAACCCCATAATGATTTTTAGCTTACATACATTTATTATGTATTACAAAATGACATCAGCTTTAGTATTGTTATGTATTACAAAATGAGGTAATATTTAGTGACGTGCAAGCCCCCCCATAAATGGGTGGAGCTTTAGGTTTTAGGGTATAAATATATGGCATACCGTGTTATCTGGAGGAGAGCTTTTTGTTTTGAAGCTGTCTCCGCTGTGTGCACCTGAAATAAACTCATTTGATAACTGAATTTTTGTTGTAACATTTTTACAGCTTTTACAGTATACTTACATTGAAGGGTACTGAGGGCAGGAGACATTTACCTTCTTAAATTTAGGTGACTTTTGCCATTAACTGCTATCTGCTATGTAACCTAATTACGGTTTCACTTTTAGATTGCTGCTCACCAGCATGTTCACTGTGTTAGTTCCAAATAACCTTCTTATTTTATTGTGTATTAATAAAATGATTTTTATATTATATTTTAGAATCATCACTTTTCTGTTACATTCTGGAGTAATCGCTTATAAAGGCCCTTTTTTCACTTAGCTCCTGCCCTCAGTAAACTTTGATACGAGTATACACTGAACCATTATGGATTCCTATACTAATACATACTCAGCCATTAATACATACTTTAGGCGTGTTGAGTGCATCTAATTTGGGGACTTTGTGGTGTCTTAACCCTCCACCTGGAGGTCTGAGATATTATTGATGTTTTCCATGTATCAGTTATCTTCACTCACAGCAGGATTTTTAATCACCAAACTAAAACACTCCATTACATTTTTAAAATATGTATTAGATATAGCATAATAAAGGTTAAATTAGGAGATTTATACCAAACACGGTGAGATGCCTTTATGCAGAAATCCCCTGAAATGCGTTGGGCTTTTCCTGAGACGTCAGCATTCTATCCCAGTCGCCAGCTCGTGAAGTCAGTGAGACGGGACCCAAAATTATAGTAGGGTTCAACAGCGGAATGCACAAAGCGAATAGGGTATAAAACAGAGCAGTAGGAGGCCTAACTAATATAAGGACTAACCTGAACGTTCCATCCAATGGGGGGATCTAACTGATCTGGATTTCATGCACTCTGATTATGAGTGTATAATTTTGATTATTTTTTAAGGATTAAAGGTGTTGCACCAAGGAAGTGATGTTCGTGTGCTCCTCTATTTTTCAGTTCCCAGACTGAGGATTTACTTGCTTTTTCTATGTTGGAACGGGAGATTGTGGCAGGGCTAAGGCAACCTTTGCCAGCGTCAATCTTATCTTTGTAATTATCCTTAACGAATTCCATCTCGCTAGTGTCAGTGAGTGTTGATGGTTCCTCTCCCCAAGCCAATCATGTAGCTCTTGGACAAAACTATACGGCCCATTCAAGATTTTCTTTTTTAAAACAGGGGTTTAGCAAAAAGAAGATCACTAATCCTTTTTTTGCCGTTCTTTAGGGAAAACGATGATCTTCACTTCATTCATTGGGTTCAGACCAGAGGATAGCTGAGGTTATTATCCTTGTGGATAAGGCTGCATACATTCCCATGAGACGACACTGGCAGAACATGCTGCTGATGGGATGAACATGCTGTTTGCTTTGTGACTCATGACTTAAATAGCATTGAAGAAGTCAGTCAACGCAATGTAACTTGCTTTGCACAACCCAACCACAGTTTTTAAATGAGATGTTTTCACTAAACCTACAGCCAAACCAACCTAGAGCAGTATTTTTTCAAACCTACTGAGATGGAGTCAATTTGCATCCCTGTGTCACCAGAAGGTACTGAACTGGTAAACCACAGTTTGTAAACTTCCAGGTTTCTATGGACCAGAGCAACTGATAAAACAAACACCCGGTTCATCATCTCTTTCCTGTTCCGTAGATTTGCTCTTCTAAAGTATCAATTTCATAAAAAATATTTAACAGAGAGCCACTTGTTGCCATGCAAATGACAGTAGTGTTAAGTTGTTGGGGCATTCGGTTGATGAAAATCTAACACATAAACCACTATTGGAACCCTGGCTCTGCCTAGTTTAAGGAAAAGGGGAGAGGAGAGGGGAAGGGCAGAGGAGAGGGGGGACACAGTATATACTAAACTAAGAAAAAGATAATGCCAGTTGTGCCCATGACTGGGATTATTTTATTATTTGCTTAGTTTCAAATTCTAACGCATTATCATATATTCATGGTAAATGTAACATTCGGCGCAAGATAGAATAGACTGGGGCTGCGTCCAGGTTTGCAGCAACCATGCGTAGGCGCGCTGAGGCTGAGAGAAAACGGGTGCTTTCCCTGGCCTGGGTTTGCGCACCGTCCGGGGGCGTGTCGGGGGGCGGGCTAGTGACGTCACGGAGCTGGTTCGCCCTCATTGGGGGAACCGCTCACGTGACCGGCCCTGCGCTCCCTTGAGCGCTTGAAACTAAAGATTGGATAAAACCTACGCTTCCGCACGCTTGCGGAAGCGTGCGTGAGCCCCTGCTAAAGCCGATCTCATTGCGGCTGCAGTGGCTCACTGGTAAGCGAGAGTGCGCCTCACACCTAACGCTGACCATGCCCGAGGCCTGAAAGTGAAAGAAAATCTAGTGAGGGAGGGACAGAAATGTATAAATATGGTGAGTACAAAAGTCCTGATTAAAGTCCTGGATGCAATAGAAATGTCCAATGGTCTGTAACATCGAAGAATATGGCACTTGAAAATGTACTGATCACTTAGTAACAGTGGGTGATAAGGATGTGTAGGAAAGTTCTTTTCTGAGTGTGCTGGTTAGGACTTCGCGTCTCAGAGTTGCAGCCTCTGTAGCCCCCAGGAACGTTATCATGTGTAATCAGTAACTTTACTCACAGCTGATGGTAAATGTGTGCCTCTCCATTGAAAAAACTTGTATCCTATATCTCCAACTGCATTATGCCTCTGGACTCTGCTTTTGGTCCTCAGACAGTTTATGGGGCTTAGGGTGGTCAGGCAGGCATGCACACTTCTTCCTTGTTACTCTGTCTCTGCTTCTCCGCGTCATCGCCTCTCCGTTAGATCAGAAGTCGCCTTCCACCATGTACACACTTTCAGTGCTGCTCCGTCTCAGCATCTCCGCAACACCACTTCTCCATTCAGTCTGCAGTCACCTCCCACAGTAGGTCCAGTTCCTGGGCCGTTCCAGCTCACAGCTGATAGTGATGTAACCTGGCTGCAGTGAATCCTCTAAGGGAGGGTATGCAAATTGTATACAGGGCGGGATCAGCAAGGAAAAACTATGCACACTCAGGTTCCTTTTGAAAGATATTGCATAAAATAACCTTTTCAGGTATACAGCAACATATAGCTAGGCTCTTGAAACCCTACGCATTTCATCGTAGTAGACTTCATCAGGATTATAATTATATACATTATCCCTCCCTCATTAGGTTTTCTTTCACTCTCAGTCTATTCTATCTTGCGCCAAATGTTACATTTATCATACATACATACCTTGGGTTTTAGGTGTAAAAAACCTAACATTGTGGCAGCATACTAGTATCTGTATAACTAACCCATGCTTCTCTGCACACTTAATATATTTTTTATTTATATATATATATAATATACCCATACTATACCCATATATAATAATATACCCATACTGTACTGTAAAGAGCTTTGTTTTTTTTTGGGAAAAAGGAAGTTACACAATTATAGAAATGTATCAGTAAACTAAAAACATGGGAAGTAGGTGTGTGGGAGCGTCTGCTAACTAAATAACAAGGGAAGTAGGTGTGTGGGAGCGTCTGCTAACTAAGTAACATGGGAAGTTCTGCTAACTAAATAACATGGGAAGTAGGTGTGTGGGAGCTTCTGCTAACTAAATAACATGGGAAGTAGGTGTGTGGGAGCTTCAGCTAACTAAATAACAACATTCAATTTACTGGATGCATCTGGCATTCTGAATTTGATCACTCAGGGTAATGGATGGTAATGACTCCTCCGCTACACACAATATGAGCAGTGACTACCTTTTAAATTACAAACTATACAAGTAAGCTGACCAGAACAAACCTGCTATCGGTATGATGCTAGTTCAGCTAAGGCTGCGTGTAATGAGGCTAGTGGTCCATAACACCACAACATAGTATCAGTCTAGCCTTAGGTACTTTGGCGCTTTGATACTGACACCACACACTATACAAACCAACCTAATTTGAATCACTTTGCTATCTATATGATGCTATTTCAGTTAAGGTTGCGTGCAATGAGTTTAGTGGTCCATAACACCACATTATAACCACCTTAGCCACAGACTATACAGACTCCTCTCTATCTCACTTGGCAAAAAAGCCTCAGCTGCAAGAAAGCTACAAACAAGAGAGGCAGCCTGATACTAACATTATGGTATGTAACAACTTAGCTGTCGTGTTTCCAGCCGTACTGAGCAGGATCAGACACTTCTTTTAGACAGAGTTATTTATGTTGGCTACATAGTTGCGAAGACCAGTGACAAAAAGGTATAGGGAGGTGTATGTCAATATAATCACTGATATATACTGGCCATACTCCCTGTATACCAATGAGCAATCCTTGTATGGCTTCACAATAGTGAAACTTTTGCTCTAAACTGACAAAAGCCACTTTCTCTATTTCACATGTAGAGATTGTATTGCAATCAGTACCTTTTGCCGTTAACTGTCAGCACTATTTGCTTAGTGTACCTAAATAAGGGGATAACTCCGGTGCTATTTCAAGAGACTTACAATGTTTTTATATATACATACAGTTAGGTCTGGAAATAATTGGACACTGACACAATTTTCAAGATTTTGGCTCTGTACGCCACCACAATGGATTTGAAATGAGACAACCGAGATTCAATAGAAGTGCAGACTTTCAGGTTTTATTCAAGGGGTTGAACAAAAATATTGTATGAAACGTTTAGGAATTGCAACCATTTTCATACACAGTCCCCTTATTTCAGGGGCTCAAATGTAATTGGACAAATTAACACAATCATAAATAAAATGTTAATTTTTAATACTTTTTCGAGAATCCTTTGCAGGCAATGACTGCTAGAAGTCTGAAATGCATGGACATCACCAAACGCTGGGTTTCCTCCTTTGTGATGCTTTGCCAGGCCTTTACTGCTGCTGTCTTCAGTTGTTGTTTGTTCGTGGGTATTTCTGCCTTAAGTTTTGTCTTCAGCAAGTGCAAGCTCGATCGGGTTGAGAACAGGTGATTGACTCGGCCATTGCAGAATATTCCACTTCTTTGCCTTAAAAAACTCCTGGGTTGCTTTCGCAGTATGTTTTGGGTCATTGTACATCAGAAAAGTGAAGCGCTGTCCAATCAACTTCGCTGAATTTGGCTGAATCTGAGCAGACAATATATCCCTATACACTTCAGAATTCATCCGGCTGCTTCTGTCTTTTGTCACATCAATAAACACTAGTGACCCACTGCCGTTGTAAGACATGCATGCCCATGCCATCACACTGCCTCTGCAGTGTTTTACAGATGATGTGGTTTGCTTCGGATCATGAGCCTTTCCAAGCCTTCTCCATACTTTTTTCTTTCCATCATTCTGGTACAGGTTGATCTTAGTTTCATCTGTCCAAAGAATGCTGTTCCATAACTGGGTTGGCTTTTTTAGATATTGTTTGGCAAAGTCTAATCTGGCCTTTCTATTATTGAGGCATATGAATGGTTTGCACCTTGTGGTGAACCCTCTGTATTTGCTCTCGTGAAGTCTTCTCTTTATGGTAGACTTGGAGAATGATATGCCTACCTCCTGGAGAGTGTTCTTCACTTGGCTAGATGTTGTGAAGGGGGTTTTCTTTACCATGGAAAGGATCCTATGATCATCCAACCCTGTTGTCTTCCATGGACGTCCAGGGCTTTTTATGTTGCGGTGCATTCTTTTTTTCTCAGAATGTACCAAACTGTTATTTGGCCACTCCTAATGTTCCTGCTATCTCTCTGGCGGATTTTATTTATTTTTTGCAGCCTAAGGATGCCCTGTTTCACTTGCATTGAGAGCTCCTTTGACCTCATGTTGTGGGTTCACAGCAACAGCTTCCAAATGCGAATGCCACACCTGGAATCAACTCCAGACCTTTTACTGCTTAATTGATGATGAAATAACAAAGGAATAGCCCACACCTCTCCATGAAACAGCTTTTGAGTCAATTGTCCAATTACTTTTGGTCCCTTGAAAAAGAGGGGGCTACATATTAAAGAGATGTAATTCCTAACCCCTTCCTCCAATTTGGATGTGAATACCCTCAAATTAAAGGTGATAGGCTGCACTTTAAGCCCATATTCATTATTTAACTGTAACTTGAATTTATTTTGGTACACAGCCAAAATAACAAAACTTGTATCAGTGTCCAATTATTTCCGGACCTAACTGTATATGCATGTGAACAACCGTACAGAATTCCCCCAGGTACAAACACAGAGTCGCCGGCACACAAAAGGAGGAGGATTAACCCTTGTTTGCAACGAATTACCATACTATCCAGAGGGGCATTTAACCACCCGCCCCCCCCTTCGACAGTTTTCTTGATAAAAAGGACCAGGCTAATTCAGAGGCAACACACAGATACCCAGCAAGCTCTAAGAAACGCCAAAAATTACCACATAATATATAAATGTATATAAGTGTCAATTGGAGTGCTACAAATCTGGAAAGCCCAAAGCTACATCCAATATGACAAAAATACACCGTGAAATACCTATATATCTCTTGAAAAAGGGTAATTTAGTTAAACACTTTAGCCAAAGCATTTTAAGCCTGCAAGCTGCAGGTCCTAACACTAACTGATCAAAATTCTTATTTACTTCTATAATAACTTTTCATGCAGCTGGTTGGGACAAATCCAATGCGATCATTCTTCCTCTAATTATAGAGGTAAATAAGAATTTTAATCAGTTAGTGATAGAACCTGCAAATTTGGTCATGCCTTGATGTGGCTTACAGGCTTAAAATGCTTTGGCCTCAGTATTTCACTGTGTATTTAATTCAGTGGCCTCTAGCCTTTGAGGATAAACTCTTTTAACATCTAGTTTAATAGTTTCTCATTATATGCACCACCTTATTTTACTTTGAATTATACTTAAAAGTTTACATTTTATCCTCTAAACCAGTGTTTCCCAACTCCAGTCCTCAGGGAACCACAACAGGTCAGGTCTTAAGGATATCCCTGCTCCAGCACAGTTGACTCAGTCAAAATGACTGAGCCGCTGATTGACCCACCTGTACTGGAGCAGTGATATCCTTAAGACCTGACCTGTTGGGGTTCCCTGAGGACTGGAGTTTGGAAACACTGATCTAGACACATCATAATCTATCTAGAGTCTTCGAGTGCTCATACCCACCGGGTTCTTTCTCTTAGATTTACCCGACTCTGATAACAATAACACTGAGTTTGAATCAGGGCAGCCTGCTTCCCATCCATGTATCAACTCCTTGCGACCTTCAGTAAGACACTTTATCTCCCTGTGCCTCAAGCACCAAATTCATATATTGTAAGCTCACCTGGGCAGGGATTGTGTCTGTAACAATCCTATGTGCTGCGTACCTAGCACTGAACATGTGATGCGATTTTAGCCCCATTGAGAGAAAGAGTTATATGAAATAAAGTTATTATTATTAACAAATATGAACACACTTTGGAATGATGCCAATTGGGATAGGCAAAATACTTTAACCCCTTCAGTGTCAAAAGTTGAGACGAATGAGCTTGAAATCAGAGAGGAGGGGTCACTAACCTCCAAGTTGTTTTGCTAATTGAAATTTACAAACATGAAGGAAAAATGTAAAAATTAAATATCCTCAAAAGAAGTTGAAGCAATGAACAAATTGGCTAAAAATAAAAATGTGGTTATCAAATCAGTGGATAATAGGAGTGGAACTGTAGTGCTGAATGGAACATATTATTTGGGAGAGGCTTTAATAAGCCTTAGTGAGAACAGTACTGTAATATACTCAAAACAGTACCTACCAAAAAATTAGATTTACTTCTACACAAAGGACAACATTAGGGGATAATCAATGACAAGGAATTGTAATTTCTTTTTAACCCATTTCCAAAGATATCAAGGATATATGTTATATATATAGCATATTCCTACAAAAAATGTATCAATATATTGGGATAGATTAGACATGGTTTAATCCATACCTGAAATAATCAGTCAAACTGGTGGTCAAGTAAGATTATTAAGGATTTGGAGTAAAAAGTAACATGGATGTACCATGTGTCTGTAAAATGTGATGTCACAGGCCTTACATAAGGCCTGTCACGTCTCATTTGACAGGAAGAAGATGGCGTGGCAACATATCTTGGACCTGTTGAAGAGAATAAAAAGAAAAGAAAGAAGAAAAAAGATCTACTCCCCAGTAACTCCTCTTCAAACTACTGAGGATCATGGACTTCTGCACTTTGTGCTGTTCTTCTAGATGAGGATCATTGCTTCGTGGGTCAAAAGTTGTTGGTGCCGCAGTTGGATGAGGAGGATAAAAGTCTTCCTCCCAGCAAGGGTAAGAAACACATTTATTGTATTTGATTGATATTTTTTTTTAGGTTGCCCATTGATTGCCAATGTGGCTATCTGTGCCCCATTGACAGCATAGGTAACCACAGTGACAATTAATGTCTTTTTTGGCTAGTGTTTGTTTTTATTTTATTGCAATGTGGTTTTTTTTAATGTTGCCAATTTGCTGCCAATGTGGCTATGTATGCAACCACAGTGACAATCAATAGATTTTTTGCCTACTGTTTATTTTAATGTATTGCAATATCAATCCAATTTTATTGTGTATTTTTATTTTTTCTATAGAAATGGGCAAACGTGCTATTAATCATAGTTGGTTACTAGGGTTTTTGCACATTTGTGTGTGTGGTGTTCGGGGTAGAGGGTGTGGGGGTAGTTGTCACAGGGAGGGTGGCTAGACCTCTTAGGTGGGTAGTGGTGGGTTAACCCGTTAATTATCATAGCAGTTATTACCCGCTAACGTAATCAAGGGATTACTGGCCAGTAGCTAGTTTTTTTTATTCTAATAGTGGTGCCATGGAAGACGCAGAGGAGAACGAAAATGAGGATGGCCTTAATCCTGGTGGTAATACTTAAGCGGTAAACACAACTTTTATTTACTATATGTTGGCTGGCTAATGGTTTGTATTTAATGGGTAATTGCTCTATTATCCAGATGTAGATAATAGGGCTTTTGCCCATTATTGTGTGTGGTGGTGGTGGTGGTGGTGGGGGGTGGGGGGGGTTGATGTGTGTTGTGGGTAGAGGGGTGGGTAGTTGGGTGGCCATTGATAGCCAATATGGCTATCTGTACCCCAGTGACAATCAATGGATTAAATGGCTAGTGAATGTTTTGACAGTAATGTATTTTGTAATGTATTGTATTTTATTGCACTGTATTGTATATTTGAAAGGGCAAAAGCACTATTAGCCATATTTTGCTAATAGCACTTTTGCCCATTCCTGTATTGTGTAAGTGATCGAAGGGGTGGGTGAAAGGGTAGTTGCCCAAGGGGTGGGTGGTTGGGCCTCAAGTGGGGGTAAACCCTTTCATTACTTTAGTGGGTGCAACCATTAAGGTAAAAGAGGGGTCCTGGGTGACCTAGACACCAAACCCTGGGCAAACTATGGAGGTGGTATTTGGCCTGCGGTGTATGGATAGGCCTACCGGGTGGGTTGCAGGAGGGGTTAACCCCTTTATTACCTTAGCGATAGTAACCGCTAAGGTAATGAAGAGGTTTACTCCTCCCACAACCCCCCCAGGAGGTCTAAGCACCCACCATGGGCAACTCTAACCTTCACCCACCCCCTCTACCATCAACAAACCAGGTTCCTGCTATCTAACCCCTTCATTATCTTAGAGGTTAGCCACTAAGTTAATACATTTGGGCTGTAATGTTTGTATAACATAGGATCTAAGCCGGGGGTCTCCAGAGCAGAAATTAATGCTGGTCAGCTCCAGAGACACCTGGTTTCAATCCTTTGTAGTCAAAATAAAATGTTCTCCTTCATATGCACATCATGATTCTGATCTCGCCACCCATTGCGGGAACAAAATATTTGAGTTAAAGCCACGATGGGCATATCGAAGGAACCTTAATAGCAGTAACTTTAAAAAAAATGAACGTTTCTGCATTTTTTGAGCTACCACACAGCTTGCCATAGCAAGAGTGCTACCAATTGAAAAGAAGCCACAAATTCAATATCGCTTGGAAAGTGCACTTACCAGTCGATAAGTGACTTCTTGAAGTTTTCTGAATAGGCCTCATTGTCAGTACAAAAACTTTTTTTGAAAGGTTGACTGTAATAATTATATTCTAAAAAAACAGATGTCACCATCAACAGTGGACATCGAATATAACCTTTCGCCACTTTAGCGCATAAGGCATCCTTTTTAACTAATGTGACATATCACATGGTACCGCAACCAATGGGATTGTCTTCAATCCCATTGGCTGAAATACCATGTGATATGAGACATGTGGTTTTAAGGATTTGACGTTCCTCTCTTGGAGATGACATCACATCCTAAAAAAAAAAGAGACGGGCACATGATACAGTGTCCAATCAGATTGGAGTTGTACCATGTGACCCTAAAATGGGATGTCACAGGCCCTATATAAGGCATGTTCCATTTCAATTTAGCTCAAGAAGACGTCGAGACAACATCCGTTGTGGATTTAACATGGGGTACTTTGGTTTGAAAGAAAGAATGAAGAAGATTAAAGAAAATAAGAAAATAATGACAGATGAAGATAAAAGAAGGTGAAAGAAGATCAAAGAAGAGTTTTTTGATTGTATTAATTTATTTTTATGTTTTTCATTGCCCATTGATTGCCAATGTAATAATCTGTGGGGTACAGATAAATACAGTGACAGGCAATGCATTTTTTGGCAAATGCTTGTTTTTTTGGTTCATATTTTCTCTAATTTTTTTTATTGTTTTGATCAAATTGTTTGGAATTTGGATGGCTTGTTTTTAGTACATTTGTTGATTGGCTAGCGGTTTTATTTCTTGATTTGTTTTGTTGGTTAGACGTTTCTTTAATTGTATTCTATTATATCGGTATAATATAATTTTTATTCTTTAGCGGTTTTGGTGTTAGAATAATTTTATTGATGTTTAGATGAGGTTTTTTAGCTCTATTATTGTTGTGTTGTTTATGTGCTTGTTTATTTCTTTAATTGTTATGCATTGTTGTGCTTGATTGTTTTAATAGGTTGCGATTGACTGCTATATTGGCTTATCATGCCCATTTTATATGGGTATGATGTACCATTGTGCCAATCAATGGGTAGATGTTGGATATAGTGGCCTTTGGGTGGGTGGTTAGGCCTCCTGGGTGGGTAGTGGGGGAGGGTGGGTTAACCCCTTAATTATTATAACGGTTATTAATCGCTACGGTGATTAAGTGGTTAGGGGCCATTAGATTATATTTTTTCGTGTACTCTTGCTGCCCACGGTGGACATGGACCTGCAGTATACTGATGAGGACACCCTTCATGAAGGCAGGGGTAAATAGAAATTTGTATTTACTTTATTTATGCTGGATGGCTAATGTTTGATTTTGAATGGGAAAATGAGCTATTATCCATATCAGGATAATTATTTTACCCATTACTGTACTGTATGTGTTGGGGGGGGGGGGGGTGGGGTAGAGGAGGTGGGTAGTAGGGCTGTTGTGTGTATTTTAGTTTATTGTGGGTAGAGGGATTGGGTGAAGGGGGTAGTAGCCCCAAGGATGGATGTTTAGGCCTACCCGGTGGTGGCGGGGGGTTAACCCCTTCATTACCGTAGCGGTATTTACCGCTAAGGTAATGAAGGAGTTAATTCAACCCGCAACCCCCCTACAAAGGCCTAAACACACAACAAGGGCCAGACACCACCTTCACCCACCCCCGCTACCCACAATAAACATGGCACATGGGGTTAACCCCTTCATTGCCATAGCGGCTAGCTGCTAAGGTGATAAAGCTGTTTTAATATAAAATGTAATACTAGAGTAGGTGAGCAGGGGGTCTCGAGAGCTGAACCGCATTGATTTGTGGTCCGGAGACCCCCTGCTTCCTGAGATACAGGTATCTCCTATGCATTTAAATCCCACAGTCACGTGACGCGAGACATTTAAATGCATTTTAGATACCGGCACCCCATAACGGGGCCTGTATCTCGGGAAGCAGGGCGTCCCCGGACCAGAAATCATGGCGGTTCGGGTTGGGAGACCCCCTGCTCACGTACAATAGTATCAAAAATGTTATTAAAACCTGCAATCGCTGGCTAGATATGCGCAGGGAGAGGCGTCTCTCTCGGGGCAGCTCTCTATGCAGCTGGGCCAGATCGCAATAGATCGCCGGGTGAGCCTTTTTGAGAGAGGCGAATATCACGTCGCTGCTCCTCACCAGTTTTGGGCATTTTGCTATCGCAGGTATTCAAAGCTTTCTGAATACCGTGATAACAACACTCAAAAAACTGGCGGCGTAACCGGCTCAGCGCTTTTTTTTATGAAGGCTACTAGAATATGCCCCAAAGGCTTTTACAGGTGCACTAGAGCTTTTACAGGTGCACTAGAGCTTTTACAGGTGCACTAGAGCTTTTACAGGTGCACTAGAGCTTTTACAGGTGCACTAGAGCTTTTACAGGTGCTCTAGAGCTTTTACAGGTGCACTAGATGTAAAGTATGTAGATTTGGCCATATTGATGCTGCACTCCAAGCAATATCTACATGTTTTTTTTAATTTAAATAAATCAGTTCTGTACTATGAGAAAATACTTTTTTAAACTTTAAATTACATTTTTAATGTATTATAATGTAACAGCATTTTTTGTTTCTATAGGAACCATTTACAAAGTCACATCCCCTTCCTCTTTTGAAACAGGCTCTGGCACACCCCTTTTTGAGCCCTGCCCTCTCTCTAGCAGGGCACCAATTGTATCCAGTGACTGCCTGGTCACATGATCTTCCCCACACAACTGTGCATCTTTGGTCCTCTTCTGCTGCACCAAATTTTCGCCGATTGATCACAGGAGAACAGATAAATCGGCAACTAAGTTAATTACTTATCATTGTGTGGATTGTATCGGTGCACATCTTTAAGGACAGAAAAAAAACAGCTTGGACTGCTGCTTTAACACTAATTGCTTTAAATGTTTACATTTATAAATGTTTAAATGTTATTCCAGAATCTTTTAAGATTTCAAAATTCATCAATTGTAGAAGTGAATCTGATATCTATATGCTAATATGCCCTAGTGGATTAAAATACACAGGACATATTATCCATCCTCTGCGTGTTCGGATTTTGGAGCATTTTAGGAATATAACAATTGGTTTGGATTTACTGTACATGGTGTAACATCAGATACTGTGCATATACTTGGAGGGGTGAAAACCAAATCAAAACCCTCTCACAGCAGGAAACCTCTTGGATTCATAAAATACACACTTAGCAACCTCTTGGTCTTAACATTGATATAGATTTAAATTCCTTTCTCATTTAGTTTTCTTATTAACTATTTCTCATTTTCTTATTTTTCGTTCTCTTAATTTTTATTTCCCACTCGTGTTGATACTTAGTTGTGTCCTATTGAATTGCATATGTGTTACATTTGTTTTTAAAATTGCAAACATCACAAAATCTGTATGCCACTAATGTGTTTTATTAAATTGCATCTGTTTTGCATTTGGTAATTGTGACGTGAGGACATGCATGGACTCTTTATAAACACATTCCCCCTGGTCTGGGGAGATTCTAAACCCCTGAGGAAGCTCATTTGATGAGTGAAACGCGTAGGGTGACCGTAACATCACTGGATTGGACCTGTGAAAGGTGTCTGCTTCTATGTTCCCATTGCCTGCACCAACGTGTGAGTAAATCTGCTCTGCCTCCCACCGGTGATGTCATCGATCAGGAAACTCGGCTGTACGCCGAGACGGGGAAGGGGGGGGGGGAAGAAGCAAGCCATTGCCTGCTGATGTGGAGCGTAGCCCGTGGGGAGTCAGTCTTCAGACCCTGGGTGGTCTATATGCCTTTTATTCTTTGGGAGCATGTGAGTGGTTATCCACTGCTCTGTTATATGTGTTTTTATTTATAAAACGTTATTTTTTAACACATTTCTAATCTCTCTCTTGCATATACTGTATAATGAGATCCGGCACCCATACAAAAATACAGATCCTGTTAGAGTTCACTTTGTGTTGGAAAACTCTTTAATATTCCCATAGAACACGTGAGTTGGAATTGCATTATTTTTTGGGCTATTCCCCATTTTTTACCCAAACGTTTTTTTGCTATATATATTTTCTGCTTTTTTCATGTAACATCCTGAGAGAGTTTGCGCTTTGGACGTGTTGCTGCTACACTGTGTGGTTGTTGGGAGACATCCTTATGAAAAGCGGCACCTTTGTCAGGAACAGTATATTCATTTATAGTTCTCACTATATATACAGTATAGGGTATTTTATCACTTGCATGTATATACACTTTATTTAAGTTGTTCAATGTATAAGATTATTTTGCCCTTGTTTCCTTCTTTGTTTCACAGCAGTGTTAGGACCAACAGATTGGCCACACTGTGACATTTTTGTAGGCTTAAAATATTTTTGCCAAAGAAATGAACTAAATGACCTTTGCTTATGAGAAGATAAACAGGTAGGTAGTGAACTATATAATTTGTCAAGTTGGATGTAGCGCTGAGGCTTTTTGTCTTTCCCTCTAGCAACATACCCATGCAATTACCAAAGGATTATAGAAAGTATTTTTCTAGTTCTTATACAATATTATAGATACAGTATAAGAACTTACCTTACATATGTTTAAAGCAGGTACATGGACTAGGTATCAAATAGTTAACATTCTGTTAGTGTTGTACAGTACATATACCATTATTGGTTACATCATGTGTCCATCTCTCAAAGAGCTTGGGAGGGAGAAAAAAGTAAGGGGTGTGAAACCGACATAAGTGAGTATAAAAGGGATGATTCCGAAAAAAAAGGTCAAATAGCCAAATAATATAATTGCCACTCCATCAGTAGTGTAATGTCCTCATTGCATAAATCCATCAAGTGTAGAGAACTGGGAGTAATCAAAATATAGTCTGTATATAAATAACGAGTTTCACGCAGTCAGTGAATAGTGGAGTAGTGGTTCTACCATTATTACATACAGATGCAGCCATTATTGCAACTTATGGTGTGCTCTCACCAGTAAAATAGCGTGATCGCCCTGCCTCCTAGAGTACTCCTGCTCGTGTATTGTGATTGCCTCGCTGCAGTGTGCCATGGGTTGCAATAACATTAGCTACATCTGTATATTTAATCAGATCAATGCTTACTCATTTCTTTGGATTGATCTCTTCTTTCAAATATGTTTGTCAATGGCACAAATTATACAAATGTATTGTTTGGAAAAAGGAAATTCTGGAATGGTTGAGTGTAATGTACTTGGGCAGAGTCTCTCATTCTTTCTGTCTACCTTTACAACCCAGAATAATTAGATGGTGCTCCCCCTAACATCTATTCAGGAAATGGACCTTATTGTCTGCCATGGTTTAACATCATTTAGTAAATGTGGCCCTCTGTCTACTGCGCGTTTCCTTTTTACTGTATTCCAATTTTATAGATAATTGTATCGCTTCATTATAATGCTATATACATAGTATGAATTATAATAATGTATAATAATGTAATAAATAAGTCATATATATTATTACTAGTGGTTAATATGTTAGGTTCATGATTTCAGTTACCTTGTCAATGGCATTATCATTAGAGATGTGTGATTTTATGGGGTGGATTTGGATCCGTAGAAGATCAGCCAGGTTCCTTTGGTCCACGGATTTCCGCGGATCAATGTCAAAAAGGGCGATTCGTGTTTTGCGTATTTTTATTATTATTACCAATACACTCCGCGGATTCTGCAGCCCGTGGACGGATTTGCGGATTTGCAGAATCCAATCCACGCATTCAGCAATCCGTTGGCGGATTCTTAGGAATCCGCCAAGGGATTGCTGAATCAGCGGATTGGATTCTACAAATCGGTCAATGGATTGTACCCAACGGCAGATTTTGATTGATGAATCCGCATGGATTAAAAGTGACCCAATCCGTCCGCGGATTTTACACCACAAAACGGATTTTGGGGGGGGGGGGGGGAAATGCGAGAATATCCGGGTAACGCATTTGGCCGGATTCTCCCATCTCTAATCATCACAGTTTTACACAGTCATCATCAAGCCATGAAAGGTACCAAAATGTTACCCGTTCAAAGGAATGGAGAAAAATATGAATTCACTTTTACTTTACTTTGATTAAAGCAGTATCTAGGAGCACCTCTTCCTGAAACCAAGATTTATGATTACTGAACCATTTTGTAGTTTTTTCTTAAAAGATATACCCGTACAGCTACATTTGGATCGCAAGATGCTTGCTGACTTTGCCCATGGATATTTTGTAAAGATAAAAATGCTTAGATCAGAAGGTCATTTCATTATTTTTGTAGAAACATCGGCTATCAGAAGCAATTTTTCTCAACATGGAGCACCACGACACGTGTGATTGCAAAGCTTGGAAGCTATCTGCAGTAAGTTATTTGCTTTGTCGAAATATCTCCTTCTTGAGGCACCATGTCGCTAACAGGCAAATGCATCCAACACATAGAATTACCAAGGACACATTAGAAAGACTGTTTCTGAAAACATGTAATTCAATTATCGCATTTACATTTCCCAGCTGCCAACAGCTGCAGTTTAAGCGATATGGACAAAAGGCTTATTTTAAAGTGTTTGGCACAAGGGTACATTAAGCAAAACCACAGTTTAAAGCATGTCTTTAAAAGCCAATTTGTGAAAAGGCTTTTCAACTCCCTGTTCCAGACTGTACCGTACAGTGTATATGATAAATATTTTTCTTCTGTGTCCCTCCATGACTGCAGTTGCATGTGGGTAATCCTCCTTCCAGCTGGGGTGTAGTATATCTGGATATAAAGGAGGGGTACCTCTCCCTCAAGTCAGTTTTTCAGCAGGAGGTCGTGTTGCCTTCAGTGGGAAATTGTATTTGATTTGTTATATGTTTGTTATTTTATTATTGGGTACAGGCGACCCTTCAAAGACCTTGTGGTTTCTCGAAGCACATAGGAGCCGTGCTGGGAGCCATGCTGTGGAAGCATTAGTGAACTGGCTTCTCCCTGTGCTGTGACTACGGGAAACATTCAAGCCACCCTCCCAGGTTTGTTGCACAACATAGTCCCCTTGAACAGCACATATGGGGTTCTCATTAGCGGAGGTTCCCTCCATCCTGCTTTGGCCTGGTCCTTCTACCTTGGGGGGTCTCTGGAGACACCTGGTCTGGCCAGGCAGAACCATTGGAATGGTTAACTTGAAGCCTGAGGGTGGTTCCTTTTTGGTAAGGTGTTCCGCTTGGCTCCTCCAAGGTCTTAATTCAGGCAGGTTTTCCCGAGTTAATATCACAGCATCTTCGCAGTCACTCAAATTACATCTTTCTGGAGGCGACGCGATCTATGGTAGAATTCAGAAGTGTTTTTCTGTGCTAACTCTATGGGCTGCTCCTCTTTTAAGCAGGTACACAGGAGGTCTTCTCTATTTGTGATTACAGCCCATGTCTACAGCATTGAGGCACAATGTCTAGCTTGCTGGCTAACCTATCTGTATTTAACTGGGCACTACTACTTAGGAGGCCCCTTCAAGCAAGCCTTAGAAAGCCATCTCCATAGCTAGGCATTGCGTGACTTGTGATATTAGGCTTACAGCCTCATACACCAAAACAATGTACTCTGAATGTATGAAGGCTGCAGCTAAAGAATCTCCTTCTCAAATTAATCAATTGCTAAATTGGATGAAAGCCGCCATCATAGAATCTTTAAGTAGAATGGAGGCTGTCGCAAATTCTCAAAAGAGATCCAAATCACAGACGTCCCTAGATGAATATGATATTTTTCTGCAGAGTTTAGACAGATGATAATGAAATTGCATTCTCCTCAGACGAGTAAGGAAAAATTGATGAAGTAGGTTAATTTAAAATTGATAAAATTGATAAGCGTATTAAAGGACCATTTAGATTTGGGCAGGGAATCTACAGGAAGACATTGAAGTTGCTGTGTCCATAGTAGACAGGCCTGTGGGGCTTAACCCCTTAATCACCTTTGCGGTTATTATCTGATAAGGTGTTTATGTGGTTAATTGATATCTGAATGTACTTGCAATGTATTGGCTTTTGATTTTTGTTTACTTGGTTGATTCATTTGCAGAATGTATATGGTGCATAGATTTTATGCATCATATATATTGGAATGTGAGGTTTTTCATTGGCTTTTCATTGGTTTGTGATGATATAGATTGTGAGATCAGTTAGGATTATTAAAGGAAATTGATTTTAATGTAGTGTCTGTATGGAGAAGTGTTTGGTTGTAGAACAGTATGGTTTAGATAACCCTTCTACATTTATTTGTATATTGGTTAATCATGTGTGTATATACTGTGTATATATATATATATA